>CM040426.1:93595981-94795981 GCA_022702705.1 Papilionanthe hookeriana x Papilionanthe teres
TCACGAAACCTAAATAAAATGAAGAAGTAGCAGGTTAAAATTACAAGGAGAAAAATGACAACATTCATTTTATAATATAAGAGCATGTTACGACGATCGTTGTCCGGTCCTGACACCACAGAACTGTGAGTAAACTTGTCTGTGTGGGAAGCAATCGAACTAGAAGCAATGTCTTTAACTTGTGATATCATGGATCCCCAAGCAACAGTGTTCGATTGGGATAATGTAGTAACAGACATATTGTCAACCCACCTGAAGAACTTGTAGTCGTCTGATCCTTGTCCCCACCGAGGACATCTGTAGAACTGCCGCCCGTAGCTATGTTCCTGACGTGACATGAGTATTATGGAAGGCAAGTCGTAGCGGCATAGTACTCGCTTGGACTTTACTGCAAACCTGTAGCTCATCTTCCTTCAAATATTTAAGACAGAATAAAAAAATAAAAAAGAGGCATTTACATATATAACAAACAATTCTTATGTATTTACAAATCTCACATCCAAACTTCTATATTTACACATTGCATTGTAAATCCTCTTTTCTTTTAGCAAATTTATATATACAAATATGGATATATAAGCCAAACAAATATATAGACTTCATACAATTATTATATGTAGCAACAAAATAACCAAATATATTGAAGAATTATAGGTTTTCAATGCTTGAGGAAATGCAGACCAAACCAATGTGAAGAATTACAGGAAGTACACCTTTTCAGCCGCTGTCCACCTCCCTCACAACAACCATATTGCTATTATTTTTCTATGGTCAAGAGTTTGTGTTCAACCCTCTCAAAGTTAATAATATTATCATTTCTTTTGTATTTGGGCTTTCTTCTTCTCTTCAGGTATCATATTATATATTCAAATTTCTCAAAAGTATGTTCATGTCCTCATATTACCAGGTTCAGCCATGGAGAATAGCAAAAATTGTTAAAAATTGCTGACGATAAATTACATAGGTTCATTGTCTACTCCTACATCAGATTGGGTTTGTAGCTTGAGGTTATGGCTTTCAAAACTCTAGTTCATGTTCACGTTAAATAATAATAAACATATAAAAGAAAAGATTTCTATACATAAAATAAAGTACGAAATAAATAGTAAACAGTAAAATTCAATTATATACAACTTCTTAATTAAAATAAATAGTGAAGACAGGAGAATAGAAATGCACATAAATTTATTTATGGGCATTTCAATCAAATAGATGTGGCCTCCAAAACCACCTTAAGGCTGCAGTACAGTGACGGCCTTTCCACAATTGGACCCAACTCCTCCCCACTTCTGTTTCCTTTACGTCTATATATTCCATCTTCTTTTCTCCACATTCCACCTCTTATTTCCTATCTTCCTCTCCATTCTACTTGAAGTCATCCATAAAACCCAATCCTCCTTTCTCTCCTTCCTCTTCCTCTACCTCCTCCTCTCCATACAGCATAAGAAAAGCACAATACAGTCACAAATTCGATACAGCTTGAAACTGAAGGAGAAGAGAGGCGGTACTGAAAGAAGATTGATGATTTGTTCCATGGCACCCCATGAACTAGCCAAATTGAATAATCTGTACATTTCAGGCAATATGCATGCAAATGTTTGAGTGGTACCGAACTAAAAAAAAGGTCCAAGAAGCATAACAAACGTTAAGAGATCCATCTATATTTGTTGAAAAGCATAAATGATTCCTAGGATAATGACATAAAAATATTAAAACATAAAGATCATTATTCTTGACAACAATGATAAGACCAGAAGGTGAATGAAACTTGGCTTGCATGAGGTGATAATAACTCAAATGAGAAATGATTGATTGAAGCGGATAGAAAATCAAACTAAAACTTTCCCATTTCATTAAAAAAATATGGCATCCAATTTTTGATTGGTCAGCATTCACGATAAAGGAATAAAGGTGCATTTACATACATACCACACAATTCTTACATATTTACATAAGTAAAACCTAACTTTATATTCACTATTATATCACTCAAATCTATAACACCACATCAAATATACAACCATTAATAACTTCATAAAAGTAAAATACTCCATTTCAAGCATAGGTTTATGACACCAAAGTGCTGTAAATGTAAATATAAACTTTTGAAGTTAGATATGTAAACACACAAGAATTGTGTGGTATGCATGTAAAATTCTCAATAATAGAATGAATAAATGTTTTTTTTTCTTTTTTTTTTTTTTTGTTAGTTGTTATATGGAGATCATGAAGTTGAACCACAAAATTTCCTCCCAACAATACAAGGGTAAGGATGTATGCATAAAAACTCTCATTGAACCCCAAATTGATAAAAAAGCCCTCGTCATTGTGAATATGAAGGGTGAAAATGAGTAACAAAATTATTTGAGATTAGCTTGTTGTATATTCATATGAATGGTTGCATTATCTTTATGAAAATGTAGAGGATGCCAGCATTACATAAGTAAAGGAGATGACAGTTGAATGCCCACATAATTGATCAATCCTACGGTTTGATCAATCCTACTTCAGCTTCACCGTTAATTGAAATCAGAATTCATAAAATGATTTATCAGTAAATAGCAAGATTTCATAACTACCAAGCCAAAGAGTTTCCAAATTTTAATACCAAATAGCTGACAGCAGTATTACACTCAACTCTTGCGTATTTACATATCCAGCCCCTAAATTTTGTTTTCGTCAGATATCATTTATCCAACAAGTAAATTCTGTACAACTAAATTTTGATTTTATCTTATAAATATATAAGAATAAATATTAAACCTGAGACGATGTCAAACTAGCTTGGGAGACATAAATGAACAAATTGTTTTCACATTTGTTACTTTAACTAGTTAGATTAGGATAACCTCAAAACCATTTCCACAACAGGTTGATTTCATTGCTTTTCCTTGAGGAATTCTATAACAGCAAATATTGTATAATAACCAAATTTTGGTCTTAGATTACATAAAACTACAGATTAGTAATGCAATGAGTAGCTACCAAAAATTCAACTTAAGTGAGTTCTTACAAAATAAAGATCATTACTAGGGCACATATAATATTGAAACAAAGTAAGTAGTGTAGAATTTAGGAGTCGCATATCGCATCTGTGATACGCTCCCTCAAATCAGCCATCTCCGATGCACCTTCCTCATCCTGTGTAACAAATTCTTCAGACTGTATGACTTCCTTTGGATTAGAATCCCCAAGATGAGAATCGTACTCATCAGGGGGGATATGACTCTCGTCAGCGTCAGCCATATTGAAGTCTGTATCGTGCCGGGAGGGATGTCGTCTAATGAAATTGTGGAGCGCCATTGTAGCAATCACGATGTGCACCTGCTTAGGAAATGGGTACTGCGGCATATCGCGAAGGATGACCCATTTCATCTTCCAAACACCGAATATTCTTTCGATAACACTGCGCAAAGAAGAATGTCGCTTGTTAAACATTTTTTTTCTGCCTCAGGCAACGCCACTAGAGCGCTCAAAATCTGGGATGTGGTATTTCGTATCTGGGAATGGCTTTAAATACCCTCTCTGCATAGGGTACCCTGCATCAACCAAATAGTATTTCCCTATTATGATAGTCATTGTTATGCACAATAAGCACATATAAGTAGGATTATTATAAATCATATCTTGCCTGGAGGCGGTTGAGGAAAACCCAGTGATCTATTCGTAGTGACATAAGAGAAAATTCAACTGTCATGTGCACTCCCTTCCCAGCCCGCCATAACATACATGAAACACATGTTGAAGTCACATACCACCATGACATTTTGAGTTGGTGAACCGCTTCGACCAATGAAAGCCACCTTATCCTGACTAGCTACTCCAGCATGTACGTAAGTACCATCAATTGCACCTATGTAGTTTTGTTCTGCATATTTAGAAGATATTTTTTTTGGTATGTACGTATAGAAAATAAAAATTACCTTGAAATAAGACATGTAACGGGGATCATATAAAATTTGAATTGGGGTATGAGCAAATGATGGATCCTCTGGCCTGACGATTTTAGTAGCTAAACTAGCAAGTGCCTGTATGCCTTTGGAGAAATAATGGCTGATTGTCTCGGATGAATGCTGAAATCTCTCAATGGCAGCTCTAATTGATTCATTCTGTGACAGAATATACAGGGTTATGGCCAATACCTCTCTTCTTGTCGTTCTCGAAGAACCTTGAAGTTCATGGTTTAGGGATAACTCGTGAAGCAGATCTAAAAATATTGGGACGGACATTCTAAATATGTTGCTGAAACGAATTGGATGTCTCGAAAGCATCTCACCCACCCATTTGTCCCCGAAATAGGTGGAGATCATAAGGGGTAAACGAAGGATAATAGACAGTCCGAATACTTTCTAAGGTACCGCAGTTAGGAGCTGGAGCAGGCGGCGGTGCTCCAAAAGCATCAATGAGACGGTCGAGCTTATTCAACAGAATATTGTCCTTTTCTTTCTTCTTTCTCCCTTGCCTGGGCCTCTTCGACTGTGAGCTTGACTCTCCCATCTCCCTCTGGTTGACATTGTATTTCATCGTCAACATACACTGGATCTGGTGGGGAATCATCTGGAATTCCAGTAAACCCTGTCTCACTAGGGTTGACTGCATACTTCCCCGTTGCCACCACCCCAGTAAACATTATGTCAAGTTTTTCTTCAAACTCTGGTTCAATTTCGCTCTGTTTGAATTTCTTCACTACTAGCATTGTCTGTAACATTACGTTGAGATTGGGGTTTAAGGACATAATAGCTTAAATGAAAAAAAAAAATTAATAAATGATAAATGGAATAAAAATTTTGCAAACAAGAAGATGAAGAAAATCTTACCACAATTTTCTCGGCCCACCAAGCATCTGAAGCATTGATTGTCCGTTTAATGGGATCCCAGCCCAACCCCGTGTATCCATGCTTCGAACCCTTCCACAATTTCCACTCTTTCTTCAACTGATCCCATTTGTTTTTAAACTGTACTCTTTCATAATCTCTTCAATGTCAGTTCTTTGAACTTTTGAGCTATATTCAGCCAACATTACTTACTGAAATGGGTGGTTGGCCTATTACTGGCGTCAATCTCACTGATACAGATGTTGCGGAAAATGTTTGTAACCTCCTTATCTCACATCATGTCGAGAGTACGGCTTCATTTTTCCTAACCATCGTTAATAAAACAATGCAAAACCTGCAGCATAAAAACATGAATTCTATTTTTCATACATAGCCTCCAATACATGCAAAATTAAAAAGTAAAGTCAAGTAACACCCTTTTCAGAACTAAAATACAACTTGATAAGCAAACAAATAAAACATGTTTGGAGAATAAAACATTAACAAATGTTAGGGAGCACAGAGACATTTAAAAGAATAAGCCTCAAAATATCTATAATTATGTATCTACTCATAATCACTACAGTTATCTACTTACTTCACCTTACACACTGTAAAATTTCAAAAATAACAGAGCACGACATCCTGCTAATGCTCTGTTGCATTTTGTTTTCTCTCCTGCTCATGAAAAAAAATTTTTGGTTTGAAGCAGCTTAGAATTTCTCAATATGTCGGGTTAGGAGTAGTTATGATTTGAACACATAAGAGGAAAATAAAAAAAAGTTATAAGTTAAGCCAACTAAGGAAAGTAATTCGGACTTTGACAGAAAGCATGGCCTAAGAAAATTAGTTGAAGCAAACATTATCGCATGAAGACCCAATGCACAAATTAGAGGTAACTTAAACCATTAATCTTGATTTTGTTTAAACCAGCTCCTAGAAATTCTCATTCTTATTTCCTGAATCTAGAGAACCGAACATGAACTCATAATAATTCCTTTTGTCTCTTCGATAAGTTCATTCAAAATTGCATTTCTTCCAAATCAAAAAGCAACACTAAACTCACTATCCTAATTGCAGAATTTCTTGGAAGACACAAGTAACATAACTATTTCAGAAAATTCTAAGTTGCTTCAAACCAGTGTCATTTATTTGGAATGGCTAAATACCAAAAAAATAAATAAGCTCTTTTATTTAGGAAGGATTGTGAGATTAGCAGGAAGGATTGAGACAACTTACCTCAAAATGTCGGGTTAAGAGTAGAGCAGAGGCGAGAACTCGCGGAAACAGCCAACGATCTCGCCGATCTAGCCGAAAGAGGAGGAAATCGGGGATGGTGCTCGACGGGGAGGGGTAGAGCGGATGGGAAGTGCAGACGGGGCTAGGGCTCGCGGAAACAGCCAACGATCTCGCCGATCTAGCTGAAGGAGGAGGAGATCGGGGATGTGCTCGACGGGAGGAGTCGGTAGAGCGAACGGGTTTCGAGCAGGGGCGACGAGTAGAGAAGGGCTCCCGTGGAAAAGAACACCTAAACGCGCGATAAGCATCCCAAGCCCCGCTTCCACCTTCATGTATTAATTTTGATAAGCGCGGTTTCGGACAGTATGAATAAGTCGCGCCCGAATGTCTTATTCAAACAGGTAGTGGCATTTTCATAACGCCACCGCCTTTCAATAAGCCACCCCAAATGCCCTCTAAATCTTATGAACCTTTTACAGTAAAAATAGATAAAATAAAGCAAAAAGGGTCCAACCTTTCAATTAAATTGAAAGAATATAATACTATTATTAATCAATTAATCCTCGATGGACAGTGAAATATCCATTATTGCAGCGTAGCTTATCGTGGTCTCACTTATTGTTTCATTAACCTTGTGAAAGATATAGGTATGTCCCATATGATGTCCAACAACTGCGTATTCCCTGTCAAGCGACAATGATTAGTATGATTAAGAAAATATATAATAAAAAAATTATTTACAGTTTTGGTCAGAAGCTTTTTCTTCATGTAACGTTAAGAAGTTATTGTAGAGTTTAGAACCAATATTTCATGATCCTATGATCTATATATTGCCAATCATTTTATCTTCTATAAGTTATTATAAACATTTCTTCTAACTCAAATTAAAATACAGCAATTTTCTATTCTTCAAAGTCAAATTTTCTATAGGAGGTTTAATCAGAGTTGGTTTTTCTGTGTGCGCGTGCCTCTCTCTCTCTCTCTCTCTCTCTCTCTCTCTCTCTCTCTATATATATATATATATATATATATATATATATATATAACATACCACTCAATTCCTATTCATTGCTGAAATTGAACTCATTCCCACTTTCCAACCACCGCTTCAAGGGAGCGTTAGTTGAACGTTACTGTTCTTCGGTACGGCGGGCATGGATGAGGTTTTTAGAGAAACATTCATCCAGAGTAAGCAAGATATTATAAGCGTTAGTTGAGATTATTAATTATTTTCTTATTCGCATTTTAATATAGAATATATATATATATATATATATATATATTTGACTATCAGACAATTATTCAACATGCATGAATTATATTGTCTGGAGGAGTATATGATATCATATAAGGAAAAAAATATAAACTTTTAGATGGATAAGAAATATGCTTTATAACCCTTATAGGTATAAACGAACCCATAAAAAGTGAAAAAGATAACTCAATAGTTTTAAGTCAAAGGCTATTTTAATGAGCTTATAATCACATCCGGAAAAAAAAACTGTTGCTTGTTAAATCTATAATTATACGACCACTTACGCATAATTCAAATCAAATCATCAATCAAATGTGTATATTTATGCAACCATATATGTGTATTTAAATTTGTATCATCAATCAAGAAAGAATTGGCAAATTGTTTTTATGAGGCAAAAATGATTGCATAATTGTTTGTCTTTAATATGAAGGAATTTAAATATGTTTACTTGGACATAAGATGAGTTGCATGTGCCTTAATTAAAATTTATTGTTCATAACAATGTCTTATACCTCCTCAAGAATATATAAAAAGAGCTACCTAGTTTAAAAGTTATACCAAAATTTAAGTAATTTTTTATTTTAAAAATCTTAGAGCTTTGCATGATAATTATAACCAGTAATCTTCAAGCTAATCAACACCAGTTTTATAAATGTATTACTTCTATTTCATGCTATTGATGTCTATAATCAAATTCTATTAACTATTTCTTGTGTTCATTGCTATCACCGGATAGTCATATCTCGGTACCAATGTTCTCCATCACTTTAAAAACATCTCTTGATGTCAAATTTCATTATATCTTGAGTCTCTTCTTAAAATGTCACTGTTCATGCCACCAAACTTTCATCTCTTGGCACAAACATTTGTCATCATCTAATTTTTATTTCTTGACATTGACATTCATCATTACATGACTATTGTACCCGACGCCAATGTTTGTATTTTGCTTATGTGTCAATTTTCAATATCGTTACTCATCATCGACCTGCAGTCTTCTCTCTACTTTTATTGCTCGCCAACGACTGACATTAATTACTATTATTGCTCAATTTTTTTTAGTGTTCGTTAATCACAGTGGCAATTCTCACTCGTCATTGTTTATCATTCTCCAATTTTCTGTCGACAATCCAAATATGAGAATTAATTTTCTCTATTTAAAAAAACATTTTTTTGTAATTTTTACTTATATAATAAATTGTTTCAACATTGGTTAAATCAATTTCCCATTCTTTTACTTCATTGGGTTTTTATATAAAATAAACTTATATCACTTTTGATTTTTTATCACAAATTTTAATGAAATGCTAATAAAAACCACTCAATGCATAGATCTAAAATTTTTTAGCATATAATAATTATAATTTTTTTAGGCAACTGAATATTACTTTTTTCCATCAATCTTCAGAAGCATATATTTTATTATTTATTTATTTATTTATTTATTTATTTGAGGAAAGAAGCATGAGATATTAAATATACTTGAGCATCGGTAAAGAAACATCAATATCACATGATGGAGAGATATAAATATAAACCTATGGAACAAAAAATGAGACATGCTATAAAAACTGCACAACAATGACATTTCGACATTATCATAAATTATTATGCTTTGGCCCATTTGGGAATGGATATGCATTAAGATACGTAGCTTATTAACACTGTAGGCATTGGACTGTCGGCCCAGTTAAGACCTTAGCTTTGAGGCCCAGAAATTTGAGACCTTCTTATAGGTTACGGTTATGGCAACAAATGGCCTCCGATTATTCTATACTTTTTGACGAGACGTGAAGTTTATCAAATGTTGTTTCACTCCATACCTTTTTGTATATTGAGTGTTAAATTTTAATAGGATAGATTAAATAAAAAGAGTCATAGCAAAATTACAAAAATTTATTCCTACTCATAATTTTTTTATCCAGTTCTAATAATTATGAAAAAAATTTATGAGGCCATATAACTATTACATTCTCTTTTGTCGCATATAATAAAAAAAATATTTTTTTTTCATCATCAAATTACTAAAATTCCTCATCCAAATAATATGCACAAAATAAATATAGTTAAATTTTATTTATTTTTTTATTTTTTTTCGTATATCCTCCTTATCAATTACATCAAATTAAACAAGAGTCTTCGGATTTTCCGGATTAATAGATTGGATTGTATTGATCCTAGCGGTTGTGTAATAGCTACATGCTTGCAGCTTTGTTACTTAGATTCATTGTCTAAATTTTAAAATTTGAATACTATTAGAACTCGTCCTAGCTAAGTATGATAGCATTAGTATTATGAATTTAAAATCTTATTTAACATTCACAAACAAAACATATTATACTTAGATATTATTTTATTAGAGGTTAAATTTATAAAAGAGATCTTGATATTGAAATTATTATACATTATGTATAATTGTATCAAACTGCAGCTTCAAGAAATATTTTTAAAAGTTAAAACGAATATTTGCATGTTAGATCATTAAGTTTAAATTTTATATTATTTCATGGATTAATTTGTTATATGTTATTTCATTTTAGATTGATAATTATTTTTTATTTTGCCATAAAGAAATTTTGTATGTTGATTGTGCTAATACAGCACAAGAAATATTGCTATTTACAAATCACGTACTTAGGTGCGTTTTTAACTATGAAACTGATACATTTACGCTGCCAATATCTAACTATTGTAAATTTAATACAAATAAAAAATATGACTTAGGGTTTTATCATGACCTTCCATAAATGAGTGAGAAGTGAAAATTTTTTGATGCCCTTTATGTAATCGCTCCATATATATATATATATATATATATATATATATATATATATATATATATATATATATATATATATATATATATAAGTATTAGCGGGGAGAGAGAGTGTGAGAGAGAGTGTGAGAGAGAGTGAGCGAGGCCGATTTATTTGTGCTTTAATTTAAGTTTTTATGTATTAATATTTATTGATATGTGCATTATCATAACTTTCATAGAGATCAAACTGAATGATAGATCAATATTATCCCTTCTAATTGAAATATTTTATATTTAAGGGAATTATTATTGATAGACAATAGACACCAGCTATTGCCACCTTCATAATTACTTAAGACATGAAAGTGCGATTGAATTTGTGCCGAAGTGATGGTGGAATGTGGATAATCATGAAGAAATAATGAAACATAAGGCATTTTAAAATATTTGAATAATATGTCTATATTTAAGAGAAAATTAAATGGTAATTATTAAATTAGTTAATAATTGGCATGTCTTTAACAACTATAAGTACAAAATTGCTTTTTTTTTTTAAAGTAGAAAGATATGAATTGTATGTATGAATACTTTTACTTAAAAATGAGAGAATTAGACTACGGTGGCGTTTGGGACAGCTTATTGATAGCAATGAAGTTTATGAAAACACAACTTTATGTTTGAAAAAAATGTTTATTGGCATTTTTAAAAACTCCTTTTCTAATTCTTATTAGAAACCAAATGTGGCTACTACCCCGCGGTCCGCGTGTTAAAGAGCGAAATACATTTTTCGTCCTTTCCGAACGTCTCTGCCCTAATCTTCGAAAGCTGAATGCCAGACGCTGCTCTCCTCTGCCCTCGCACGCACGCATCTCCTCTCCCCGTCCTCCTCCTCTCGCCATCTCCTCTCCTCCTCCTCTCGCACGCACGTAGAATGGTCGGATCTCTCTGCCCTAACCGAACCAGCTCGATAGGTAACCCCCATCTCACTGACTGATTTTTTCTTCCCTTTCACGCCCGCCTCCATTTCTTCTGTCTGCTAACTTCCTTTTAGAAGTTAATGGTGGTTCTCTTTTCTAGTTATGCTTCATACAAGTTTTTGTTTACCATTCATCCTTGAAAAATTTGTAAGGGCTATTATATTATATTTTGTTGTTTGTTTTGGTTTTGTATGCGTCCTACTTTTTTTTGTCTTCCTTTTCTTTTACAGTATATTGCTTTCCTAATTTTAATATTTTTTCTCTCATTATTTGAAGTAGATTTTCACTAATGCTCATTAACATCGCTTCCCCTTCAAATATGTTATCCACTTATCCAAGTATATTAATTACTTGAGAAATAACTTAAAATTTATTTTTGCATTGCATGTGAATGCCTCAATTTTAACATGCCTACTTATGTCGTCTTTATATCAAAATATGTCATCTAATGATTATTAAAAATTTATTATCATGTCTTATGATGTCAACCTTGATTATTGCTCCCATAAAATTTTGCCTCATAAAAGTGTGACTAGGTTCATCATCATATTGAACTTCTAGTTTATATTGGTGAAGATGATTTGCTTATAGAAGTTAAAATAACTTGATTCATTTGATTTGGCCTGTCAAGTAATTCAAGCAATTACCTTTGGAAAGCTATTAAAATCCCAATCGTTTGATGATATGGTAATTGCTGCTCTAATCTTGAGATGAAGACACTCTTTTAACTGAGAACCTAAAGTTGATGTTTGATAATTTGAAGTTTAGGGCTTTATTAATGCAAGTCAGAAATGAAATGAAAGCACACATGCAGACAGAAGCTCGAATTACAGTCCACTAACTTTAATTTTATGTAAAATTATAAAAAGGTTATCTTTTTTATTAAAATTAAACAACTGTGGAGGTATTATACGTTTAACAGATCATTTGTGCAGGTTTCCTTGTAGTTTTGATTTATGGTTAGGACAACAACTTATATGAACTTGTATTTTGTAGCTTTAATTGTTTCTATCACAGAAAGTTGTCTGAACCTATTTTTGGTTCTTTCTTATTTTCATCAAATTTCTATCAGTTTTTTTTATACTTTATTTTACTTTCAATATGGGTGCACTCTTTGATCCATATCTTTTATTAGTTTCATTATGGTTAAAAATAAAGAAGGGCCTACATCAGCAATGTGGGATAAGGATGTCACACATTTTCTGCAGTCTTTATATTAAGGAACCACCATATTCTTCAACAAGGAAGGCTGGCAGAATATTGCCAATAAGTTTAATGAAATTATAGGGCGGGACTACGATAGGTTGAAATTCAAGAACAAGTGAGATCAGCTAAAGAAGGAGTGGAAGTTATGGAAGGATTTTAAAAGAGGACCAACGAGATTGGGTTGGGATCCTATGAAGCGATTCGTGGATGCTTCAGAGCAATGGTGAAAAGAGAAGTTAGAGGTAATAATCTTATGCCTACAAATTCTTCATTTAATTATAATTTATACTTATATTTTGTCTAACATGCCCCCACCCCTCCCCTTTCCATGTTGTAGGCGGTACCAGTTGTAAAGAAATTTAAGATGTGTGGAATTGAGCTGGAGTTGGAAGATAAATTAGATTTTATGTTCGAGGGAGTTGTTGCTGCGGAAACAGCATGCGTTCAACCCATGGTTAATGACAAGGATCTTCCGGTCTAAGTAGGCTTGACCGCCTCTTTATACTAAGTACATCAGAGAACCCGACAACCCTGCGATGACAGAAAGCCATGGACATCCTGACCGGGTTGTTCTAAATAAAATCAACAACCAATTTGATGCGCCCACAGTGTATGTTATTTTTCTGTGTTTTATGTTAATTTAAATCACCGGCAAACAGCGCCAAAAATTTAATGTGACCCGGGTGTGTGTAGTTTTTCTACGTGTTTTATGTCAATTTAAATCCCCTACGACGGGGCTAAAAACTTGACCCGACCCATATTGACGCAGTAATTTAACTTCCAAAATATTGCTAAAAACTTGACCCAATTTATATTTAGCGGCTAGTTTACAAAATCAAAATATTATAAAATATAGAAAATAGTTCACACACTAGGGGTTCTACGCAAATGCATATCGCTTCAAGTAATATAGAACTTTATTTAAAGACCTCAATATCGATCCCACAGAGACCGAAGTAAGAAATCACTTAGGCTAATTCTAGTTTACTATTATTAGTCCTTAGTTTGGAAGGTCGATTTGAGTAGTTTTTTCTAACAATTACTCCTAAATGTAAATATTAATTCTAAAGTTAACCCTTTATGGATGAATTGAATCGAAGAATTTTGAGATGTAAAAGCTACTATTCTTGTGCAGCGATTTAGATAATATTTAAGAATGAGATACATAAATTCAATATAGTCAATGACAATAGGAGAAAATCTCTTCTTTACTCTCTTTCGAATGCTTAAAGAACATTGGTTAACATAAAGTCAATTCCTAAACATTCTGATTCCCCCATCAGAACTAACGGGCCTATCACCCTAGCGTCCACAACCTATGTCGATATGACCAAATTCATTGTTAATATACGAAGCCTCAAGTCAAATTGATAAGAATCTAGCTTATCACCCTAGAAAATACCAATTTACACTCATTAACAAATATTTCCCTAAAAGTGCATTCAACAACATTAATTATTGTAATGTGCCAAATATGAGCGATCCTATTCTTTAATCCTCTTTTCGAGCGATAAAGAACATTGGCTAATTCTGATGTTTCAAATTATAATTTGTAGTTAGGTTGGGAAGATAAAAGCTATCACACTTGAGTTCCCACTTTCCCTCACCGAGGGCTAACAGTCTTGCTTTAATTTCTAAACACCTGAACTAAATTGGATATTTTAGTCTGTCCCTAAAATCTATAATTCTACGTCCATCAAAATATTTCTCTATTTGTTCTCACCTAAACCCATGGACTTTAGTCTCATCCATGATATTAATTGTGATTCTTACTTTATTACTCAAAGAATAGCCCTACGGGCTCATATGTTTTCATAAAGATATTAACAAATCAGTTGATCTTATTGAAAAGTAAATTATGTTCAAGTAAAAACCATTACATTTATAATCAAAACCTATTCTAACAAGCATCCAAAAATCTTAATCATGAATCGTACTCATTCCAAAAGAAAAGTAAAAGAAAAACAACTACATAATATACTTATGCCACTATTTCTTAATAAGAAGAAAGTGTAAGAAAAACTACTTCCCAAAGCAAGAAAAAAAATACAACGGAAAACTTCATTACATCAAAGCAAATCCACTAGATAAGTGTTTACAAAATCATAAGATAATGAAGAACACAATACTTAGATTATTCCTCTTGAAAGATAGATGAAGATCTCTCCAACAAAACTTCTCACTAATCCATACAATGTTCGTACATTTCTTACAGACTCTATCAAAATCCCTTCTCCAATCTCTCAAAAAATGTAGAAATCTACATTTCTACTCCTATTCTAAGAACTTCAAACATGCTTCTCTTTTTATCGTTGTTAGGGTCGAAGGATGTTAAAAAGTAAGAAAAATTGTGAAAAGATGTGTCCCTAGGCATGCATAACCGTTTCTAGAGTTGTTTGGTGCCGTCTGGCACTATTTCTGTATCTGGGTGCCATTTGGCAACACCCTGCAGTAGCTCCACCGTTTCGCTCCGTTTCAGCTCTGTTTTCCCCCGTTTCAGTTGTGTTTCGCTCATAACAATTATACCTACAAGATAAGCATGAAAATATCATTTCTTTAAAGTGTAATTTCATTCAAAACATGTGAGAAATGTAAAGTTGATTAAGCATAGAAAAACATATCAAAATGTGCCAGGTCGGAATTTTCTTTCTTGCTCATTTTGACTTCAAATTATATCATTTTTGTTTCCTTTTCTCCACAAATCTATTTCTTATACTTGAAGCCAAAAACATGCAAAATACATTTCTTTAAAGTGTAATATGACTGAAATTAAGCATTAAATATATGTGAAAAAGTAGTCATTTTTAGGTGTATCACAATCCATTAGATATTTTATGCTAACTCTGTTTTGCAGAGCTGCTAAAGATAAAAGACGGACGTCACCCCAGATTTACTTTGCATGTTATTAAGGTGTGCTAACTCTGTTTTGCAGGGTCGATTATTTGAACTAATCGAAACACAAAGTGAAGAATGAACCTCGACAATACCATTAATAAAAATATGGATAATATAAATTGGGATTAGTAACTCCACTTTTTTCAGTGGGCTTCAAATCTGAGGTTGTTCAACTAGTCATAAGTAAATCTTCACATTTAGGCTCTTGTATGATTGTGCGTCATGCAACATAGGCCCTAAATCTCCTAAAAAGACATTAGAAGTACACATTGAAATCACTTTTCAAGACGATGCAAAACTATAAGAAGTCTAGGATCTTAATAGGGTTGCTCCAAACCCTTGAGCAACCCCTACCCTTTAAGGATAGGACATCAAAACTCCTTCCTTGAAAACAACAAATTCAAACTTTCTGACAATAAGTCACAATCTTAATCGAGAGTTTTCTTAAGTAATAATGGTTGCTTAAGATATAATTAACTATATGAGGTTGTTTTTATTGGAAGATGCGAACTCCAAAACATGTACAATAACCTAAATCTCTTGTTATGAGTTTGCTTTCGTAAGGTCATCTTCGCTGATGTGTCTCCAAAGTTTTTTAATCTGATTGTACCTCAGACATACGCTTCAGAGCTATCCACTCCAATATTACTTCACGAACACTCCCAACATCTTTTTTTTGTTTGTTTCCGTAAATTTATGTTCTTCCCTTTGATTCCTCACCTCTAGGATCGTCTGTATGATCTGGGAGAGAGTTATTCGGAGAAAGGGGTTATACAATGGTAGACAAGTTGACGACTCCACACAATAATGACACAACAACGACACGCTGTTGACAAAGAAGCAGCGGCGAAGCGGGCGAAACCATATCTTGACTCCCTTCTCCAAATGCCAGTATTCCTGTCACCAAACTTTCATCTCTTTTAACAAACATTTGTCATCATCTAATTGTTGCCTCTTGATATTGGCATTTATAATTACGTAACTCTTGTTCTCGATGTCAAAGTTTGTTTATTCCTTATGTATCATTTATCAATATCGTTATTCATCAACCTGTAACTTTCTCTCTACTTTTAGTGCTGGCCACCTACATATATTAATTACTATTATCGCTCGAATATTTTTTATTGTTATTTAATCGACAGTAACAACTCTCACTCTTCATTGTTTATCATTCTCTAATTTTTTGTCAACAATCCAAAAATTAGAATTAATTCTTCTCCTTTTAAAAACGACATTCTTTATAATTTTTGCATGTATAATAAATTGTTTCAACTTGGTGAAATCAATTTCCCATTCTTTTACTTCATTGGATTTTATATAAAATACACTTACACCACTTTTGAAGTGTTAATAAAAACCACTCAATGCATATATCTAAATTTTTTTAGCATGTAATAATTTAAAATATTTTAGGCAACTAAATTTTACTTTTTTCCATCAATCTGCATAATATTTTTTAAAAAAAATTTTTTTTTTTTTGAGGAATCGAGCATGAGATATTAATACTTTATTTTACAATATACTTGAGCGTCGGTAAAGAACCACCAATATCACATGATGGAGAGAGACAAATAAACCTATGGAACAAAAAATGAGACATGCTATAAAAACTGCAAACGATGGCATTTCGGCCATTATCATAAACTATTATGCTTTGGCCCAATTTTGGAATTCAAATGCATTAAATACGTAGCGAATTGCACTACAGGGATTGGACTTTCGGCCTGGTTAGAAGTAGGCTTTGAGGCCCAGAAAATTTATACCTTCTTATAGCAAATGGCCTCCGATAATTCTATACTTTTTGACGAGATGTGAAGTTAATCAAATGTGTTTTCACTTCATACCTTTTTATATGTTGAGTGTTAAATTTTAATAGGATAGAAAAATAATAAGATTCATAGCAAAATTACAAAAATTTATTCCCACACATAATTTTTTATCCAATTCTAATAATTATGAAAAAAATTTACTGTTGGAAAATTTTGAAAGTTTCCCATGAGATATGCATGAAAATAATTGGCTGCTTTGAAATAAATAATGTAGTACTATACAATTTTTTAATTATTTTTTTTATTTTTAGAAGAAATGATAAGGCAAAAAATAATTCCATATATTGTTTAGATCATTCTAAGAAAGTAATTTATTTAACAAGATTTATTATGACCATAGAGATGAAAAATAAAATTTTAATTTTGAAGAACCTTAATTCTATAGATGAATAGTGGTTTTTAGCTCTTATGAAATTCAATGCAAATATAAAATCTGAAAAGAATATTTTAAAAACATATATAAGTGACGTAGTATAATGTGGAACATTATGGCTGTCAAAAAAGCTCGTTGTTCGTGTACAGTTCGTATTCGATTCGTTCGATAAGTAAACGAGACGAACGCAAATAATTTTTTCCGTTCGGTTAGTTAAACGATGAAACACGAACATTGATATGTTTGTTCGTGTTCGAATTATTGTTTGAAATATAAAATAATTTAAAATAATTATATATAAAAAATTTATTTAAAAAAATATTTTTATAAATTATAATATATAATAAATTATTAATAATAATATATTAATATACTATATTAGTAATATAATTATATAGATATTATATATTTATATAATATAAGTTATATAATTAATATAATATATTATTTATATATATTAATATTTGGGATGTCAAACTAGCTCGTCATTCCCGAATAACTCGTGTTCGGCTCATTAGTTAAGAAACAAACACAAACAATGACTTCACGAACAATTTCGAACACGAGCATATTTCAAACAAACAAAATTTCAAACGAATCGAACACGAACATAAGCTCTGCTAGTTTACACCCCAATGGAACATATTATAACAAGGTTTAAACTGTTAAAAATGATTTAAAAAATAATTGTTATTATGTTTCAATAGTTATTTTTAGTTAGTTTTATTTTATCAATTTAATCTATAAACTTTATCATTATTGAGCTAGTCATAATTATCTCGAATTACAAGCTTTCCTCATAGAGTCAACCATATTATCCTAAAATTTAAAATGTTAGATTCATCAATCATGAGTTTGCCATCATCAAAATTATAGAGTCAATAATCTCCAAATTTTTTATGAGGAAAAACTTATGTTGGCAAAATAAAAATAAGATGCAAGTGACTATATTTGTCCTGCATATTAAGGAAATAAAAATCTCTAACTTATATTTTCTCCCTCTTTTGACAGCATCAAAAAAGACTTGATGAAGCAAAGTAAATATAATAAAAGCCATTCAATCATAAGCTAGGATATAACATTTCCAATTCTCTTATAAAACTCATAAAAAAGATTTTCGTCAAAAGGTTTAGCAAAAATATCAGCCAATTGTGATTCAGTTGGAACAAATTCATTATCAACATGACATTTAGCACTATGATCTCTAATAAAGTGATGTCGAATCTCAATATGTTTAATCCGTGAGTGCTAAATTGGATTCACTACAAGAACTTAGGTTTTTTTTTTTCTGATAGTCACAATCTGTCAGTCATGATAAGAAAAACTGTCGCTTTTAATATTTTTTACGGTTTACCGATAATTTTTAGGCTTGTGGGTAAAATACTTATTGATAATTTCACAGCCGACAGATATTTCAACGATATAAATTTACGGATAATTTAATGTCGTGGATTTTTTTGAGAAAATTTGAGTTGTAGATAATCGTCGGTTCGTATAATCGGCGGTTCTTTCATCGGTAATATCAATGAAATACAAGTCGGAAAAGTGTCGCACCCATCGGGTTTTTGAAACAGGAAAACCATCGGTTATATGTCGTTTATGCGTCATTTTCTATAACCGACGGGTTAACTGTCGGAAAAGGTCTCACCTGTCATTTTTTTCATGAAGAAAAAAACTGCCGCTTAAGCGTCGTTTATGCATTGTTTTTTATAACTGACATGTTAACAATTAGAAAATTATCGCACTTGTCATTTCGTGTGGCACATCTTAAACTGTCGGTTATGTGTCGGTTAGGCATCGGTAACAATGTCCATCCGCTAGCCATCCGTTTTGCCTACGGAAAAGTTTGAAATCGTCGCAAAACTAATGGTGAGCAGTCAGAATCCTGTAGCATAAGGAAAGAAAAAACATATTTTTTATTTCGTATTTACATTACCACAAACACTATCACATCATTTTTTGTACAACTCCAAGCATTTAACAAAAGAACTAGCTGTTAAATAGTAATTTATCCAATCAAATAATGAAATAAAAAAAAAACATTTATTCTAAAATATGTACATCACTGTTTCCAGAAAAAATATATGTCCAAATGTAGATAAATGTTGAAAAAGAAAAAGATAAAAACCCTCCTAATCATCCTCTATCTCGTCAACCTCATCCTCATCGTTCTCTTCCATTTCCTCCTCCAATACTGCCGCTTCCTTGCCACGCACACTCATCCATTGGCGGAAGGAATCCAACTCAGCCTTCAGCTTGGCCTTAATGCAAACCTCTAGCTTCGACCTCATATGAGAGAAACTGGTCTCCATCTTGGTAGAGACGTCGCAACACACCTGGATATCTCATCATCCTGTGTGCTAGAGATATAAGCAACAGATGCATTGGTAGAGGGGTGAGCATCGTAGGCAAACCCCTACGACCCGAGCCCGTAGACTCGACCCATCTTCTTCCTCCAATAATCTCTCTCCATATGTCATATTCGAAAGGATCATGCTCGTGAATCGTAATACCTCCTGAGACCTAGGATCGGCTTTCCATCAACTGTTGAAATCTCTTTTATAAACAAAAGTAGTTACATTATGTTAGAGCTAAAATGTATTAACTTCAAACTAGTTTAGCTCATCAATTATCTGGGTCACACGAAATCTATCATCGATCCAGAACTGGTCGAACCGCCTCCTATGGGTGCTCTCATCTACATAGACGGTGGAGGTCCCTCGTCCAATCTTCACAGCCTGTCCATAAAATACAATTTTTAATACAAGTTGGAACAATAGAAAAACATATAGAATAAATGAAATCTTACCAGCCTCCGTTTGTATTCTATATGGGGGAGCACCCCACAAGTGTCCTTGGAGGGCCTCATGCCTCCACGGTTCGACCGTCTGCCTACTTTGCATTCTCCCTATTCTTCTGGTAGTACGGAGAATCCTAGGCCCTAAGAAGTGTGGCAAAAATATCTTCTCTAAGCCAGAGAGGATATTGTTAGCATTTCAAGATATCACCAAACATGTCATGAAGGTGATGGCTGCCTTGAGCTCGAAGTTACGCTGGATGTGAGCCTCGTGCTCAGGTAGTAGGTGAATTATATCTGCAAATATTACAGGAATTATGTTCAATTGATAAATAAATAAAAAAACAACTTAAGTTATTTATGAACAATACTTATTGCAAACTCCTGAAATTAAGGATCTTGAATGGCCATCAAGATCTCCTTCCATGCCAAGTATGTTGAGTTGCACTTGCTTTGAATGATATCCCGAATGACATGAATAATCTAGGTCAGAGTGTAGAACATTAAAATAACATTTTTTTAGTTTTATATTCAATTAAAAAAATTAAAATATTTTTTACAATATCTTAAAGAAAACAAATGTGTTGTCGACTAGATCGATGTGGTAGATGTTGTCTGTGGACTCTTGCCCAGTAGAGGTAGTGTGGACCTCTGATGCACTCAACAACGCTGCAATTGGGGTTGAGGTAGGGGTGGGGGCAGGGCACTGGTGGTAGTGGGTGTAACAGTGTTGGTTGGGTGTGGGAGTGGTGGTAAGGTAAAGGCGAGGGTGAGTGTGATGGCGAGGGTGGTAGTGGGGGCAAGTGCGTATGCAAGTGTGAAGGTGGGGTCGGGCGGTTGTGGGGGAGAGTGTCGGGGATGGGATGGGTGCTTAGGTGGGGGGTGGGGTTTACTTGTTGAGGTGAGGGTCGAAGTGGAGGTGGGGGTGAGTGTGGGGCGGTAAGGGTGGGGGTGCATGTCAGAGTAATGGTGGGAGTGGGTATCAAAGTCGAACGTCCTCTCCTGACGTTCTTCTTTGTTACATAATGCTGTGGTTCACCCCCTCCCCCCACCCCCTCACCCCCGCAACCCCGAGTGGGGAGGAGATTGTCTTTGCCTCCGATCGACGTTAGCAACAAGGAGAATATATTTTATTAATTAGTGCACTAAACACATACTATATAATAAAAAAAACAATATATTACGTAATATACACAAAACATATAAGTATGTAGTAGATAGGTAGTCAAAATTGTAAAGTACAAGGTACAATGACTAAAACTGAAAACACAAAACCAGCAATAAACTAAAATAAGAATCTCAATAAAAGGTATAAGAAACAAACTCATCTTACTCATCGTCATCTGAATGTCACTCAAAAATGTAGGCTTGATCTTTTCTTGAAACACATCGTCGAAGTTGTACGGATCATCAAGATTAACTTTTTATTATTCGCCACTAGCAACCTCAAGATTTAGCTCTTCATTGATTGCATTAACTTAAAAACATAAATCTATCATTTCAGTTCCTTGATGGGCAGGTTCAATGTTATTCTGAATATTAATTGTGGCTTTTGGTTTATTTGAAATGACAACTGCCTAATCAATGTTATCTCTTATTCTATGTGGATATCAAAGATAGTAAACCTGACTAGCCTATCGTGCTAGAGTGAAAGGATCATATTTAACATGTCTTCTGTTCACTTTCACTTCTATGATATTTATAGCTTTTTCCATGATCAGGAACATAATTGAACTAAGTACTGTTGAATAGGAAAACACTTCCTCCAATAAACACCCTAGATAAAATAGTTCACCAACTTCTTCCAGAATCCAATGATAGTCTATCTTGTTGTTTGACTTATCGTTTGCTTTAACAAGAGCACTAGTATTAAAATTGCTTTCCTTCGGACCAAAATCTCGTATGAAACATGTACCCATTTATATCATAAATTTGCCACATTTTCATGATGCACTTAGGATCCCAGGCAAGATCTATCAACCCTGTTTTGTCACTCTATTTCTCCAATCATGAATCTATTAATATATACATAAGAAATTCTATGTAATACAAAGTTTTGTGTTACATGAGGAAAGAATAAGTCAATTTTGGCTCACGTGCGTTATAAACCACTGAGAGTAGCTATTCTTGATCTCCCTACTCCTGTCGTCATCTTCAACTAAATTTAATGAATCCACGAATAAGCTGTTCACACATTGAAATATCATTGAAATGGTTCATCATGATACTTTTCAGATAAATGGGTAAAAAACTATACTGAAAAATGAATTGATCAATAAAGGGTTGTACTTCATCGCAATTAAGAAGAATAAAAACTGTCGTTGCTCGAAGTTCCTCTTCATTAACGTTACGTGATGTGCACCACCCTCAGCTTCCCCAAACTGTTGGAAAACCAAAAGAGTCGATTGTGGCACCAAACCCAATGACTCTTTCGTGAGTGTTCTTCCACGAAATAGTTGGAGCAGAATGTTGTTATGTCTTGAAGTTAATATGTGATGTCCTTAATCTTCATAATTCTCTTAACTTTATTCAAAAATCTAAAAAATAAATGTTGCTTGGTACAAATTACCAATATTCTTTATAAATGAGAAACTAACTATCTAGTCCAAATGTAATTACTTATCATACGAATGCATCCAATGGTATTGTACTGGACCTCTAATTAATGACATGTGTGGTACATGTATGGGGACATGCTCCATCGAGTCGAAGAAGCTAGGTGGAAATATTCTCTCAAGCTTACAAAGCGTTTCAGGAATATTTGTTTATAGCAGGCGTACCAGTTAAGCTTCAAAGGAGTTGAACATAGTTTCTTGAAGAACACAGTGATTTCAATCAATGGACTAAGGACTACGCTCGGTAAAAAACCAAATGCGATTGACATTAAATTTTGTAGAAAAATATGGTAGTCGTGACTATTCATTCCAAAAATTATTACAACTACTGCATAAACACATCAGATCAAATTCGAAGCATACCCACTCATGAATTTTAATGATTGGTGCCACTTAAAAATTGTTCTTCATCAGAAAGAAGTGAGAGAATATTTTGCTTTGGGCTTAATGAGTTGCAAATAACAGATTTTTGGATCTTCAACTCTCACCTGCTGCATATCTTTTTGAAATCAATTATGGCATTCACGTTATCCTTCATTCTTCCATTTACATCCATCACAATGTTGAAGATATTATTAAGGAAATTTTTTTTATGTGCATAACATTCAGATTGTGTCTGAACATATTACCCTTCTAATAAGGCAGTCCAAAAAAATTCACTTCTGTATCCAATTATGGGTGCCACCAAATCCGGGTGGATGATGTGAAAAAAAGTCAGGGCATGCAGTAATCTTTGAAATATCACAAAAAACTTTGTTTCTTCTAAATGCATTCATGTTCCTTCTAAAGGGATGTTCAACATCTAGAGACATATGATGATAGTCAACCATGAATCCTTCTTGTCATGCTGAAGCATAAATGCCTTAGATGAATTCATGACATGTGGTTAGACAAACTTTCCAGCGGTGCTTCACCCAGATAACATTCTATATGCAGGAAAATCATTTATTATCCACATTAATGCTGCTTTCATCAGAAAATTGTATTTCATGGAGACTTCCTACATAATGACATATATTTCCTTGAGAATTTGCAGCTTATCTATCAACATATGCAAATATACATCAATCAAACTTTTAAGACAAATAGGACCAAGTATAATCAGTGTCAAGAAGAAGAAAGGGATTGTCATGTACATCTCAGGTGGCAGATTATATAGCATAACAATCAATGACCAACAACATTAGGGTGATGCGGTCTGACTGTACGGTGTGAAGTCATCAGAGCATAAACCTAGCAGGATGTTACATGCCTCCGTAGCAAACTCAAGCTATGCCTAATTATTGATCTCACTTTTTTAAAGGCTCACCCCAGCTACGTTCACATTACCAGGATTGTGGTTTCTCAGGCTTCATCAGTTCAAGCACAAGCCCTCGACCTTTGGTTAAGTAGATTTAGAGTTTTGACCAGGCGAGAAACCCATGTTGACCTCCATGGGCAACACATGCTCTGGTCACCCAAATCAACCCATGAAATAGGAACCTTATTATGAACCCGAGGAACCACCTTAACCATGAAATTCATCTTGGGAGAGGGGTCTACCTAAATTGATCTCTAGCCTCACTGAAGGACTCCCTAACCCCATGTTGGAGATGAAAAATGTGTGGTGTCGTGTTCGTCGCCAATGTATTATGTGAAGAAGTCGCTACTCTGTTTAATATTGCCCTAATCTTATTTTTGTAAGTCCTATAAAGGAATTAAGAAATTTAGGGCTAATAGAAAACAGTAGAAAATGATCTTTATGATAATCCTTATAAAAGAAGATCCTGGAATACCACATTCTAGAATTTCTATACAAAGAAAATCATGAAGTCTTAACCAGAGATTTCTAGATGTGATATCTAAATCTCCTATAGAAGCAAGCTCCTATAGTTAATTATATCTTAGGCAATTTCTAATTTTCTAAGAAGACTTCTGATTAATATTGATCATTTATTTTCTAGAAATTTTTTGTTTTTAAGGAAAGATGTACCCACTATCAATCCTAGATGTCATGTCGATTTTATGTCATCTTGTTTATCATTTTGTTTTTTTGTTTGTCTTTTTAATGTCTTGTCATTTTTTTTGTGGCTATCCTAAAAGTTTTAGTTTTATTTTGGTTTTGTCGTTGTTGTGTTTTGTTTTGTCAATGTCGTTGTTGTGTTTTGTTTTGTTGTTTTAATATAGTTGTTGTTCGTCTCATTTCCAGAATTTCTTCTTGCGAAACAGAGTTATCACACCCTATAACATGCAAAGGAAATCTAAACGAAACTTGTATTAACATTGTCAGAAATAATAAAAATGTTCATTATCTCCAAATTTTGTAGGATTCCAAATTTGATTTAAATTGTTGATTTAGTGCGTCTTGGATGTTGGTTATGTCGATTTATGTTTGAAATATCAAATTTATATCATTTATGTTGATTTATGTTTGAAATGCCAAATTTATGTTGATTATGTCGATTTATGTTCGAAATTTTATGTCGAGTTAAGGATGACATGGATCAAACTTAAGTTTTGAGGTTAATTTTAAGTTTACTTAGATTCAATGTATATTGAATCTAATTTACTTAAGTTCTTATCTGTTTAAACTTAATTTAAAATTAGATTCAATGTGGATTAACTTGATTTCATGTCTATTTGAACATAAGTTAAAATTTGAAGTTAGATTCAATGTGGGTTGAATCTAATTAACTAGAGTTCATGTCTGTTTGAACATAAGTTAAAATTTGAAGTTAGATTCAATGTGGATTGAATCTAATTAACTTGAGTTCATGTCTGTTTGAACTCAAGTTAAAATTTGAAGTTAGATTCAATGTGGGTTTAATCTAATTAAGTTGTGTTCATGTCTGTTTGAACATAAGTTAAAATTTAAAGTTAGATTCAATGTGGATTGAATCTAATTAACTTGAGTTCATGTCTGTGTGAACTTAAGTTAAAATTTGATGTTAGATTCAATGTGGAATGAATCTAACTAACTTGAGTTCATGTCTGTTTGAACTTAAGTTAAAAGTAAGGTTTAATTAAAATAGACCTAATTAAGTTTTAAGCCTTGTTTAAATATTACATAAAGGTTAATTAAGTCTAAATAGATTAGACATAATTAAAATTATAGACCATCAAAGTCCTTTTTAGGTAAGGCTTAAGGATTAATTAAGTCTAATTTAATTTAACCACGATTTATTTGGGTTTTACTTGAGTAAGGTTTAAAAATTAACTAAGTCTAGTAAGTTAGACTTAACTTAATTAAACCTTAGTTAATTAAGTCTAATGTGATAGCCTTAATTACGGTTTAGGTTTGATTAAAGTTTGATTTAAGTTAGATTCAAGTTATTTTGAATCTAGACTTAAGGTTAACTTAAGTTCAATGTGGGTTGGACTTAAGTTTGATTTAGATTTAAGTTAGGTTCAAGTTAGATTGAACCTAAACTTAATGTTAACTTAAGTTCAATGTGGGTTGAACTCAAATCTGATTTGGGTTTCGGTTAAATTAAGTTCAAGTTAGATTGAACCTAAACTTAGGGTTAACTTAATTTCAATGTGGGTTGAACTCAAGTCTGATTTGGATTTGAGTTAAAATAAGTTCAAGTTAGATTGAACCTAAACTTAGGGTTAACTTAAGTTCAATGTGGGTTGAACTCAAGTTTAACTTGTGTTTGATTTAAGTTTGAGTTATTTTTAGACTGATTGTTGTTAATTATGGTTGGTTTACGATTAATTAAACCTAATTTGGTTAAGGTTTAATTATTTAATTAGACTTAATATGGGTTAATTCTAACTATTTAAGGTTAATTAAACCTAAATTGGGTAAGGTTTAATTGATTAATTAGACTTAATATGGGTTAAGTCTAATTGTTTAAGGTTAATTAAACCTAATTTGGATAAGGTTTAATTGAATAATTAGACTTAATATGGGTTAAGTCTAATTTTTTAAGGTTAACTAAACCTAATTTGGGTAAGATTTAATTGATTAATTAGACTTAATATAGGTTAAATTTAATTATTTAAGGTTAATTAAACCTAATCTGGGTAAGGTTTAATTGTTTAGTTAAGTCTAATGTGGTAGATTTAATTAGGGTTTATGTTTGATTAAGTCTAATTTAGTTAAGACTTAATGGTTTAATTAGGTCTAATGGATTAGACCTAATTAGGTTTTAGGTTTGATTAAGGCTAATTTAGTTAAGACTTAATGGTTTAATTAGGTCTAATGGTTTAGACCTAATTAGGTTTTAGGTTTGATTAAGTTTTATTAAGGTCGGGCTTCTTGGGTTTATAAGCTACTTAAGCCTAATGCTTTAAGAATTAATTAAGTTTAGTTAGGTAGATTTAATTATGGTTTAAGGATTATTTAAGCTTAATGTAAGTATGGCTTAAAGATTAATTAAGTCTAGTTGGGTTAGACCTAATTATGATTTTAAGGATCATTTAAGCCTAATGTAAGTAAGTCTTAAGGTTTAATTAAGTCTAGTTGGGATAGACCTAATTATGATTTTAACGATTATTTAAGCCTAATGTAAGTACGACTTAAACATTAATTAAGCCTAGTTGGGTTAGACTTAATTATGATTTTAAGTATTATTTAAGCCTAATGTAAGTAAGGCTTAAAGATTAATTAAGTCTAGTTGGGTTAGACTTAATTAGGATTTAAAGATTACTTAAGTTTCATGTAAGAAAAACTTAAGGATTAATTAAGTCTAGTTAGATTAGACTTAATTAGGGTTTAAAGGTTATTTAAACCTAATGTAAGTAAGGTTTAAGTTTATTAATTAGGTTTAATAGGATTTAAACCTAATTAGAGTTTAAAGGTTACTTAAACCTAATGTAGGTAAGGTTTAAGTTTATTAATCAGGTTCAATAGAGATTAAACCTAATTAAGGTTTAAAGGTTACTTAAACCTAATGTAAGTAAGGTTTAAGTTTATTATTAGGTTTAATAGGGGTTAAATCTAATTAGGGTTTAAAGGTTACTTAAACCTAATGTAAGTAAGGTTTAAGTTTATTAATTAGGTTTATTAGAAGTTAAACCTAATTAGGGTTTAAAGGTTGCTGACCCGCCTAAAAACATATATATTTTTTGCTATATGATTGTACTTATTTTAGGTAAAATTACACTTTAAAGGAAGGTATTTTGTATTTTTTTGATTTTAGGTACAAGAAATGGTGATTGGAGCAAAAGGAAGCAAAAATGGTGCAATTTGGAGCAAAAATGAGCAAGAAATGAAATTCTGCCCTGACAGCTATCGATAAGTCTTTTGATGCTTAATCTCTTTTACACTTCTTGTATATTTTTGAATGAGATTACACTTTAAAAAAATGTTGTTTTTATGCTTATTTTGTAGGGCTATCTATTAAGAACGCAACACAACTGAAATGGGGCGAATCAGAGCTAAAAAGGAGCCAAACGGAGCAAAACGGTGGAGTTGCACAGAGCCTGCCTGCCGACCGCGCCCTCAAGCTCACCGACTACGGGATTTTCCCGAGAAGGCCGAAAAATACCAGACAAGCTCCCCGACAGTGACCTTGAACCCGCCGACAGCGCCCAAGAAGGTTCTAGACCGACTTTTGGCGGATTTGGGCCGAAATTTGACGTATTTGGACGCTTTTTCTAATGGGTGCTTAAGGGAACTCTTAGAAATTCATCCACACTCTTTAAATTAGTGAATTTAAAAGAGAAAAAGAAGAGAAAAAATAGAGAAAAAGTAGAGAAAAAAAGAGAAAAAGGAGAGGAATGTTAGGAAAATTTTGGATAATGTTTAGGATTCATATATTAAGAGTAGAAATGTAGATTTCTACCTTTTTGGAGAGATTGGAGAAGAGATTTTGAGAGAATTTGTAAGGGATTGCACTAGCATTGCATGGATCCACGGGAGACTTTGTGGGCGAGTTCTTTGTCTTTCATTCAAAGGGAAGAAACTTAGTATTGTTCTTCATTATCTTATAATTTTGTAAACAATTACTCAGTGGATTTACTTTGGTTTAATGAAGTTTCTGTTGTATTTTCTTCATACTTTGTGACGTATCTCTCTTACTCTTTCTTCTTCTTTGGAAATTGTGGCATGAGAAGATCATGCCATTATTTTCATTTTACTTTTCTATTGCAATGAGTAGAAATCATGATTAGGATGTTGTGATGCATGATAGAAGTAAATTTAATTATAAATGTGATGGTTTTTTCTTGCACTTCATTTACATTACAATAAGAGTCCGTTGTATTGTTAAAATTTGTTGTAATTGCATTGTCCCAAATGAGCGGTGTAATTCTCAACAAAGTGGAACCACATTCAATGTTCGTGAATGAATTGCGTAATTCATGGGGATTCAATGTAAATAAATAGGGAAATATAATTATCGGGCGTAGAATTGGAGATTTTAGAGTGACATGCTAAAATCCTCAATTCGGTCCTATCGTTTGGGTGCTGAAGTGTAGATGTTAGCCCTCAGGCGAGAGGAACGTAGGAGCTCCGAAGTGAGAGCCGGTATCATCCTAGCCTAGCCGCAGATTCAGTAACCAAGCATAGGATTAGTCAATGTTCTTTATGCTTGGACCAAAGGGTAAAAAATAGAATTGCTTCTATTTAGCACATATAATGATAAATGCATCTCATTCCTAGACATTATCCAATTCGTTACATAAGAATAATAGATTTTAGTATCTCAAAATTCTCCAAACAAATTCATCCAAAAAAGGTTATCTTTAGACTTATTATTTGCATTTAGTTATAGTTACTGTTACATTTAACACTTGCATTTAGGAGTAGTTGTTAGATAAAACATAATTTTAATCGACATTCCAAACTAAGGACTATTAGTAGTAGACTAAAATTTTTACTAAAGACTTCTTACTTCACTTCCTCGTGGGATCGATACTGGGATTTTTAAAGAAAACTCTATAATACTTGAAACGATACGTATACTTGCGTAGCACCCCTAGTGTGTAAAATATTTTCTAATTTTTATATCATTTAAGATTTTGCACACTAGCCTCTATTTATAAATCGGGTCAAGTTTTTTGCCATCTTTTGGAAGTTAATTTACTGCGTAATTGCGGGTCGGGTCAAGTTTTTCGCGCCGTTGCCGAGGACGCTTCGGTAAGAACTTTAGGAGAATTTTAGTTGAAGTAATTAGGCTTATAATTGGAAAATTTTAGTGTCTTAAAATTATTTTTGTGTGAAAAGTGTTTTGTTGTATGAAAATGTGTTGTGAAAAAATTGTTTATATGAAAAATAAGGTTTTCGTAAAAATGTTATGTTGTGTTGAATATATTTCATCTGCTATTTGTTTAATTGTTAATATATTGTTTGTTGTGTTAAGTATGTGAAACAAAGAATTTGCAGAACTTGTGCCTTATGAACCTGAGTTTGAAAAAAATAAAAAAATAAAAATACAGAAAGGACTCAAAAAACTAGAAATTGAAATGGAAAACTTTCAAGATAATAACATGGAAAATCATCATACTTCATTGAGAGATTACCTAAATCCTACGACTGATAAAATTCACTCAAGTATACAAAATCCTGTCGTAGAAGATGATTCGTTTGAAATAAATCCTGAGATTATCCAACTAATGCTGAATAATCAGTTTGGGGGAACTTCTTCAGAGGATCCCTTTTTACACTTATCTAATTTTCTAGAACTTTGTGCTATATTTCGTTATAATGGCATGTCAGATGATGCTGTTAGACTAAGAATTTTTCCTTTCTCACTAAGGGATAAGGCTAAAATGTGTACTCATTAGCACCTGGCTCTATTAAAAATTGGGAGGAGTTAACTCAGAAAATCTAAGCTAAGTATTTTCCACCTTCAAAGACTACTAAACTTAGAAACGATATTATCTCATTTTGTCAGTATGAAGGGGAATCAATATACGAAGCCTGAGAAAGATTTAAGGAACTCTTAAGAAAGTGTCCACATCATGCTCTGCCAGATTGGTTAATCATTCAAACTTTTTACAATGGGTTAGTAGGATCCCTTAGGTCTATAATTGATGCTGTCGTTGGTGGATCATTAATGTCAAAACCATTTGATGAAGCGTATGCATTAATTGAAGAAATGGCTACAAATGAATTTCAATGGCCCTCTACAAGGGTAAATCATAAAAATGTAGCTAGTGTTCATGATACGGATATGATTACAATTCTTGCATCTCAGATTGTTGCAATATCAAGGAAGTTAGACCAATTTGGAATGAACCAACCTCAATTTACTCCTGTAAGTGAGGAAAGTTCATTAGGGCCTATGATTGATTTTAACTTATTATATGATGCTTTAAATACCATAAACAACCCGTATTCTAAATTTTACAACCCAGGTTGGAAGAACCGTCCTAAATTTAAATGGAATCATACTACTGATGGTGGAAACCAAAAATGGGAAAATAATCATGCAAATCATAATGGAAGTTGGAATAATCAGGGGAACACAAACTATAGACCTTCATATCCACTGGACTCTAACGATGATCAACAATTTGAGGATAAGAAGATGTCTATGGAAGAAGTGGTATTGCAAATGGGCAACCAGTTGTAAAGTCAAAATGCTGCAATTAGGAACATAGAGAATCAATTGGGATAAATTGCTCATTCACTTAGTAATAGACCCCAAGGAACACTTTCTAGCAACATTGATATCAACCCTAAAGAGAATACTAATGAACAAATAGAAGCTGTCCAATTAAAAAGTGGAAGAGAGATAGAGGATGTGGTTAGAAAAGAGAAAGATGTTGTGAGAGAAATAGAGGAAACTAAAAGACCTGAAGAACATGTTTCTAAGGATCTGGAAAAATTAATATCTCCAACTAAAATCAGTTTGGAAAGAACCCCACCTCCATTTCCTCAAAGACTTAGACAACATGAGTTGGATAAAAATTTTTCAAAGTTCATGAAAGTACTTAAGAAAATAACGATAAATATTCCTTTCACTAAAGCTTTGGAACAGATGCCAAGTTATGCAATGTTTATGAATGATATATTAAACAAGAAAAGAAAATTTGGGGATTACGAGACAGTTGCACTAAGTGAGGAGTGCAGCTCCATACTTCAGAAAAAATTTCCACGGAAATTTAAAAATCCTTGTAGCTTTACAATTCCTTGTGCAATTGGAAAAAGATTATGTGGAAAAGCTTTATGTGATTTAGGAGTGAGCATTAATGTGATGCCTCTATCTATATTTAGAAGGTTAAGTTTAGTCGATATTTCTCCCACTATTGTAACCCTTCTGTTAGCTAATCAATCTATCATTTATCCAAAAGGAGTTATAGAAGGCGTGCTAGTTAAAGTGGATAAATTTATCTTTCCTTTGGACTTTATTGTATTAGATATGGAGGACGATAAAGAAATTTCAGTTATTTTATGGAGACCTTTTCTTGTTACTCGACAAGCTATGATTGATGTGCAAAAAGGAAAGTTGACTATGAATATTAATGACCAGGAAGTCACTTTTGATGTATTAAAGACTATGAAATATCCAACTAAGAAAAAAGATGATGATTGTATAGATGAAATTGATTATCTAAGTAAAGACTATTTCCAAGAATGTTCTGAGGGTAAGTTAACAGATGAGAATGAAATAGACTTTCATGATAATTCGAAAAGGTTATTTAAAGAAGACTGTATGTATGTTCATGAGAGGTGTGAAATGATGGACGCTACTAAAAATAATAAACTTTTAATTCCATCTGTTGAAAAATCTTATGAGCTTAAGATGGATGTACCCCATACAGGTTTAAAGCCTATCTATTTAGGGAATTCATCTACACAACCAGTCTTTATATCTTTAGATGCAACTCAATCACAAGAAAAAATTGAATTAAATGATTAACAAGATAAAATTATTGAACTAGGACTTGGAAGAGAATTTGAGGATATATTTCAAAAGAACTTTGAGTTGAGAAAAGAGGATAAGGATATTGGAAGACCATTGGAAGAAATTCCTAAGGAACTAGAAAAATCTATTTCCTCAACTAAGATAGATCCTCCATCATTTAATAATTATAAAGGGGAAGAATTGGAATATAAATTGAAACAATAGAGTAACATAGAAGATATTGATCCAGAATCTGAATTATCTAAAGAGAATCTGGTCCAAAAGTTGAGAGATATTGAAGTATTTTATAAAGACCCATTTCTTATAAATTTCAAGGATGATATTAATATGCAAATTCAGAAAATTAATAGAAGAATTTTGGATCCAGAAAGAAATATGAGGAACAATGATGTAAATCCATCTAAAAAGGAAGAGCTGAATGAAAAATTACAATTCGAGGATTTTATAGGAATCCCTGGATCTGAAAAAGATTGGGCGATTGATCGAGGATTACTTAATTGGAATTTTGATCCAGGTGGAATCTTTTGTCGAGCTAATGACGTTAAACCAAGCGCTTTATGGGAGGCAACTCATAGTTATCAGTGTGCTTTGATTTAGTGTGCTTGAGAGTTATGATTGTTAGTGTTGTATTGTATTTGCTTTATAGTGGATTGATAAGTTTGAATATTGTTGATAGATGTTTGGATTGTTAGTAGTTTGATTTGATCTTTGTGTGTCATGAGGGAGGTGATTCCTTAACTTCTTATTTTGGCTAGACTTGATCTCTTGTAGTAGTTTCATTAACAAGTCCACTGTGACTTGGGTCTCACCAAGACTTGAGTTTTATAAGAGACATCATAAATTTCGAACATTGATAGTTCCATCTTAATTTGTTACTTCCTTTCTTCAACTTTATTTTCATTAGGTAGGAGTCGCGAACCTATTTGATGAACACCATATGGATGATTTTACACTATCTTTATAACTGTTAGAGGTGCGTAATTATAAGGATTAGGTGATGCCTGAGATTGGTGCCTAGGAGCCAATATATCAGTGGTAATCTTATCTTTGGGATTTTAATCAATAAAATCATTTAAAAAAGTACCTAATTTACTAGTGTAGTGATTCTGTTAGAAATTTGAAGTAAATTAGTAAGATGTGATGAGTTAAAGGATGAATTGACCTCATTTTTCTTATGTGTGTTTATGTTTGTGTTACAACTTTATTTAAGACTTTAAGAACATTTTTATATTCCCTTGCTGATACATGCTATGCTAGTTAGACTTTGGTTTAGTTAATTTCATTCTGGAATGTTTAGTTTATATTTACTTTATGCTACATGATTTCTATCCTGATTAATAATTGAAGATCTTTTTGATAGACATGTGTGGTAGATAGAATTTCTATATTGTTTTCTTCCTGCTTATATTTTCTGTACTAAATTCTATATATGTTAAAAATTAAGTTTGGGGTTAGGAAGAAAAAAATAAAATCTTAATGTGATAATACTTCCTTTTAGTGTAATTTTATTGCAAGCATGTTTTAGGATAGATTTACTTTCTCATACAGTCATTCTATCCTAATTATGCATGTATATGAATTTGATAGGATCTTGTAGTAGTAAGTAGATTAAACCTTTACTTTTTCTTCCTGCTGCATTTTATGGAATTAATTGCAAAATATTTTTAAATTTAAGTTTTGGGGGAAGAATAAAAAAATTTTAAATGTAACTTTGTTTGTCCTTAGTAGCCTATATTTAATTTGATATCACTTTTAAAATGACTTGTGGTATGTAATGTTACCTTTAGCTTACTATAATTTCAATTTTAGGAATGCTAGAAAAATAACTTAGTTGAAATCCTTAGTGAAGAAACTGTTCTAGAGTTAAGATATTTTGTAGGAAATATTGGAAAAATAATTTTTCTATTTATGGTATAAAGGGGTTGAATATTTGAAATGCTAAAATTCTTAGATTTATACTTAATGAGAATTGAGCCTTTATTGAAAACCTTTTTCTAACTAATACTTACTCTTATAAAAAGTGAGGGAAAGTTTTGAGTTTTGGATTTTAGAGAGAGGATAGTGAAATTCAAAATTATTAAAGGCTTATCCAGATATAGTAATCCTCACATAAAAAAAGTGAAAAAAAGGGATTAAAAATGATCCCAAAAGAAAAAAAAATAAAAGTAAAAAAAGGGGATTAAAAATGATCCCGAAAGAAAAGAAAAAAAAAGACAAAATAAAATAAGTGAGGAGAAGCTTGAGGAGAAGGCCTAATAAAAAAATTAGTTTCACTTGAATCTTTTTAAATGAAAAAATTTAAAAACAATCCTAAGCTTATTCTTATTTCAAAAGGTATTGGTTAAATTGGTATAGATAAGAAGCTTAAATTCCATTTTTATATTATCTATGAATCTTTAGTTTAACAATTTTCAATAACTTTTGAAGTAAATAGAAAATCGTGATTCTTAAGTCGAATATGAGATATTCTTATACTCTAAGTATTAGGTCGATTTACTAGAATTTCTCCTATGTTATACTATAACATTTCGAGATGAAATTATAGGAAACTCTATTGAAACCCACAACCACAAGTCAACATATTTTATTTTTAAAGTTATAGTGTTACTTGAGGACAAGTAACAGTTAAGTTTGGGGGATTTTGACCCGCCTAAAAAATATATACTTTGTGCTATATGATTTTACTCATTTTAGGTGATATTACACTTTAAAGGATGGTATTTTATATGTTTTTTTGGTTTTAGGTACAATAAATGTTGTTTGAAGCAAAAGAAAACAAAAACGGTGTAATTTAGAACAAAAACGAGCAATAAATGAAATTCTGCCCTGACACTTATCAATAAGTCTTTTGATGCTTAATCTCTTTTACACTTCTTGCATATTTTTGAATGAGATTACACTTTAAAAAAATGTTGTTTTTATGTTTATTTTGTAGGGCTATGTTTTACGAACGCAACACAATTGAAATGGGGCAAATCAGAGCTAAAACGGAGCCAAACAGAGCAAAACGGTGGAGCTGCGCAGAGCCTCCCCGCCGACGGCACCCTCGAGCTCGTCGACGGTGGGATTTTCCTGAGAAGGCCGAAAAATGCCCGAAAAGATCGCCGACAGTGAAGGTTCTAGACCGACTTTTGGTGGTTTTGGGCCGAAATTCGATGTATTTGGACGCTTTTTCGAAGGGGTGCTTAAGTGAACTCTTAGATATTCATCCACACTCTTTAAATTAGTGAATTTAAAAGAGAAAAATAAGAGAAACAATAGAGAAAAAGTATAGAAAAAAAAGAGAAAAAGGAGAGAAATGTTAAGAAAATCTTGGAGAATGTTTAGGATTCTTAGATTAAGAGTGGAAATGTAGATTTCTACCCTTTTGGAGAGATTGGAGAGGAGATTTTGAGAGAATTTGTAAGGGATTGCACTAGCATTGCATGGATCAACGGGAGACTTTGTGGGCGAGTTCTTTGTCTTTCATTCAAAGGGAAGAAACTTAGTATTGTTCTTCATTATCTTATAATTTTGTAAACAGTTACTCAGTGGATTTACTTTGGTTTAATGAAGTTTCTGTTGTATTTTCTTCATGCTTTGTGACGCATCTCTCTTGCTCTTTCTTCTTCTTTGGAAATAGCGGCATGAGAAGATTATGCCATTATTTTCATTTTACTTTTCTTTTGTAATGAGTAGAAATCATGTTTAGGATTTTGTGATGCATGATAGAAGTAAATTTAATTATAAATGTGATGGTTTTTACTTGCACTTAATTTATATTACAATAAGGGCCCGTTGTATTGTTAAAATTCGTTTTAATTGCATTGTCCCGAATGGGCGGTGTAATTCTCAATAAAGTGGAACCACATTCAATGTCAGTGAATGAATTTCATAATTCATAGGGATTGAATGTAAATAAATAGGAAAATATAATTATCGGGCGTAAAATTAGAGATTTTAGAGTGACATGCTAAAATCCTCAATTCAGTCCTATCGTTTGGGTGTTGAAGTGTAGATGTTAGCCCTCAGGCGAGGGGAATGTGGGAGCTCCGAAGTGAGAGCCGGTATCCTCCCAGCCTAGCCGCAGATTCAGTAACCAAGCATAGGATTAGTCAATGTTTTTTATGCCAGGACCAAAGAGTAAAGAATATGATTGCTTCTATTTGGCACATACAATATTAAATGCATCTCATTCATATACATTATCCAATTCGTTACATAAGAATAGTAGATTTTAGTATCTCAAAATTCTCCAAACCAATTCATCCAAAAAGGGTTATCTTTAGAATTATTATTTACATTTAGTTATAGTTACTATTACATTTAACACTTGCATTTAGGAGTAGTTGTTTGATAAAACACAATTTTAATCGACATTTCAAACTAAGGACTATTAGTAGTAGACTAGAATTTGACTAAAGACCTCTTACTTCACTTCCTCATGGGATCGATACTCGGGTTTTTAAGAAAACTCTATAGTACTTGAAACGATACGTATACTTGCGTAGTACCCCTAGTGTAAAATATTTTCTAATTTTTATATCATTTAAGATTTTGCACACTAGCCGCTATTTATAAATCGGGTCAAGTTTTTTGCATCTTTTGGAAGTTAATTTACTACGTAATTGAGGGTCAGGTCAGTTACTTAAACCTAATGTAAGTAAGTTTTAAGTTTATTAAAGAGGTTTAATAGGAGTTAAACCTAATTAGGGTTTGTTTATTATTAAACCTAATGTCTTTAAGGTTTAATGATGATTAATTAAGTTTAAGGATGCTTAAACCTAATTAATATTTGTTTATTGTTAAACTTGATGTCTTAAGGTTTAATAATAATTAGTTAAGCCTAATAATGTCTTAGACTTAATTAATATTTGTTTTGTCTTAAAACCTATTTGATTAGGATTTAAATTTTTAATGAAGTCTAAAGTGATTAGACTTAATTAAGATTTAAGAGATTTTTAGGGTTGAATATAAGTTTTAATGATTTGAAATGTCATTTTAAATTTTCAAGTTGTTATAATTTGTTATTTAGGGTTTAGCATCATTCCCATGAATTTATAACCAATTTCCAATTTATACTATTTATTTTCTTAATTTCTGAATTTTGGTAGTGTTCAATTTCTTTGGTCCTAAGGAACAATTTTGATGTTGGGAGTTTTGGAATTTGAGCAGTGTATGAGATTTTGAAATTTCCTTTTTTTCACCTGATTTTGAGCTCTCGCGTTAGCCTACTTGAGCTAGTTTTGTGGAGTTTTGAGGCTAGCTGAAGGCTAAATCTTGATTGAAGTTCATTCCTAAGTTCCTAAGGAACAAGTTTGTTGTTGGGGGTTAAGGGAATTGGGTAGAGCTTAGGCCATTATCCCTCTCTCTTCTTTTTTTTCTAAGGCTCGGGTTTGAGTCATATTTATAGCCATGGGAGGGCTTTGGATGAGCTTGGCTTGTCTAGGCTTTAATTAGGGATGTTGCCAACCCCTCATTAATTTCTTGAGGATAAATTTAAGCTGAAGGGATAAGAGAATTGCAAAATTCCAAGGATTTCCATCATGTGCTTAACCATAGTGAAGATTGGGTTCACGTGATAGCTTACTTTCATTGGTTCATTGGGATGTGTGGAGATTGGCTCAAAGGATGTAGATTAATCTTCCCTACTCATGTTTTAACAATTTTTTAATGGCATTAAGGAGAAAGAGCCACCTTAGCCCTCTTACTCATCTCATGCACAAAAGGATCATCATGGTTTTTAACCATGGTGAAGGGGAAGCTCAAGCTTTGTTTCTTATCCATTGGCTAGTCTTGAGGTGTGGTGGGCTGCCCTTTAGATGGCTGGCCACATCACTTTGATAGGAATGGTGAGTTAAGCTTTGAAGTGAGGTGGTTTTGCCACTTCATTTTCTTCATCATGATGCCTCTATAATGAGTTTTAACCATGGTTAAATGTTATGTTATGAGTCATTAATGGGTTGGATCACATTGAATGTGTCATATGGGTTGTGTCTAACCCACATTAAGTCACTTATGATGTCATAAAGAGAGTTTGGAATTTTTGAAAACCAATTATCATGTTATAATTAGTTTTATGGGTTAAAAATTTTTTTATGCACTTTTTTTATTTAATTTCCATTTTCTTTATTAATGAATTAATTATGTCATTAAGAAAAAAAATGTTGGAATTTATTTCATTAATCAATTTATTAATTAAAATAAATTTTAATTAATTATTTGATTAATTTTTATGTCCTCTTTAAGTTAAAGGTTTAAATTTTTCATATTTTTTATTCTTTGTATTTTAATTAATTAAAAATTAAATAAAATTTTAAATATTCATTTTATTAACCAATTAATTAATCAAAAATGATTTGAGAGATTAATTATTTGATTAACACTTGTCATTTATAGGTTAATGGTTAAAAATTTGTCACATTTTGAACCTTTAATCAATTCAAAAATTAATTAAAATGTTAAATATCATTTTATTAATCAACTAATTAATCAAAATGATTAATTATTTGATTAATTTTTATAATTTTTATCATTTTTGGTTAAAAATTAGGTATTTTGGCCAAATTTAATGAAGGTTGACTATGGTTGACTCAGGTTGACCTAAGTTGAACTGGGTTGGTCAATTTTAGTCCAAATATGACCAGTTTTGACTTTTTTAACCTTGTCATGGTTTAGTTAGTCATAATGTCCAAAGATTTTGATCTTTTGGGGTTTAATTTGGTTATGTCAACTAAATTTAGGGTTTAGGTTATCCCAATGGTCAATGTGGTGACGCATGGATTAACTTTTAGTTACTTTGATCAACACTAAGTTGATTTTGTCAATGTGTGTCTTTGAAGTTTATTTTGAAGTTAAAGTTAGCCATTTTTTACTAAATTTGATCTTTTTAGGTCAAGGGTTGACCAAAGTTGTCTTTAATGGTCATGTAATGACTTGAAATTGTCAAATAGGTCATATTTGATCATTTTAGTGTCTTAATTAACTTAGTAGTCAATGGTTAGTCATTGGGTCAATTATTGGGGTCATGGGCTGATCATTTTGAGCAAATTTAACCTTTTGAGTCAAAGGTTGACCTGTTGGGTTAGTAAGGTTGGTCATTGGGTCAAGATTGACCATTTTGACCAAAGTTGATATTTTAGGTCAAAGGTTGACTTGTTGGGTGAGTAGGGTTGGTCATTGGGTCAGGATTGACCATTTTGACCAAAGTTAACTTTTTAGGTCAGTAGGGTTTATTGAGACCTTTCACAAAAGTGAGGTCAACGCCCCATCAAACCCCAAAAATTATCCCTAAATCCTAACATGCCTTTTTGACCCCAAAATTTGATGGCAAATGAGGATGGTCAAAACCAATTAGCCCAAGCCCAATTTTGGTCAAATCATGACCAATTGACCACATTCCTATCCAAATGAAGCTCACCCAATATGGTACGTTACACCACACTATATGGTGAACCTAATTGGCACCATGGGCTCAACCCCCATAATTCACTTAATTAATTAATCAATTAGGAGGATTATGAAATTCCATTATGGCCTAAATTTTGGGCTAGATCCAACCCATTAACCCATGCCCAAAATCCTAAAATCCAACCCTAAGCGCATGGCCAATGATGCACATAGCCCATTCTTAAGGCGTTAATTATGACCCAAGACCAGCCCAGGATGACATGTGGGTGACACTAAAAGATAACTTAAGTCAAGTCCAAGCACTAGAAGACAAAACCATACACTTCACCTTCGAGGAGGCCACATGGACCCTTGGTTATGGAACCTTTGACCCATCTTCAGAGAGACCAAAACAACCCTTGGGGAGCCAAGACTAGACCAAAGCTGGTCTTAGCCACCCACCAAAAGGCTCCCCAATCAGTTCAAGCTCTCTCACATGCCTCCTTCACCATTTGGCACCACCATGACCAAAACATAGAGAATTGTAAATGCTTCCCCTCACTGCCCAAAAGCCTATGAAAATACTCTCTACATGCTCTTAGGAGCCACACAAGTATATACACGCCATATCAAGCTCCCTCCACCCGTCATGGCTATATAAGGAAGGAATTTGAGAGCCCTTCGTGTGCACTAAGCTCTCTGGACAATCCTTGAAACCTCTTGCATCCAACACCAAAAATACTCCTCCCTTTGACTTAGGCAATTGATCCCCACCATCACTAGGCCACCTCCACCACTAGGAGTACTATACATTTTTTAATTTTTTTTTATTTTTAGAATAAATAATAATGCAAAAAAAAATTCATCTATTGTTTAAATTATTTTATGAAATAAATTTATTTAACAAGGTTTATTATGACCATAAAGATGGAAAAAAAATTATAATTCAGATGAACAATAAATTCAATACATGAGTAGTAGTTTTTAGCTTTTATAAAATTGAATATAAATATAAAAGCATAAAATAATATGAAGGCTAAATAAGAAATAATAATACGAAGGCTAAAAAAGAAATCTCCTTAGAAATATGAAGTATTATTTATTAAATATTTTTAATATTTTGAAGATAAAGTCTTCAAATTTGATATATTTTAAGTACATTTTATATTAATTTTTTTTTAATGAGCCAGCTCACGAGTTAGCGAGTTGAGTCAAAGCTAGCTTGAGCTTTGCTTGTTAGCTCATCGAGCTCAGTTTACGAGCCACTTATCGAGCAATGCTCAAGCCAGCTCACAAGTCAGATTGACTCACTAAAATCATTAGAATTATATATTTATAGAATTTTATTTTTAATTGGCCTTCATTTTAACAAAAAGTGGAAGTATTTAGTATTCTTTTCACTATTTTGATGTTGTTTTGAGCCAGCCTTTTGTCTCAATGATTCCTCTTAATATCGCGGAAGATGAAAACCTTTCTCTTGAGCACCTAAAAAAATTATTTTAATATATACCACAAATTCCAGAATATAAAAGGAGAAGATCCTCCAAAAGCAAAATTACCAATTTCAATGAGAGGAGCATGATCCGAAGAGGATCAATTTAAATACATAACCGGTAGCTCATAGAAAAGATTAGAATGATTACACATTTTCTAGTCGACTAAGCATAATTAATATATAACACAATACATGATTCAATTCATATAGGCCACAATAATCTTACTACAACTTTATATAATGAAAACAAAAACAATTTGTATAAATAAAAACATGTATTTAAATTATTACGTACATTAATGAATATTCCTATTTGCTTTTCGTGTACTACGTAGGAACGAATTGAGGCCAGCTTTTCATTCAAGCTCAATAGTCAAGCTCGATACAAATATGGAAATAGTGTTACCAAAGCATAGGTGTGGCCCAACGTGTGACATTCATCAATAGCATCAGATTAACAAAGCCAAATCAATAAAAACAAATAAGGGCATCATTACGCCATATTCCTATACAAATCTTCTAAGCAATTATGATGGTATTCAAAATCTCAGTACAGTGAAAGCTAATAATTTTGGTCCCCATTGAAAAGGTACAGCTACAAATATTCACCTTCATATATATACAACCCGAAAGGAGACGCAAGAGCTAGCTCTTATCAGTGTCGAACGTCGATGCTACAAATAAGAAATAGGACAAGCAGAAAAGTAAGATATTATTTTTGTGTTCTTCAAACTGGATCACATGCACGAGCAGGAAGCAAGAAGTCATATATATGCAGATACACCACCCATTTCTTATTCATTTACATATGCATATCTAAAAGTTTCAGTTCGCATCAAAATTATTGTTTTTTTAACTTTAAAAAATATGAAATACATAAATGTTGTTCTGGAAAAACGACGGTAATAAAACGAAAAATCGGATCGAGAAAAAATTCGCAAACAGAAAAGCACAATGGAAACACACAGATTTATGTGTTTCGGCAAATTGCCTACATCCACGAAAGTGTAGAGGATTTTATTAGCATGAGGAATTACACCTGTCGATTGCCTCGACGATTACAAGAAAATAATTTCTTTCTCTCTCCTCACCTTCTTCTCTCTTACCACCCTTAAGTCACACACGAGAAGAAGAAAAAACAAAGGAGCAGTAACCTTCACACCAAGAGGGAAGAATAGGAATTACATTCAATTCCTTCTTATAGACGCAAGCATCAAGAGAGAGAGTAGGTATAATTTTTTGCCATTCCCATAAGCCACCTTTTAATTCTAGATTAGCTGCCTTAATTAGCTGTCTTTTAGGCCCATTAAGGAAATAGCTTGATTTACAAATATCCCTTTCTTCTTCTGCGAACATTCAAGATGGCGAGATCCTCATTTGGAAGGAGAACCGTGCGAAAATAGGTAATAGAGGAGGCGGGACGCTGGAAAGAGAGCAGGAGATTAAATTGAAGGAGAATTAATTTAAGAAGCAATTAATTAATTTCTAATATGAATAGTGGAAGAGGCTCCACTAAACGCAACAATTCTCCCACTTAGAGACTGTGACACTGACTACACCATCCACTGGCTGTATCACCCGCTGGCTGTACCAACATTTTCCTTAAACATGATATCCTCTACCTCTGCAACTCAAAGCCCTATTTTTCATGTCAGAAGACCAGCTGGAGTTGAGTATAATTTCAGCTTTTTAAGAGTAAGACCCTTAGTTGACATATCAACGTGAACATAACATTGTACTCCCAAGCTCTTTCCTGGGTTACTAGTGTATTTGCTTACAACTCTCACTGCATGGGCAATATCCTACCTCAGCTGAAAGCTTTTTTCAACAAGTCCAGAATTGTACCTCTTGAACAGTCTTCACCTAGTACACTCACTTATTGTGCAATGCCTTCTTTCTCAGTGGAAGTTCTATCAGCTCTCAAGTCTGATTCCCTGGCAGGGAATCCATCTCCTCCTTCATGACCCACTCGCACTTGCTCGAATTTTCATCTTGCAAGGTTTCCTCGACCTTTGCGGTTCTTCACCATCTACTTGCGGAACAATAAGAATGGGTGCCCTGGACCCACTCCTCTCATCACTTCCATCATTGCTCTGCACTGTGACCTCTGGTAAATCATCAAATCTTACTTTTATACTGCAGACTCCTGTAATTATATATAGTGTGTCTGTTTTCTTATCCCGAGCCAGCACTAGTGCTCCTTTGGTAACCATTCAGGTGCTATATGAGAACGCTACTGAATGACCACCCTCATTAAGCTGTCCAATAGAAATGAGGTTTCTCTTCAACTCAGGAACGTGCCCGACTTTTTGCAAAGTCCATTTGCTTATGTTAGGAAGTGCAATATTTATGTCTCCCATCCCCACCACGTTCAGAGTTGTTCCATCAGCCAGATATACCTTCCCAAAGTCACGTGCAACATAGTTTTGTATCAACTCACGATGGGAAGATGTATGGAAGGAAGCCCCTGAATCAAGTATCCAGTCATCAACAGAACTGTGAACTACCAGCAATAGTGCATCCTGTATTTCTTCAGTTACAACATTTGCTTAATCATTCTCCTTCTTTTAGGATTTATGCAATTCCTTTTTATATGGTCAGCCTTGCCAAAATTTCAGCAGATTGCCTGCTGACCAGACTTTGATTTTGATCTTCCTCTGTTTGATTTCCTGTCATGTGATCTCCCTCTTAAATTAACATTTAGTGCTGAACTCAAACCTGAGGTCTCGTCAGAATCTTTTCTGCGCACTCCTCAGCCAAAATTAAATCATGAATATCATCATATTTCAGTTTAGATTTACCTGCAGAATTGCTAACTGTCATCCTCATGGCTTCTCAGCTATTTGGCAATGAAGCCAACAATATCAGTGCAAGTATCTCATCTTCAAAATCAATTTTAATATACAACAATTGATTTGTGATAGTAGTGAAATCATTCAGGTGTTGAGCAACAGACATACATTACTTCATCTTCAAGTTGAACAACTTTTTCATTAAATGTACCTTGTTATTCACCGATGGCTTTTCATACATACTGGATAAAGTTCCTATGAGATCTGCAGTAGTTATCTCGTTGATAACGTTGTGGGCAATGTAACTTGACAGGGTTAATTGAATAACCCTCAGAACTTGTCGATCCAACAGATTCCATTCCGCCTCGTCCATGTTTTCCAAATTCATTCCCAGTAACGACAAGTGAAATGTTTTCCCGTAGAGGTAGTCCTCTTTCTGCATCCTCCACTAACAAAAATTTGAGCTATTAAACTTCTCGATCCCTGATGCCATAATGCACCAAAAATATATACGATTTTTGCTATATGATTTTACACATTTTTGGTGATAGTACACTTTAAAAGGAAGGTATTTTGTATGTTTTTTGATTTTAGGTACAAGAAATGGTGATTGGAGCAAAATGAAGCAAAAATGGTGCAATTTGGAGAAAAAACGAGCAAGAAAGAAAATTTTGAATTGACACCTTTCGATAAGTCTTTCTATGTTTAATCTCTTTTACATTTCTTGCATATTTTTGAATGAGATTACACTTTAAAGAAAGGTTTTTTTCATATTTATTTTGAAGGGTTATCTGTTAGGAATGCAACCCAACTGAAACGGGGTGTAACGGAGCTAAAACGGAGCCAAATGGAGCGAAATGATGAAGCTGTACAGTCTACTCGCTGATGGCGACCAGACCTGCGCCAACGGTGAGATTTACCCGAGAAGACCAAAAAATGACACAAAAAACTCGCCGACGGCGCCCTTGAGCCCTCCGAAGGTGCCCGAGATAATTTGGACTCATTTTTAGGCAGTTTTGGCTGAACTTCAATGTATTTGGATGCTTTTTCGAAGGGGTGCTTAAAGGAACTCATAGAAATTCATCTATACTCTTTAATTTAGTGATTTTAGGTTAGAAAAGAGGAGAGGAAGGTTAGGGAAAACTTGAAGAATGCTTAGAGATCTTAGAATAGGAGTAGAAATGTAGATTTCTACCTTTTTGGAAAGATTGGTGAGGGGATTTTGAGAGAATTTGTATGGGAATGTTCTAGCATTGCATGGATCGGCGGGAGAATTTATGGGAGAGATTTTTATCTTTCTTTCAAGGGGAAAAAACTAAGTATTGTGTTCTTCATTATCTTATGATTTTGTTAACACTTATTTTGTAGATTTGGTTTGAAATGAGTTTTCCTGTTGTGTTTTCTTCGTGTTTTGTGATGTCCTTCTCTTACTCTTTCTTCTTTTATGGAAATAGTGGCATGAGAAGATTATGCCATTGTTTCCATTTTACTTTTGTTTTCCAATGAGTAGGATTCATGTTTAAAATATTGGGATGCTTTCTAAAAGAAGTTTAATTATAAATGTGATGATTTTTTACTTGCGCTTCATTTACATTACAAAAAAAGCTCGTTGCAGTGTTAAAATTTGTTGTAATTGCATTGACCCGAAAGGGCAGTGTAATTCTCAATAAAGTGGAATCACATTCAATGTCCGTGAATGAATTGCATAGTTCATGGGGATTGAGTGCAAATAAATAGGGAAATATGGTTTCATGGGCGTCAAATTGGAGCTTTCAGGGTGACAAGCTGAGATCCTCAATTTGGTCCTAAAGTTTGGTAACTAAAGCTAGAGTTAGCCTTCAGGTGAAGGGCAGTGGGAGCTCTAAAGTGAGAGCCAGTATCCTTCCAGCCTAACCTTAGATTTAGGGACTAAGCCTAGGATTTTCCAATGTTCTTTATAGAACTCTGAAGAGGGGGTACTCTTAAGAGGGTAAAGAATAGGATTGCTCCTATTTGGCACATATAATATTTAATGCATCTCATTCCTATACATTACACAATTCGTTACATGAGAATAATAGTTTTTATTATCTTATAATTCACCAAACCAATTCCTCTAAAAGGGTTATCTTTAGAAGTAATATTTGCATTTAGGAGTAGTAATTATCCTTACATATAATTATCTGCATTTAGAAGTTGTTGTCAGAAACACCACTTATATCACGATTCCATACTAAGGCTGTTAGTAGTAGACTAGAATTTGATTAAGGACCACTTACCTCGCTTCCCTGTGGGATCGATAAACGAGACTCCATTAGAGCCATGTATTACTTGATATAATACATATACTTGCGTTGGATCATAGTGACTTTATAAAAATTATTATATATCTATTGTTCATAAATCCTTGCATATAAAAAAAAGTCGCATCAAGTTTTTGGCTTCGTTGCAGGGGAAGCTTCGATAAGAACTTTAGAAGAATTTTAGTTAAACCTATAAGACTTAGATTTGGAATTTATAATACTATATAGTGTGTTTAATTATTGTGTGTTTATTTTCAAGAAAAAAATCCAAAATATCAAAAATATTTTTGATATCTGTCCTATTAGTTAAGTCTTTAAATTTGTATGCGTAGTTCAAGAGTTGCAGATCTTGAATCTTACGACTAGGATTTAGAGAGAATTTTTAGAAGGATGATGAATCAGAAAAGACTCCATGGATTTAATGTAGAAATGACGGATCGACAATATAATTAATATTCAGATTTAGATTATAATTCTTGTAGCTTTAAAAGAGTAAATCCCGAGAGATTATTGAATTTTCAAGATGAAATGCTTACTTCGTTAAGTTCTCAGGTTGCTGATATGGAAGTTAGATCAATACATAATGATTTATCCTCAAGGTCCCTAGTTATTAAGAAAAATTCATTTAAACAATTGATTGAGCCTAAATATTTTGAAATTGGCCCTGAGATGCACAATCTTTATTCCAATTATTACAATCCAGGTTGGGATGATTATTGAAACTTTAGCTGGAATACTAATTTTGGAGGAGAAAACCAATTTTGGGAAGATAATCAATTTAATCAGATATGTGATTGTAATAATCAGGAGGATTTTAGCGATGGGATTTCTTTTCCATATAGATTTCACTCTAACCCACAAGATGAGGAAAAGGAATTACTATTAGAAAAGAATGTGATTCAATTAGCATGTGAACTAGAAAGTCAAGGGGCCGCTATAAGGAATATAGAGAACTATCTAGGGCAAATAATGAATGCAATTAACAGTTACCCCCAAGAGATTTTACATAGTGACCCTGAGATAAAACATAAGCAGATGAATGATGAGCAAAACAAAGATTTTGAACTAAGACTTGGAAGAGAATTTGATGATATATTTCAAAAGAACTTTGAGTTAAAAGATGAGGATAAGGATATTGAAAGACCAATGGAATAATGGAATTAGAAAGATATATAGAAAGACCACCTCAACTCTTTACTCAGTACCAAGGGGAAGAATTGGAAGATAACTGGAATCATAAGAGTAATATAGAAGATTTTGATCTAGAATCTGAATTATCTAGAGAGAATCTGATCCAATATTTGGGAGATCTTGAATTATCATATACAGATCCATTTCTTATGAATTTTAAGGATGATATTAATATGTAGATTGAGAAAATCAATAGAGGAATATTGGATTTAGAAACAAATATGAGGAACAATGATATAAATCCATATGACAAGGAAGAGCTGAATGAAAAATTACAATTTGAGGATTTTGTAGGAATTCCTGGATCTGAAAAGGATTGGGCGATTGATCGATGATTACTTAATTGGAATTTTGATCTAGGAGGAATCATTTGTTAGGCTCGCGACGTTAAAACTAAGCATTTTATAGGAGGCAACCCATATTTATTAGTGTGTTTTGATTTAGTGTGCTTGAGAGTCATGATTGTTAGTTTTGTATGGTGTTTTCTTTAGAGTGGATTGACTCGATTTTTATGTGTCATTATGGATTGATAAGTTTGATTGTTGATTGGTAGATGTTTGGATTGTTAGTAGTTTGATTTGATCTTTGTGTGTCATGAGGAGGTGATTCCTTAACTTCTTATTATGGTTAGACTTGTATGTTCTCTTGTAGTAGTTGGATTGACGAGTTCACTATAACTCGGGTCTTACTCGGACTTGAGTTTTACAAGAGATATCATGAATTTGAACAATGACAACTTCATCTCAATTTTGTTACATCCTTTCTCTAACTTTATTTTCATTTGATAGGAGTCATGAACCTATTTGATGAATAACTTGTGGATGATCTTACACTACGATTTATAACAGTTAGAGGTGCTTAATTATAGGGATTAGATGATGCCTGAGATTGGTGCCTAGGAACCAATTTATTAGGGATAATCTTATCTTTGGGATTATAATCTAGAAAATTATTTTAAAATGTACCTAATTTATTAGTGTAGTGATTCCGCTAGAAATTGTAAGTAAATCAGTGTGATGTGATGAGTTAATGAAAGAATTGACCTCATTTATCTTATGTGTGTTTATGTTTGTGTTACAATTTTATATAATAATTGAAGAACACTTTTATATTTCATTGCTGATACCTGCTATGCTAGTTAAAGTTTATTTAGTGAATTTCATTCTGGCATGATTAGTTTAGATTTACTTTCTGCTGCATATTGTTTTGTCCTAATGAATACTTGTAAATGGTTTTGATAGACATTTGTGGTATTTCTAAATTGTTTTCTTCCTGCTTATATTTTCTATACTGAATGCTATATATGTTAAAAATTAAGTTTGGGGGTAGGAAGAAAAATAAAATTTTAATGTGAAAATACTTCCTTTTAGTGTAATTTTATTACAAGCATGTTTTAGGTTAGATTTACTTTCTCCTACAGTCATTCTATCCTAATTATGCATGTATATGAATTTGATAGGATGTTGTAGTAGTAAGTAGATTCCATATTTACTTTTTCTTCTTCCAACATTTTATGGAATTAATTGCAAAATATTTTAAAATTTAAGTTTGGGGGGAAGAAAAGTTTTTCAAATGTAACTTTATTTGTCCTCACGAGCCTATATTTAATTTGATATCACTTTTAAAATGACTTGTGGTATGTGGTGTTACCTTTAGGTTACTATAATTTCAATTTTAGGAATGTTAGAAAAATAACTTAGTTGAAATCCTATGTGAAGAAACTATTCTAGAGTTAAGATATTTTGTAGGAAACATTGGAAAATGATTTTTCTATTTATGTTAGAAAGGAGTTGAATATTTGAAAAGCTAAAATTCTTAGATTTATACTTAATGAGAATTGAGCCTTAATTGAAAAACTTTTTCGAAATAATACTTACACTTATAAAAAGTGAGGGAAAGTTTTGAGTTTTGGATTTTAGAGAGAGGATAGTGAAATTCAAAATAATTAAAGGCTATCCAGATATAGTAATTCTCACATAAAAAAAGTTAAAAAAAGGGATTAAAAATGATCCCGAAAGAAAGAAAAAAAGTAAAAAAAGGGGATTAAAAATGATCTCGAAAGAAAAGAAAAGAAAAGAAAAGAAAATAAGTGAAGAGAAGCTTGAGGAGAAGCCTAATCAAAAATTGGTTTCGCTTGAATTTTTTTAAATGAAAAGACTTAAAATAATCCTAAGCTTATTCTTATTTCAAACGGTATTGGTTAAATTGGTATGGATAAGGTGCTTAAATTCCATCTTTTATACTCTCTATGAATCTTTAGTTTGACAATTTTCAATAACTTTTGAAGTAAATAAAAAAATCAGGATTCCTAAGTTGAATATGAGATATTCTTACACTCTAGTCCTAGGTTGATTTGCCAGAAGTTCTTCTATGTCATACTATAACATTTTTGAGATGAAATTATAAGAAACTCTATTGAAACCCACAACCACAAGTCAATATATTTGGTTTTTAAACTTATAGTGTTACTTGAGGACAAGTAACAGTTAAGTTTGAGAGATTTTAATGCACCAAAAATATATACGATTTTTTATATATGATTTTACTCATTTTTGGTGACATTACACTTTAAAAGAAAGGTATTTTGTATGTTTTTTGGTTTTAGGTACAAGAAATGATGATTTGAGCAAGAGGAAGAAAAAATGGTGCAATTTGGAGAGAAAATGGTGTAATCTGGAAGAAAAACGAGCAATAAAGTAAATTTTGACATGACACCTTTCGATAAGTCTTTCTATATTTAATCTCTTTTACACTTCTTGCATATTTTTGAACGAGATTACACTTTAAAGAATGGTTGTTTTCATGGTTATTTTGTAGGGCTATTTGTTAGGAATGCAACACAACTAAAACAAGGCGAAACGGAGCTAAAACGGAGCGAAACGGTGGAGCTGCACAGTCTGCTCACTGATGGCGCCCAGACCGACACCGACAGTGAGATTTACTCGAGAAGACCAAAAAATGTCACAAAAATCTCCCCGATGGCACTCTCAAGCCGCCAACGGCACCCGAAACATTTTGGACGCGTTTTTGGGCGGTTATGGCCGAAATTCAATGTATTTGGATGCTTTTTAGAAGGGGTGCTTAATGTAACTCTTAGAAATTCATCCATGCTCTTTAAATTAGAGATTTTAGGTTAGGAAAGAGGAGAGGAAGGTTAGGAAAAACTTGGAGAATGCTTAGAGATCTTAGAATAGGAGTAGAAATGTAGATTTCTACCTTTTTGGAGAGATTGGTGAGGAGATTTTGAGAGAATTTGTAAGGGAATGTTCTAGCATTGTATGGATCGGTGTGAGACTTTATGTGAGAGATTTTTATCTTTATTTAAGGGAAAAAAGCTAAGTATTGTGTTTTTCATTATCTTATGATTTTGTAAACATTTATTTTGTGGATTTACTTTGAAATTAGCTTTTCCGTTGTGTTTTCTTTGTGTTTTGTGATGTCTTTCTCTTACTCTTTCTTCTTCTATGGAAATAGTGCCATGAGAAGATTATGCCATTGTTTCCATTCTACTTTCCTTTTGCAATGAGTAGGATTCATGTTTAGGATATTGGGATGCTTTCTAAAAGAAGTTTAATTATAAATGTGATGGTTTTTACTTGCGCTTCATTTACATTACAAAAAAAGCTCGTTGTAGTGTTAAAATTTGTTGTAATTGGATTGACCCGAAAGGGCAGTGCAATTCTCAATAAAGTGGAACCACATTCAATGTATATGAATGAATTGTGTAGTTCATCAGGGTTGAGTGCAAATAAATAGGGAAATATGGTTTCATGGGCGTCGAATTGGAGGTTTCAAGGTGACAGGCTGAGATCCCTAATTTGGTCCTAAATTTTGGTAACTAAAGCTGGGGTTAGCATTTAGGTGAAGGGCAGTGGGAGCTCTGAAGTGAGAGCCAGTATCCTCCCAGCCTAACCTTGGATTTAGGGACTAAGCCTAGGATTTGCCAATGTTCTTTATAGCACTCTGAAGAGGGGGTACTCTTAAGAGGGTAAAGAATAGGATTGCTCCTATTTGGCACATATAATATTTAATGCATCTCATTCCTATACATTATCCAATTAGTTAAATGAGAATAGTAGTTTTTATTATCTTAAAATTCACAAAACCAATTCCACTAAAAGGGTTATCTTTAGAAGTAATATTTGCATTTAGGAGTAGTAATTATCCTTACATATAATTATCTGCATTTAGAGGTAGTTGTTAGAAACACCACTTATATCACGATTCCATACTAAGGCTGTTAGTAGTAGACTAGAATTTGATTAAGGACCACTTACCTCGCTTCCCTGTGGGATCGATAAACAAGACTCCATTAGAGCCATGTATTACTTGATATAATACGTATACTTGCGTTGGATTATAGTGACTTTATAAAAATTATTATATATCTATTTTTCATAAATCCTTGCATATAAAAAAAAGTGGCGTCGTTGTCGGGGAAGCTTCGATAAGAAATTTAGGAGAATTTTAGTTAAACCTATAAGACTTAGATTTGAAATTTATAATACTATATAGTGTGTTTAATTATTGTGTGTTTATTTTCGAAAAAAAATCCAAAATATCAAAAATATTTTTGATATCCGTCCTATTAGTTAAGTCTTTAAATTTGTATCCGTAGTTCAAGAGTTGCAGATCTTGAATCTTACGACTCGGATTTAGAGAGAATTTTTAGAAGGATGATGAATCAGAAAAGACTCCATGGATTTAATGTAGAAATGACAGATCGACAATATAATGAATTTTCAGATTTGGATTATAATTCTAGTAGCTTTAAAAGAGTAAATCCTGAGAGAGTAATGAATTTTCAAGATGAAATGCTTACTTTGTTAAGTTCTCAGGTTGTTGATATGGAAGTTAGATCAATACATAAAGATTTATCCTGAAGGTCCCCTAGTTATTAAGAAAAATTCATTTAAACAATTGATTGAGCCTAAATATTTTGAAATTGGCCCTGAGATGCACAATCTTTATTCCGATTATTACAATCCAGGTTGGGATGATTATTCAAACTTTAACTGGAATACTAATTTTGGAGGAGCAAACCAATTTTGGGAAGATAATCAATTTAATTAGATATGTGATTGTAATAATCAGGACGATTTTAGCGATGGAATTTCTTTTCGATATAGATTTCACTCTAACCCACAAGATGAGTAAAAGGAATAAATATTAGAAAAGAATAAGATTCAATTAGCATGTGAGCTAGAAAGTCAAGGGGCCGCTATAAGGAATATAGAAAACTAGCTGGGGTAAATAATGAATGCAATTAACAGTTACCCCCAAGAGATTTTACATAGTGACCCTGAGAAAAAAACTTAAGCAGATGAATGATGAGCAAAATAAAGATTTTGAACTAAGGCTTGGAAGAGAATTTGATGATATATTTCAAAAGAACTTTGAGATAAAAGATGAGGATAAGGAGATTGAAAGACCAATGGATAAATGGAATTAGAAAGATATATAGAAAGACCACCTCAACTCTTTAATCAGTACCAAGGGGAAGAATTGGAAGATAACTCGAATCATAAGAGTAATATAAAAGATTTTGATCTAGAATCTTATTTATCTAGAGAGAATCTGATCCAATATTTGGGAGATCTTGAATTATCATATACAGATCCATTTCTTATGAATTTCAAGGATGATATTAATATGCAGATTGAGAAAATCAATAGAGGAATATTGGATCTAGAAAGAAATATGAGGAACAATGATATAAATCCATCTGACAAGGACGAGTTGAATGAAAACTTATAATTTGAGGATTTTGTAGAAATTCCTGGATCTGAAAAGGATTAGGCGATTGATCGATGATTACTTAATTGGAATTTTGATCCAGTGTCGGCATATTTTTTAGGTTGTGTGTTGTATTTTGAAAAGGGCCTACAAAAGCTGTCGGCGAATTTTAGTTTTTTAAATTTAATTTATGTATATATTTAATTTAGAAAGTAGCATTTTATTTTGAAAATAATTTTAACTTTAAAAAATTTTATGATATGAAATCAAACCGATCTCACATCCCAAATAGTTTATATAAACGAGCACTGCATCACAAACCGTGTATCTATCACGAAGAAAAGACACACTACTTGATGATGGGGCTTGATTAAACAAACTAGAAGATTTGTGACATCCGTTTGGTCTGCGCACCAATTTTATAAGCCGACAAGTTCCCCTGCTTAATATAAAGGAATTAAGCAGGGTTTATATTACCTGGGTTCTTAAAGTTCCCTATAAGGGCAAGCCTCTATAGTTAATTACATCTTAAATGATGTGAATCATTTAAGAAAACTCTCGATAATGATCAGTGGTTTTGCTCTCAAGAATTTCAAAGTTTAAGGTTTTCAAAGGATTGGATTTTAGAAATTTCAATTGGGAATGGATCAAATTTGGAACAGTTATTTTAGGAGTCCAATGAAAGAGAAATAGGAGAAGCTGAGGATCTAAGAAGAATCTTGGTAACTTCTCAAACTATCCTATTGTTTGGCTTTAATTTGAGAAAATTATTTAATATTTAAACCTTGCCAATTTTAATTAATCAGGACTTATGTTTGTATGACATAATCATACAAATAGCCTCGAAGATGTGAGGGTTTATGTCGTACCGAACGACTACCTCGGAGTCCTAAGACCGGTTAGGGCTTAATTTGCACAGTATGATTATGCAAATGCCTAACGAAGAGTTGAGAATTTATGTTGCACTAGGCAAACTACCTCGAAGTCCTATGGTTTGGTTATTTAATTCTAAGAAAGGTTTAGCTGATGTAGACACAGATTTTGCCGACGACGATGGCCGTGTTGGCCACTATGCTCCGAGCTCCTTATTCTTGCAGAGGTTTAGTTTTAGAAGGTGAAAATTAGGAGATGAGAGAAGTTTTTTGGTTTAGACATCTTAAAGTCCAAATATTTTTACTATTTTAATTAAAACAAATCTTAAAGTTGTTTAAACAGAACTGATTAAGATCCCACGGTTCTGTCATCCCGGCACCGTTATTTTCATCAAATTCACTTAGTCCAGATGAATTTGCTAAACTCAACTGAATGAGTTCCACACTTTCATTTAGACCGTGGGAAATCCCGTTAGCAACACGTGGGTTACATCATCAGAGGTATTCCCGATCATTCAACGAGACGTTTTAATTTAGTTGTAATTGTAGTTTTTTTATTATGTTTGTTTTGTAATGTTGTGGCGATGAATTTTATCTTGTGATGACTTTTAATTTAGTTTTGGTTTCAGTTTTGTCACTATCCTAAAGGTTTCAGTTTTCATGCAACAATCTTGTTTAACATGCAAGAAAAAGTAAAGTATAGTGTCTGCAAGTAATTTGCAATAAAGTAAATCGCAATAAAATAAAAGCGTACCTGGAGGGTCTTCCTGTCATCCCAAGCTGCACTTAAAACATATATTAAGTCATTTAAATATTTATAACAAGTACCTAGGTAAAGCTAAGGGAAGGTTTTGGTTGTCTACCAAAGTCCTAATCCTATAACTAGTCATCTCCTATGACGTCTAGGTTCTTGTGTTTTGTTCATGGATGATTTTCTTCATCAAAGAACAATTAAATTCAATTGTTCTTCTAAAACATCTCATCATATTGAGAAAGTGCATAGAACGAGTACTAAGCATCTTTTCAACATTTCCGAGATTATTTTGAGTCCAAGTAAATTTAGTTGCACAGATGAATTAACCATCCAGAAGTTTAGTTAAGCGTTGTCTCTTGCTCAGTGAACTTAAGACATTTGATTATCCCATGAATGAAGTGACATCTCACTTAATGCTTTGTTTAAGAGTTATAATAATTAAAGCCTTTAGGGGCAAGTTGGTTTGTTGAGGATTTCAATCATTCTTAATTTGAAGTTTGAGTTAATGGTTTAAAGTGATTTAGTTTAATTATGAGATTTTAATTAAAAATTTTTAAGTTTGGAATAGTGTTCAAATTATTTTTTGTTTAAATCTTTATACTTTAAATGATCTTAATATTTTGAATTTGTTTTACTTTTATCATTGAATGATGTTAATTTAATATAATTTAAATTTGATTTAATTGAATTGAATTGAATTGTATTTAATTTAATTTCAGTATTTTAAATTTAATTTAATTTTTATTTTAATTTAACTTTTTCTTAATTTAATTTAATTTGATTTAATTTAATTATTAAACCACTTAATATTTTGAGTTTTCCTTTAATTTAAGGGTTATTATTTCTTTTTTAATTATCTTAATTAAGAGTTGAATATTATTGAAGTGATTTATTAGGGATTTTTTTATTAAAGAATTAATATCCTCTCAAGTTATATCCCTATTTTTAATAATTCAAATTTTCATTATTCTTCCAAAATTTAAATTGTTTAAATAGTTAAAGTTTCATTTTTGGTTTATTAAAAGTGATTAATGGGTTCCTACCCTTTTAATTTCCTAAAGTTTCAATCATCCAAGAAAGATAAAATCAAATATTTTACCCTCCATTTTAATTAAACCTAAAATTTTAATAAAGGGGTTTAAATTCTTTAATTACCTTTATGCCCTTTTAGACTTATTAATTTCATAACTCACTAAATTGAGTTCAATAGAACTTGAAATTTTTATTTCACTTCACTCATTTGTCAATTAAGACATTAGAGGAGAAAAATGTGATTTTTCTGAATTTAATTTATTTATATAATTATTTTTAGTAAAAAATAGGGATTTTCAATGGAAATTCAACAACATGACCAAGGAAAGGTTTCCATTCTTAAGAAAATTATGGGTTGTTTCTAATGACCAGAGGACCACTTGGACTAATTTTGGTGATTTTTTTCAATTATATTTTATTTATTATAATTATTTTGAGTTTTGGAGTGCTAATTAATTATAAAATAAAATCAAAGTTGAAAAATGGATTTTGTATTTTTATTAAATCTCTCTGACCTCAAGGAGTTCAGAGAAACAAATTTTATAATTTTATAATTTTTCTTTGATTTATTGGAATTAATTTAGTGAAAAGGTTAGAAAATACATTTTTTAATATTAAAATTTGTTCTGAGCCTTTAAAATTCAATATCTTAACTTAGAGACTTGGGAAAAATATTTGGTTTGTTCCTAAGTGAGTAGGAGTCAAAATGTGACATTTTTATGATTTTTTTTATTTTTTAATTATTTAAATATAAAAAATATCATTAAAAATGAAAAATTTTTGAAAATTCTAATTTTAAATTTTATAGACTCTTCTGATATCGGAGAGCCCACAAATTCAATTTGGTGAATTTTTGAAATGTATTTTTGAAGTTATGAATTTTTTAAGTTTAATTTTGATCATGTGGCTTAATTAATCCATTTAGTGGGGTTAAACATTTCCAATTGACTTTAAATTTTTATGTGAGGTCCCTCTAATCCGAAAGATCAGTAGAGAATTGTTTTCAAGTTATTTTAATGTGTAGATAACCTTAATTAATTAAAGTTCAGCTTTGATTAATTAGGCTAATTAGGATTATTCTTAATGAATTAACCCAAGATATAATTATCCCAGGGTCCTCTGGTCCTAAGAAACTTCCTCAAATTTTTCTGGAATTTATTGAAAAAATGCTAATTATTGGAATTAAAATACCAAAAACAATGATCTAAACTTGAAAAATACATAATTTTCCATAGAGATGGCCTCTGACCTTGAAAAATTCAGGGAATATTTCCAAGATTAGAGGCTTCAAAAGCCCTTTGGTCTCATGCCATGGTGAATTGTCTATGCAAATAAAGAATCAAAATACTGAAATATGTAAATAATTAATTAAAAATAAAATACTCATCAAAATAACTTGATTTCTTTTTCACATTATTCTCCCCTTTTCACCGAGAAAGAGAGTATTTTTAATTTATTTTTATGATTTTTCTACACAAAGATATGGATTTTCTAAGTTCTCGGTATTTAAATAAATCAAAAAAATCCATATTTTTCTACTTACTTACATGGCGTTGCGTCAACCTCGGCAGCTCCGACAGCCCACGCATCGCGCTCCCATTCGCCACCGCCATCTGATTCAGTGCTCCAGGGGCCCGCAGTTCATGTAACATTCTCTGGTCCGGTGCAATCTGGACCGCTTACTCGATAAACTCTCAATCGGACGACGCCTGGTCATCGTCTACGATTGGTGTGCACCCGTGACCGTCCACACTAAAACCCTAAGAACTCTCTGATTTCTCAACGAATTTTTGTGTTCTTATGCTCTATGGATTCGTCTTGAAGAGACAAACACATCCATACGGTTTACATGCTATGAAATTAAGTAAAACAAAATGGAGAATCATCGGAAGCTCGGGAGGAAGGAATGATCCATACCTTTTCTCTGAGAAGTGTAGCTTCAATCAGAGAGTTGTGTCACCTTCGATTGCACCCAAGGAAGCTCCAGATGAAGTCTATGGCTCTGGGGAATTGTCTAGGTATGAAAGTGTCCACAGCCGATTTCAATGCTAGGAGGCTAGAGTAAATGGGTGGCCTGGAGAGGGGGCTTTCACTGGGGAACTTCTTCTCTTGGTCCTGTTCAGGTGTGGGTGAGTTTAATTTGGATTTGGTGGAGGTTTTAGAGATGTCCTGGTTCTGGGCAGAGAATTGAGCTCCAAAATTGAGCTCAATAAATGGGATTTAGGGCTGGAGAGCAGTGGGGATCAATTGCTCTAGGTGAGGAGAAGGTCCTAGAGCAATTTTGGCAGAGTTTTGTTTAGGTCTAGTTCATCACCTTCTTTGGCCGAGAGGGTGGTGGGTTTAAATAAACATGGCTAGAGGGCCTCCCAGGGGGGTTTGAGGCTTGGGATCAGCTACTCAGGGCAAGGGAAGAAAAACTATGGTGTTCAATTGGACTGGGACAACTCAGCGAAGAAGAATTGAAAAATTTAGCTCACATGGAGCTCTCGGCCATGGCATTTTCCGGTGACCCAAGCGGCTGGCTGACAGGGTTAGGTCACCATCAGGGCCAGGGAGGTCAGGGCTTGATGTTAATGAGCTCAATTGGCTGTTTCCATGTGTAAAGAGGTTTGATTTAAGTGGAATGGGGTAGAGTGTATTTTGGGATCAATTTGGTCCAAGTCATGGTTTAGGCTAAGTGTACCTCCCCAAGGCTTGACTTTAAGCTAGGAGGAATCATTTAGGTCAGCTATCAATTAAAAGTATGATGAGAAGAAATTGCCATGTGGGCTTTAGAGCCAATTTTGGGCTTTTGGATTTGGTGAGAATGGGCTTTTAGAATGGTTTAAGAAAGTGGGCTTTTAGATTTTAAAATGGACTTTTGGATGAAATTTTTGTGAAGGACCATGCCAAATAAATGTTGGGTTTAGTTTAGGGATGTATCATGAGTGATTTGGATAAGGTTTGGTGTCATTTGGAGTTGAAATGAGTTCAATTTGGGCTTTTTGGTGAAGGGGCCAAAGTGGGTCAAATTGGGCTAACTTGGGCCAGTGCTGGTTAAGGTTGGATTTGATGTAAAATTAATGTTGAGAAATGTTCATGGGAGTGTCACAATGAGTTTTCAACTTTGGTTGGGCTTTTATTTTGGGATTTGGGCCCATTTGGGTTAGGTTTGGGTTTAGGCCAAAAATGGGGATTTTGACTTTGGGTTAGGCTTGGGTGGAGTTTAGGTTCAAATTTGGGGCAAATCTTGTTAGTGTTTTGTTTTTGGGGATATTAGTAAGGTTTAGGAAAAGATTTGGGGTTAATTGGAGTTGAATTGGGTTGGTTTGGGCTAGGTTTAGGTCATAGGACAAAGTTGGGCTTTAGGCTTCAAATTGAAATTGGATCCAAATGTCAATCAAATTGGGCTTTGATTTGGTCTAAATTGACATTGTGGATATTGAATTGAAGTTTAGACTTGAATTGGACCAAAATTGAGGTCAATTGGGTTGCTTTAGTGGGACATTGGGTCCACTTGGGTTAAGAATGGGTCAAATTGGGGGTTTTGGTAAAAGTGGGTTAAATTGACAAAATTAGCTTATGGTGTAGTTGAACAAAATGAAATTGGGAATATTTGAGATTTTTTGGAATTTTCTGGGAATTCTTGGAATTTATGGAATTTTTGGTTAAGAAGGGCATTTTAGGAATTTGGAGGTTATTGGGGGGTATTTTTGGAATTTTGGTATAGTTGGCTAAGGATGATCAATTTGAGTGGGGGGAAATGTTTAGGATTGGTTTTGAGGAATTTTGGGTAATTTAGGCAATTTTGCAAAATTTGGGCAATTTCGCAAAATTTGGGCAATTTCGAGGGTATTTGGTAAGTTTAGCGGATATAGGGCCCCTGGGGTCAAAAATTGAAATTTTAGAAAAATGAAGATTGATCAAGTTTGAGTAAAATGGAATCACTTTGGTTGAGCCATGAAGCCATATCAGCCCATAAGAGCCATGAGAGGACTCACTTGAGGCATTCACTATGTTGTTCCTAACCCTCTTAGCCAAGAGCCTAGGGGTCAAAGTCCATCCATATGAGTTACCTACATGAGTCAGGAAGTGAAGCTAGGCATGAATGGTTTTAGGATTGGAATGTGTGTGAAAGTGAAATGTGTGTGCAAGTCAACCCTCACCAGACCAGGCCACCCAGGGTAGTCCTAAGGCCAAAGAGTTCTATATGGAACTCATCTTTTAAACCTTTACATTTGATTTTAACCCTCCAAGTGACTTGGGGGTTTACAATCAAACTTATGGGGTTTGCAGGGAGTTTAATAGGTGTTTAAATTTCTAAGTGGTGGGTTCCATTTCCAATCCTCTAAGATAGTCAAAGGGAAAGCCTAAGGCTAGATCCTAAGTACTAAGGAGAAAGAAGAGAAGAGACCTCATCAAAAATGAGGTCAACAAATGGACCCCCAATAGGTGTGGTGTGCTAACCAAGCACACCGCGCGTATTGGTGTTGACCGAAGAGATCAACAAAACCAACACAGATGTCTAAGTGACACACTTAGAATGAAGTAGAAACAAATTTTCGCTGGGGAGTATTGAGTATATCTCCAAGACTGGAGATCCCTGAACTCTCGCTGGGGAAAAGAGAAGGAGGTGAATTCCATATCATAAGATCTGGGGAAATTTGATTTAGATTTCATTTCATTTTTTGTTTTAAGTTTTAATGTATGAGTTTAGATTTCGATTTATTTTGAGTTTCAATTTCGATTGAGGTTTAATTTAGAATTAATTCAAGGAAATGTGGATTTGAAATGAGAATTGGAACCTAGGTTCCAACCTCAGGATTGCGAAGAGAACTGGAATTTAGGTACCAGCCTCAAAGTGAGAATTGGAGTTTAAGTATCGATTGAAAAAGATGAGAGTCTGAATTTAGGTACTGATCTCGAAAGTTTAAAGAGAACTGGAATCGGTTTCCAACCTCGAAGGTCTAAAGGGAACTAGAATCTGGTTCCAGTCTCGAAGGTTTAATGAGAATTGGAAACTGGTTCCAATCTCGAAGATTCAATGAGAATTGGAAACTGGTTCCAATCTAGAAGATTCAATGAGAAATGGAAACTGGTTCCAATCTCGAAGATTCAATGAGAATTGGAAACTGGTTCCAATCTCGAAGATTTAATGAGAATTGGAAACTGGTTCCAATCTCGAGGATTTAATGAGAAATAGAAATTGGTTCCAATCTCGAGGATTTAATGAGAATTGGAAACTGGTTCCAATCTGGAGGATTTAATGAGAATTGGAAACTGGTTCGAATCTCGAAGATTTAATGAGAAATGGAAACTGGTTCCAATCTCAAGGATTTAATGAGAAATGGAAACTAGTTCCAATCTCGAAGATTTAATGAGAATTGGAAACTGGTTCCAATCTCGAAGATTTATTGAGAAATGGAAACTGGTTCCAATCTCGAGGATTTAATGAGAAATGGAAATTGGTTCCAATCTCGAAGATTTATCTGTATGAAGAGGGACCCAATCCCATGCCATCAGAACCAAATCGAACAAAGTTCGTGGCTCCGTGTCAATAGAACTTGTCGATCCTCTAACATGCAGAGCAAAGATTTAAAAAGAAGTGGTAGGTGAACCAAGTTGAAATGACTCGACCCGGTGACAAGTCAAGGAAAAGATTTGAATTTCAGAAGAGTTTCAAACAGATTTTTTTTTGAAGAATAATTGAAGGATTCAGATCGAAGAATTCAGATTGAAGGATTCAGATCGATGAATTCAGATTGAAGGATTCAGATTGAGATTTAAATTTAAGAATTCATTTTGGTGATTCAATTTAAAAAATATTTAGAATTCGTATCAGTTTAGAATTCATTTTGACATTTAGATTCTTAAAAAAAGTTCTCGTTTATTTTCATTTTTTCTTTGTTCTTTGCTCGAAGTTCTTTTAATTTAATAGCGTTTCCCAGTCAATTCACACAAAAAGAGGTGAAGGCAAAACATGACATGGTCACTTTCATTTCAATCTTGTTGAAAATACATCATACATCTTGATCCAAAACATGATGATATTTTCTTTGAGAATTTAATATCACATACAATCATTATAAATCCAAAACGGATTGTGTAAGATTCTTTAAGTTTCTTCTAAAAGCAGCTGTGAAAATCCATGTCTGAATAGTCAGATACATGGACAATAACATCAGCTTCCAAGTCATCCTTGGCAGAAATATCGTATGGATATGCATTGGAGGTGTGCTATCTCCCATGTAACTCACAACTCATAAGGCCGGAGATTCTCTAACTCTGGATCTGGCTAGAAGTGGGAAGGCATTTTTCTATCGTCCATCCTCCTGAAAGTAACAGAGATCTGCTCAACAGGCACTCCTGGAATGCAATGCTTTGCGATGTCCGCTCCATTCCCTTTTAATACCTTGACGGAACCTACCGGTAGTGGTATCTGCACCGGCCCTCAAAAGTCACCGGGGCCTGCTATCCGGAGGTCAGATCCGAACATGATATTGCACTAGTTGACAAAAGACACTGTGCAGAAGGGTCTAACAAAATCATGATGATCTATGTGTGGAGGTATGCAGTCACCCTTCTTGTAGATGTTAATGATGCAGCTGTTGGTTATGCAATCTGCAGGCAATACCCTCCATGTTATCATCCTCTTTACCATTATTTTAATAATATTCGACATCGGATCCACCTCACTGCGACGGAGTATCCTTGATGGATTTCCTTTTCTATCTACCTCGAAGTTGTAGCAACATCTACACTGGATCGTAACTCTTCCTTTCCCTGGCATTCATCTCTGGGGTTCTGAATAAGTCTTTTCCCTCAGAAGACCAGCTCGGCCCATTTTCTGGAGTTCCAGTATGCAGTCTACAATTTGTTGTTGTTCGTAATCTGAGAACAGAGCTGTATGCAGCTCGAGGCCTTCTAAGATATTGATCCTCTTGCCTCCAATTTTCTCGAAATATTCGAAAGTCTTCTTCTCAACTTTCTGCATTCTTTTAAACTCATACTTTGGAATTATCTGCAATCGGCGAGGTCTAGTAACGTACTGGGGAATGTATGCTTCCACCCCGACACGTTCTCCTGCATGTCTTGGCTCCTTGGGGATAGTCTCTGTCGAGACATCCTCCGGGGTTGCTTTCGCAACAAGACTCTTCAGAACTGGTGCATCTGTCTGGCGTCGTGGTACTATCTCCGTTTCTATTTTCCTCGGGATTTCTTTCATCCTTTCTGTTGTACTTGGAATTGACTTCCTCCTTTCTGGTTCCTGATGAACCAATCTCTTCGAAGCATTTGTACTGACGGTAGCAACTGTATCTTCACGCTGATCTGCTGCCAGCTTAGTCAGCATCTTGCGAATGCGATGGTTCTTATTTCTTCGCTGAGTGGCTGTGAGAGTAGCTCTCCTCACCTCTTGGATTTCTGTGGGCATGGCACTGACAAGCCTGCCCTCTGTGGTAGCAACAATGGACTTAACTTTCTTATCTTCTCCTGTTGCATGAGCGGCGTTTGCTTTTCTCTTTTTGCTGGTAGATGGTTGATTTGAGCCACCCAATTTCATCACTGTATGGCTGCGGAGTTCTTCCCGATCGATCGGGGTCCAATCATTCTCTTCATATTGTATCCCAGCTGGTGTGAAGTCAGAGTCAATCTCGATCACGGCTCCATCCCTCACCCTCTTTTCATCAAGTGCTAGACTCACGCCATTCTTAAAGTTCAAAACCAACCGTCCGTTCGAAATTTCCCTGTGAAAAATAAGGAAAGGATCAGGGGCTGTACTAAGAATAAGAACAGTAGAAAAATATGTTTATTAATGACGAGCTTTTATTCGTTTATTTTAAATTTAAATAGGAGTAGGAAAAGATGAAGAAATATCAAGAGTGAGACTCGATTTGAAAGGAAGGATAAAGACTTCATTATCATACTTTCACATGTTTTCTTTTTTGAACATTTTTTTTAACGATTTTCTTTATCATCCACTTTTTTTATTTATATTTTTGGGTTCAGACCCAGTCATAAGTAATTACTGTGCCTGTGCTTCTAGGAATGAGGATTCATCCTTCAAAACATCAGGTTGCGTAATACTTCTTTAGATATCGTCCATTAATTGGAAGCATAGGTCGTTCTCCACGACAATTTACAAGCTAGTAGGAACCTCCTGAGTAAACTATCTCGACCACAAATGGCCCTTCCCAAGTCGGTTCAAATTTACCACCTATCTTGTGATGTGAAAGAATAGGTCTTCTGAGTACTAGAACCAAGTCACCGACTTTGAATGTCCTTGGACGGACCAATTTATCATGAGCCTGGATCATCTTGGCTTGATAGAGTTGCAGATTCTGCTGCGCTAAAAGTCGTTTCCCTTCCAAGCTTTCTAACTCTTCTAGTCGTAGTTTGGCATTCTTTTCTGTAGTAATTTTGTTTGCAACTGTAATTCTAAGAGAAGGAAGTTGAACCTCTAAGGGTAGAATGGCCTCGGACCCGTACACTAAGGTGTAAGGCATAGACTGGGTGGGCTTTCTGAAAGTCGTCCAGTAGGCTCATAAGGCTTCTAACAACTTCTCGTGCCAATTTCTTTTGTTGTCGTTCAAAGTTTTCTTTAGGATTTGGATGAGAGTTTTATTAAAAGCCTCGGCCAAGCCGTTCGCTCATGGGTAGTAGATCGTTGAATAGCGCCAGTCGATCCCGTGTCTTTTGACAAAATTGTTAATATTTGTACTCTTGAATGCAGACCCGTTATTAGAGATAATTCTGCGTGGTGCCCCAAAACGGTAGACAACTTGATTCTTGAAGAACTGTAGCACGTGATGTGCTTTCACTTCTCTGAGCGGTACCACTTCTGCTCACTTAGAAAAGTAATCTATAGTTGCAAGAATGAAGCGATGTCCTCTTGAAGAAGGAGGTTCTATCGGACCCACAATACGTGTGCCCCAACATTCAAACGGCCACAACACAATTGTCGGATGTAGCACATTTGGAGGTTGATGTAGAACCACTCCATGTAGTTGGCACTGGTGACAACTTTTGGCGACCTTCATGCAGTCGGTCATCATTGAAGGCTAGTAGTGCCCTAGTCTTTTAATCTTCATTTTCATTTTTGGACCCGACTGATGAGCACCACAAAGTCCGGAGTGTACTTCTTTGACAATTTCACGAGCCTCGGAACCGCTCAGGCATCTTAGCCACATCTGATCAAAAGACCTTCTGTATAATGTGTTGTTTATCAATGCGTAAGACATAGTTCTTTTCTTGATTTGATGGGCTAACGACTTAGCTTCTGGTAAGTTTCATGTTTGCAAGTAGTCTATCAGTGGCTGCCACCAGTCTTCTGTATTTTCTGTTACTGTCGTAATTATTTCTTCTGCTTTTCCTCCTGATTTGTGTATTGTATCCATGTCGAGCTGTAATAGGACCTGTCGTCCTTGAACTGACACTTCAACTGAGTCATCCTGCAAGCAAGCAAATTCCTTTGCAAGGCGGGCTAACGCATCTGCGAGATCGTTTTCTCTTCTGGGAATCTTGTAGATCGTTACATTTGAAATCTGCTCCAACAACTTCATGGCATACTGAAAGTACTGCTCGAGTCTTGGCTTTAGAATTCTGTATTGTCCGACGACTTGTTGAATGATCAATTGAGAATCCCCATGGATGTTGATATCCGTTATCCCCATCTGAATGGTTAATTCCAATCCGGTTATGAGGGCTTCGTATTCGGCTTCATTATTTGTACACAATTCTGTTAAGTGGTAGGAATACCTTAACATTCCCCGCTCCAGCGTTATAAATATTAGTCTGATTCCTACCTTACCGGGCACTATCGTTTGCTATTCTTTATCTTTCTGTGCTGAGGATGCTCCATCGAAGTACAGTTCCCAATGCTGATCATCGGGGTCTTCTAGGCTCATTATCTACTTGTCTGGCAAGTCGTCGTTAAGAGGCGATTCTGCGGGTAAAGGGTGTGCTGCGAGGAAGTCTGCTAGGACTTATCCCTTTACGGCACGAAGAGGAACTAAAGTTATATCGAATTGCAATAGTATCATCGACCACCTGGCAAGTCTGCCGAAAAGCGTTGGTCGGTTCATCAAATATTGCAATGGATTAAACTTAGAAATAAGGTTGATCTTGTGAGAAAGCATGTAGTGCCTGAGCTTTTGTGTGGTGAAGATCAGGGCCAGACAATGCTTCTCAATAAGAGGATACTTTACTTCCGTCGGAATTAGACGACGGCTTAAGTAGTAGAGGGCATTTTCTTTTCCCTCGTCATTGACCTAAGCTAGCAGGGCTCCGAGAGAGTCGTCTAAAGCCGCGGTATAAAGTATCAACAGTCTACCCGAGATAGGAGGTGTCATTAAATACTGTTTAATGTCATCGAAAGCATGTTGACATTTAGAGTCCTAAGTAAACTTGGCATCCTTCTTAACTAAAGCAGAAAAGGCTGATTCCTTCCTAACAAATTTGAGATAAAGCGTCAAAGGTATGCCAATTTTTCTTGAAAGGATCGTAATTATTTCAAGGTTTTAGGAGGTGGCATTTCTAAGATAGCTTTAATCTTCTCCGGATCGATTTCAATTCCACTATGTCGAACAACAAATCCTAAGAATTTCCCAGAGGTGACGCCGAAGGCACATTTCAGGGGATTCATCTTAAGGTTAAATTGTCTTAATCACTCAAAAATAATTCTCAAATCATACAAGTGATCCACTTTTAGTTTGCTTTTGATAACCACATCATCCACGTAGCACTCGACTTAGTTGTGAATGAGATCATAAAAAATTCTTGTCATTGCTCTTTGATAGGTTGCTCCTGCGTTCTTCAATCTAAACGGCATCACTGTGTAGCAGTATACCCCGATCGGTGTTCTGAAGGCTGTAAGCTTTTCAACTTCTGGTGCCATCTTTATCTGATTGTATCCTGAAGATCCATCCATGAAAGAAAAGACTTCATGTGTTGAAGCAATGTCAATCATCAATTCTGGAATTGGTAGCGGGAATTCGTTTATTGGACATGCTTTATTCAAATCTCTGAAATCCACGTAGATTCTGATCTGATCATTCTTCTTTCTAACCGGTACCACATTGGCTAACCAAGTTGGATATTATTCTTCGCGGACAAATTTAGTGTCTATTAGCTTCTTAATTTCACCTATAACTTGTTGTTCAATCTCCAGACACATTCTTCTCGGAGCTTGTCTAACTGGAACGGCAGTGGGATCCACTCCTAATTTGTGAACTGCAACTTCTGGAGCTAATCTTGGCATTTCATCATAACTCTAAGAAAAACAGTCATTGAATTCCATTACTAGCTTGATTATCTCTTTGGAGTCTTCTTTATTGAGTAAGGAGCTAACAAAGGTCGGCCTAGGCTCTTTGCTAGTGCCTAAGTTAACTTCCATTAACTCGTCTATTGTAGATTTAATTTCTTCTTCGAATTCTGATGGAGCATCTCCGATTGGCAGATTTTCTAGATCTTCTGAAGCTTCCAAGCAATCTTCATTAGGCTTGCAAGTGACAACCAAGCAAAATTCTGTATCATCAACTGATCCTACTGTGCCGAATCCGAGACCATGTTTTGAATTGGGAGGCCGGCTAGCATTATTCCATAATTTTTAAAAATGTTGTGACTGACCTTTTGACCATCATCGAGGTAAAACACCACGTTGAATTAAATTTTGAACACAGAGAGAGTACCACTCAAAAGGAAGTTCCATTAATTCGGAAGAAGTAACATCTTCAAATTGTGCATCATTTTCAGTAATGGAATAAGAAGCACCACGATAGAATTTGATCGGTTTAGTACCACCACGTACTTCCTTGACCATACCCTCGATCTTATTAGAATGGATCGGGGTCAGGGTCATAATGTGTACATAATGATTAATCTTCTGGTACATTGATTTGTATTCTTCATTCTTTTCATCTTCGAGAGAGATCTTGAACTGGGGTTTCTTTTGATTTACTGTTGCTGCTTCTTTCTTGATTTCTTCTTCTTCGGAACTGGTCTCCCAATCTACTTCAATGACTGGTTTCTTTTGTCCAACTGTTCTAACGTCTCTTCCACGACCTCGTCCCCGGCCTCGACCTCGGGTGCGAGTTCTGGAGAAACCTTCACCATCTCGCCGTAAGGGAGTGGTGAGTAACTGTTGGACTAGAATTTCAGGCTCTTTATCGTCTTGCACTTCTTTTGCTTCACTTGGTATGACATTTCTGGAAAAGGTTGTTTTCTTGGGAGGCGCGTAGTAGACTGCATCTTTATGAATTCTGGTTTCGTGCACGGAGAACGGTTGCAAGTCACCTTTGATACACGGTTCTCCTCCTTCGTAATACTTTATGCATTGGTGCATAGACGACGGTATCATCCAGTTTTCATGGATCCATGGTCGACCCAGTAGAGCATTGAATGATGTCTCAGAATCAATTATGTAGAATTTTGCGGTTGTCTTTGCCAAATCACCGGTCTTCATTAACATTGTTATTGATCCGAGTTCTCTTTCTCCTTTCTGGTTGAACCCTCTTAATAACATCTTTTCTGCTTCAAGTTCGTGAGCATCAATTTCCAAATATGCTAATGTTCGATGGCTCATTATGTTGATTGATGCTTCCAGATCAACTAACACCCTGGAGAGCGTAAACTTTCCAATAGTGACTGAAATGTACAACGGTCGATTGTGATCAGCCGTTCCAAGTAGTAGATCATTGTCCGTGAAGGTAACACCTCGCTGTTCTTTTAATGAGCAAACCTCGTCTAAGGAATTACCGGCCATTTGAGCTAAACAAATCTCTGGATCAAGTAGGGCCTTGATCAGAGTTTCTCTCATCTCCTTTTACAGGATCAGAGCGTCGTAAATGCTTAGTTTGGTTGGTAGTTTCCTAAGATGGGCTAGCACATTGTAGTCTACTTTATTACCATGTTCCTCAGTTTCTTCCCGAATGGGCAATTCCTCTACTTGGGTTGGTTCTTCCTGAGCAACCACCTGCTTTCCTTTATCCTTTGGACCCACTCTCGGAGGTAGAACTTTTCCGCTCCTTAGGTTAACTTCAGTTATTTCTTCTGAATCTGGTGTTAAATCTGCCGGTGTCTCCCCTTGAATCAGAACGACTGGCTCTTTTGGCGTTGCGTCGAAATATGATGACTCTAATTCTATTGCGATTGGGGCTCCTTGAAATTCACAAATAGATTCGTTTCTTGTTGAGCTTTCGTAGCCATCCTTGTTAACGTCTTCTTCTTCGCTGTGGTCATTGAGGTTTAGTATGATTTGAGAATCATTATTTATATCGGAATTGAGATCCGGATTAGGTTCATTTTTGTTAGTTACGTAATCATTAGAAACAGTCAAAACATAGCCAACACCAAAACTCTTATCATTATCAGATCCCGCCAGGGCGAGCAAATAATCCTACAGAGTCAGAGGTTCGAGGGATTTATCCCCCGAATCAGAAACAACCATCCTAGGATAAGCAGCCCCTAGTCTACCCTTCGGAGCCTCGGTTTTCTTCTCTTCTACGATCTTCTCTTCCTTCTGGGGCGGTTCTTCAATCACAAGCGATAGTGCTGGCTTGGCAGGTTTCAAACTTTGAGTTGAAGCACGCACCAAAGTGGTCTGGATGTGATCCAAAATTTTCTTTAATGGTTTTGTCCAGACGGTACTCCATCCATCCTGGGTTGTGTAAGGGTCTATCGGAACAATGGGATCCGTTGAAATAACTTTGACGGAACCTCCTTTTTGGGGTTCCTTCATGTATTCCTTTGGGATTGTTATGTTCCCTTTCCGGAGATTGTCGCCATGCCAAATCTTCAAAGTAATGCAATCCTCTATCTTATGCCCGAGCATCCAGTGGTAAGGGCAATAGTTTGGATGATCTTTCTTATTGACTTCTTCCGGCCTCTTGGGCTCTGGTAGCTGAAAAATCTGGTGTCTTCATTAGACTGCGGAACATCTTCGCTACTGCTTCAGTTTTGAATGGATATTCCTTGTTCAGAAAATCTTTCAGGGTATGTTGTAGACGAGGTGGTTGCTCATAATGCTGATGCGACTGATAGCTTGTTCGAGGTTGTTGATATCCCTGCTAAGGTTGTTGGTAAGTACGTTACAGTGGTTGATAGCTAGGCTGTGGCCGCTCTGGCTGTATCTGCACTGGCTGCTTGCCTTTATCTGCTGCCGTTATGATTCCAGACTTCTGTTCGAATGTTTTCACGGGCTTCTTTTTATCGGTCTTGACTACGAAACTTAGCTACTATTCTTCCTCTTGCAAGCTCCCGGCCTTGCTAAGCAGCTTCTCGAAAGTCTTGATTGTAAATCCTTTAGGGAGAAGTGTTATTGGGCCGTGGATACTCTTAAGCAAGATGCTGACTGCATGCTGTTCCTGAAGTTGTGGTTCACACTTCATGCTTAAATTTCTCTATCGAAGTATGTAATCCACTAGAGTTTCGTTCAGTTTCTAGTGTTCCACCACTAGATCACCGATGGTGATGTGGTGCCGAGCCCCGGCAAAATGCTTAATGAAAAGGTTTTCTAATTCTATAAAGGTCTTAATTGAACCATTTGGCAAATCTGTGTACCAGTCGAAGGCAATCCCTGACAAACTGCTGACGAACTGACGAAAAAGTAAAGTGTCACTCCCACCAGCATTGCAGCAACTAGCACGAAAATGTGCGACATGCTGTCGGGGGTTTCCCGTTCCATCAAAAGTCTTAAACAGAGGTGGTACGAAGCCTTTCGGGTATTAGACTGCATCAAACTCTTCGGAGTAAGGTCTACCCGTCTGAATAGATGCTCCACTCTTAGATTGTGCTAGGGCTTCTCGCACCTGCTGTTCTACCATCTTTTTGATGTCCTTTTTCGAGAATCATGCTCTGTGCAGAATCCTTCTTTGGTGGCTCATCTCCGTTGACGGATGTGATCTCTTTTCCTCCATCTACAATATGGATGATTTTTGGGGGTGTTTCTTTCTGAGGTCGCACCTGACTTTGGAGAGTGGCTAAAGCAGCAACCATTTCTTCCATCCTCCTTGCCATCTGGGAAATTGTGTCATCTCTTTCCCGAAGCTGTGCTCTCATCACTTCCGGTTCATCTCTTTCTACAGCTACCGGAGCACCTTGCGAGGCTAACGATGCTCGTGTTTCAACCATGTTGATCTTGGCATACTCCTGATCCATGAACTCTGATGAATCAACTTCTTTTTCCAACTTTTCTCCTCTTTCTTTTGCCAACCGGCGGATATTCGTCCTTAGCTTTCCTATAGTATCCTCGAGGGGTCTCTTCCAGCCAGTCTCGTGGTTGTCGTGTGATGGTTGTTGAACTTCTTTTCCGAAAGTTTCTTTTATTTCAGTAGCTCTTTCTTCTGATTCAGGCTCTTTGACGAGGCTTTTCTTCTCAGGACGTTGTGTTGGTCTCGGTTATGTAGTAATAGGTCGCCACACCATCCTTCTTGCAGCAAAAAGCCTAGAACCGGACAGTCTGTCGGCTATATGCTGGTAGGTGGTGTACTCTCTAATATGATGGCCCGATACAATAACAGGTGAACTAGCTTTTATTTTCTTCCTTAGTTTCTCTATGGCAGTGACAGGCTCTATTCGCGGTCCGAGGCGGGATCTAACTGGCACTCGTCCCATTCTTCTTAGGATTTCTGACATGGGGCATCTTTCTTTCTTTGTTAATTTTTCTATCACGGCTTGTAGCCGAGCAAATGGCATAGTCTTAACCCTTATTCTTTTGTAGTTACTATAGTATGCTGGTCGGGGTAGTGTAGCGGCAATCCTTCAGACATCTTCCTCATCCAATGCAGCAGAGAGGGGGTGAAACCTACTCCCTTCTAACAGAGGTATATACTTAGGTAGTTCTTCTCTTTTCTCAGGAATTTCTTCTAGAAAAGCAACTTCAGCAGCTTTGGCTTTCTCAATCTTGGCGATCTTTCTGCTTCTATTTCTCCTTTGAGTCCGAGTTAGGGGTGCAACTCTTGAACTGGACCCAATTTCGAAAACAGATGGTATTGTAGCAAAATCTGTACCCTCCACGGTGAAAGGCTCATTATAGACTTGGATTTCCTTCCTCTTTAGTTTGGCAGAAGCCGGGGTAGGTGCAGAGATGACTAGACCGGTGGGGGTAGAGACAACAGTCCTCCTATGAATAACAGTACTTCTTTCGGCTGGAACCCTTTGCAGGGGAGGGAATTCTTGAGCCGACTTCAAGTTGAACTCAATTAGGAGCTCTTCAGTTTCTGACACTTTGTCCATTAGTGTGAAGAGACTGACATCAGCGAACTTGATATTTGTATTATCGAATCCTTGTCCAAAACAGATGTTCCCATTGTCAGGCAGCTCATCCTTATAGAAGGCGAAGTCCATTCCATTGGTGAAGGAGAAAATTAACTTTAGCGGTCATTTTCTGCAGGGCAGATTCTGAGTATTAGTCCCGAATTATGCTTCCTTTTGTTGCAAAACTTAGGACGAAAAAGAAAGAGTCTGAACACATTTTCGTTTATCTTAATGTATTCATGATTTAAAGGAGATTGTTTAAAGGGTTATTTATTAGAAGATTTATTTGTTAAGAATGAAATGATTAAAGGTATAGAAAAGGTAAAGGACCTGATTAAGAATTGGAAAGGAAGAGAAAGTCTCGCAAAACTTCTCAACCCGAAGGACCGCTCCTAAGCTAACACCTATTGGGGGTCCACCCCACCTCAGAAAAAGAGGTAAAAGGATTTCAGAACCTCTCTGTTTAGGGGTGTCTAAACAGTGGCTCATAAATCCGAGAGAAGTTGACTATACCCCTTCAAGATAGAAATGAACGTGGTATGCCAACGGAAGAATGATAGTTTGGTCCATTAGAGGTATGAACTCACTATCGATTTATGAAAGCAAAACCATCTAATTAAAATGGAGAGAGGAACTACTCCCCAGCGAAGTCGCCAGAAGCTTGTCGGCATATTTTTTAGGTTGTGTGTTGTATTTTGAAAAGGGGTCGCCTACAGAAGCTGTCGGCGAATTTTACATTTTTAAATTTAATTTAAATATATATATATATATAATTTAGAAAGTAGCATTTTATTTTGAAAATAATTTTAAATTTAAAAAATTTTAAGATATGAAATTAAACCGATCTCACATCCCAAATAATTTAAATAAACGAGCACTACATCACAAACCGTGTATCTATCCCGAAGAATAGACACACTGCTTGATGACGGGGCTCGATTAAATAAACTAGAAGATTTGTGAAATCCGTTTGGTGCAGCGCACCAATTTTATAAGTCGACGAGTTCCCCTGCTTAATATAAAGGAATTAAGCGGGGTTTATATTACTCAGGTTCTTAAAGTTCCCTATAAGGGCAAGCCCCTATAGTTAATTACATCTTAAATGACGGGAATCATTTAAGAAAACTCTCGATAATGATTAGTGGCTTTTGCTCTCAAGAATTTCAAAGTTTAAGGTTTTCAAAGGATTGGATTTTGGAAATTTCAATTGGGAATGGATCAAATTTGGAATAGTTATTTTAGGAGTCCAATGGAAGAGAAGTAGGAGAAGCCGAGGATCTAAGAAGAATCTTGGCAACTTCTCAAACTATCCTACTGTTTCGCTTTAATTTGAGAAAATTATTTAATGTTTTAATCTTGTCAATTTTAATTAATCAGGACTAATGTTTGTATGACATAATCATAAAAATAGCCTCGAAGATGTGAGGGTTTATGTCGTACCGAACGACTACCTCGGAGTCCTAAGACCAGTTAGGGCTTAATTTGCACAGTATAATTATGCGAATGCCTAACGAAGAGTTGAGGATTTATGTTGTACTAGGCAAACTAACTCGAAGTCCTATGGTTTGGTTATTTAATTCTAAGAAAGGTTTAGCTGATGTAGACACATATTTTGCTGACAACGATGGTCGTGCTGCCCACTATGCTCCGAGCTCCTTGTTCTTGCAGAGGTTTAGTTTTAGAAGGTGAAAATCAGGAGATGAGAGAAGTGTTTTGGTTTAGACATCTTAAAGTCCAAATATTTTTACTATTTTAATTAAAACAAATATTAAAGTTATTTAAACAGAACCGATTAAGATCCCTGGTTCCATCATCCCGACACCATTATTTTCATCGAAGTCACTTAGTCCAGGTGAATTTGCTAAACTCAACTGAATGAGTTCCACACTTTTATTTAGACCGTGGGAAATCCCATTAGCAACACGTGGGTTATATCATCTGAGGTATTCCTGATCATTCAACGAGACGTTTTAATTTAGTTGCAATTATAGTTTTGTTGTTATGTTTGAGATTAAATTTTGAGTTGTTTTATATTTTGTAATGTTGTGGAGGTGAATTTTATCTTGTGATGACTTTTAATTTAGTTTTGGTTTCAGTTTTGTGACTATCCTAAAGGTTTCAGTTTTCATGCAACAATCTTGTTTAACATGCAAGAAAAAGTGAAGTACAATGCCTGCAAGTAATTTGCAATAAAGTAAATTGTAATAAATAAAAGCGTACCTGGAGGGTTTTCCCGTCATCCCAAGATGCACTTAAAACATATATTAAGGCATTTAAATATTTATAACAAGTACCTAGGTAAAGCTAAGGGAATGTTTTGGTTGTCTACCAAAGTCTTAATCCTATAACTAGTCATCTCCTATGACGTCTAGGTTCTTGTGTTTTGTTTATGGATGATTTTCTTCATCAAAGAACAATTAAATTCAATTGTTCTTCTAAAACATCTCATCGTATTGAGAAAGTGCTTAGGTCGAGTCCTAAGCATCTTTTCAACATTTCAGAGATTATTTTGAGTCCAAGTAAATTTAGTTGCACAGATGAATTAACCATCGAGAAGTTTAGTTAAGCTTTGTCTCTTGCACAATGAACTTAGGATGTTTGATTATCCCATGAATGAAGTGACATCTCACTTAATGCTTCGTTTAAGAGTTATAATAATTAAAGCCTTTAGGGGCAAGTTGGTTTGTTGAGGATTACAATCATTCTTAATTTGAAGTTTGAGTTAATGGTTTAAAGTGATTTAGCTTAATTATGAGGTTTTAATTAAAAATTTTTAAGTTTGGAATAGTGTTCATACTATTTTTTGTTTAAATCTTTATACTTTAAATGATCTTAATATTTTGAATTTGTTTTACTTTTATTATTGAACGATGTTAATTTAATATAATTTAAATTTGATTTAATTGAATTGAATTTAATTTAATTTCAATATTTTAAATTTAATTTAATTTAATTGTTAAAATGTTAATTTAATTTAACTTTAATTTAATTTAACTTTAATTTAATTTAACTTTTTCTTAATTTAATTTAATTTGATTTAATTTAATTGTTAAACCACTTAATATTTTGAGTTTTCCTTTAATTTAAGGGTTATTATTTCTTTTTTTAATTACCTTAATTAAGAGTTAAATTTTATTGAAGTGATTTATTTAGGGATTTTTATATTAAAGAATTAATATCCTCTCAAGTTATATCCTATTTTTAATAATTCAAATTTTCATTAATCTTCCAAAATTTAAATTGTTTAAATAGTTAAAGTTTCATTTTTGGTTTATTAAAAGTGATTAATGGGTTCCTACCCTTTTAATTTCCCAAAGTTTCAATCATCCAAGAAAGATAAAATCAAATATTTTACCCTCCATTTTAATTAAACCTAAAATTTTAATAAAGGGGTTTAAATTCTTTAATTACCTTTATGCCCTTTTAGGCTTATTAATTTCATAACTCACTTAATTGAGTTCAAATGAACTTGAAATTTTTATGTCACCTCACGCATATGTCAATTAAGACATTAAAGGAGAAAATATTATTTTTCTGAATTTAATTTATTTATATAATTATTTTTAGTGAAAAATAGGGATTCTCAATGGAAATTCAACTACATGACCAAGGAAAGGTTTCTATCCTTAAGAAAATTATGAGATATTCCTAATGACTAGAGGATCACATGGACCAATTTTGGTGATTTTTTGAATTATATTTTATTTATTATAATTATTTTGAGTTTTGGAGTGTTAATTAATTATAAAATAAAATCAAAGTTGAAAAATGGATTTTATATTTTTCTTAAATCTCTCTGATCTCAAGGAGTTCAGAGAAATAAATTTTATAAATTTCTGATTTTTCTTTGATTTATTGGAATTAATTTAGTGAAAAGGTTAGAAAATACATTTTTTAATATTAAAAATTGTTTTCAGCCTTTAAAATTCAATATCTTAACTTAGAGACTTGGGAAAAATATTTGGTTTCTTCCTAAGTGATTAGGAGGAAAAATATGACATTTTTATGATTTTTAATATTTTTGTGATTTTATTATTTTTTAATTATTAAATATCAAAAATATCATTAAAAATGAAAAATTTTTAAAAATTCAAATTTTAATTTTTATAGACTCCTCTGATATCAGAGAGCCCACAAAACCAATTTGGTGAATTTTTGAAATGTATTTTTGAAGTTATGAATTTTTTTAGTTTAATTTTAATCATGTGGCTTAATTAATCCATTTAGTAGGGCTAAACATTTCCAATTGACTTCAAATTTTTATGTGAGGTCCATCTGATCCCAAAAATCAGTGGAAAATTGTTTTCAAGTTATTTTAATGTGTGGTTAACCTTAATTAATTAAACTTCAGTTTTGAGTAATTAGGTTAAATAGGATTATTCTTAATGAATTGACCCAAGATATAATTATCCCAGGGTCCTCTGGTCCTAAGAAACTTCATCAAATTTTTCTGGAATTTATTGAATAACATGCTAATTATTGGAATTAAAATACCAAAAATAGTGATCTAAACTTGAAAAATACATAACTTTCAATAGAGATGGCCTCTGACCTTGAAAAATTCAGGGAATGTTCCCAAGATCAGAGGCTTCAAAAGCCCCATGGTCTCATGCCATGGTGAATTGGCTATGCAAATGAAGAATCAAAATACTGAAATATGTAAATAATTAATTAAAAATAAAATACTCATCAAAATAACTTGATTCTTTCCACATTATTCTCCTCTGTTCACTGAGCAAGAGGGTACTTTTAGTTTATTTTTATGATTTTTCTACACAAAGATATGGATTTTCTAAGTTTTGGGTATTTAAATAAAAAAAAATCCATATTTTTCTACTTATCCACGCGGCGCCGCGTCAACCTCGGCAGCTCCGAAAGCCCACGCGTCGCAATCCCGTTCGCCGTCGCCATCTGAATCAGAGTTCCAGGGGTCTGCGGTTCATGTAACATTCTCTGGTCCGGCGCAAGCTGGACTGCTCACTCGATACACGCTCAATCGAACGGCGCCTGGTCATCGTCTACGACTTGTGTGCACCCGTGACCATCCACACTAAAACCCTAAGAACTCTCTCATTTCTCAATGGATTTTCGTGTTCTTATGCTCTATGGATTTGTCTTAAAGAGACGAACACATCCATACAGTTTACATGCTATGAAATTAAGCAAAACAAAATGGCGAATCACAGGAAGCTCGGGAGGAAGGAATGATCCATACCTTTTCTCTGAGAAGTGTAGCTTCAATCAGAGAGTTGTGTGACCTTCGATTGCACCCAAGGAAGTCCCAGATGAAGTTGCTGGCTCTGGGGAATTGTCTAGGTATGAATGTGTCCACAGCCTATTTCAAAGCTTGGAGGCTGGAGCAAATGGGTGGCCTGGAGAGGGGGCTTTCACTGGGGAACTCCTTCTCTTGGTCCTGTGCAAGTGTGGGTGAGTTTAATTTGAATTTGGTGGAGGTTTAACAGATGTCCTAGTTCTGGGCTGAGAATTGAGCTCCAAAATTGAGCTCAATCAATGGGATTTAGGGCTGGAGAGCAGTGGGGATCAATTTCTCAAGGTGAGGAGAAGGTCCTGAAGAAATTTTAGCAGTTTTGTTTAGGTCTGGTTCATCACCTTCTTTGGCCGAGAGGATGGTGGGTTTAAATAGACATAGCTGGATGGCCTCCTAAGAGGGTTTGAGGCTTGGGATCAGCTGCTCAGGGCAAGGGAAGAACAGCCATGGTGTTCAATTGGACTGGGACAACTCATCAAAGAAGAATTGAAAATTTTGGCTCACATGGAGCACTCGGCCATGGCATTTTCTGAAGACCCAAGCAGCAGGCCGGCAGGGTTAGGTCACCTTCAGGGTCAGGGAGGACAGGGCTTGATGTTTGTGAGCTCAATTGGTTGTTGCCATGTGTAAAGAGGTTTGATTTAAGTGGAATGGGGTAGAGTGTATTTTGGGCTCATTTTGGTCCAAGGCATGGTTTAGGCTAGGTGCACCTCCCCAAGGCTTGACTTTGGGCTGGGAGGAATCATTTAGGTTAGCCAAGAGAGAGTGGTGAGGTCTCTTTCCATGGTGAGGTGGCTAAGCTTGGTTTAGAGTGTGACATAAATGAGGTTAAAAAGCTTAATGATGGATTAAGAAAGAGGGCCCCTCCATTTTCCATAATGACATGGTGAGGTGTAAAGTGACTCCCATGGCTTGCATATGGCTTATCCAAGGCTCCATGGCTTCATTTGGCTTGGGAAAAGATTTGGTCAATTTCATGAAAGGGGTTTTTATGAATTTTGGCATTTTGGTGGAAATTTGGATGAAGCTTGATATGGAATGGTTTAATGATGATTTTGAAACTTAGGGGTGATACCAATTAAAGGTATGATGAGAAGAAATTGCCATGTGGGCATTAGAGCCAATTTTGGGCTTTTGGATTTGGTGCGAATGGGCTTTTAGAATGGTTTAAGAAAGTGGGCTTTTAGATTTTAAAATGGACTTTTGGATGAAATTTTTATGAAGGACCATGCCAAATAAATGTTGGGTTTAGTTTAGGGATGTATCATGAGTGATTTGGATAAGGTTTGGTGTAATTTGGAGTTGAAATTGATTCAATTTTGGCTTTTTGGTAAAGGGGCCAAAGTGGGTCAAATTGGGCTAACTTGGGCCAAGGTTGGGTTAAGGTTGGGTTAAGGTTGGATTTGATGTAAAATTAATGTTGAGAAATGTTCATGAGAGTGTCACAAAGACTTTTCAACTTTGGTTGGGCTTTAATTTTAGGATTTGGGCCCATTTGGGTTAGGTTTGGGTTTAGGCCAAAAATGGGGATTTTGACTTTGGGTTAGGCTTGGGTGGAGTTTAGGTTCAAATTTGGGGCAAATCGTGTTAGTGTTTTGTTTTTGGGGATATTAGTAAGGTTTAGGAAAAGATTTGGGGTTAATTGGAGTTGAATTGGGTTGGTTTGGGCTAGGTTTAGGTCATAGGCCAAAGTTGGGCTTTAGGCTTCAAATTGAAATTGGATCCAAATGTCAATCAAATTGGGCTTTGATTTGGTCTAAATTGACATTTTGGATATTGAATTGAAGTTTAGACTTGAATTGGACCAAAATTGAGGTCAATTGGGTTGCTTTAGTGGGACATTGGGTCCACTTGGGTTAAGAATGGGTCAAACTGAGGGTTTTGGTAAAAGTGGGTTAAATTGACAAAATTAGCTTATGGTGTAGTTGAACAAAATGAAATTGGGAATATTTGAGATTTTTTGAAATTTTCTGGGAATTCTTGGAATTTATGGAATTTTTGGTTAAGAAGGGCATTTTAGGAATTTGGAGGTTATTGGGGGGTATTTTTGGAATTTTGGTATAGTTGGCTAAGGATGATCAATTTGAGTGGGGGGAAATGTTTAGGATTGGTTTTGAGGAATTTTGGGTAATTTAGGCAATTTTGCAAAATTTGGGCAATTTCGAGGGTATTTGGTAGGTTTAGCGGATATAGGGCCCCTGGGGTCAAAAATTAAAATTTTAGAAAAATGAAGATTGATCAAGTTTGAGTAAAATGGAATCACTTTGGTTGAGCCATGAAGCTATATCAGCCCATAAGAGCCATGAGAGGACTCACTTGAGGCATTCACTATGTTGTTCCTAACTCTCTTAGCCAAGAGCGTAGGGGTCAAAGTCCATCCATATGAGTTACCTACATGAGTCAGGAGTGAAGCTAGGCATGAATGGTTTTAGGATTGGAATGTGTGTGAAATTGAAATGTGTGTGCAAGTCAACCCTCACCAGACCAGGCCACCCAGGGTAGTCCTAAGGCCAAAGAGTTCTATATGGAACTCATCTTTTAAACCTGTACATTTGATTTTAACCCTCCAAGTGACTTGGGGGTTTACAATCAAACTTATGGGGTTTGCAGGGAGTTTAATAGGTGTTTAAATTTCTAAGTGGTGGGTTCCATTTCCAATCCTCTAAGATAGTCAAAGGGAAAGCCTAAGGCTAGATCCTAAGTACTAAGGAGAAAGAAGAGAAGAGACCTCATCAAAAATGAGGTCAACATCTAGGAGGAATCATTTGTTGGGCCCGCGACGTTAAAACCAAGCGTTTTATAGGAGGCAACCCATAGTTATAAGTGTGTTTTGATTTAGTGTGCTTGAGAGTCATGATTGTTAGTTTTGTATGGTGTTTGCTTTAGAGTGAATTGACTTGATCTTTATTTGTCATTATGGATTGATAAGTTTGATTGTTGATTGGTAGATGTTTGGATTTTTAGTAGTTTGATTTGATCTTTGTGTGTCATGAGGGAGGTGATTCCTTAACTTCTTATTATGGTTAGACTTGTATGTTCTCTTGTAGTAGTTGGATTGACGAGTTCACTAGAACTCGGGTCTTACTCGGACTAGAGTTTTACAAGAGATATCATGAATTTGAATAATGACAACTTCATCTCAATTTTGTTACATCCTTTCTATAACTTTACTTTCATTTGATAGGATTCATGAACCTATTTGATGAATAACTTATGGATGATCTTACACTACGATTTATAACATTTAGAGGTGCTTAATTGTAGGGATTAGATGATGCTTGAGATTGGTGCCAAGGAACCAATTTATTAGGGATAATCTTATCTTTGGGATTATAATCTAGAAAATCATTTTAAAATGTACCTAATTTATTAGTGCAGTGATTCCGTTAGAAATTGGAAGTAAATCAGTGTGATGTGATGAGTTAATGGAAGAATTGACCTCATTTATCTTATGCGTGTTTATGTTTGTGTTACAATTTTATATAATAATTGAAGAACACTTTTATATTTCCTTGTTGATACCTGCTATGCTAGTTAAACTTTATTTAGTGAATTTCATTCTAGCATGATTAGTTTAGATTTACTTTCTGCTGCATATTGTTATGTCCTAATGAATACTTGTAAATGTTTTTGATAGACATTTGTGGTAGATAGAATTTATAAATTGTTTTTTTTTCCGGCATATATTTTCTATAATGAATGCTATATATGTTAAAAATTAAGTTTGGGGGTAGGAAGAAAAATAAAATTTTAATCTGAAAATACTTCCTTTTAGTGTAATTTTATTACAAGCATGTTTTCGGTTAGATTTACTTTCTCCTACAGTCATTCTATCCTAATTATGCATGTATATGAATTTGACAGGATGTTGTAGTAGTAAGTAGATTCCACATTTACTTTTTCTTCTTGCAACATTTTTTGGAATTAATTGCAAAATATTTTAAAATTTAAGTTTGGGGGGGGAGAAAAATTTTTAAAATGTAACTTTATTTGTCCTCAGTAGCCTATATTTAATTTGATATCACTTTTAAAATGACTTGTGGTATGTCGTGTTACATTTAGGTTACTATAATTTCAATTTTAGGAATGTTAGAAAAATAACTTAGTTGAAATCCTATGTGAAGAAACTATTCTAGAGGTAAGATATTTTGTAGGAAGCATTGGAAAATGATTTTTCTATTTATGTTAGAAAGAAGTTGAATATTTGAAAAGCTAAAATTCTTAGATTTATACTTAATGAGAATTGAGCCTTTATTGAAAACCTTTTTCGAAATAATACTTACACTTATAAAAAGTGAGGGAAAGTTTTGAGTTTTGGATTTTAGAGAGAGGATAGTGAAATTCAAAATTATTAAAGTCCTATCCAGATATAGTAATTCTCACATAAAAAAAAGTTAAAAAAAGGGATTAAAAATAATCCCGAAAGAAAGAAAAAAAAGTGCAAAAAAGGGGATTGAAAATGATCCCGAAAGAAAAGAAAAGAAAAGAAAAGAAAATAAGTGAAGAGAAGCTTGAGGAGAAGCGTAATCAAAAATTGGTTTCGCTTGAATTTTTTGAAATGAAAAGAATTAAAAATAATCCTAAGCTTATTCTTATTTCAAACGGTATTGGTTAAATGTGTATAGATAAGGTGCTTAAATTCCATCTTTTATACTTTCTATGAATCTTTAGTTTGACAGTTTTCAATAACTTTTGAAGTAAATAAAAAAATCAGGATTCCTAAGTTGAATATGAGATATTCTTACACTCTAGTCCTAGGTTGATTTGCCAGAATTTCTCCTATGTTATACTATAACATTTCTGAGATGAAATTATAAGAACCTATATTGAAACCCACAACCACAAGTCCATATATTTGGTTTTTAAACTTATAGTGTAACTTGAGGACAAGAGACAATTAAGTTTTAGAGATTTTGATGCACCAAAAATATATATGATTTTTGCTATATGATTTTACTCATTTTTGGTTACATTACACTTTAAAAGGAAAGTATTTTGTATTTTTTTGGTTTTAGGTACAAGAAATGATGATTTGAGCAAAAGGAAGAAAAAATGGTGCAATTTGGAGGAAAAACGAGCAAGAAAGCAAATTTTGACTTGAAAATTTTTGATGAGTATTTCTATGTTTAATCTCTTTTACACTTCTTACATATTTTTGAATGAGATTACACTTTAAAGAAATGTTGTTTTCATGGTTATTTTGTAGGGCTATCAGTTAGGAATGCAACACAACTAAAACGGGGAGAAACGGAGCTAATACGGAGTGAAACGGTGGAGCTGCACAGTCTGCTCACTGATGGCGCTCGGACCAGCACCGACAGCGAGGTTTACTCGAGAAGACCGAAAAATGACACAAAAAACTCACCGACGGCACCTTCAAGCCGCCAACGGCACCCAAAACATTTTGGACACGTTTTTGGACGGTTATGGCCGAAATTCAATGTATTTGGATGCTTTTCAGAAGGGGTGCTTAATGGAACTCTTAAAAATTCATCCATACTCTTTAAATTAGTGATTTTAGGTTAGAAAAGAGGAGAGGAAGGTTAGGAAAAACATGGAGAATGCTTAGAGATCTTAGATTAGGAGTAGAAATTTAGATTTCTACCTTTTTGGAGAGATTGGTGAGGAGATTTTGAGAGAATTTGTGAGGGAATGTTCTAGCTTTGCATGGATTAGCGTGAGACTTTATGTGAGAGATTTTTATCTTTATTTTAAGAGAAAAAAGCTAAGTATTGTGTTTTTCATTATCTTATGATTTTGTAAACATTTATTTTGTGGATTTACTTTGAAATTAGCTTTTCCGTTGTGTTTTCTTTGTGTTTTGTGATGTCTTTCTCTTACTCTTTCTTCTTCTATGGAAATAGTGCCATGAGAAGATTATGCCATTGTTTCCATTATACTTTCCTTTTACAATGAGTAGGATTCATGTTTAGGATATTGTGATTCTTTCTAAATGAATTTTAATTATAAATGTGTTGGTTTTTACTTGCGCTTCATTTACATTACAATCGTTGTAGTGTTAAAATTTGTTGTAATTGGAGTGACCCGAAAGGGAATTGTAATTCTTAACATAGTGGAACCACATTCAATGTCTATGAATGAATTGTGTAGTTCATGAGGATTGAGTGCAAATAAATACGGAAATATGGTTTCATGGGCGTCGAATTGGAGGTTTCAGGGTGACAGGCTGAGATCCCCAATTTGGTCCTAAAGTTTGGTAACTAAAGCCGGGGTTAGCATTTAGGTGAAGGGCAGTGAGAGCTCTGAAGTGAGAGCTTTGAAGTGAGAGCCAGTATCCTCCTAGACTAACCTTGGATTTAGGCACTAAGCCTAGGATTTGTCAATGTTCTTTATAGCACTCTGAAGAGGGGGTACTTGGAAGAGGGTAAAGAATAGGATTGCTCTTATTTGGCACATACAATATTTAATGCATCTCATTCCTAAACTGTATCCAATTTGTTACATGAGAATAGTAGTTTTTATTATCTCAAAATTCACCAAACCAATTCCTCCAAAAAGGTTTATTTTTAGAAGTAATATTTGCATTTAGGAGTAGTAATTATCGTTACATATAATTATCAAAATTTAGGAGTAGTTGTTAGAAACACAACTTATATCACCATTCTAAACTAAGGCATTTAGTAGTAGATTAGAATTTGACTAAGGACCACTTACCTCGCTTCCCTGTGGGATCGATAAACGGGACTCCATTAGAGCCCTGTATTACCTGATACGATAAGTATACTTGAGTTGGAAAATTGTGACTTTATAAAAATTATTATATATCAATTGTTCATAAATCCTTGCATATAAAAAAAAGTCGCATCATGCCATCACTTCGTCTCTGGCCATCATTTTCTTTCACCCTCGAACCACAGCTCTGATACAAGTTATTGTGGAAAAACGATAGTAATTAATCAAAAAACTGAATAAAAAAAAATTCGCAAATAGTAAAGTACAACCGAAACACATAGATTTACGATGTTCGGCAAATTGCCTATGTTCACGGAGCTACAGAGGATTTTATTAGCTTGAGGAATTACACCCGTCAATTGCCTCGATGATTACAAGAACACAAATTCTTTCTCTCTCCTCACCTTATTCTCTCTTACCACCCATAAGTCACACATGAGAAGAAGAAAAAAAAAGGAGTGGTAACCTTCACACCAAGAAGGAAGCACAGGAATTACATGCAATTACGTCTTCTTATAGACGTAAGCTTCAGGAGAGAGAGTAGGTGGAGATTTTGCCTTTCCCATAAGCCACCTTTTAATTCCAGAATAGCTGCCTACTTGTCTTTTAGGCACATTAAATAAATAACTTAATTTGCAAATATCCTTTTCTTTTTTGCGAACATTCAAGATGGCGGAATCCTCATTTGGAAGGAGAACCGAGCGGGATTCGAAATAGGTAATAAAGGAGGCGGGACACTGGAATGAGAAGCGGGAGATTAAATCGAAGGAGAATTAATTTAAAAAGTAAATAATTAATTTCTAATATGAATAGTGGAATAGGCTCCACTAAACACAACAAATGTGTAATGTGTAAATAATATGGCATATAAGTGATATATATGTTATGCGAAAACAATGCAAAGTATAGAAATTCATAAAACAACAATCAAACACAAAAAATTTATGTGGTTTGACATTGAATCAATTCGCCAACATCTAGGAGAGAGAGATTCCACTAGCACCTGATGGGAGAAAGAAAAACATCTCAGGGTTACATCACTTTTCTCACCATGCAACTCTCATAAGCAATAAGTTCTCTTTTATAGATGAAGGCTAGGGCATACAAGTAAATAAAGCCAAAAAATAAAATTACTTCCAATTAAAAAAAATCATAAAACAACAATTTCTACCTCATCTCTTACTTACAGATAAGTAAGAGATAACCAATTGAGCTCTAAACTCCAATTCATTTGCACCAAGATGGTTGCCTAAGTACCCACCTCCAAAAGGGATCAAGCTCCGAGTAATTATTTATTATGCTCTCCAAGGCAATCACTCCTGAGCTCGGATGTTCACCAAACTCTTACAAAAGTCATACTTCTGGACAGTTAGTACCTTCGTGAGCATGTTCGCTAAATTTTTCTTTATATCTATCTTCTTCAAAAAAATCTTATATTTTTTAATCAAGTCCTGAATAAAGTGGAACCTGATGCACGAGACTTTATATTTTGCAAGAATTTATGAACTCATATATATATTTTTATTAAAATTTTGTTAAGTCCAAGCATTCAATGCAAGTATATGTATTGTATCATGTAATACAAGACTCTAATGGAGTCCCGTTTATCGATCCCACAGGGAAGTTTGGAATATATAAGAAAGTGTTCACAATTTAAGTAACGTAGCACTGAAATCCAATATTTAATTTGAAATTAAAGTTTTCTACTTACTACTACTGTGCAGGAAACAGTAACGATTAACTACATTACAATTACTTTTAACAACTTTAGAATAACTAACAGACAAACTAAACTAAGTATTTGAATGGTTTTCAATATATGAGAAAAGTATCTTTCCTCTTGCAATGAGAATATGATGTGTGGATTGATATGAAACAAATATTTATGTTATTGTGCCAAATAGGAGCATAGATGATTCTTTACCCTTAAAAGAGTACCCCCTCTTCTAAGTAAGAAAAGAATATTGACATATCCTAAGTTTAGTCACTAAATTTAAGGCTAGGCTGGGAGGATACCGGCTCTCACTTCGGAGCTCCCACTCACCAATCACCCGAAGGCTAACCTTTGTTATTAGTTACTAATCTTAGAACCAATTTGGTGATTTCATCCTGTCACCCAGAAATCTCCACATTGAAGTCCATCAAAACATATTTCCATATTCATTTGCACTCAATTCCCATGAACTACGCAATTCATCCATAGAAATTGAATGGATCATTCATTATTGTTGTAGGACATTAAATCTTTTCAAACTTAATGTTCAACAATATATTTTAACATTTTAATTGACCAAATCGAAAGTAAATTAAGGTCTAAATAAAAAACCATCACAATCTTTTCATTACATTAAAAGCACATCAAATCCACATCAATCTATCATCACATCTCTATGCAAGTAGAAAGACAAGGGAGACTACTCAAAATTTATGGAAAAGATACAATAAAACATGGATTTTATATATAAAAAAAAATTCATACAAACCACAAAAGAAAATACAACTTATCGCTTTCTCTTCCCTAATGCAATTCTCTTGAAGTTCCTTTGAATCCTCTTCTCTCTTCCTTACAACACTTGATTCTCTCTTTAGAATGGAAAGGAAGAAGCAATCTCTCACTTTACCCCTTCTCCTTCACTCCTTAGAGAAGAATTCCTCTCAAATCCTCACTCTACACACTCTTCTCCTAAACCCTAACACTTAACCCTCACTAAAACTACTCTAGAACCACTAAAGAAGCACTAGACACACACCATTTTCATCCAAAAATAGTTACTTATAAGATAAGGACGAAATCTTAAGATTTTCCATAGGTATCCCTTCAAAAAGTCGCTAAAACTCTTAAAATTTGAACTCCACCGACTTCGGGCGCCAGCGACACTAAATAGGGCACCGACGGTGCTCTATCGTGCAATTAATTCTGGACTCTCTGGATTTGGGCGTCGGCGGTGCCAGAACACTTTTGTACCATTTTTCTCCTTCTTACTCCTTTTTGCTCCGGATTCGTTCCTTTTTGCTTTTTTTCACTCCAATCACCTAAAATCATCATACCTGCAATAAATCATGAAAAATACATTTCTTTAAAGTTCAATATCACCAAAAATGAGTAAAATTATATAACAAAAACTTTATATATTTTTGGTGCATCAGAATCCCCCAAACTTTAACTATTACTTGTCCTCAAGTAATCCTTTTAGTACATAAAATATAACTCTTGACAATGTAATTTTCAACTGTAAGACACTAAAATTTTTCATTCAAAAGAATATATTGGTTAGATTTTCATAAAGAAATTTAGCAACTCAGGTTAACACTATGGGTGTAAGAATATTCAACAATCAAGTCTAAGAGTTCTAGTCTTCTATTTATTTCAAGATGATCCATAATTTGTCATTTTAAGAGTGCCTTAAAAGACTATGTGAAAAAGGTGTTCATGTAAAATTTATTAGAATGTAGGCTAGTACTTAAAATATAAATTTAAAAATGAAATCAAGCTTTCCCTTTAGGGTGATTCAAGTAAAGCCAATTTTTGATTAGGCATCTCCTCAAGCTTCTCCTCAAAAACATTTTTTTCTTTATTTTTCTTTCCTTTTCTTTTTCTCTTTTCTTTTAGGGATTGTTTTTCAATCCTTTTTTTCTTTTCTCTCTTTTTTTTATTGAGGATTACTATATCTGGATAGCCCTTTAATGATTTTGAACTTCACTCTCCTCTTTCTAAAGTTCAAACCTGAAACATCTCTTTACTTTATAGTTAAGTATAAGCTTTATTATTCATCATAAAGTTACAATCTCTTTTTAACACACAGTACTTTAAGTCCTTTAACATTCCAAAAATACAATTTTCCTTACTTTAAATAGTTGACTATAATCAAATCCTTTCATACTAAATATCTCACTTCTATAAAATCAACCTTTATCACTAAAAATTTTCATCCTATCCTTCCATAATATTCAATTGAAATAAAAAGTTTTAGTTACTTACAGTGATGTTCAACTACCAGAAGTTATGCTAATAATTTTTGAAAATATAATAATTGAGAACAAATAAAAGTTAGTATTTCTCTACCCTCCCCCAAACTTAAATATTTCAATAAATTTGAAATAGTTTAGAGTAGAAGAAAACTAACCTCTCTCTGCTGGGATCTTGAAATCTTCAACAACTATCTGGTATTAGTCAAAATTTACAACTAACATCCATGAAACAATTAGTAGTAGTGATATAACAATTTTAAATATTTGCATGGGTAAAGAGAAATTATCATTAAACATCTGCACACAACAGAACACTACAACATGAAACAAACTATCACAATACTACACAGTCCAACTAACAATTTAAATGTTTCAGTACAACATAATAATACACCAATAGAGTTACACAACATATGAAAAATAAATACTACAACACAACAGTACATCACAACAGGGTTACAAATCATATGAAAAGTAAATATCAACTACACTACATCAGTACAACAAAACAGAACAAGAACAACAGAAATAAAAGCAAACAATCTACCAGTCTCCATCACCAAGATCAGCAGGGTCAGCAACAGGGTCATCAACAGGTTCCTCACCAGGATCAGGTCTATATGGGGTATAACTGGGGCAAGAAGGAAATATCACATCAGACTCCCCCCTCATAAATCTGACCTGAGCATCATAATAAGCAATATCGAACTCAAATCTCCTCTGTAGATAATCTTCATTCACATCACTCTTCACCTCAAATACATCCATCCAACCATAAAGTCTATCTACACTAACACTCTGTAGTCTCAGCTGCTCCATAATATCAGATAAGGTAGGCGACTCAGATGTAGATGGATCATCATAACTTGGAGTAGGAATATCAGTACTCCTACGCTCAGCTCTGGCTCCTACATGAGACTCATAAGTACGGATAATATTCTTTGTAATTGGTCTGAGAGGTATAGCCACTTCTTATAAACTACTGAACTCCACTCCAGAATGAACACAGAAGGCATGAACTAAAGCAGGATGTTCTAATCCTCCAGTGGTCTCGCCTCTAGCAATCGTCTGAATATTCTTATAAATAATAGTCCCAATATCAATCTTTTTCATCTTCTGTATATAATAGTTCAGAATCACTCTATCTTTAGTAACTTCGCTATGGTGATAAGATGGTAATAGTCTCACCGAAATGAAATAATGCCAAACTTTTGAAGCAACATTCAATGTGGAGGCAGGGAAATTTATTAATTGTTTTTTACTTACTTTCTATTCTCCTCGTCTGTCAGTCAGAAAAGCAATAACTTCTCTCATATTCTCCCTCCCAATGTCAAAGTTCTCGTATTCACACACAAATGGTTCCTGAGTCTGATAGAAAGCATTGATATGTTGAGGAGTAAACTCAACCATCTTCCCTCTAACAAGCACATACTCAGTCTCAGTCCAGGGTATATTCAAATAGAATTCTCTAACAACTCCCATAATAGCATTCGCAGTGAAATAACAAAATTGCTCCCAATTCCGCTCTGCAATAAATTGTTCTACAGATCTTCCAGGTCTATCAAAAGCTCGATCCTGGATACACTTCTTGTTGTGAAGGAAAGAGTTATAGCAAAATTGGGCATTGATGTTTACGAACCTCTCCTCATTAAAATCCAAATTCCTCTTCCCTTTACTCATCCTTGGAGACATGTGAATTTCTAAAATTTACAAGAAAATTCAAATAAATCCCTAATTCACAATGTAACAAACTCTAAACACGATTCTAAATAAGTAAAAGCAAATTTCATCATGAAATCTCAAAATCTCTTTAAAACTCTAAAATTTCACCATAAGCAATGTGAGAGATTTCCATGGTAAAAATCCAAAAATTTTAACTTAAAGTGAAGCTCTTACCAAGTGTAAATCCAGTGTTGAAAAGCCTTAAAATCTCCTTGAATCCGAGATCTAGCAAGCCCTAGATCTTCAAAATCGCAAAAATGGAGGAGGAAGACGAAGGAAAAGGAAACATTTGTGAGTCCTAGGACAAAAATCGTGAAATCGATGGTTTTAGGCCTTTTTCTGGGTTCGGGCACCGGCAAAGCTCTATTTAAATAAATTAGGCAAACTCTCTGGAATTGGGCGCCGGTGCCGCCAGTCCAAAATATTTTTTGGGCCCGAAAATTTTTTCATATTTTCGATCATTTCAACGTCCACAATGATTTTAACACTTCAATAGGCATTTACATCATCCCATAAGAAATAATTAACACAATTCTTCACACAAACAAAACACAACAATCTTATATATATAAAATCAAAGTTACGTCATAGAAACCAAATATGTTCATTCAAACCAACAATTCGTAGATATTTAGTGCAGCAAGTACTCTATGATAGCCAAACACTATGATCTAAGCACACAATGAAAGTAAATACATCTAAATCCAAACTCAAAGCAAATACTACACAAACTAAACTATGCAAAGTGTCAACATATTTTTAGGTTGTGTGTTTTGAAAAGGGGGTCGCCTACAGATGTTGTCGGTGAATTTTAAATTTAATTTAAATATATAATTTGAAAAGTAGTATTTTATTTTTGAAAATAATTTTAAGTTTGAAAATTTTAAGATATGAAAAATCAAACTGATCTCACATCCCAAATAGTTTATATAAACGAGCATCGCATCACAAACCGTGTATCTATCCCAAAAAATGGACACACTGCTTGACGATGGGGCTCGATTAAATAAAATAGAAGATTTGTGACATATGTTTGGTCTGCGAACTAATTTTATAAGCCGACAAGTTCCCCTGTTTAATATAAAGAAATTAAGCAGGGTTTATATTACCTGAGTTCTTAAAGTTCCCTATAAGGGCAAGCCCCTATAGTTAATTACATCTTAAATAACGAGAATCATTTAAGAAAACTCTCGCTAATGATCAGTGGTTTTGCTCTCAAGAATTTCAAAGTTTAAGGTTTTCATAGGATTGGATTTTGGAAATTTCAATCGGGAATGGATCAAATTTGGAACAGTTTATTTTAAGAGTCCAAAGGAAGAAAAGTAGGAGAAGCTGAGGATCTAAGAAGAATCTTAGCAACTTCCCAAACTATCCTATTGTTTGGCTTCAATTATGGAAAATTATTTAATGTTTCAATCTTGCCAATTTTAATTAATTAGGACTTATATTTATATGATATAATCACACAAATAGCCTCGAAATGTGAGGGTTTATGTCGTACCGAACGACTACCTCGGAATCCTAAGACCAGTGAGGGCTTAATTTACATGACATGATCATGGAAATGCATAAAAAAGTTTAGGATTTATGTTGCACTAGGCAAACTACCTCGAAGTCCTATGGCTTGGATATTTAATTCTAAGAAAGTTTTACTGAAGTAGACCCGAGTTTTGCTAATGACGATGGCCGTGCTGCCCACTGTGCTCCAAGCCCTTGCTGTTGCAGAGGTTTTAGTTTTAGAAAATGATAATCAGGAGATGAGAAAAGTGTTTTATTTTATAAATTTTAAAGTCTAAATATTTTTAATATTTTAATTAAAATAAATCTTAAAGTTGATTAAATAGTAACCAATTAAGATCTCACGGTTCCATCATCCCGGCACCGTTATTTTCTTCGATTTCACCTAGTCCAGATGAATTTGCTAAACTTAACTGAATGAATTCCACACTTTCATTTAGACCGTGGGAAATCTCGTTAGCAACACATGGGTTACATCATCCGAGGTATTCCCGATCATTCAACGAGACGTTTTAATTTAGTTGCAATTGTAGTTTTGTTGTTCTGTTTGTGATTAAATTTTGAGTTGTTTTATATTTTGCAATGTTGTGGCGGTGAATTTTATCTTGTGGTGACTTTTAATTTATTTTTGGTTTCAGTTTTGTGACTATCCTAAAGGTTTTAGTTTTCATGCAACAATCTTGTTTAACATGCAAGAAAAGTGAAGTGCAATGCATGCAAGTAAACTGCAGTAAAGTAAATTGCAATGAAATAAAAGCGTACCTGGAGGGTCTTCCCGTCATCCCAAGCTGCACGTAAAATACATGTTAAGACATTTAAATATTTATAGCAAGTACCTAGGTAAGGCTAAAGGGAGGATTTTGGTTGTCTACCAAAGTCCTAATCCTATTGCTAGTCATCTCCTATGACGTCTAGGTTCTTGTATTTTGTTTAAGGATGATTTTCTTCATCAAAGAACAATTAAATTCAGTTTTTCTTCTAAAATATCTCATCATATTGAGAAAGTGCTTAGGACGAGTCCTAAACATCTTTTTAATATTTCTGAGATTATTTTGAGTCCAAGTAAATTTAGTTGCACAGATGAATTAATCATCCAGGAGTTTAGTTAAGCTTTGTCTCTTACTCAGTGAACTTGGACATTTGATTACTGATGAATGAAGTGACATCTCACTTAATACTCAATTTAAGAGTTATAATAATTAAAGCCTTTAGGGAAAGTTGGTTTGTTGAGAATTTTAATCATTCTTAATTTGAAGTTTGAGTTAAAGGTTTAAAGTGATTTAGTTTAATTATGAGGTTTTAATTAATAATTTTAAGTTTGGAATAATGTTGAAATTATTTTTGGTTTAAATCTTTATACTTTAAGTGATCTTATTATTTTAAATTTGTTTTACTTTTATTATTGAATGATGTTAATTTAATATAATTTAAATTTAATTTAACTGAATTTAACTTAATTTAATTTAATTTAAATATTTTTAATTTAACTTAATTGTTAAAATGTTAATTTAATTTAATTTTAATTTTAATTTAATTTGTACTTAATTTAATTTAATTTAATTTTAATTCAATTTAATTTAATTGTTAAACCACTTAACATTTTGAGCTTTTCTTTAATTTAAGGGTTATATTTTTTTAATTTTTAATTTGCTTAGTTTGGATTTTCATTTTAAACTTAATTAAGAGTTAAATATTATTGAAGTGATTTATTTAGGGATTTTTTTACTAATGAATTAACATCCTCTCAAGTTATATCCTTATTTTTAATAATTCAAGTTTTCATTAATCTTCTAAAATTTAAATTTGTTTAAATAATTAAAGTTTCATTTTTGGTTAAGTGATTAATGGGTTCTACACTTTTAATTTCCCAAAGTTTCAATCATCCAAGAAAGATAAAATCAAATATTTTACCCTCCATTTTAATTAAACCTAAAATTTTAATAAAGGGGTTTAAATCCTTTAATTACCTTTATGTTCTTTTAGGCTTATTTATTTCATAAATCACTAAATTGAGTTTAAATAAACATGAAATTTTTATGTCACTTCACCCATATGTCAATTAAGAGAAGAAACTGTGATTTTTCTGAATTTAATTTATTTCTATAATTATTTTTAGTGAAAAATAAAGGATTTCAAGGAAAATTCAACAACATGACCAAAGTAAGGTTTCAGTTCTTAAGAAAATTCTGGGATGTTTCTTATGACCAGAGAACCACTTGAACCAATTTTGGTGGTTTTTTAATTTATATTTTGTTTATTATAATTATTTTGAATTTTGGAGTGTTAATTAATTATAAAATAAAATTAAAGTTGAAAATTGGATTTTATATTTTTCTTAAATCTCTCTGACCTCAAGGAGTTCAGTGAAATAAATTTTACAATTTTCTAATTTTCTTTGATTTATTGGAATTAATTTAGTGAAAAGGTTGGAAAATATATTTTTTAATATTAAAAATTGTTTTAAGCATTTAAAATTTATTATCTTAACTTAGAGACTTAGGAAAAATATTTGATTTGTTCCTAAGTGATTAGGAGTCAAAATGTGACATTTTTATGATTTTTAATATTTTTATAATTTTTATTATTTTTTAATTATTAAAATATTAAATATATCTTTAAAAATGAAAAATTTTTAGAAAATTCCAATTTTAATTTTTATAGACTCCTCTTATATCAGAGAGCCCACAAAACTAATTTGGTGAATTTTTAAAATGTATTTTGGAGTTATGAATTTTTAAAGTTTAATTTTGATCATGTGGCTTAATTAATTCGTTTAGTGGGGCTAATCATTTCCAATTGACTTCAAATTTTTATGCTATGTCCCTCTGATCCTAAAGATCAGTGGAGAATTGATTTAAAGTTATTTTAATGTGTGGTTAACCCTAATTAATTAAAATTTAATTTTGAGTATTTAGGAAAATTAGGGTTATTCTAAATGAGTTAATTCAAAATATAATTATCCTAGGGTCCTTTGGTCTTAAGAAACTTCTCCAAATTTTTCTGGAATTTATTGAACAATATGCTAATTATTGGAAGTAAAATACCAAAAACAGTGATATAAACTTGAAAAATACATAACTTTACATAGAAATGGCCTCTGACCTTGAAAAATTCAGAGAATGTTCCCAAGATCAGAGGCTTCAAGAGCCCTATGGTCTCATGCCATGGTGAATTGTCTATGCAAGTGGAGAATCAAAATACTGAAATGAGTAAATAATTAATTAAAAATAAATTACTCATCAAAATAATTCTTTTCCACATTATTCTCCTCTATTCACTGAGCAAGAGGGTATTTTTAGTTTATTTTTATGATTTTTCTAAACAAAGATATGGATTTTCTAAGTTCTGTGTATTTAAATAAATAAAAAAAATCCATATTTTTCTACTTATCCACGCGGTGCCGACTCATCCTCGGCAGCTCCGAAAGCCCAAGCATCGCGCTCCCATTCGACGCCGCCATCTGACTCAGCGCTCCAGGGGCCCGCAGTTCATGTAATGTTCTTCGATCCGGCGCAATCTGGACCGTCTACTCGATACACGCTCGATCGGACGACGCCTGGTCATCGTCTACGACTGGTGTGCACCCGTGACCGTTCACACTAAAACCCTAAGAACTCTCTCATTTCTCAATGGATTTTCGTGTTCTTATGCTCTATGGATTCATCTTGAAGAGACGAACACATCCATATAGTTTACATTCTATGAAACTAAGTAAATCAAAATGGAGAATCACTGGAAGCTCGGGAGGAAGGAATGATCCATACCTTTGCTCTGAGAAGTGTAGCTTCAATCAGAGAGTTGTGTCACCGTCGATTGCACCCAAGGAAGCTCCAGATGAAGTCTCTGGCTCTGGGGAATTGTCTAGGTATGAAAGTGTCCACAGCCGATTTCAAAGCTTGGAGGCTAGAGCAACTGGGTGGCCTGGAGAGGGGGATTTCACTGGGGAACTCCTCTTGGTCCTGTACAGGTGTGGGTGAGTTTAATTTGGATTTGGTGGAGGTTTTAGAGATGTCATGGTTCTGGGCTGAGAATTGAGCTCCAAAATTGAGCTCAATTAATGGGGTTTAGGGCAGGAGAGCAGTGGGGATCAATTGCTCTAGGTGTGGAGAACGACTCGGAGCAATTTTGCGCAGTTTTGTTTAGGTCCGGTTCATCACCTTCTTTGGCCGAGAGGGTGGTGGGTTTAAATAGACATGGTCGGAGGGCCTCCCGGGGGAGTCGAGGCTTGGGATCGACCTGCTCTGGTCAAGGGAAGAACAACCATGGTGTCTAATAGGGTTGGGACAGCTTAGCAAGGAAGAATTGATTTTTTGAACCAAATGGATGCTCTCGGCCTGGTGTTTTCCAGCGGCTGTGGTGGCTGGCCGGCCAGGGTCAGGTCAGCCTCAAGGTCAGGGAGGTCAAGTCTGGGGTTTAATGCAGTCAATTGGCCATGGACATGTGTAAAGGAGTTTGATTTAAATGAAATGGGAGAAGGCTCATTCTGTCTTGGTTTGGTTCAACTCATGTATTTGGGCTAGGTTCACCCCCCATGATCTGATTTGGGCTAAAGGGGATCAGTTGGGTCAGCTAGGAAGGGGTGGTGAAGTCCCCATCCAAGGTGATGTGGCTAATTTTTGTTTAGAGTGTAGCATGGATGAGGTTAAAAATGCTTAATGAAGGTTTAAGAAAGAGCCCCCTCTTCTTACCATTAATGGCGTGGTGAGGTGTCAAAGCTCTCATGGCTTCATATGGCTTGTAAATGGCTTCATTTGGCTTACTCATGGCTTGGGAAAAGGTTGGCTTATTTTCATAGGAATGGGTTTTGGTATTTTTAATGAGTTTAAGGGAAATTAGCATGAGGCTTGATTTGGATTTATTTGATGATTAATTAAGAACTTATGGATGATTTCAATTAAAGGTATGATGAGAAGAAATTGTCATGTGGGCTTTGGAGCTAATTTTGGGCTTTTGGATTTGGTGAAAATGGGCTTTTAGGATGGTTTAAGAAAGTTGGACTTTAGGTTTGAAAACAAATTGTTGGATGGAAATTTTGAAGGATTGGGCTAAGAAAATGTTGGGTTTAGTTTAGGGATGTGTCATGAACATTTTAGAGAAGGTTTGGTGTCATTTAGAGTGGAATTGGATTTAATTTGGGTTTTTTTTTTGTGGTAAAGGGGTCAAAGTGGGTCAAATTGGGCTAACTTGGGCTAACGTTGGGCTAAGGTTGGATTTGATGTAAACTTAATGTTGAGAAATGCTTATGGGAGTGTCACAAAGAGTTTTCCAACTTTGGTTGGGCTTTGATTTTGGGATTTGGGCCCATTTGAGTTAGGTTTGGGTTTAGGCCAAAAATGGAGATTTTGGTTTTGGGTTAGGTTTGGGTGGAGTTTAGGTTCAAATTTGGGCTGAATGTTTTTAGTGTTTGGTTTATGGGGAAAATACGAAGGTTTATGGAAAGATTTGGGGCTAATTGGAGTTGAATTGGGTTGGTTTGGGCTAGGTTTAGTTCATGGGCCAAAATTGGTCTTTAGGCTTCAAATTGGAATTGGATCCAAATGTCAATCAAATTGGGCTTGGATTTGGTCTAAATTGATATTGGGGATATTTAATTGAAGTTTAGAATTGAATTGGGTCAAAGTTGGGATCAATTGGGTTGATTTGGTTTGACATTGGGTCCACTTGGGTTAAGAATGTGTCAAATTGGTGGTCTTTGTAAAAGTGAGTTAAATTGACAAAATTATCCTTTGGTATAGTTGAACAAAATAAAATTGAGAATATTTGAGATTTTCTGGAATTTTCTGGAAAGTTTTGGAATTTATGGAATTTTTGATTAAGAAGGGCATTTTGGTTTTTTGTTGGTTATCGGGGGGGCATTTTTGGAAATTTTGGTATGTTTGGCCATGGATGATCAATTTGAGTGGGGGAAATGTTTAGGACTGATTTTGAGGTATTTTGGGTAATTTAGGCAATTTTGCAAATTTTGAGTAGTTTCAAGGGCATGTGGTAGGTTTGGCGGGTGTAGGGTCCCTGGGGTCAAAAATTGAAATTTTGGGAAAATGAAGATTAATCAAGTGTGAGTGAAATAAAATCATTTTTGTTGAGCCATGAAGCCATATGAAGCCCATATGAGCCATGAGAGGACTCATTTGAGGCATTCACTATGTTGTTCCTACCACTCTTAGCTAAGGGCTTAGGGGTTAAGGTCCACCCATATGAATTACCTACATGAGTCAGGAAGTCAAGCTAGGTATGAATGGTTTTAGGATTTAGAATTTGTATGAAAGTGTAATGTGTGCAGGTCAACCCTCACTGCACTGTGCCAACCTGTGGTAGTCCTAAGGCCAAAGAGTCCTATAGGGAACCCATCCTTTAAACCTCTACATTTGATCTTAACCCTCCAAGTGACTTGGGGGTTTACAATCAAACTTATGGGGTTTGCAGGGAGTTAAGAGCTGTTCAAATTTCTAAGTGGTGGATTACATTTCTAGTCTTCTAAGATAGTCAAAGGGAAAGCCTAAGGCTAGACCCTAAGTACTAAGGAGAGAGAAGAGAAAAGACCTCATAAAAAATGAGGTCAACAAATGGACCCCCAATAGGTGTGGTGAGCTAACCAAGCACACCGCACGTATTAGCGTTGACCGAAGAGATCAACAAAACCAACACAACAATCTAAGTTACTCACTTAGAAAAGAGTAGAAACAAATTTCCGCTGGGGAGTATCGAGTATATCTCCAAGACTGGAGATCACTGAACTCTCGCTGGGGAAAAGAAAAGGAGGTGAATTCCAGATCATAAGATCTGGGGAAATTTGATTTAGATTTCATTTTATTTTCCATTTCAAGTTTTAATGTCGAGTTTGGATTTCGATTTGTTTCGAGTTTCAATTTCAACTGAGGTTTAATTTAAAATCAATTCGAGAAAATTTTGAATTTGAAATGAGAATTGGAACCTAGGTTCCAACCTCGAGATTTACAAAGAGAACTGGAATATAGGTACCAGCCTCGAAAGAGAGAATTGAAATTTAGTATCAATCTCAGAAAGAGAGTCAAAATTTAGTACCGACCTTGAAAGGAGAGAACTGGAATTTGGTACCAGTCTCGAAAGAGAGAATTGAAATTTGGTATCAATCTCGGAGAGAGAGTCAGAATTTGGTACCGACCTCGAAAGGAGAGAAATGGAATTTGATACCAGTCTCGAAAGAGAGAATTGTAATTTGGTATCAATCTCGGAGAGAGACGAAATTTGGTACCGACCTCGAAAGGAGAGAACTGGAATTTAGTACCAGTCTCGAAAGAGAGAATTGAAATTTGGTATAAATCTCAGAAAGAGAGTCGAAATTTGGTACCGACCTCGAAAGAAGAGAACTGGAAATTGGTACCAGTCTCGAAAGAGAGAATTAAAATTTGGTATCATTCTCGGAAAGAGAGTCGGAATTTGGTACCGACCTCAAAAGGAGAGAACTGGAATTTGGTTCCAGTATCAAAAGAGAGAATTGAAATTTTGTATCAATTTCAAAAAGAGAGTCAGAATTTGGTACTGACCTCGAAAGGAGAGAACTGGAATTTGGTACTAGTCTCGAAAGAGAGAATTGAAATTTGGTATCAATCTCAGAGAGAGAGCCGAATTTGCACCGACCTCGAAAGGAGAGAACAGGAATTTGGTACCAGTCTCGAAAGAAAGAATTGAAATTTGGTATCAATCTTGGAAAGAGAGTCGAAATTTGGTACCGACCTCGAAAGGAGAGAACTGGAATTTGGTTCCAGTCTCGAAAGAGAGAATTGAAATTTGGTATCAATCTCGGAGAGAGAGTCAGAATTTGGTACCAACCTCGAAAGGAGAGAAATGGAATTTGATACCAGTCTCGAAAGAGAGAATTGAAATTTGGTATCAATCTCGGAGAGAGAGACAGAATTTGGTACCAACCTCGAAAGGAGAGAACTGGAATTTGGTACCAGTCTCGAAAGAGAGAATTGAAATTTAGTATCAATCTAGGAAAGAGAGTCAGAATTTGGTATCGACCTCGAAAGGAGAGAACTGGAATTTGGTACCAGTCTCGGAAATTTAATGAGAAATGGAAACTGGTTCCAATCTTTAAAGTTTATCTGTATGAAGAGGGACCCAATCCCATGCCATCAGAACCAAACCGAACAAGGTTCATGGCTCCGTGTCAATAGAACTAGTCGATCCTCTAACATGCAGAGAAAAGATTTAAAAGGAATTGGTAAGTGTACCAAGTTGGAAAGACCCGACCTGGTGACAAGTCAAGGAAAACATTTGAATTTCAGAAGGGTTTCAAATAGATTTCGTTTTGAAGAATAATTGAAGGATTCAGATCAAAGGATTCAGATCGAAGGATTCATATCGAAGGATTCAGATTGAGATTTAAATTCATTTTGTTCGTTTTGGTGATTCAATTTCAAAAATATTTGGAGTTCGTGTCAGTTTAGAATTCATTTTGACATTTAGATTCTTAAAAGAGTTCTCGTTTATTTTCATTTTCCTTTGTTCTTTGCTTGAAATTCTTTTAATTTAATGGCGTTTCCCAGTCAATTTGTACAAAAAGAGGTGAAGGCAAAACATGAGATGGTCACTTTCATTCCAATCTTGTTGAAAGTACATCATACATCTTGATCCAAAACATGATGATATTTTCTTTGAGAATTTAATATCTCATACAATCCATATAAATCCAAAACGGATTGCGTAAGATTCTTCAAGTTTCTTCTAAAAGCAATTTGTCAAAATCCATGTCTGAATAGTAAGATACATGGATAATAACATCACCTTCCAAGTCATCCTTGGCAGAAATGCCGTATGGATGAGCATTGGAGGTGTGCTATCTCCCATGTAACTCACAGCTCGTAAGGGCGGAGATTCTCTAACTCTAGATCTGGCTGGAAGTGGAAAGACATTTTTTTGTCGTCCATCCTTCTGAAAGTAACAGAGATCCGCTCAACAGGCACTCCTGGAATGCAATGCTTTGCGATGTCCGCTCCATTCCCTTTTAACACCATGACGAAACCTACCGGTAGTGGTATCTCCACTGGCCCTCGGAACTCACCGGGGCCTGCTACCTGGAGATCAGATCCGAACATGATATTGCACTGGTTGACAAAAGACACTGTGCAGAAAGGTCTAACGAAATCATGATGGTCTATATGTGGAGGTATGCAGCCGCCCTCCTCGTAGATGTTAATGATGCACTGTTGGGTATGCAATCTGCAGGCAATACCCTCCATGTCATCATCCTCTTTACCATTCTTTTAATAACATTCGGCATCAAATCCACCTCACTGCGATGGAGTATCCCTGGTGGATTTCCTCTTCTGTCTACCGCGAAGTTGTAGCAACATCCGCACTGGATCGTAACTCTTCCTTTCCCTGGCATCCATCTTCGGGGTTCTGAATAAGTCTTATCCCTCAGACGACCAACTCGGCCCATTTTCTGGAGTTCAAGTATGCAGTCTACAATTTGTTGTTGTTCGTAATCTGAGAACATATCTGTATGCAGCTCAAGGACTTCTAAGATATTGATCCTCTTGCCTCCAATATTCTCAAAATATTCGAAAGTCTTCTTTTCAACATTCTGCTTTCTTTCCAACTCATACTGTAGAATTATCTATAATCGGCGAGGTCTAGTAACGTACTGGGTAATATATGGTTCCACCCCGGCATGCTCTCCTGCATGTCTTGGCTCCTCGGTGATAGTCTCTGTCGGGACATCCTCCAAGGTTACTTTCGCAACAAGACTCTTTAGAACTGGTGCATCTGTCTGGTGTCGTGGTACTATCTCCGTTTCTTTTTTCCTCGGGATTTCTTTCATCCTTTCTGCTGTACTTGGAATTAACTTCCTCCTTTCTAGTTTCTGATGAACCAATCTCTTCGAAGCATTTGTACTGACGGTAGCGATTGTATCTTCACGCTGATCTGCTTCCAGCTTAGTCAGCATCTTACGAATGTGACGGTTCTTGTTTCTTCGTTGTGTAAGAGTGAGAGTGGCTCTCCTCACCACTTGAATTTCTGTGGGCATTGCGCTGACAAGTCTGCCTTCTGCTGTAGCCACCACGGACTTAACTTTCTTATCTTCTCCTGTTGCATGAGCGGCGTTTGCTTTTCTCTTTTTGCTGGTAGATGGTTGATTTGAGCCACCCAATTTCATCACTGTATGGCTGCGGAGTTCTTCCCGATCAACCAGAGTCCAATCAGTTTCTTCATATTGTAGCCCGGCCGGTGTGAAGTCAGAGTCAATCTCAATCACAGCTCCATCCCTCACCCTCTTTTCATCAAGTGCTAGACTCACGCATTTCTTAAAGTTCAGAACCTACCGCCCGTTCGACATTTCCCTGTGAAAAATAAGGAAAGGATCAGAGGTTGTACTAAAAACAAGAACAGTAGAAAAATATGTTTATTAATGAAGAGCTTTTATTCATTTATTTTAAATTTAAATAGGAGTAGGAAAAAAAACAAGAGTGAGACTTGATTTGTAAGGAAGAATAAAAAAAACTTTATTATCATGATTTCACATGTTTTCTTTTAACATTTTTTTAACGATTTTCTTTATCATCCACTTTCTTTATTTATATTTTTGGGTTCGGACCCAGTAAAAAGTAATTACTGTGCTCGTGCTTCTAGGAATGAGGATTCATCCTTCGAAACATCAGGTTGCGTAATACTTCTTGAGATATCGTCCATTAATTGAAAGCATAGGTCGCTCTCCACGGTAATTTACAAGATGGAAGGAACCTCTTGAGTAAACTGTCTCGACCACAAATTGCCCTTCCCAAGTCGGTTCAAATTTACCACCTATCCTGCGATGTGCAAGAATAAGTCTTGTGAGAACTAGAACCAAGTCACTGACTTTGAATGTCCTTGGACGCGACCAATTTATCATCGGCTCGGATCATCTCGGCTTCGATATGGCTCCAAATTCTGCTGTGCTGAAAGTCTTCTCCCTTCTAGGCATTCCAATTCTTCCAGTCGTAATCTGGCATTTTCTTCCGTAGTGATTTTTTTCGCAACTGCAATTCTGAGTGATGAAGCTGAACCTCTAAGGGTAAAACGGCCTCGGACCCGTACAGTAAGGCGTAAGGCATAGATTGGGTGGGAGTTCTAAAAGTCGTCCTGTAGGCCCATAAGGCTTCTAACAACTTCTCGTGCCAATTTCTCTTGTTGTCATCCAAAGTTTTCTTTAGGATTTGGATGAGAGTTTTATTAAAAGCCTCGGCCAAGCCGTTCGCTCTTGGGTAGTAGATTGTTGAATAGCGCCAATCGATCCCGTGTCTTCTAACAAAATTGTTGATTTTCGTACTCTTGAACGCAGATCCTTTATCTGCGATAATTCTGCACGGTACCCCAAAATGGTAGACGACTTGATTCTTAAAGAATTGTAGCACGTGATGTGCTTTCACTTCTCTGAGCGGTATAGCTTCTGCCCACTTAGAAAAGTAATCTGTAGCTGTAAGAATGAAGTGATGTCTTCTTGAAGAAGGTGGTTCTATCCGACCCACGATATCTGTGCCTCAACACTCAAATGGCAACGAGGTGATTGTCGGATGTAGCAAATTTGGAGGTTGATGTAGAACCACTCCATGCACTTGGCACTGGTGACAACTTTTGGCAATCTTCATGCAGTCGGTCATCATTGAGGGCCAATAGTACCCTAGTCTTTTAATCTTCATTTTCATTTTCGGACCTGACTGATGAGCACCGCAAATTCTAGAGTGTACTTCTTTAACAATTTCACGAGCCTCAGACCCGCTCAAGCATCTTAGCCACATCTGATCAAAAGATCTTCTGTATAATGTATTGTTTATTAATGCGTAAGACATAGTTCTTTTCTTGATTTGATGGGCTATCGAATTATCTTCTAGTAAGTTTCCCATTTGCAAGTAGTCTATTAGTGGCTGCCGCCAATCTTCTGTATTTTTTGTTACTGCCGCAATTGTTTCTTCTTCTTTTTCTGCTGATTTGTGTATTATATCCATGTCGAGCTGTGATAGGACCTATCGTCCTTGAACTGACACTTCAACTGACTCATCCTGCAAGCAGGCAAATTCCTTTGCAAGGCGGGCTAACGCATTTGCGAGAGAATTTTCTCTTCTGGGAATCTTATAGATTGTTACATTTGGAATTTGCTCCAACAGCCTCATGGCATACTAAAAGTACTGCTCAGATCTTGGTTTTAGAATTCTGTATTGTCCAGCGACTTATTGAATGATCAACTGAGAATCTCCATAGATGTTGATATCTGTAATCTTCATTTAAATAGTTAATTCCAGTCCGGTTATAAGGGCTTCGTATTCTGCCTCGTTGTTTGTACACGGTTCTGTTAAGTGGTAGGAATACCTTAACAACCCCCGCTCTGGTGTTATAAATATTAGTTTGATTCCTGCCTTACCGGGCACTATCGTTTGCAACTCTTTATCTTTCTACGCTGAGGATGTTCCATCAAAGTACAGTTCCTAAAGCTGATCATCGAGGTCTTCTAGGCTCATTATCTGCTCATCTCGCAAGTCGTCGTTAAGAGGCGATTCTGCCGGTAAAGGGTGTGCTGCTAGGAAATCTGTTAGGACTTGTCCCTTTACGGCACGAAGAGGAATGAAAGTTATATCGAATTGCAATAGTATCATCGACCACCTAGCAAGTCTGTCGGAAAGTGTCGGATGGGTCATCAAATATTGCAATGGATTGAACTTCAAAATAAGGTTGACCTTATGAGAAAGCATGTAATGCCTGAGCTTTTGAGCGGCGAAGACCAGGGCCAAACAGTGCTTCTCAATAGGAGGATACTTTACTTCCGTCGAAATTAGACGATGGCTAAAGTAGTAGAGAGCATTTTCTTTTCCCTCGTCATTGACCTGGGCTAGCAAGGCTCCGAGAGAGTCGTCTAAAGCTACGGTGTAAACTATCAACGGTCTACCCGAGACTGGGTCTGCTAAGATAGGAGGTGTCATTAAATACTGTTTGATGTCCTCGAAGGCTCGCTGACATTTCTCTTCCCAAACGAATTTGGCATCCTTTTTAACTAATGCCGAGAAGGGCTGACACCTACCTGATAAATTCGAGATAAAGCATCGAAGATATACCAATTTTCCATGAAAGGATCATAGTTGTTTCAAGGTTTTGGGAGGCGGTATTTCTAAGATAGCTTTAATCTTCTCCGGATAGATTTCAATTCCACGATGTCGAACAACAAATCCTAAGAATTTCCCAGAGGTGACGCCGAATGCGCATTTCAGGGGATTCATCTTAAAGTTATATCGTCTTAATCGCTCGAAAATAATTCTTAAATCATACAAGTGATCCTCTTTTAGTTTGCTTTTGTTGACCACATCATCCACATAACACTCGACTTGGTTGTGAATGAGATCATCGAAAATTCTTGTCATTGCTCTTTGATAAGTCGCTCTTGCGTTCTTTAATCCAAACGACATCACTGTGTAGCAGTATACCCCGATCGGCGTTCTGAAAGCTGTAAGCTTTTCATCTTCTGGTGCCATCTTTATCTGATTATATACCGAAGATCCATCCATGAAAGAAAATACTTCATGTGTTGAAGCAATGTCGATCATCAATTCTAGAATTGGTAGAGGGAATTCGTCCTTTGGACATGCTTTGTTTAAATCTTTGAAGTCCACGCAGATTCTGATCTGACCATTCTTCTTTCTAACGGGTACCTCATTGGCTAACCAAGTTGGATATTGCTCTTCACGGACAAATTTAGCGTCTATTAGCTTCTTAACTTCTGCTATTACTTGTTGTTCGATCTCTAGACACATCCTTCTCGAAGCTTGTCTGACTGGAACGGCAGTGGTATCCACTCCTAACTTGTGAACTGCGACCTCTAGAGCTAATCCTGGCATTTCATCATAACTCCAAGCAAAAAAATCCTTGAATTCCATCAACAGCTTGATTATCTCTTCGGAGTCTTCTTTATTGAGTAAGGAGCTAACAAAGGTCGTCCTAGGCTCTTCGCTAGTACCTAAGTTAACTTCCACAAACTCGTCTATTGTAGATTTAATTTCTTCTTCGAATTCTGGCGGAGCATCTCTGATTGGCAGATCTTCGAGATCTTCTGAAGCTTCTAAGCAGTCTTCATTAGGCTCGCAAGTGACAACCAAGCAAAATCCCGAATCATCAACAGACCCTACTGTGCCGAATCCGAGACCATGTTTTGAATTGGGAGGTCGACTGGCATTGTTCCATAACTTTTCAAAATGTTGTGATTGACCTTTTGTCCATCGTCGAGGTAAGACACCACGTTGAATTAAATTTTGAACACAGGGAGAGTACCACTCAAAAGGCAGTTCTGTTAATTCGAAAGAAGTAAAATCTTCAAATTGTACATCATTTTCGGTATTGGAAGAAAAGCACCACGGTAAAACTTGATTGGTTTAGTACCACCACCATGCACTTCCTTGACCAACATACCCTCGATCCTATTAGAACGGATCGGGGTCAGGGTCATAGTATGTACGTAATGGTTAATCTTCTCGTACATTGATTTGTATTCTTCATTCTTTTCATCTTCGAGAGAGATCTTGAACTGGGGTTTCTTTTAATTTACTGTTGCTGCTTCTTTCTTGATTTCTTCTTCTTCGGAACTGGTCTCCCAAACAATGTTGATGACTGATTTCTTCTGTCCAACCTTTCTAATGTCTCTTACACGACCTCGTCCCCGGCCTCGACCTCGGGTACGAGTTCTGGAGAAACCTTCACCATCTCGCCGTAAGGGAGTGTTGAGTAACTGTTGGACTAGAATTTCCGGCTCTTTATCGTCTTGCACTTCTTTTGCTTCATTTGGTATGACATTTCTAGAAAAGATTGTTTTCTTCGGGGGCGCGTAGTAGGCTGCATCTTCGTGAATTCTGATTTCATGCACGGAGAATGGTTGCAAGTCACCTTTGATACACTGTTCTCCTCCTTTGTAATATTTTATGCACTGGTGCAGAGACGACGGTACCATCCGATTCTCATGGATCCATGGTCGACCCAGTAGAGCGTTAAATGATGTCTCAGAATCAATTATATGGAATTTTGCGGTTGACTTTGCCAAATCACCGGTCTTCATTAACAGTGTTATCAATCTGAGTGCTCTTTCTCCTTTCTGATTAACCCTCTTAATAACATCTTGTCTGCTTCAAGTTCGCGAGCATCAATTTCCAAATATGCTAATGTTCGAAGGCTAATTATGTTGATTGATGCTACCGGATCAACAACGCCGTGGAGAGCGAAAACTTTCCAACAGTGACTGAGATGTACAACGGTCGATTGTGATTAGCTGTTCCAAGTAGTAAATCATTGTCCGTGAAGGTAACACCTCACTGTTCTTTTAACGAGCAAACCTCGTCTAAGGAATTACCGGCCATTTGAGCTAAACAAATCTCTGGATCATGTAGAGCCTTGATCAGAGTTTCCCTCATCACCTTTGACAGGATCAGAGCATCGTATATGTTTAGTTTGGCTGGTAGCTTCCTAAGATGGGCTAGCACGTTGTAGTCTACTTTATTACCATGTTCCTCGGTTTCTTCCCGAATGGGCAATTCCACTGTTGGGGTTGGCTCTTCCTGAGTGACCTACTGCTTTCCTTTATCCTTTGGACCCATTCTCGGAGGTAGAACTTTTCTACTCCTTAGATTGACTTCAGTTATTTCTTCTGAATTTGATGCTAGATCTGACAGTGTCCCCCCTTGAATTGGAAAGATTGGCTCTTCTGGCGTTGCTTCGGAATCTGATAACTCCAATTCCATCGTAATTGGAGTTCCTCAAAATTTGTAAATAGACTCGTTGCCTGGTGAGCTTTCGTAGCCATCCTTCTGAACGTCCTCCTTTATCGTGGTCATTGAGGTTTAGTATGATTTGAGAATCGTTATTTGTATTGGAATTGAGATCCGGATTAGCTTGGTTGTCGTTAGTTACGTAATCGTTAGAAACAGTCAAAACGTAGCCAACACCAAAACTCTTATCTTTATAAGATCCCGCCGAGGCAAGCAAATAATCATACAGAGTCAAAGGTTTGAGGGATTTCTCCCCCGAATCGGAAACAACCATCCTAGCATAAGCAGTCCCTAGTCTACTCTTTGGAGCCCCAATTTTCTTCTCTTCTACTATTTTCTCTTCCTTCTGGGGCGGTTCTTCAATTGCAAGTGATAGTGCCGGCTCGGCAGGTTTCAAACTTTGAGTTGAAGCACGCACCGAAGCGGTTTGGATGTGATCTAAGATTTTCTTTGAAGACTTTGTCCAGACGGTACTCCATCCATCATGAGTTGTGTAAGGGTCTATCGGACAATGGAATCCATCGAAATAACATTGACGAAACCTCCTTTTTGGGGTTCCTTCATGTATTCCTTCGGGATCATTATGTTCCCTTTCCGGAGATTGTCGTCAAGCCAACTCTTGAAAGTGATGCAATCCTCTATCTTATGCCCGAGCATTCAGTGGTAAGGGCAATAGTTTGGATGATCTTTTTTATTGACTTCTTCCGGCCTCTTGGGCTCTTGTAGCTGAAAATCTTGTGTCTTCATTAAACTGCGGAACATTTTCGCTACTACTTCAGTTTTGAATGGATATTCCTTATTTAGACGTTCTTTCAGGGTATGCGATCGATGAGGAGGTTCCTCATAATGCTGAGGTGACTGATAGCTCGGTCGAGGCTGTTGACAACCCTGCTGTGGTTGTTGGTAAGTACGTTGCGGTGGTTGATAACTAGGTTGTGGCCGCTCTAGCAGTATCTGCACTGGCTGCTTGCCCTTATCTACTGCCGCGATGATTCTAGATTTCTTTTCGAATATTTTCAAGGGCTTCTGCTTATCATTCTTGTCCATGAAACTTAGCTGCTTTGCTTCCTCTTGCAAGCTCCCGGCCTTGCTAATCAGCTTCTCCAAAGTCTTGATTGTAAATCCTTTAAGGAGAAGTGCTATCGGGCCATGGATACTCTTAAGCAAGATGTCGACTGCATGCTGTTCCTGAAGATGTGGTTCACCCTTCATGCTTAAATTTCCCCATTGAAGTATGTAATCCACTAAAGTCTTGTTCAGTTTCTGGTGCTCCACCACTAGATCATCGATGGTGATGTGGTGTTGAGCCTCAGCAAACCGCTTAACAAAAAGGTTTTCTAACTCTGAAAAGGTCTTAATTGAACCATTTAGCAATTCTGCGTACCAGTCGAAGGCAATCCCTGACAAACTACTGACGAACTGACAAAAGAGTAAAGCGTCCCTTCCACCGTCATTGCAGCAACTAGCACGAAAATGTGTGACATGCTGCCGGGGGTTTCCCGTTCCATCAAAAGTCTTAAAAAGAGGTGGTACGAAGCCTTTCAGGTATTGGATTGCATCATACTCTTTGGGGCAAGGTCTACCCATCTGAATAGATGCTCCACTCTTAGATTGTGCTAGGGCTTCTCGCACCTGCTATTCTACCATGTTTTTAATGTCTTTTTCGGGAATTATGCTCTGTGCAAAATCTTTCTTTGGTGGCTCGTCTCCGTTGATGGATGTGATCTCTTTTCCTCCATCTGTAATATGGATGATTTCTGGGGGTGTTTCTTTTTAAGGTTGCACCTGACTTTGAAGAGTGGCTAAAGCAGCAGCCATCTCTTCCATCCTCCTTGCCATCTGGGAAATTGTGTCATCTCTTTCCCGAAGCTGTGCTCTCATCACTTCCGGTTCATCTCTTTCCACAGCTGCTCGAGCACCCTGTGAGGCTGACGATGCTCGTGTTTCAACCATGTTGATCTCAGCACACTCCTCATCCATGAACTCCGGTGAATCAACTTCCTTTTCCAACTTTTCTCCTCTTTCTTTTGCCAACCGTTGGATATCCGTCCTTAGTTTTCCTATAGCATCCTCGAGGGGTCTCTTCCAGACGGTATCGCGGTTGTCGTGCGATGGTTGTTGAACTTCTTTTCCGGGAGTTTCTTTTATTGCAGTTGCACTTCCTTCTGATTCAGACTCTTTGACGAGATTTTTCTTCTCAGGATGTTGTGTTGGTCTTTACTCGGTAATACTAGGTCGCCACACCATCCTTCTTGCAGCAGAAGGCCTTGGACCGGACGGTATGTCAGCTATATGCTGGTCGGTGGTGTCCTCCCTAATATGATGGCCCGATACAACAACAAGTGAACTAGCTCTTATTTTCTTCCTTAGTTTCTCTATGGCAGTGACAGGCTCTACTCGGGGTCTGAGGCGGGATCTAGCTGGCACTCGTCCCATTCTTCTTAGGATTTCTGACACAGGGCATCTTTCTTTCTTTGCCAATTTTTCTATCACGACTTGTAACCGAGCAAATGGTGTAGTATTAACCCTTTTTCTTTTGCAGTTACTATAGTATGCAGATCAGGGTAATGTAGCAGCAATCCTTTAGACGTCTTCTTCATCCGATGCAGCAGAGAGGGGGTGAAACCTACTCCCTTCCAACAGAGGTACATACTCAGGCAGTTCTTCTCTTTCCTTAGGAATTTCTTCTAGAAAAGCAACTTCAGTAGCTTTGGCTTCTTCTAGAAAAGCAACTTCAGTAGCTTTGGCTTTCTCAATCCTGGCTATCTTTCTGCTTCTATTTCTCCTTTGAGTCCGAGTTAGGGGTGCAACTCTTAAACTGGACCCAATCTCAAAAACATATGGTATTGTAGCAAAATCTGTACCTCTACACTGTGACGAGCTCACCAAGACTTGGATTTCCTTCCCCTTTAGTTTGCGTGCAGTCGGGGTAGGTGCAGAGATGACTGAGACCGGTGGGGGTAGAGACAACAGTCCTCCTACGAATAGCAGTACTTCTTTTAGCTGGAACCCTTTACAGGGGAGGGAATTCTTGAGTCGACTTCAAGTTGAACTCAATTACAGGCTCTTCAGTTTCTGGCACATTGTCCATTAGTACGAAGAGAGTGACGTCAGCGAACTTAATATATGTGTTGTCGAATCCTTGTCCAAAATGATTGATCCCATTGTCAGACAGCTCATCCTTATAGACGGCGAAGTCCATTCCATTGGTGAAGGAGAAAATTAACTTTGGCGCAGCCATTTTCTGCATGGTAGATTTCGAACGTCAGTCCCGAATTATGCTTCCTTTTGTCGCAAAACTTAAGACGAAAAAGAAAGAGTCCGAACACATTTTATTTATCTTAGTGTATTTTTTTATTTTTAAGAGAATTTGTTTATTAGAAGGTTGTTTATTAGAGGATTTGTTTGCTAGGAACAAAATGATTAAATTTTAGAAAAGGTAAAGGACCCGATTCAGAATTGGAAAGGAAGAGAAAGTCTAGCAAAATTTCTCAACCCGAGGGATTGCTCCTAAGCTAACACCTATTGGGGGTCCACCCCACCTCAGAAAAGAGGTAAAAGGATTTCAGAACCTCTCTGTTTAGGGGTGTTTAAACAGTGGTTCCTAAACCCGAGAGAAGTTCGCTATACTCTTTCAAGATAGAAATGAACGTGGTATGCCAACGGAAAAAATGGTAGTTTGCTCCACTAGGGACATGGGTACACTACCGATTTATGAAAGCAAAACCATCTAATTAAGATGGAGAGAGGAACTACTCCCCAGCGGAGTCGCCAAACATTGTCGGCATATTTTTAGGTTGTGTGTTTTGAAAAGGGGTCGCCTACAGAAGTTGTCGACAAATTTTTAATTTAATTTAAATATATAATTTGAAAAGTAGTATTTGATTTTTGAAAATAATTTTAAGTTTGAAAATTTTAAGATATGAAAAATCAAACAGATCTCACATTCCAAATAGTTTATATAAACGAGCACCGCATCACAAACAGTGTATTTATCCCGAAGAATAGACACACTGCTTGACGATCAGGCTCGATTAAATAAACTAGAAGATTTGTGACATCGTTTTGGTCTGTGAACCAATTTTATAAGCCGACAAGTTCTCCAGTTTAATATAAAGAAATTAAGCAGGGTTTATATTACTTGGGTTCTTAAAGTTCCCTATACGGGCAACTCCCTATAGTTAATTACATCCTAAATGATGGGAATCATTTAAGAAAACTCTCGATAATGATCAGTGGTTTTGCTCTCAAGAATTTCAAAGTTTAAGGTTTTCAAACAATTAGATTTTGGAAATTTCAATAGGGAATGGATCAAATTTGGAATAGTTTATTTTAAGAGTCCAAAGGAAGAAAAGTAGGAGAAGCTGAGGATCCAAGAAGAATCTTGGCAACTTCCCAAACTATCCTATTGTTTGGCTTCAATTATGGAAAAGTATTTAATGTTTTAATCTTGCCAATTTTAATTAATTAGGACTTATATTTATATGATATAATCACACAAATAAATTTCGAAGATGTGAGGGTTTATGTCATACCGAACGACTACCTCGTAATCCTAAGACCTAGTTAGGGCTTAATTTACATGACATGATCATGAAAATTTAATTTTAATTTTCATTTAATTTGTACTTAATTTAATTTAATTTAATTTTAATTTAATTTAATTTAATTCTTAAACTACTTAACATTTTGAGCTTTTCTTTAATTTACGGGTTATATTTTTTTTAAAATTTTTAATTTACTTAGTTTGGATTATCATTTTAATCTTAATTAAGAGTTAAATATTATTGAAGTGATTTATTTAGGGATTTTTTTACTAAAGAATTAACATCCTCTTAAGTTATATCCTTATTTTTTAATAATTCAAATTTTCATTAATCTTCCAAAATTTAACTTTGTTTAAATAATTAAAGTTTCATTTTTGGTTTATTAAAAGTGATTAATGGGTTCCTACCTTTTAATTTCTCAAAGTTTCAATCATCCAAGAAAGATAAAATCAAATATTTTTCCCTTCATTTTAATTAAACCTAAAACTTTAATAAAGGGGTTTAAATCCTTTAATTACCTTTATGTCCTTTTAGGCTTATTTATTTCATAACTCACTAAATTGAGTTCAAATGAACTTGAAATTTTTATGTCACTTCACTCATATGTTAATTAACACATTAAAGGAGAAAATGTGATTTTTCTGAATTTAATTTATTTATATAATTATTTTTAGTGAAAAATAAAGGATTTCAAGGAAACTTCAACAACATGACCAAAGTGAGGTTTCGGTGCTTAAGAAAATGATGGAATGTTCCTAATGACCAGAGGACCACTTGGACCAATTTTGTTGATTTTTTAAATTATATTTTATTTATTATAATTATTTTCAATTTTAGAGTGTTAATTAATTATAAAATAAAATTAAAGTTTAAAAATGGATTTTATATTTTTCTTAAATTTCTCCGACCTCAAGGAGTTCAGAGAAACAAATTTTACAATTTTCTGATTTTTCTTTGATTTATTGGAATTAATTTAGTGAAAATGTTGGAAAATATATTTTTTAATATTAAAAATTTTTTTAAGAATTTAAAATTCAATATCTTAACTTAGAGACTTGGGAAAAATATTTGGTTTGTTCCTAAGTGATTAAGAGTCAAAATCTGACACTTTTATAATTTTTAATTTTTTTATGATTTTTATAATTTTTTAATTATTAAAATATTAAATATATCATTAAAAATGAAAAATTTTAGAAAATTCCAATTTTAATTTTTATAGACTCCTCTAATATCAGAGAGCTCACAAAACCAATTTGATGAATTTTTGAAATGTATTTTTGGAGTTATGAATTTTTAAAGTTTAACTTTGATCATGTGGCTTAATTAATTCATTTAGTGGGGCTAATCATTTCCAATTAACTTCAAATTTTTATGCAATGTCCCTCTGATCCTAAAGATCAGTGGAGAATTAATTTAAAGTTATTTTAATGTGTGGTTAACCCTAATTATTTAAAATTTAATTTTGAGTATTTAGGCTAATTAGAGTTATTACTGAGTTAATTCAAAATGTAATTATCCGAGGGTCCTCTAGTCCTAAGAAACTTCCCCAAATTTTTCTGGAATTTATTGAATATTATGTTAATTATTGGAATTAAAATGCCAAAAACAGTGACATAAACTTGAAAAATACATAACTTTCCATAGAGATGACCTCTGACCTTGAAAAATTCAAGGAATGTTCCCAAGATCAGAGGCTTAAAGAGCCATATGGTCTCATGTCATGGTGAATTGTCTATGCAAATGGAGAATCAAAATACTGAAATGAGTAAATAATTAATTAAAAATAAAATACTCATCAAAATAACTTGATTTCTTTTCCACATTATTCTCCTCTGTTTACTGAGCAAGAGGATATTTTTAGATTATTTTTATAATTTTTCTACACAAAGATATGGATTTTCTAAGTTTTGGGTATTTAAATAAATAAAAAAAATCCATATTTTTTTACTTATCCACGTGGCGCCGAATCATCCTCGGCAGCTCCAAAAGCCCACGCGTCGCGCTCCCATTCGACGCTGTCATCTGACTCAGTGCTCCAGGGGCCCGCGATTCTTGTAACATTCTTCGATCCGACGCAATCTGGACCGTCTACTCGATACACGCTCGATCGGAGGGCACCTGGTCATCGTCTACGACTGGTGTGCACCAGTGACCGTTCACACTAAAACCCTAAGAACGCTCTCATTTCCCAACAGATTTTCATGTTCTTATGCTCTATGGATTCGTCTTGAAGAAACGAACGCATCCATATGGTTTACATGCTATGAAATTAAGTAAATCAAAATAGAGAATCACTGGAAGCTCGGGAGGAAGGAATGATCCATACCTTTGCTCTGAGAAGTGTAGCTTCAATCAGAGAGTTATGTCACCTTCAATTATACCCAAGGAAGCTCCAGATGAAGTCTCTAGCTCTAGGAAATTGTCTAGGTATGAAAGTGTCCACAGCCGATTTCAAAGCTTGGAGGCTAGAGAAATTGGGTGGCCTGAGAGGGGGATTTCACTGGGGAACTCCTTCTCTTGGTCCTGTGCAGGTGTGGGTGAGTTTAATTTGGATTTAGTGGAGGTTTTAGAGATGTCCTGGTTCTGGGCTGAGAATTGAGCTCCAAAATTGAGATTAATTAATGGGGTTTAGGGTAGGAGAGTAGTGGGGATCAATTGCTCTAGGTGAGGAGAAGGTCCTGAAGCAATTTTGGTAGAGTTTTGTTTAGGTCTTGTTCATCACTTTCTTTGGCCGAGAGGGTGGTGGGTTTAAATAGACATGGCTGGAGGGCCTCCCAGGGGGAGTTGAGGCTTGGGATCAGCTGCCTTGGTCAAGGGAAGAACAGCCATAGTGTCAAATAGGGTTGGGACAGCTCAGCAAGGAAGAATTGAATTTTTGAACCAAATGGGTGCTCTCGGCCTGGTGTTTTCCGGCGATCGTGGTGGCTAGCCGGCCGGGGTCGGGTGACCCTCAAGGTCGTGGAGGTCAAGACGGGGTTTAGTGCGATCAATCGGCCATGGACATGTGTAAAGGAGTTTGATTTAAATGGAATGGGAGAAGGCTCATTTTGGCTTGGTTTGGTTCAACTCATGTATTTGGGCTAGGTTCACCCCCCATGATCTGATTTGGGCTGAAGGGGATCAGTTGGGTCAGCTAGGAAGGGGTGGTGAAGTCCCCATCCAAGGTGATGTGGCAAATTTTAGTTTAGAGTGTAGCATGGATGAGGTTAAAAATGCTTAATGAAGGTTTAAGAAAGAGCCCCCTCTTCTTGTCATTAATGGCTTGGTGAGGTGTCAAAGCTCTCATGGCTTCATTTGGCTTGCTCATGGCTTGGGAAAAGGTTGGCTTATTTTCATAGGAATGAGTTTTGGGATTTTTAATAAGTTTAAGGGAAATTGGCATGAGGCTTGATTTGGATTTATTGGATGATTTATTTAGAACTTAGAGATGATATCAATTAAAGTTATGATGAAAAGAAATTCTCATGTGGGCTTTGGAGCGAATTTTGGGCTTTTGGATTTGGTGAAAATAGGCTTTTTGGATGGTTTAAGAAATTGGGCCTTTAGGTTTGAAAAAAAATTGGTGGATGGAAATTTTGTGAAGTATTGGGCCAAGCAAATGTTGGGTTTAGTTTAGGGATGTGTCATGAACATTTTAGAAAAGGTTTGGAGTCATTTAGAGTGGAATTGGATTTAATTTGGGCTTTTTTTGTAAAGGGGCCAAAGTGGGTCAAATTGGGCTAACTTGGGCTAAGGTTGGATTTGATGTAAAATTAATGTTGAGAAATGCTTATGGGAGTCTCACAAAGAGTTTTCAACTTTGGTTGGGCTTTGATTTTGGGATTTGGGCCCATTTGAGTTAGGTTTGGGTTTAGGCCAAAAATGGAGATTTTGGTTTTGGGTTTGGTTTGGGTGGAGTTTAGGTTCAAATTTGGGGTAAATCTTGTAAGTGTTTTCTTTGTGGGGATATTAGGAAGGTTTAGGGAAAGATTTGGGGCTAATTGGAGTTGAATTGGGCTGGTTTGGGCTAAGTTTAGGTCATGGGCCAAAATTGGGCTTTAGGCTTCAAATTGGAATTGGATCCAAATGTCAATCAAATTGGGCTTGGATTTGGTCTAAATTGATATTGGGGATATTGAATTGAAGTTTAGAATTGAATTGGATCAAAGTTGTGATCAATTGGGTTGATTTGGTTTGACATTGGGTCCACTTGGGTTAAGAATGGGTCAAATTGAGGGTTTTGGTAAAAGTGGGTTAAATTGAAATAATTGGCCTTTGGTATAGTTGAACAAAATGAAATTGGGAATATTTGGGATTTTTTTGAATTTTTTTGGAAATTTTTGGAATTTATGTAATTTTTTATTAAGAAAGGCATTTTGGGTATTTGGAGGGTATTAGGGGGGGTATTTTTTGAAATTTTGGTATATTTGGCCATGGATGATCAATTTGAGTGGGGGGAAATGTTTAGAACTAATTTTAAAGAATTTTGGATGATTTAGGCAATTTTGCAAATTTTGAGTAGTTTCAAGGGCATGTGGTATGTTTGGCGGGTGTAGGGTCCCCGGGGTCAAAAATTGAAATTTTGGGAAAATAAAGATTGATCAAGTGTGAGTGAAATAAAATAATTTTGGTTGAGCCATGAATCCATATTAAGCCCATAAGAGCCATGAGAGGACTCATTTGAGGCATTCACTATGTTGTTCCTAACCCTCTTAGCCAAGGGCTTAGGGGTTAAGGTCAATCCATATGAATTACCTACATGAGTCAGGAAGTCAAGCTAGGTATAAATGATTTTAGGATTTGAAATGTGTGTGAAAGTGTAATGTGTGTAGGTCAATGTAAGCATATTTTAAGGTTGAGTGTTGTATTTTTGAAAAGAGGTCGCCTACAGAAATTGTCGGTGAATTTTTAATTTAATTTAAATAAATAATTTGAAAAGTAGTATTTAATTTTGAAAATAATTTTAAATTTGGAAATTTTAAGATATGAAATCAAACCGATCTCACATCCCAAATAGTTTATATAAATGAGCACCACATCACAAACCGTGTGTTTATCTCGAAGGACAAACACACTGCTTGACGATGGGGCTCGATTAAATAAACTAGAAGATTTGTGACATCCGTTTGGTCTGCGAACCAATTTTATAAGCCAATAAGTTCCTCTGCTTAATATAAATGAATTAGGCAGGGTTTATATTACCTGGGTTCTTAAAGTTCCCTATAAGGGCAAGCCCCTATAGTTAATTACATCTTAAATGATCAGTGGTTTTGCTCTCAAGAATTTCAAAGTTTAGGGTTTTCAAAGGATTTGAATTTTGGAAATTTCAATAGGGAATGGATCAAATTTGGAACATTTATTTTCAGGAGTCCAAAGAAAGATAAGTAGGAGAAGCTGAGGATCCAAGAAGAATCTTAGCAACTTCCCACACTATCCTATTATTTGGCTTCAAGTTTAAGAAAATTATTTAATGTTGTAATCCTGCCAATTTTAATTAATTAGAACTTATATTTGTATGAAATAATCATACAAATAGCCTCGAAGATGTGAGGGTTTATGTCGTACCAAACGACTACCTCGGAGTCCTAAGACTGGTTAGGGATTAACTTACATAACACAATTATACAAATGCGTAACAAAAGGGTTGAGAATTTATGTTGCACTAGGCAAACTATCTCGAAATCCTACGGCTTGGTTGTTTAAAACTAGGAAAGGTTTTGCTGAAGTAGACTCAGGTTTTGCTGATGACGATGGCCGTGCTGCCCACTATGCTCCAAGCTCCTTGTTGTTGCAGAGGTTTAGTTTTAGAAGTCATAAATCAGGAGATGAGAGAAGTGTTTTGGTTTTAGAGAAATCTTAAAGTCCAAATGTCTTTAGTGTTTTAATTAAAACGAATCTTAAAGTTGTTTAAACAGAACCGATTAAGATCCCACGGTTCCGTCATCCCGACACCGTTATTTTCATTGAATTCACTTAGTCCAGATGAATTTGCTAAACTCAACTAAATGAGTTCCACACATTTATTTAGACCTTGGGAAATCTTGTTAGCAACACGTGGGTTACATCATCGGAGGTATTCCCGATCATTCAACGAGACGTTTTAATTTAATTGCAATTGTAGTTTTGTTGTTCTGTTTGTGATTAAATTTTGAGTTGTTTTATATTTTGAAATGTTGTGGCGGTGAATTTTATCTTGTAATGATTTTCAGTTTAATTTTGGTTTCAGTTCAGGGACTATCCTAAAGGTTTTGGTTTTTATGCAACAGTTGTTTATCATGCAAGAAAAGTAAAGTAACAGTGCGTGTAAGTAAATTGCAATAAAGTAAATTGAAACAAAATAAAAGCATACCTGGAGGGTCTTCTCGTCATCCCAAGCTGCACTTAAAACACATGTTAGGGCATTTAAATATTTCAACAAGTACCTAGATAAAGCTAATGGAAAGGTTTTGGTTGTCTACCAAAGTCCTAATCCTATAGCTAGTCATCCCCTATGACGTCTAAGTTCTTGTGTTTTGGTTTAAGGACGATTTTCTTCATCAAAGAAATAATTAAATTCAATTGTTCTTATAATCATCCTATCATATTGAGGAAGTGCTTAAGACGAGTCTTAAACAACTTTTTAATACCTCTAGGATTGTTTTAAGTCCAAGAGAATTTAATTATACAAGTGAATTAGTCATCCAGGGGTTTAAGTTTTGTTCTTTTGCTCAGTGAACTAGGACATTTGAATGTCCCATGAGTGAAGTAACACTTCACTTGATACCTCATTTAAAAGCTATAATACTAAAATCTTTATAAGGGCAAATCAAATTATTAAGTATTTTAATGATTTAAACTTAATGATTTAATTTTAATTTTGACTTAAAAAAAATTTAGTTTAAATTTGGAATAGTGTTCAAGTTATTTTAGATTAAATTCTTAATAATTTAATTCAGGTTTGTTGATAAATGATTTTGATTTAATTTAATTCAATTTAATTTAATTTAATTTAATTTAATTTTAATTTAATTTTAATTTAATTTAATTTTAATTTAATTTAATTTAATTTGATTTAATTTAATTTAATCTTAATTTTAATTTAATTTTAATTTAATTTAATTTAATTTAATTTTAATTTTAATTTTAATTTAATTTAATTTAATTTACTTAATTTAATTTAATTTAATTTAATTTAATTTTAGTTTAATTTTAATTTGGATTATTATTTTAATTAATTTTTTTTAATTAAGAATTAAGTATTATTGAAGTGATTTATTTAGGGATTTTTAAATTAAAGAATAAATATCCTCTTAAATAATATCCCTACTTTAATAATTATAATTTATATTATTCTTCCAAAATTTCAATTAATTAATTAATTAAAGTTTTATTTTAATCATATTTGAAATTGTTAGTAGGTTTCTACCCTCAATCATTTAAGTTTCAATCATCCAAAATCAGTTTAAAATCAAATATTTAACCCTCCCCTTTGATTAATCCTAAAATTTTAATTAAATGTTGAAATTTTTAATTACCATTTTGCCCTTCAAGCTTAATAATTCTATAACTCACTAAATTAAGCTCAAATGAACTTGAAATTTTTATGCAACCTTACACACATGTCAATTAAGACATTAGAGGAGAAAATGTGAATTTTCTGTATTTAATTTATTTACGTAATTATTTTTAATAGAAAATAGGGGTTTTCAAGGAAAATTCAATAAAACTACCAAGGAAATGTTTCTGTCCTAAAGAAAATTATGGAATGTTCCTAATGACTAGAGGAGCATTTGGACCAAGTTTGGTGTTTTTTTCAATTATATTTTATTTATTAGAATTATTTTGATTTTTGGAGTATTAATTAATTTTAAAATAAAATTAAAGATGAAAAATGGATTTTGTATTTTTCTTAGATCTCTCTAACCTCAAGGAGTTTAGAGAAATGAATTTTGTATTTTTCTAATTTTTCTTTGATTTATTAGAATTATTTTAGTGAAAAGGTTGGAAAATACATTTTTTAATATTAAAAATTATATTAAGCTTTTAAAATTCAATATCTTATCCTAGGGTCTTAAGAAAAATATTTGGTTTGTTCCTAAGTAATTATAATTCAAAATGTGACATTTTGGTGATTTTTAATATTTTTATGATTATTATTATTTTTTAATTATTAAAAATATTAAAATAATGATAAAAATCAACTTTTTTAGAAAATTACAATTTTAATTTTCCTAAGTTCTTCCGATATCGGAGAAGCTCCAAAACCATTTTTGTGAATTTTTGAAAAGTATTTTGTGAGTTATGAATTTTTTAAAGTTTAATTTTACCCATTTTGCTTAAGAGGCTTAATCAACCCATTTGGTGGGGTTAATCAAGTCCAATTGATTTCACATTTTTATGTGGGGTTCTCTTGACCCTAAAGGACAGTGGATAATTGTTTTTAAGTTAATTTGATGTATGATTAATCCTAATTAATTAAAGTTCAACTTTGGGTATGTAAGCCAATTAAGGTTAATCCAAGTGAATTGACTCAAAACTTATTTTTCTTAGGTTCCTCTGGTCATAAGAAACATCACCAAATTTTCCTAGAATTTATTTCTTAACATGCTAATTATTAGAATTAAAATACTCAAAACAGTAAAATAAACTTGGAAAATCAATAACTTCTCATAGGGATGGCATCTGACCTTGGAAAATTCAGGGAATGTTCCCAAGTTCAAAGGCTTCAAAAGCCCTATGGTCTCATGCCATGGTGAATTGCCTATGCAAATGGAGAATTAAAACAATGCACAGAGTAAATAAATCCTTAAAAATAAATACTTAATGAAATTAATTGATTTCTTTTCCACATTATTCTCCTCTGTTCACTGAGCAAGATGGTATTTTTATTTTATTTTTAGGATTTTTCTACACAAAGTTATGGATTTTGTAAGTTCTGGTAATTAAATAAATCCATAAAATCCTATTTTTCTATTTATTCGAGTCGGCGCCGCGTCATTCTTAGCATCTCCGAACGGCCACGCGACGCTTCGGTTCGGCGCCGCCATCCGATCGGCGCTCCGGGGGCCCGCGGTTCTTGTACCATCACGCTGTTCGGCTTGATCCTGACCGTCCGCTCGATACATGCTATATCCGACGGCTCCCAGTCATCGTCTACGACTGGTGTGAACCCGTGACCGTCGACCTTCTAACCCTAATTTCTCACTCGATTCTCAACGGATTTTTGTGTTCTTATGCTCTATGGATTCGTCTTGAAGAGACGAACACATCCATACGGTAAACATGCATTGAAATTGATTCATATCAAATGGAGAATCTCCAGGAGCTAGGGAGGAAGAGAGAGTTCATACCTTTGCTCAGAGAAGTGAAGCTTCGATCTGAGAGTTGTGTCACGTTCGATTGGGTCCAAGCAAGCTCCGAGATGAAGTCCCTTGGCTCTAGTGAATTTCTGGCGAGAAAAGTGACCACGACCCGATCACAAAGCTTGGAGGCTGGAGCAACTCGGGTGGCCTGGAGAGGGGCTTTCACTCGGGGAACTTCTCCTCTTGGTCTCGGTGAAGGTGTAGGACCAATCAATTTGGAGATTGGGTCACTATAGTGAAGTGTCCTGGTTTTGGGCTTGGATTTCAACTCTGAAATTGAGCTCACAGAGAGGAAATGATAGGGGCATTTCAGTGGGGATCAAGTTCTCCAGGTGTGGGGAAGAGTCTGGAATAATTTTGGCAAAGTTTCTTTAAGGTTTTTTTTTAGCACCTGTCTTAGCCGAGAGGAGGGGGTGTTTAAATAGGAGAGGCTGGAGGGCCTCCCAGGGGGTTTTAAGGGTTGGGATCAGCTGCTCTGGTGAGGAGAAGAATAGCTGTAATGGCCATTTGGAGTGAGGCAACTGAGCAAGGTGAAATTCCAAAATTTGGCTCCTCCCAAGGTCTCGGCCATGGTGTTTTCCGGTGATTCAGGCGGCTGGCCGGCAGGCAAGCGTCACCCTCAAGTTCAGGTGGGTCAGGGCTGGGGTTTTGTGTAGGCAATTGAGCTTTGCCATGTGTCAAAAGCTTGATTTAAAATGGAATAGGAGAAGGCCAATTTTGGCTTGATTTGGTCAAGTCTACCTTTTGGGCTTGGTTCACCCTTCAAGGTGGCTTTGGGTGTTGTGGGGAGTCAAAGGAATCAGCTGGTTTTGCATGGAGAAGTCCTTATCCAAATATATTTGGATTAAATTTGGGTTAAGGTGAAACATGTTTAAGGTTAATGACTTTTATGAGGTGCTTAAAGGACCTCCTCCTTTTGCCATTTAAGGAGGGTTGACAAATTAGAGATTCTCATGGCTTGCCAATGGCTTACATGTGGCTTCATGGCTCCATATGGCTTGGGAAAAGATTTGGTCAATTTCATAAAAAAGGATTTTGTGAATTTTGGCATTTTGATGGGAATTGTTATGAGGCTTGATTTGGAATTGTTTAATGATAAATTAGGACTTTAGGAATGATTTTAAATTGAATGTGTGATGAGGGAAAGTGTCATGTGGGCTTTAGATTAATCTGGGCTTTTGAATTTGGTGGAAGTGGGCTTTTTGGAAGGTTTAAGGGAGTGGGCCTTTATGTTTAACAATGGGCTTTTAGATGAAAATTTTTGCAAAGGGCCATGCCAAATAAATGTTGAGTTTAGTTTAAGGATGTGTCTTGAATGATTTGAAGAAAAATTTGAGGTAGTTTGGAATTGAATTGGGTTGAATTTGGGTTCATTTGGTAAATGGGTCAATGGAGGTCAAATTGGGCTAACTTGGGCTAAAGATGGGCTAATGTTGAAATTGATATAAAATTAATGTTGGGAAATGTTTATGGGAGTGTTTCAAAGAGGTTTCAACTTTGGTTGGGTTTTGATTTTGGGGTTTGGGCCCATTTGGGTTAGGTTTGGGTGTAGGCCCATTTAGGGGATTTTGGCTTTAGGGTGGATTTAGGTGAGGTTTGAGTCCAAATTTTGGGCAAATAATCTTAGTGCTTTGTTTGTGGGGATGTTAGGGAAAGTTTAGAAAAGGTTTAGGGTCAATTGGAGTTAAATTTGGTTAGTTTGGGCTAAGTTTGGGTCATGGGTCCAAGTTGGGCTTTAAGGTCAAAAGTGAAATTAGATTCAAATGTCAATCAAATTGGACTTGGATTTGGTCTAGATTGATATCGTGGATATTGAATTGAAGTTTAGAATTGAATTGGACCAAAATTGGGGTCAATTGGGTAGGTTTGGTTTGACATTGGGTTCACTTGGGTTAAGATTGGGCTAAATTGGGGGTTTTGGTAAAAGTGGGGTAAATTGGAAAAATTGGCCCATGGTGTAGTTGGATAAAATGAAATTGGGAATGTTTGGGATTTTCTGGAATTTTCTGAGAAATTTCTGAATTTTTGTATTTTTGGGTCAAGAGGGGCATTTTGGTAATTTGGAGGGTATTGGGGGATACTTTTGGTATTTTTGGCTATGGATGATCAATTTGATTGGTGAGGAAATTTTCAAGGTTAATTTTGGGGAATTTTGGGTGATTTGGAAATTTTGGAGGATTTGGGCAATTTTAAGGTCTTTTGGTCGGTTTGATAGGTGTAGGGTCCCCGGGGTCAAAAATTGAAATTTTGGAAAAATGAATATTGATCAAATATGAGTGAAATGGAAGCACTTTGGTTGAGCCATGAAGTCATATTAAGCCTATATGAGCCATGAGAGGACTCATTTGAGGCATTCACTATGTTGTTCCTAACCCTCTTAACCAGGGGCTTAGGGGTTAAGGTCCATCCATATGAATTACCTACATGAATCAAGGAGTCATGTTGGGTATGGGTGTGGTTTTAGGATTTGGATTGTGTGTGTGAGAGTGTAGAGTATGAGTGTAGTGAGTGTGTAAGCCGACCCTCACTGGACCAGAGCCACCTGGGGTGGTCCTGAGGCCGAAGAGTCCATAGGGAACTCATCCTTTAAACCTTCACTTGTCATTTCGACCATCTAGGTGATTAGGGGTCTTCGATCAAGTTTGTGGGGTTTGCGAGGAGTCAAGAGGTGTTTAAACTTCTAAAGGGTGGGTTCTACTTCTTGTCCTCTAAGATAGTGAAAGGAAAAGCCTAAGGCTAGATCCTGAAGTACTAAAGAGAGAAGAAAAGACCTCATCGAAAATGAGGTCGACAAATGGACCCCCGATAGGTGTGGTGTGCTAACCAAGCACACCGCGCGTATTGGCGTTGACCGAAAAGATCGACAAAGCTAACACGGATGTCCAAGTGACAAACTTAGGACAAAGTAGAAGAATTTACGCTAGGGAGTATCGAGTATATTTCCAAGACCGGAGGTTCTCGAACTCTCGGCAGGTAATGGAAAAGGAGGTGAACTCCAAATCACCGGATACGGGAATTCGATTTAGCTTTCATTTTACTTTTAAATTTCAAGTTTCAATGTGTGAGCTTAGATTTTGAGTTTTAATTTAGATTGAAGTTTGATTTAAAATCAATTTGAGAAAATTTTGAATTTGAAATTTGGATTTGAAATGAGAGTTGAAACCTAGGTTCCAACCTCGGGATCGCAAGAAAAGCTGGAATTTAGGTACCAGCCTCGGAGTGAGAATCGAGTTTAAGTGTCGATTGAAAAGGATGAGAATCGAATTTAGGTGTCGATCTCGAAAGGGATGAGAATTGAAATTTAAGTATCGATCTCGAAAGAGAATCGAAATTTAGGTATCGACCTCGAAAAGGATGAGAATCAGAATTTAGGTACTGATCTCGAAATGAGAACTGGAATTTTTGTTCAATTCTGGAAAATGAGAGTTGAAATTTAGGTCTCAATCTCGGAAGAGAGTTAAAATTTAGGTATAGACCTCAAAAAGGATGAGAATAAGGATTTAGGTACTCATCTCGGAATGAGAACTAGAATTTAGGTACTAGTCTCGAAATGAGAGCTGGAATTTAGGTACCAGTCTCGGAAGTTTAGAATTGAAATTTAGGTATCAATTCGAAAGAGAATCAAAATTTAGGTATCGATCTCAGAAAGAGAGTCGGAATTTAGGTACCGACCTCGAAGTGAGAGCTGGAATTTAGGTACCAGCCTCGGAAATTGAGAATTGAAAGTTAGGTATTAATTCAGATGAGAATCGAAATTTAGGTATCGATTTCAGAAAGAGAGTCAGAATTTTGGTACCGACCTCGAAGTGAGAGCTGGAATTTAGGTACCAGCCTCGGAAATTGAGAATTGAAATTTAGGTATCAATTCAGATGAGAATCGAAATTTAGGTATGGATCTCAGAAAGAGATTCCAAATTTAGGTACCGACCTCGAAGTGAGAGCTGGAATTTAGGTACCAACCTCAGAAATTTTGAATTGAAATTTAGGTATCAATTCGAAAGAGAATCAAAATTTAGGTATCGATCTCGGAATGAGAACTGGAATTTAGGTACCAGTCTCGAAAATTTTGAATTGAAATTTAGGTATCAATTCGGAAGAGAATCGAAATTTAGGTATCGATCTCGGAATGAGAACTGGAATTTAGGTACCAGTCTCGGAAATTTTGAATTGAAATTTAGGTATCAATTCGGAAGAGAATCAAAATTAAGGTATCGATCTCGGAATGAGAACTGAAATTTAGGTACCAATCTCGGAAATTTTGAATTTAAATTTAGGTATCAATTCAGAGGAGAATCGAAATTTAGGTATCGATCTCGGAATGAGAAATGGAATTTAGGTACCAGTCTTGGAAATTTTGAATTGAAATTTAGGTATCAATTCGGAAGAGAATCAAAATTTAGGTATCGATCTCGGAATGAGAACTGGAATTTAGGTACCGATCTCGGAAATTTTGAATTGAAATTTACTATGGAGATTTGGATTTAGCGGGAGATCGAAATGAGATATGAAAGTGTTTCATATCCCATAGGAATCAATCAAAGTTTGATTATTTGGCGAAGGGTACGAATCCATGCCATCCGAATCAAATCGAAAATTCTTCGTGATTACGAAATCATTCCGAGAGAGGGTTTCGAAGGAGGTCCGAAATATATCTTGATTTGAAGATGAATTGGAGGATTTGAAAAGATGGATTTAATCTAGAATTCAATTTGAGCTTTAGATTTGTTTTGTTTGTCCTTTAACTATCCCATTTTTTATTTGTTGTTTATTTGGAGTTCATGTGGATTTGAAGTTCTTCTTAATGTTTGGATTTTTATGGAAGAGAGTTCTTATTTATTTTCCTCTTCTTTTCTGTTCTTTTTTCGAAGTTCATTTAACTTTAATGGCGTTTCCCAGTCAATTTGCACAAAAAGAGGTGAAGGCAAAATGTGACATGGTCACTTTCATTCCAATCTTATTGAAAATACATCATACAACTCGACCTGAAATATTTCTCACACAATCCATGACTCAAAATGGACTATGTATGATTCTCGTTGATCCATCCAAAAAGTATACGTTAGAAATCCATGTCCGAATAATGAGATACGGTTAATAACATCACCTTCCAAGCGCGTCATGGATGTGCATTGGAGGTGTGCTTATTTCCGTGTAACTCACGGCTCGTAGGGCGGAGACTCTCCAATTACGGATGCAGCTTGGAAGTGGTAAGGAACATTTCGTCGTCCATCCTTCTAAAAGTGACGGAGATCCGCTCCACTTGGTACTCCCGGTATACAATGTTTTGCGATGTACTGCTCCATTTCCTTGTAATATCATGACGGAACCTACGGAAGTGGTATCTCCACCGGCCCTCGGAACTTTCCCGGGCCTGCTATCCGAAGGTCAGATCCGAACATGATATTGCATTGGTTGATGAATGAAACTGTGAATAAAGGTCTGACAAAGTCATGGTGGTCTATGTGTGGAGGTATGCAGTCGCCCTTCTGATAAATGTTGATGATGCAAGCTGTTGGGTATGCGGTCTGCTAGCGTACCCTCCACATTATCATTCTTTTCACCATTCTTTTAATTATCCTCGGCATTGGATCCACCTCACCGTGACGGAGTATCCTCGGTGGATTTCCTCTTCGTCCTCTGCGAAGTTATAGCAACATCCGCATTGTATTGTGACTCTTCCTTTCCCTGGCATCCATTTCTGGGGTTCCGAATAAGTCTTTTCTCTCAGACGGCCTGCTCGACCCATTTTCTGAAGTTCTAAGATGAAATCCACAATCTGCTGTTGCTCGTACTCTGAGAATACATCTGTGTGTAACTTGAGGACTTCCAAAATGTTGATTCTTTTGCCTCTAATCCTTTCAAAGTATTCGAAAGTCTTCTTCTAAACATTTTGCATTCTTTCAAGTTCATATTCTGGGATGATCTGCAAGTGACGAGGCATAGTAACGTATTGCGGGATGTATGGCTCAATCCCGTCACGTTCTCCTGCATACCTTGGCTCCTCGGGGATTGTCTCTGTAGGGACATCCTCCGGGGTTGCTTCAGCAACAAGGTTCTTCAGATATGGTATCTCTATTTGGCGTCGAGGCGATCTCTCTACCTTTGATCTTCTCAGAGTTTCCCTTATCCTTTCTGTTGTTCTCAGAGCTTGTTCTCTCTTTTCAGGTTCCTGATGAACCGGTATCTTTGAAATGTGTGGGTCGGAAAAGGTGGCTGTTTTCTCGTGTTGATCTGCTGCTAGTTTAGTCAACATCTTGCGGATACGGCGATTCTTATTCCTTCTTTGAGTAGCAGTGAGCGTAGCTCTCCTCACTTCTTGAATTTCTGCGGGCGCGGCGCTGACGAGCATGCCCTCTGCCGTGGCAACTACTGACTTGATTTTCTTGCTTTCCTCGGTGTTTGTCTTTCTTTTCTTGTTGCTGTATTAGTGGCTTGGGCCACCCATCTTCATCACTTTGTCCGGCTATGAAGCTCTTCCCCGTCCATCGGGACCCGATCATTTTCTTCATATTGTAGGTCGGTCTGGTGTGAAGTCGAATCAATTTCTATCACTGCTCCATCCTTCACCCTCTTTTCATCGAGTGCGACACTCACGCCATTTTTAAAGTTTAGGACCAACCTCCCGTTCGACATTTCCTTGCGAAGAAGACAAGGAAAGGATCAGGGGCTGTACTAAGAACAAGAACATTAAGAAAATATTTATCACTAAAGATACTTATTCACTTATTTTAATTTAAAGGAAGGTAGGAAAAGATGAGGAAAGACGAGGAACAAGATTTGATTTGAAAAGAAGGGTAAAACTTATTATGATTCCACATATTTTATTTTAGTACATATTTTTCTGTTAATGATTTTTTTAAATTTTCTTATGTTTTTGTGTTCGAACCCAGTCACGAGTGGTTACTTCACCCGTGTTTCTAGGGATGAGAATTCATTCCTTTGAAACATCAGGTTGCGTAATACTTCTTTAAATACAGTCGATTGATTGGAAGCATTTGTCGTTCTCCTTGGCAATTCACAAGTTGGTAGGATCCTCCTGAGTAGATTGCTTCGACCACAAACGACCCTTCCTAAGTCGGTTTAAATTTGCCTCCTATCTTACGATGTGCAAGAATAGGTCTCCTGGGAACAAGAACTAAGTCACAAACTTTGAAAGTTCTTGGGTGGACCAGTTTATCATGGGCCTGGATCATCTTAGCTTGGTACAGTTCCAAATTTTGTTGCGCTGCAAGTCTTTTCCCTTCCAAGTTTTCCAGTTCTTCCAGTCGTAATCTGGTATTTTCTTCTGTAGTATTTTTATTTTCAACTGCAATCCTGAGTGATGGAAGCTGAACCTCCAAAGGTAAAACTGCATCGGAGCCGTACGCTAAAGTGTAAGGCGTAGACTGAGAAGGAGTCCTAAAAGTCGTCATGTAGGCCCATAAGGCTTCTAACAACTTCTCGTTCCAATTTCTCTTGTTGTCATCCAAAGTTTTCTTTAAAATCTGAACGAGAGTTTTATTAAAAGCCTCGGCCAAGCCGTTTGCTCTTGGGTAGTAGATTGTTGAGTATCGCCAATCGATTCCATGTCTTCTGACAAAATTGTTGATTTTTGTGCTTCTGAATGCGGACCCATTATCTGAAATGATTCTGTATGGTACTCCGAAATGGTAGACGAATTGATTTTTAAAAAAACTGTAGTACATGGTATTCCTTTACCTCTCTGAGTGGAACTGCTTCTGTCCATTTAGAAGAGTAGTTTGTAGCTGCAAGGATGAAGCGATGTCCTCCTGAAGAAGGCGGTTCTATGGGACCCACTATATCTATGCCCCAACACTCAAATGGCCACGACACAATTGTCGGATGTAGCACATTTGGAGGTTGGTGTAGAACCACTCCGTGCACTTGGCACTGGTGACAACTCTTGGCGACTTTCATGCAGTCGGTCATCATCGAGGGCCAGTAATACCCTAATATTTTAATTTTCATTTTCATTTTCAGACCCAACTGATGAGCGCCACAAAGTCCTGAATGCACTTCTTTGACAATTTCACGAGCCTCGGACCCGCTCTGGTATCTTAACCACATCTGATCAAAAGACCTTTTGTATAATGTATTGTGTATTAATGCGTAAGACAGAGTTATCGTCTGGTAATTTTCCTGTTTGCAGGTAGTCTATTAGCGGTTGATGCCAATCTTCTGTGTTTTCTGTCACTGCTGCAACTAATTCCTCTGCTTTTTCGATTTACGTATCATGTCTATGTCGAGTCGTGATAGGACCTGTCGTCCTTGAGCCGACACTTGCAGGCGACTCATCTTGCAGCGGGCGAATTCTTTTGCAAGGCGAGCTAGCGCATCCACGAGAGCATTTTCTCTTCGGGGATCTTATAGATTGTTACATTCGTAATTCGTTCCAACGGTTTCATGGCATACCGAAAGTATTGCTCGAGTCTTGGCTTTAAAATTACTGTATTGTTCGGCGATACGTTGAATGATCGGCCGAGAATCTCCGTAGATGTTGATATCCGTTATTCTCATTTGAATGGTCAGTTCTAGTCCTGTTATGAGGGCTTCATATTCTGCCTCGTTGTTTGTGCACGACTCTGTTAATTGGTAAGAGTATCTTAACATCCCCCGCTCCGGTGTTATAAAGATTAGTCCGATTCCTGCCTTACCGGGCACAATCGTTTGCAATTCTTTGTCTTTCTGTGCTGAGGATGCTCCGTCGAAGTATAGTTCCCAACATCGATCATCAGTGTCTTCTAGGCTCATTATCTGCTCGTCTGGCAAGTCGTCGTTGAGAGGCGGTTCTGCCGGCAAAGGGTGTGATGCAAGGAAGTCTGCTAGGACTTGTCCCTTTACTGCACGAAGAGGCACGAATGTTAAGTCGAATTGCAATAGTATCATCAACTACCTGGCAAGCCTGCTAGAAAGTGTTGGACGGGTCATCAAATATTGCAACGGATTAACTTTCGAGATTAGGTTGACCTTATGAGAGAGCATGTAATGCCTGAGCTTTTGAGCGGCAAAGATCAGGGCCAAACAATGATTCTCAATTGGAGGATACTTTACTTTCATCGGAATCAAACGACGACTTAAGTAGTAGAGAGCATTTTCTTTTCCCTCATCATTGACCTGGGCTAGCAGGGCTCCAAGGAAGTCGTCTAGAGCCGCGGTATAAAGTATCAACGGTCTACCTGAGACTTGGGCTGCTAAGACAGGAGGTGTCATTAAGCATTTCTTAATGTCCTCGATGGCCCGTTGGCATTTCTCTTCCCAAACGAATTTGGTGTCCTTTTTAACTAATGCCGAGAAGGGCTGACACCGACCTGACAAGTTCGAAATAAAGCGTCGAAGATATGCCAACTTCCCTTGAAAGGATCATAGCTAATTTAAGGTTTTGGGAGGCGGCATCACTAAGATAGCTTTAATCTTTTCCGGATCAATTTCAATCCCGCGATGTCGGACAACAAATCCTAAGAATTTCCTGGAGGTGACGCCGAAGGTGCATTTTAAGGGATTCATCTTAAGGTTGTATTGCCTTAGTCGCTCGAAAACAATTCTCAAATCATACAGGTGATCTTCCTTCAGTTTGCTTTTGATGACCACATCATCCACGTAGCACTCAACTTAGTTGTAAATGAGATCATAAAAAATCTTTGTCATTGCTCTTTGGTATGTTGCTCCTGCGTTCTTTAGTCTGAATGACATTACTGTGTAGCAATACACTCCAATTGGTGTTCTGAATACCGTGAGCTTTTCGTCTTTTGGTGTCATCTTTATCTGGTTGTATCCTGAAGATCCATCCATGAAAGAGAATATTTCATGTGTCGAAGCGATGTCGATCATTAACTCTGGAATTGGTAGTGGAAATTAATCCTTCGGACATGCTTTGTTCAAATCTCTGAAATCCACACAGATTCTGATATGACCATTCTTCTTTCTGACTGGTACCACATTGGCTAGCCAAGTCGGGTATTGTTCTTTAAGCACAAATTTAGCGTCTATTAGCTTCTTAACTTCAATTATGACTTGTTGTTCAATTTCCAAACGCATTCTTCTCGAAGCTTGTCTGACTGGAACGAAAGTAGGATCCACTCCTAGCCTGTGAACTGCAACTTCTGGAGCTAATCCTGGTATTTCATCATAACTCCAGGAAAAATAGTCCTTGAATTCCATTAGTATCTTGATTATTTCCTCAGAATCTTCTTTATTGAGTAAGGAGCTAATAAAGGTTGGCCTAGGCTCTTTGCCAGTACCTAAGTTAACTTCCGTTAACTCATCTATTGTAGATTTGATTTCTTCTTCGAACTCTGGTAGAGCGTCTCCAATTTGCAGGTCTTCAAGCTCTTCTGTAGTTTCCAAGCAGTCTTCATTAGGTTCGCAAGTGACAACCAAGCAAAATTCCATATAGTCAACTGATCCTACTGTACCGAATCCAAGACCATGCTTTGCATTGGGAGGCCGACCAGCGTTGTTCCATAATTTTTTGAAGTGTTGTGATTGACCTTTTGTCCATTGTCGAGGTAAGACACCACACTGAATTAAATTTTGAACACATGGAGAGTGCTACTCAAAATATAATTCCATTAATTCGGAAGAAGTGACATCTTCAAATTGTACATCGTTTTCAGTATTGGAAGAAGAAGTGCCACGGTAGAATTTGATTGGCTTTGCACCGCTGCTATGTACTTCTTTGACCACCATACCCTCGATCTTATTAGACTGGATCGGGGTCAGGGTCATAGTGTGCACATAGTGGTTAATGTTCTCGTACATCGATTTGTATTCTTCGTTCTTTTCATCTTCGAGAGAAATCTTGAATTGTGGTTTCTTCTGGTTTATTGTAGCTGCTTCTTTCTTGACTTCCTCTTCTTCCTCAGAGTTGTTCTCCCAATCAACGTTGATCACTGGCTTTTCTATCCAACTGTCCCAGTGTCTTTTCCACGACCTCGTCCCCGGCCTCGACCTCGGATGCGAGTTCGGAGAAACCTTCACCATCTCGCCGTAAGGGAGTGGTGAGTGACCGTTGGACTAGAACATCGGGTTCTTCATCATCTCGAATTTCTTTTGCTTCATTTGGCACGGTGTTTACGGAGAAGATTGTTTTCTTCGGAGGTGCGTAATAAGTTGCATCTTCATGGATTCCAATCTCATGTATGGAGAAAGGTTGCAAATCACCTTTAATGCACTGTTCTCCTCCTTCGTAGTATTTTATGCACTGATGCAGAAACAATGGTACCATCCGGTTTTCATGGATCCACAGCCAGCCCAGTAGAGCGTTGAACGATGTCTTAGAATCAATTATGTGGAATTTTGCGGCTGTCTTTGCTAAGTCACCGGTCTTCATCAACAGTATTATTGATCCAATGGCTCTTTCTCCTTTCTGGTTGAATCCTCTTAGTAACATCTTGTCCGCTTCAAGCTTGCGAGCATCAATTTGCAAGTATGCTTAGTGTCAGAAGATTCATTATGTTGATTAACGCTCCTGGATCCACCAATACTGCTGAGAGCGTAAATTTTACGATTGTGGTCGAAATGTACAACGGTTGGTTGTGATCGCTTTATCCCGAGTAGTAGATCAGCTGTCCGTGAAGGTAACACCTCGTCGTTCCTTTAACGAGCAAACTTCATTTAAGGAATCTCCGGCCATCGAGCTAAACAAATCTCCGGATCGAGTGAGGCCTTGATCGAGCTTCCCTCATCTCTTTTGATAAGATGAGAGCGTCGTAGATGCTCGGTTTGGTGCAGTAGTTTCCTAAGATGGGCTAGCACGTTATAGTCCACTTTGTTACCATGTGTCTCGGTTTCTTCCCGAATGGGCGATTCTTCTGTCGGGATTGATTCTTCTCGAACAACCACACGCTTTCCTTTGTCTTTTGGACCCATTCTCGGAGGTAGAACCCTTCCGCTCCTTAAGTTGACTTCGTGATTTCTTCGAATCTAGTGCGGAGTTCTTGGTGTCTCCTTTTGAATCGGCATGATAGGTTCTTCTGGAGTCACTTCGGAATCGGAAAGCTCTAACTCTATTGTGATTAGAGCTCCTTGAAATTCACAAATAGATTCATTGCTTGTTGAACTTTTGTAGCCTTCTTGGTGTGTCTTCTTTGTCATCGTGATTGTCGAGGTTGTGTATGATTTGAGAATCGTTATTTGTATCGGAATCAAGATCCGGATTATATTGGTTGTCGTTAGTTGCGTAATCGTTAGAAACAGTCAAAACGTAGCCAACGCCATAACACTTATCATTATAAGATCCCGCCGGAGCGAGCAAATAATCATACGAGTCGGAGGTTCGAGGAATTTTTCCCCCGAATCGGAAACGACCATCCCGGGATAGCGGCCCCTAGTCTAGCCTTAAGGGCCTCAGTCTTTTCTTCTTTTACGTTCTCCTTCTTTTCTATGATCATTTCTTCCTGGGGTGGTTCTTCAATCGCAAGCGATAGCGCCGGCTTGACAGGTTTCAAACTCTGAGTTGAAGCATGCTCCGAAGCGGCCTGGATGTGGTCCAAAATTTTCTTCGATGATTTTGTCCAAACAGTACTCCATCCATCATCAGTCGTGTAAGGGTCTATCGGAACAATGGGATCCATTGAAATAACATTGATAGAACCTCCTTTCTGGGGTTCTTTCATGTATTCCTTTGGGATCGTTATGTTCCCCTTTTGGAGATTGTTGTCAAGCCAACTCTTGAAGGTGATGCAATCCTCTATCTTATGTCCAAGCATCTGGTGGTAAGGACAGTAGTTGGGATGGTCTTTCTTATTAACTTCCTCCGGCTTCTTGGGTTCCGGCAGTTGAAAATCTGAAGTCTTCATCAAACTACGGAACATCTTTGGCACTGCTTCATTCTTGAACGGATATTCTCTGTTTATGAGCTCCTTTAACGTGCACTACGGGCGAGGCGGTTGCTCATGTTGTTGAGTTGGCTGATAACCAGGTCGAGGTTGTTGGTAGTTCTCGCTAAGGTTGTTGATAGACTGAAGTTGCTGCTGCTCCGTTGTATTTGCATTGGCTGCTTGCCCTTATCGACTGCCGCGACGATCCTAGATTTCTTTTCAAATGCCTTCGTAGGCTTCTGTTTGTCTGTCTTGTCGACGAAACTTAGCTGTTTCGCTTCCTCTTGCAAGCTCCCAGCCTTACTTAACAACTTCTCGAAAGTCTTAATCGTAAATCCCTTAAGGAGAAGTGCTATCGGGCCGTGAATGCTTTTAAGCAAGATACTGGCTGCATCTTCGCTCTTGTAGCTGTGGCTCACACTTCATGCTTAGATTTCTCCATCGAAGTATGTTGTCCACTAAGGTTTCATTCGGTTTTTGTTTCTCCACCACTAGATCACCGATGGTGATATGGTGCTGAGCTCCGGAAAACCGTTTCACGAAGAGGTTTTCTAATTCTGAAAATGCCTTTACCAAACCGTTCGGTAACTCTGCGTACCAATCGAAGGCGATCCCTGACAGGCTGCTGACGAATTGTCGGAAGAGTAAGGCGTCACTTCCATCGGCGTTGCAACAACTAGCACGAAAATGTGCAACATGCTTGTCGAGGGTTTCGGTACCATCAAAGTCTTGAACGAGAGGTGGTACGAAGCCTTTTGGGTATTGTCTTGCATCAAATTCTTCGGGGTAAGGTCTACTCGTTTGAATAGATGCTCCGCTCTTAGACTGTGCTAAGGCTTCTCACACCTGCTGTTCTACCATGCCCTTGATGTCTTTCTCTGGAATCATATTCTGGGTAAAATCTTTCTTCAGCTGATCATCTCCGTTAACGAATGTAATCTCTTTTCCTCCGTCTGTAATATGAATAACTTCTGGAGGCGTTTCTCTTAGGGGTTGAACCTGACTCTCAAGAGTGGCTAGGGCTGCAGCCATCTCTTCCATCCTTTTCGCCATTTGAGAGATTGTATCATCTTTTTTTTTGAAGTTGTGCTCTTAACATTTCTGGTTCATCTCTTTCCGCAGCTGCAGGAGCACCTTGTGAGGCTGATGATGCTCGTGTCTCAACCATGTTGATCTCCACATATTCGTCATCCATGTATTCCGACGAATTGACTTCATCTCCAAACTTTTCTCCTCTTTCTCTTGCTAATCGTTGAATGTCAGTTCTTAGCTTTTCCATAGCGTCCTCCAATGGTCTTTTTCATACGGTTTCGCAGTTATCATGCGATGACCGTTGGATTTCCTTCTTGGGAGTCCCCTTCATTGCAGTGGCGCTCTCTTCGGACTCGAGTCTCCTGACGAGACTTTCCTTTTCTGGTCGTTGTTTCGGTCTTAATTGGCTAGTAGTAGGATGCCATACCATCCTTCTAGCAGCAGAAGGCCTAGGACCGGATGGTTTGTTGGCTGAATGCTGGAAGGTGGTATCCTCCCTGATCTGTAAAACTGAAACAACAATAGGTGGACTAGCTTTCATTTTCTTATTCGGCTTTTCTGTGGCGCTAACGGGTTCTACTCGCGGCACAAGACTGGATTTAGCTGGCCCCCGCCCTATCCTTCTTAAAATCTCTGATACAGGACATTTCTCTTTCTTTGCTAACTTCTACATCACGATCTGCGGTCGGGCGAATGGCGTAATCCTAGCCCTTTTCTTTCGAGTTGTTGCTATAGTATGCGGGTTGAGGTAATGTAGATGCGATCTTGCGGACATTTTCCTCGTCGGTTGCGGCGGAGAGGGGATGGAATCTACTTCCTTCCAAAAGCGGTGTATACTCAGGCAATGGTATGTACTCAGGTAGTGGTGTGTACTCAGGTAGTTCTTCCAAGAAAGCAACTTCAGCAACTCTGGCTTTCCTTGTAATCTTTCTACTCTTGTTTCTCCTTTGAGTTCGTGTTAGGGGTGGAACCCTTGAGCTGGACCCAATTTCGAAAACAGAAGGTCTCGCATGGAGATCTGTACTTTCCACGGTAACATGCTCGTCACAAATTTGAATTTCCTTCCCCTTCAGTTTGGCAGAAGCCAGGGTAGGTGCAGAGAAGACTAGACTAGTGGGGGTAGAGACAACAGTCCTCCTATGAACAATAGTATTCCTCTCAGCTGGAACCCTTTGCAGGGGAGGGAACTCTTGAGTTGACTTGAGGTTGAACTCGATCAAAGGTCTTTCAGTTTCAGGCACTTTGTCTGTAAGTGTGAAAAGGGTGACGTCAGTGATCTTGACATTTGTATTCTCAAATCCTTGCCCAAAACGGATGATTCCATTGTCAGGAAGCTCCTCCTTGTAGACAGCTAGGTCTTGTCCGTTGGTAAAGGAGAAAATCAGCTTTGGGGCAGATATTTTCTGCAAGGTAGATTCTGATTGTCAGTCACAAGTTATGCTTCTTCTCATCGGGATGAAAAGAAAGGAATCGAAAAGAGTCAGAACATATTCTTGTTCATGTATTTATAAAAGGAGTTATTTGTTAAAAGAGTCATTCATTAGAGGGTTTGTTTATTAGGAACAGAATGTTCAAAAGGTGTAGAGAAGGTAAGGAATCCGATTCAGAATTGGAAAGGAAGAGAAAGTCTTATGCAGAACTTCTCAACTCGAAGGACCGCTCCTAAACTAACACCTATTGGGGGTCCACCCCACCTCAGAAAAGAGGTAAAAGGATCTCAGAACCTCTCCGTTTAGGGGTGTCTAAACAGTAGCTCCTAAATTCGAGAGGAGTTGGCTATACTCGTTCAAGACAGAAATGAACTGGGTATTCCAACGGAAAGAATAGTAGTTTGGTCCACTAGGGGCATGGACTCACTACCGATTTATGAAAGCAAAACCATCTGATCAAAATGGAGAGAGGAACTAGTCCCCAGCGGAGTCGCCAGAAGTTGTCGGCATATTTTTAGGTTGAGTGTTGTATTTCGAAAAGAGGTCGCCTACAGAAATTGTCGGCGAATTTTTAATTTAATTTAAATAAATAATTTGAAAAGTAGTATTTGATTTTGAAAATAATTTTAAATATGGAAATTTTAAGATATGAAATCAAACCGATCTCACATCCCAAATAGTTTATATAAACGAGCACCACATCACGAACAGTGTGTCTATGTCGAAGGACAAACACACTGCTTGACGAAGGGGCTCGATTAAATAAACTAGAAGATTTGTGATATCTGTTTGGTCTGCGAACCAATTTTATAAGCCGACAAGTTCCCCTGCTTAATATAAATGAATTAGGCAGGGTTTATATTACCTGGGTTCTCAAAGTTCCCTATAAGGGCAAGCCCCTATAGTTAATTACATCTTAAATGATGGGAATCACCTAAGAAAACTCTCGATAATGATCAGTGGTTTTGCTCTCAAGAATTTCAAAGTTTAGGGTTTTCAAAGGATTTGAATTTTGGAAATTTCAATAGGGAATGGATCAAATTTGGAACATTTATTTTCAGGAGTCAAAGAAAGATAAGTAGGAGAAGTCGAGGATCCAGAAGAATCTTGGAAACTTCCCACACTATCCTATTATTTGGCTTCGAGTTTAAGAAAATTATTTAATGTTATAATCCTGCCAATTTTAATTAATTAGGACTTATATTTGTATGACATAATCATACAAATAACCTCGAAGATGTGAGGGTTTATGTCGTACCGAACGACTACCTCGGAGTCCTAAGACTGGTTAGGGATTAACTTACATAACATGATTATGCAAATACCTAACAAAAGGGTTAAGAATTTATGTTGCACTAGGCAAACTACCTCGAAATTTTACAGCTTGGTTGTTTAAAACTAGGAAAGGTTTTGCTGAAGTAGACTCAGGTTTTGCTGATGACGATGGCCGTGCTGCCCACTGTGCTCCAAGCTCCTTGTTGTTGCAGAGGTTTAGTTTTAGAAGTCATAAATCATGAGATGAGAGAAGTGTTTTGGTTTTAGAGAAATCTTAAAGTCCAAATGTCTTTAGTGTTTTAATTAAAACAAATCTTAAAGTTGTTTAAACAGAACCGATTAAGATCCCACGGTTCCGTCATCCAGCACCAGTTATTTTCATTGAATTCACTTAGTCCAGATGAATTTGCTAAACTCAACTAAATGAGTTCCACACTTCCATTTAGACATTGGGAAATCTCGTTAGGAACACGTGGGTTACATCATCCGAGGTATTATCGATCATTCAACGAGACGTTTTAATTTAGTTGCAATTGTAGTTTTGTTGTTCTATTTGTGATTAAATTTTGAGTTGTTTTATATTTTGAAATGTTGTGGCGGTGAATTTTATCTTGTAATGATTTTTAGTTTAATTTTGGTTTCAGTTCAGGGACTATCCTAAAGGTTTTGGTTTTCATTCAACAGTTGTTTATCATGCAAGAAAAGTAAACAGTGCGTGTAAGTAAATTGCAACAAAATAAAAGCGTACCTGGAGGGTCTTCTCGTCATCCCAAGCTGCACTTAAAATACATGTTAAGGCATTTAAATTTTTCAACAAGTACCTAGATAAAGCTAATGAAAATGTTTTGGTTGTCTACCAAAGTCCTAATCCTATAGCTGGTCATCCGCTATGACGTCTAGGTTCTTGTGTTTTGGTTTAAGGACAATTTTCTTCATCAAAGAAACAATTAAATTCAATTGTTCTTATAAACATCCTATCATATTGAGGAAGTGCTTAAGACGAGTCTTAAACATCTTTTCAATACCTTTAGGATTGTTTTAAGTCCAAGAGAATTTAATTATACAAGTGAATTAGTCATCCAGGGGTTTAATTTTTGTTCTTTTGCTCAGTGAACTAGGACATTTGAATGTCCCATGAGTGAAGTAACACTTCACTTGATACCTCATTTAAAAGTTATAATACTAAAAGCTTTATAAGGGCAAATCAAATTATTAAGTATTTTAATGATTTAAACTTAATGATTTAATTTTAATTTTGACTTAAAAAAATTTAGTTTAACTTTGGAATAATGTTCAAGTTATTTTAGATTTAATTCTTAATGATTTAATTTAGGTTTGTTGATAAATGATTTTGATTTAATTTAATTCAATTTAATTTAATTTTAATTTAATTTAATTTAATTTATTTTAATTTTAATTTAATTTTAATTTAGTTTAATTTAATTTAATTTGATTTAATTTAATTTAATATTAATTTTAATTTAATTTTAATTTAATTTAATTTAATTTAATTTTAATTTTAATTTTAATTTTAATTTTAATTTAATTTAATTTAATTTTAATTTGGATTATTATTTTAATTAATTTTTTTTAAATTAAGAATTAAGTATTATTGAAGTGATTTATTTAGGGATTTTTAAATTAAAGAATAAATATCCTCTTAAATAATATCCCTACTTTAATAATTCCAATTTCTATTATTCTTCCAAATTTTCAATTAATTAATTAATTAAAGTTTTATTTTAATCATATTTGAAATGGTTAGTAGGTTTCTACCCTTAATCATTTAAGTTTCAATCATCCAAATTCAGTTTAAAATCAAATATTTTACCCTCCCCTTTGATTAATCCTAAAATTTTAATTAAATGTTGAAATTTTTAATTACCATTTTCCCTTCAAGCTTAATAATTCTATAACTCACTAAATTAAGCTCAAATGAACCTGAAATTTTTATGCAACCTTACTCACATGTCAATTAAGACGTTAGAGGAGAAAATGTGATTTTCTGTATTTGATTTATTTATGTACTTATTTTTAATAGAAAATAGGGGTTTTCAAGAAAAATTCAATAACATGACCAAGGAAATATTTCTATCCTAAAGAAAATTATGGGATGTTCCTAATGACAAGAGGACAATTTGGACCAATTTTGGTGATTTTTTGAATTATATTTTACTTATTAGAATTATTTTGGGTTTTGGAGTATTAATTAATTTTAAAATAAAATTAAAGTTGAAAAATGGATTTTATATTTTTCTTAGATCTCTCTGACCTCAAGGAGCTCATAAAAATAAATATTGTATTTTTCAGATTTTTCTTTGATTTATTAGAATTATTTTAGTGAAAAGGTTGGAAAATACATTTTTTTAATATTAAAAATTACATTAAGCTTTTAAAATTCAATATCTTATCCTAGGGTCTTAAGAAAAATATTTGGTTTGTTCCTAAGTAATTATAATTCAAAATGTGACATTTTGGAGATTTGTAATATTTTATGATTTTTATTATTTTTTAATTATTAAAAATATTAAAATAATGATAAAAATCAACTTTTTTAGAAAATTACAATTTTAATTTTTCCTAAGTTTCTCCGATATTAGAGAAGCTCCAAAACCATTTTTGTGAATTTTTGAAAAGTGTTTTGTGAGTTATGAATTTTTTAAAGTTTAATTTTACCCATTTTGCTTAAGAGGCTTAATCAACCCATTTGGTGGGGTTAATCAAGTCCAATTGATTTCAATTTTTTATGTGGGGTTCTCCTGACCCTAAAGGACAGTGGAGAATTGTTTTCAAGTTAATTTGATGTAAGATTAATCCTAATTAATTAAAGTTCAATTTTAGGTATGTAAGCCAATTAGGGTTAATCTAAGTGAATTAACTCAAAACTTATTTTTCCTAGTTCCTCTCGTCATAAGAAACATCACAAAATTTTCCTAGAATTTATTTCTCAACATGCTAATTATTGGAATTAAAATACTCAAAACAGTAACATTAACTTGGAAAATACATAACTTCTCATAAGGATGGCCTCTGACCTTGGAAAATTCAGGGAATGTTCCCAAGTTCAGAGGCTTCAAAAGACCTATGGTCTCATGCCATGGTGAATTGCCTATGAAAATGGAGAATTAAAGCAATGCAGAGAGTAAATAAATCATTAAAAATAAAATACTTAATGAAATTAATTGATTTCTTTTCCACATTATTCTCCTCTGTTCACTGAGCAAGAAAGTATTTTTATTTTATTTTTAGGATTTTTCTACACAAAGTTATGGATTTTCTAAGTTCTGGTAATTAAATAAATCCATAAAATCCTATTTTTCTATTTATTCGAGTCGGCGCCGCGTCATTCTTAGCATCTCTGAACAGCCACGCGACGCTTTCTGGTTCGGCGCCGCCATCCGATACAGCGCTCCAGGGGCCCGCGGTTCATGTACCATCGCGCTGTCCGGCTCGATCCTGACCGTCCGCTCGATACATGCTATATCCGACGGCTCCCAGTCATCGTCTACGACTGGTGTGAACCCGTGACCGTCGACCTTCTAACCCTAATTTCTCACTCGATTCTCAACGGATTTTTGTGTTCTTATGCTCTATGGATTCTTCTTGAAGAGACGAACACATCCATATGGTAAACATGCATTGAAATCGATTCATATCAAATGGAGAATCTCCAGGAGCTAGGGAGGAAGAGAGAGTTCATACCTTTGCTCAGAGAAGTGAAGCTTCGATCTGAGAGTTGTGTCACGTTCGATTGGGTCCAAGCAAGCTCCAGATGAAGTCCCTTGGCCTGGTGAATTGCCTAGGTAGAAAAGTGACAACATCCGATCACAAAGCTTGGAGGCTGGAGCAACTGGGTGGCCTGGAGAGGGGGCTTTCACTGGGGAACTTCTCCTCTTGGTCTGGTGAAGGTGTAGGACCAATCATTTTGGAGATTGGCTCACTGTAGTGAAGTGTCCTGGTTTTGGGCTTGGATTTCAACTCTGAAATTGAGCTCACAGAGAGGAAATGACAGGGGGATTTCTGTGGGGATCAAGTTCTCCAGGTGTGGGGAAGAGTCTGGAATGATTTTGGCAGAGTTTCCTTAAGGTTTTTTTTTAGCACCTGTCTTGGCCGAGGGGAGGGGGTGTTTAAATAAAAGAGGCTGGAGGGCCTCCCAGGGGGGTTTAAGGGTTGGGATCAGCTGCTCTGGTGTGGAGAAGAACAGCTGCAATGGCCATTTGGAGTGAGGCAGCTCAGCAAGGTGGAATTCCAAAATTTGGCTCCTCCTAAGGTCTCGGCCATGGTGTTTTCCTGCGATCTAGGCGGCTGCCGGCAGGCAAGGGTCACCCTCAAGTTCAGGTGGGTCAGGGCTAGGGTTTTGTGAATGCAATTGAGCTTTGCCATGTGTCAAAAGCTTGATTTAAAATGGAATGGGAGAAGGCCAATTTTGGCTTGATTTGGTCAAGTCTACCTTTTGGGCTTGGTTCACCCTTCAAGATGGCTTTGGGTGTTGTGGGGAGTCAAAGGAATCAGCAGGTTTGGCATGGAGAAGTCCTTATCCAAATATATTTGGATTAAATTTGGTTTAATGTGAAACATGTTTAAGGTTAATGAATTTTAGGAGTTGCTTAAAGGACCTCCTCCTTTTTCCATTTAAGGAGGGTTGACAAATTAGAGATTCTCATGGCTTGCCAATGGCTTACATGTGGCTTCATGGCTCTATATGGCTTGGGAAAAGATTTGGTCAATTTCATAAAAAAAGAATTTTGTGAATTTTGGCATTTTGATGAGAATTGTTATGAGGCTTGATTTGGAATTGTTTAATGATAAATTAGGACTTTAGGAATGATTTTAAATTGAATGTGCAATGAGGGAAAGTGTCATGTGGGCTTTAGATTTATTTGGGCTTTTGAATTTGGTGGAATTGGGCTTTTAGGAAGGTTTAAGGGAGTGGGCCTTTATGTTTAACAATGGGCTTTTAGATGAAAATTTTTGCAAAGGGCCATGCCAAATAAATGTTGTGTTTAGTTTAACGATGTCTCTCGAATGATCTGAAGCAAAATTTGAGGTAGTTTGGAATTGAATTGGGTTGAATTTGGGTTCATTTGGTAAATGGGCCAATGTAGGTCAAATTGGGCTAACTTGGGCTAAAGTTGGGCTAATGTTGAAATTGATGTAAAATTAATGTTGGGAAATGTTTATGGGAGTGTTTCAAAGAGGTTTCAACTTTGGTTGGGTTTTGATTTTGGGGTTTGGGCCCATTTGGGTTAGGTTTGGGTGTAGGCCCATTTAGGGGATTTTGGCTTTAGGGTGGATTTGGGTAAGGTTAGAGTCCAAATTTTGGGCAAATCTTGTTAGTGTTTTGTTTGTGGGGATGTTAGGGAAAGTTTAGAAAAGTTTTAGGGTCAATTGGAGTTAGATTGGGTTAGTTTGGGCTAAGTTTGGGTCATGGGTCCAAGTTGGGCTTTAAGGTCAAAAGTGAAATTGGATTCAAATGTCAATCAAATTGGACTTGGATTTGTTCTAGATTGATATTGTGGATATTAAATTTAAGTTTAGAAATGAATTGGACCAAAATTGGGGTCAATTGGGTAGGTTTGGTTTGACATTGGGTTCACTTGGGTTAAGATTGGGCTAAATTGGGGGTTTTGGTAAAAGTGTGGTAAATTGGCAAAATTGGCCCATGGTGTAGTTGGACAAAATGAAATTGGAAATATTTGGGATTTTTTGAAATTTTCAGAGAATTTTCTGAATTTTTGTATTTTTGGGTCAAGAGGGGCATTTTGGTAATTTGGAGGGTATTGGGGGATACTTTTGGAATTTTTGGTATTTTTGGCTATTGATGATCAGTTTGATTGGTGAGGAAATGTTCAAGGTTAATTTTGGGGAATTTTGGGTGATTTGGAAATTTTGGGGGATTTGGGCAATTTTAAGGGCTTTTGGTAGGTTTGATAGGTGTAGGGTCCCGGGGGTCAAAAATTGAAATTTTGGAAAAATGAAGATTGATCAAATATGAGTGAAATGGAAGCACTTTGGTTGAGCCATGAAGTCATATTAAGCCTATATGAGCCATGAGAGGACTCATTTGTGGCATTCACTATGTTGTTCCTAACCAGGGGCTTAGGGGTTAAGGTCCATCCTTTTAAATTACCTACATGAGTCAGGGAGTCAAGTTGGGTATGGGTGTGGTTTTAGGATTTGGATTGTGTGTGTGAGAGTGTAGAGTATGAGTGTAGTGAGTGTGTAAGCCAACCCTCACCAGACCAAGCCACCCAGGGTGGTCCTAAGGCCAAAGAGTCCTATAGGGAACTCATCCTTTAAACCTTCACTTTCGATTTTAACCCTCTAGGTGATTAGGGGTCTTCAATCAAGTTTGTGGGGTTTGCAGGGAGTCATGAGGTGTTTAAACTTCTAAAGGGTGGGTCCCACTTCTAGTCCTCTAAGATAGTCAAATAAAAAGCCTAAGGCTAGATCCTAAGTACTAAAGAGAGAAGAAAAGACCTCATCAAAAATGAGGTCAATAGTCAACCCTCACCAGACCAGGCCACCCAGGGTAGTCCTAAGGCCAAAGAGTCCTATAGGGAACCCATCCTTTAAATCTTCACATTTGATCTTAACCCTCCAAGTGACTTGGGGGTTTACAATCAAACTTATGAGGTTTGCAAGGAGTTAAGATGTGTTCAAATTTCTAATTGGTGGGTTCCATTTCTAGTCCTCTAAGATAGTTAAAGGGAAAGCCTAAGGCTAGACCCTAAGTACTAAGGAGTGAGAAGAGAAAAGACCTCATAAAAAATGAGGTCAACACTAAGCAAACTAAACACACAACAAACATATGTAGAATCCATCAATTACTCCAAATCCATTTCAAAACTATCCTCTCCTCTAATGTCTCTAATTGATTGTCGATGCACAAACAAATTATGGAGTGGATGAATTGGAAATTTGTCAGATGATTCTCAAGTTATCACCACGTTCTTCTTTATAAGATTGATCAAGCCCATCTCAATTTGACCAGTATGATCGAATTGTTCTTTCATTCTCCAATCGATATGATCGAATAAATCAGAAATGTTATTGATCACATTCATAACGTTCCGTACCTCAGTCTCCAACTATTTGATCCTCTTTAATATCATTCTGGAGCCTTGAGGAAAATAGGGTTGAATCGGTTGTGAAGTCTGCGTTGGTTGATCAGCGAGCAAATTCATGTCATCTTCATCTCCAACTGTCTGTTAGTCATGGGGATTAGTTGGATCAATAGGCCTCTATGGAAGAGGAACATTTTCCCAACTTTCATAATAAACCTGTGACTGACAACATAGCAGAAATATGGTGGACGAGTGTCCAAGCCCATAATTAGATCCATGCACAATTAATCCAAGTATTGATTTCACAATAATATTACCAATGTCAACCGACCTCCCAGTTTGAATACAGAAATTCAAAATGGCGCTTTCCTTGGTTACCTTGCTAATTTTCAATGTTGGAAATAACTTTGCTAAAATACAAAATAGTGCCACTCCTTTGATACTGGATTGAGAGATGCAGATGGGAAACTAATGTATTCATTCTCTCTAACTTCCCATTCTTCATTCTCATCCGTCAGATATCGATACAAATCATTCATATTATCCTTTGTGACATTGAAATTAGAATAATGGTGAATAGGTACGTTCTCGATCATAAAGAGATCGTGAATTCGTGCAGGAGTGAATTGTACAAATCTACCACGCACAAATACAAACCCTTGATTGATCCCGTGAAGATTTGCATAAAACTCTTCCATGATGGGAACAACAACAGGTGCGGTAGTGGAGCAAAGCACTTCCCAACATCTCTCCTTAATAATCTCTTCAAATCTAATAGTAGGATTATCCATACCTCGATTTATGAAGCCTCTTTCCTTAATAATCCTTCTTTTCATCATCACTTTGTTTAACAAGCGCTGCGCTTCAAAACTTATGAACTTGCTTCGGTTGAAAACACAAAATTGAGGGGTTTCAATGGGAAAGGAATCCATAGGATAGGAATTGGGATTGGTGGTTTTCATTTTTCTAGAGTTAAGAAGTCAAATATGGAGTTTATGGAGTTATAAGGACGAAGATCCCACCAGAAACAGCCAAAACTCGCATTTTAAAACTTAAAAACCATCAAACAGATTTTGCACGCCGGCGGCGGTTGATAGGGCACTGGTGGCTCTCAAACAGACAAGTTTAGTGGAGGGTCTGTGATAGGGCACCGGCGGCGCCCATTCTGGCGTTGGTGGCGCCAGTGGTAAAAAATTCTCCCTGAACTTCGTTTGATCCAAAATATTCCATTATCTCGATTCGGTCCATCATTTATCAATTTTTAAAGTATTTAGGAGTAATTCAGATTAAAAAACAACTATCTAAAAAGCACAACTACGAGAAACAGGCAAACACACCACGAAGATACATATGGGTTGCCTCCCAAAAAGCGCTTGGTTTAACGTCGTCAGCCGGACAAACCATTCAATTAATCGAGATGACTCAACATTAAAACCTCTTTGAAGTCAGGTTGAAACCCATCAGTAAGGCTTTAATCAATGCCCATTAACCTTGAAAATATTTCCAGTATCAGGATCTTTAATATCAACAGCTCCAAAAGAATGAACTTTTACAACTATAAAAGGTCCTAATCATCTAGACTTGAGCTTTCCAAGAAATAACTTCAATCTTGTGTTGTATAATAAAATGTTTTGTCCATATTCCAAGTTCTATTCCAATTCATTCCATTGCATAAATCTTTTCTCTCCAACATTTTTCAAATTAAAATTTAACTCTTTTATCGCCCAATATGCTTTATGCTCCAATTCAACTGGTAAATGACAAGTCTTACCAAACACTAGTCTATAAGGAGACATTCCAATAGAGGTTTTAAAAGTAGTTCTATAAGCCCACAAAGCAGTATCTAATCGAGCAAACCAATTTAGTTTATAATTATCCACAGTTTTCTCCAAGATTCTTTTAATTTCACGATTAGACACTTCTGCTAAACCACTAGTCTGGGGATGATAAACAGTAGAGATTCTATGAATAATATTATATTTCTCGATTAATATCTTAATTTGATTATTCCTAAAATGGGATCTACCATCAGTTATGATTACTCTTGGCATTCCATATCTTGTAAATATATTTTTCTTTAAAAATTTTGAAACACTCCGAGCATCGCATCTAGGTAAAGCAACTGCTTCAATCCATTTCGAGACATAACCAACGACAACCAATATATATAAATTTCCAAATGAAAGAGTAAATGGTCCCATAAAATCTAATCCTCATACATCAAAAATTTCAACTTCCAAATTATAATTTAGAGGTATTTCATTTCTTCTAGAGATATTACCTACTCTCTAACATCGATCACATGATTTAATATATCTATAAACATCTCTAAAAAGAGTAGGTCAATAAAATCCATATTGCAAAATCTTAAAAGCAGTTTTATCAACACCAAAATGACCTCCAAATTCAGAATCATGACATCGTTGAATAATCAGATTAGTTTCTTCTTGTGGCACACATTTCCTAATAAATAGATCCTTACACTGTTTATATAGATAAGGCTCATCCAAAAAATAGAATTTTGCATCATATTTAAACTTCTTTTGTTGTTGCCTTGTTAAATCAGGTGGTACAATATCACTTATAATATAATTCACAATATCAGCATACCAAGACAAATTACTTCCCATAATAGTATAGAGTTGCTCATCAGGGAAAATTTCAGTAATTTCTCTTTCAAATTCAGATAATTTATCATAGTCTATTCTTGAAAGATGATAAGCTATTTGATTGTCAGCTCTCTTCCTATCAACTATCATTAAATTAAATTCTTGCAGAAGAAATATCCATCTAAGAGTCTAGGTTTCACTTCCTTCTTTTGCATTAAATATTTGATAGCTGAATGGTTTGTATGCACAATACTTTTAGTTCCAATTAAATAAGGTGTAAATTTTTCAAAAGCAAATACTATAGCTAATAACTCTCTTCCAGTTGTGCTATAATTAATTTGAGCCTCATTAAGAGTTTTACTAGCATAGTAAATGACTTTGAAAACTTTATCATGCCTTTGCCCCAAGCTTACTCCGATTGCATAATCACTAACATCACACCAAAGTTCAAATGGTTTCTCTCAATCATGTGAAACAATTATAAGTGCAGTGATTAATTTTTCTTTTAATAATTCGAAAGCTCTTAACCATTCATCATTAAAATCAAACTTTCTATCATTTTCTAAAAGTCGGCACAAAGGTTTAGTAATTTTAGAAAAATCTTTAAATATCGCCTGTAAAATCTGGCATGTCCTCACCTCTCTCACAGTAATGGGTGGTGGCAATCTCTCAATCATTCTAATTTTAGCAGGGTCAACCTCCATACCATGTTGAAAAATTATATGCCCAAGTACAATTCCATCTGCAACCATAAATTGACATTTCTCCCAATTCAAAACTAGATTTGTATTCTCACAAAGCTCCAAAACTTTTGCTAAGTTTTCCAGGCAAATTTCAAATGAAGTCCCGAATATAGAGAAATCATCTAAAAAAACTTCTATTCCATTATCTATCATACTACTGAAGATGGACATCATACATCTCTGAAATGTTGCAGGTGCGTTACACAGTCCAAAAGGCATTCTTCGAAAAGTAAAGGTTCCATAAGGGCTAGTAAATGTTATCTTTTCTTGATCCTTAGGTGCAATAGGTATTTGATGGTAACCAGTATATCCATCCAGAAAACAGTAGTACTTGTGTCCAACAAGTCTATCTAGCATTTAATCGAGAAAAGGAAGAGGAAAGTGATCTTTTCTGGTGGCGGCATTTAACTTTCTAAAGTCAATAGAAATTCGACATCCATTAATTTGTCTTATGGGTATGATTTCATTACATTCATTCACTTCAACAGTCACTCCTCCCTTTTTCGGTACACAATGTATTAGACTCACCCAAGCACTATCCGAAATAGGATAAATAATTCCAGCATCCAGCCATTTTAAAATCTCTTTCTTAACTACTTCTTTCATTATAGGGTTCAATCAACATTAAGGATCAACTCCCGGTTTATGTTCTTCATCTAATAAAATTCTGTGCATACAAATCGAAGGACTAACTCCTTTAATATCTGCCAAAGTCCATCCAAAAGCTTTCTTGTATCTTTTTAAAGTTCCCAACAACATTTGTTCTTGGTATTCATTTAACTCCGAAGATATAACTGGCAAAGTAGATGATTCTCCTAAAAACATATACTTTAAATGATTAAGGAGGATTTTCATCTCAAGTTCAGGAGGCTTGATGATAGATGGAATTAATCTTTATCTTAACCTTCCATAGTATCTAATATTTCGAATCTCTCCTGAACGTACTCCAAATCTTCATTCTTCTTACTATCTGAATTTTCTTCATTTTCACTTTCTTCTTCAAACATATTTTTATATTCATCTTCTTTTTCAAATATATTTTAAAAATGATCGTTTCTCAAGTAATCACAGACCTCCATCCTAAAACATTCATTATCTTTTTCCATTGAGGGATACTTCATAGATTTTAAAATATTAAAGGTCACCTCTTCATCATTAACTAGCATAGCTAATTATCCTTTTTGAACATCACTTACCGCTCTTCTAGTAGAAAGGAATGATCTTCCGAAAATGATTTAAATTTCTTTATCTTCCTCCATATCAAGTATAATAAAATCCACAGGAAAGATAAATTTATCCACTTTCACTAACACATCTTCCACCACTCCTTGAGGATAAGTAATGGAACGATCGGCCAACTGAAGTGTCATAGATGTAGGAGAAATTTCTCCTATTCCCATCCTTTTGAAATTTGATAAAGGCATAAGATTACTACTCGCTCCCAGATCACATAAAGCTTTTTCGAAAAAATTTTCACCTATAGCACATGGAATAGTGAAACTATCAGGATCTTTAAGTTTTTCCAGAAGCTTCTTCTGAATAATTACACTACACTCTCTGCTAAGTGCAACAGTTTCATGATCTGTTAACTTTTTTTTTCTTTCTCAGAATATCCTTCATAAACTTGGCATAGTCAGGCATCTGCTCCAATGCTTCAACAAAAGAAATATTTATAGTTAATTTCTTAAGGATCTCCAAAAATTTTCCAAATCTGTTATCCCTGTTTTGTTTCTTCAATCTTTGAGGAAATGGAGGTGGTAGTTTCTCAACAATTATCTTCATTGGCTCAAGAGGATAATCCAAGCCTGGATAAATCTTCTTTTAACCTTTTTCGATTTCCACCTTCTCCTTTTCTATTTCAACTTCTTTTTGCACTCTAGTTTCCAATTCTTTTCCACTCCTTAATTGAATAGCCTTAAGTTTTACATTGTTTTGATATTTTGGATTGATCTCCACATTACTTAGAAGTGTTCCAGAATGTCTATTATTAAGTGCAGTGAAAATATGTCCTAATTGATTTTCAATATTTTTCATAGCAACACCTTGAGCTTGTAATTGATTTTCCATATTCAAAATCATTTCTTTAGTAGACAACTTCTAATCCTTAAATTGTGGGTTAGTATTAAATTGAGGAGGATATGATTATCTAAAATTAGTATTTCCTTGATTGTTTGAATTTCCAATTGGATTCATAGAATTGTTAGCCCAGTGCGGGTTAACATTAGCATTGCTATTATTCCAATTGAAATTTGGGTGATTCTTCTAACCGGGATTATAATAATTTGAATAAGAATTATTAGGTCTATTAATAGCATTTAAAGTCTTATAAGGTATTTGATATTATGTTATCTATCCAAATGAATTTTCCTTCAACACTTAAGGAGGTTGAGAATAAATCATTCAATAATGATCTATTTTCTTTGAAAGGGCTGTAATTTTAGAAACTATCATAGTCATCATATCTGAATCATGAACACTAGCTACTCTCTTAGGATTTACCCGTTCAGAAGGCCATTGAAACTTTTTAGTAACCATTTCTTCAATTAATGCGTATGTTCCATCAAAAGGTTTTGACATTTATGATCCACCAGCAGTAGCATCTATAATAGATCTCAATGATCCTACTAATCCATTATAAAGTGTTTGAATTATTAACCAATCTGGTAAAGCATGATGTGGGCACTTCCTAAGAAGATCATTAAATCTCTCCCAAGTTTCATATATTGACTCTCCTTCAAACTAACAAAAGGTTGTAATATAATTTCTTAGTTTAGCAGTCTTTGATGGAGGGAATATTTTGATAGAAACTTTTGATATAATTCTCTCCAAGTTCTAATAGATCCCGATGCTAATGAGTTTAACCACGCCTTAGCTTTATCCCTTAATGAAAAAGGAAAAAGTTTAAGTTTGACAGCGTCACTAGACACTCCATCATATTTAAAAGTAGAACACAGTTCTAGAAACTAGCGAGATGTAAATTTGGATCCTCATTATGTGCTCCTTCAAATTAATTATTTTGTATCATTTGGATAATAGCAGGTTTAAGTTCAAATGAATTAGTAGCAACATTAGGATTCTGAATAGTTATGTGAATTTCATCTGCTGTTGGGTTATCATAATCTCTTAAAGGTCTTGGCAAATTTCCTATATAATTTCTCTGATTATCTTGAATATTTGCCATTTTGCAAGGATTTTCAATTTATTTTTGTTTTTTTTGTTGTTTTCTAATTTTTCTGACAGCACACTCTAACTCCGAATCGTAAGGCACTAAACCTATAGATCCACTACTACGCATATACAAACACAAATACTTTAACAAAGTAAAGAAACACACAATTACACACTATAAAATAAAGGTTTTCTATTACTATAAATTCTGTTTATACTTATTTACTTACTATGTTACTTTCCTACATACTTTCTTTACTTCGTTACTTGCCCCGACAACGGCGCCAAAAACTTGATGCATGGGACTTTATATTTTGCATGAATTTATCAACTCAGATATCTATTTTATAATGCTTTTGTTAAGTCCAAGCATTCAACGCAATTATATGTATCGTATCAAGTAATACAAGGCTCTAATGGAGTCTTGGTTATCGATCCCACATGGAAGTTTTTAATATATAAGAAAGTGTTCACAATTTAGGTAACATAGCACTAAAATATGACATTTAATTTGCAATTAAAGTTTTCTACTTACTACTACTATGCATGAAACAATAATGATTAACTACACTACAATTACTTCTAACAACTTTAGAAAGAGAATTAACAAATAGACACACTAAATTAAGTGTTTGAAAGGTTTTCAATATATGAGAAAAGTATCTTTCCTCTTGCAATGAGAATATGATGTGTGGATTGATATGGAACAAATATTTATGTTATTGTGCCAAATAGGAGCATAGATGATTCTTTACCCTTAAAAGAGTACCCCCTCTTCTAAGTAAGAAAATAACATTGACATATCCTAAGTTTAGTCTCTAAATCTAAGGCTAGACTGGGAGGATACCGGCTCTCACTTCGGAGCTCCCACTCACCCTTCACCCGAAGGCTAACCTTTGATATTAGTTACTAATCTTAGAACCAATTTAGGGATTTCAGCTTGTCACCCTGAAATCTCCACATTGAAGTCCATCAAAATATATTTCCTTACTCATTTGCAGTCAATTCTATCGGCATTATTTTTAGATTGTGTGTTTTATCTTGAAAAGGGGGTAGCCTAACAGAAATTGTGCGGCGAATTTTTAATTTAATTTAAATAAATAATTTAAAAAGTAGTATTTGATTTTGAAAATAATTTTAAATTTGAAAATTTTAAGATATGAAATCAAACTGATCTCACATCCCAAATAGTTTATATAAATGAGCGCCACATCACAAGTTATGTATCTATCCCGAAGAATAGACACACTACTTGATGATGGGGCTCGATTAAATAAACTAGAAGATTTTGTGACATCCGTTTGGTCTGCGAACCAATTTTATAAGCCGACAAATTCCCCTGCTTAATATGAAAGCATTAAACAGGGTTTATATTACCTGGGTTCTTAAAAATTCCCTATAAGGGCAAGCCCCTATAGTTAATTACATCTTAAGTGACGGCAATCACCTAAGAAAACTCTCGATGATAATCAGTAGTTCTGCTCTCAAGAATTTCAAATTTTAAGTTTTCAAGGGATTGAATTTTGGAATTTCAATAGGGAATGGATCAAATTTGGAACATTTTCTTTTGGGAATTCAAAGGTAGAAAGGTAGGAGAAATCACAGATTCGAAGCGAACTTCGGTAATTTCCCGACTATCCTATTGTTTGGCTTAGATTTAGGAAAGTCCTAATGTCTATTTAGTAATTCAATCTTGCCAATTTTAATTAATTAGGACTTATATTTGTATGACATGATCATACAAATAGCCTCGAAGATGTGAGGGTTTATATCGTATCGGACGACTACCTCAAAGTCCTAAGACCGGTTAGGGCTTAATTTGCTATGCAAATGCCTAACGAAGAGTTGAGGATTTATGTTGCACTAGGCAAACTACCTCGAAATCCTATGGCTTGGTTATTTAATTCTAGGAAAGTTTTGCTGAAGTAGACTCAGGTTTCATTGATGACGATGGCCGTGCTGCCCACCATGCTCCGAGCTCCTTGTTGTTGCAGAGGTTTAATTATAGAAGTCATAAATCAGGAGATGAGAAAATGTATTGGTTTAGAGAAAATCTTAATTTCCAAGTGTCTTTTTTATATTTTATTTAAAACAAATCTTAAAGTTGATTATAACGACACCGGTTAAGATCCCACGGTTCCATCCTTCCGACATCGTTATTTTTATCGGATTCACTTAGTCCAGATGAATTTGCTAAACTCAACTTAATGAGTTCCACACTTTCATTTAGACCGTGGAAATCCCGTTAGCAACACGTAGGTTACATCATCCGAGGTATTCCCGATCATCCAACAAGACGTTTTAATTTAGTTGTAATTGCAGTTTTGTGTTCTGTTTGTGATTAAATTTTGAGTTGTTTTATATTTTGAAATGTTGTGGCGGTGAATTTTATCTTGTAATGATTTTTAATTTAGTTTTGGTTTCAGTTTTAGGGGCTATCCTAAAGGTGTGGGTTTTCATGCAACAGTTGTTTATCATGCAAGAAAAGTAAGTGCGATGCGATTAAATAAATTGCAATAAGGTAAATTGCAATAAAATAAAAGCGTACCTGGAGGGTCTTCCCATCATCCCAGGCTGCACTTAAACACAATTTAGAATATTTAAGCAAATTCCTAGGTAAAGCTAAGGGAAGGGTTTTGGTTTTCTACCAAATTCCTATTCCTATAGCTAGTCATTTCCTATGACGTCTAGGTTCTTGTGTTTTGGTTTGAGGACGACTTTCTTCATCAAAGAATAATTAAGTTCAATTGTTCTTATAAGTATCCTATCATATTGAGGAAGTGATTAAGAAGAATTTTAAACATCTTTTCAATACTGATAAGATTGTTTTAAGTCCAAATGAATTTAATCATACAAATGAATTAATCGTCCGGGAATTCAAGTTTTGTTATCTTGCTCAGTGAACTAAGACATTTGAATATCCTATAAGTGAAGTAACATTTCATTTAACGTTCTATTTAGGAGTTATGACAACCAAAGCTTTCAAGGGAAAATTGGTGTTCAAATGATTTATGATTTAATTTAAGTTAATGGGTTTAAATTTGGAATATTGTTCAAGTTGCTTTATATTTATTTTCAAATTCTTTGTCTTAGGTGATGTCATTTTTAATTCAATTTAACTTTAACTTTAATTTAATTTGATTTGGTTTAGTTTAAATTTTAATTTAGTTTAATTTAATTTAATTTAACTTGATTTGATATGCTTTAATTTAATTTAATTTAATTTAATTTATTTATTTATTTTTTTGAATTTAATTTTATTTAATTAATGTAATTTAACTTTAATTAAATTTAATTAAATTTAATTTAATTTATTCAATTTAATTTAATTTAATTTATTTGATTTAATTTAATTTTAAATTAATTTAATTTGTTTGATTTAATTTAATCTTTAATTTAATTTTATTTTTAATTTTAATTTAATTGAAAATTTAAAAAAAGTTTAATAATTTAACTTTTAACTTAATTTTGATGATTAGGTCCATTAATATTTTAAAACTTAGATTTTAATTATCATTTTAATTGGAGATTAAATATTATTGAGATGATTAATTTAGGGATCTTTAAATTAAAGAACAAATCTCTTCCTAATAATATCCCTATTTAATAATTCCAACTTTATTATTCTTCCAAATTTAATCAATTGTTTGATTAAAGTTTATTTTAATTATCTTTAAATTGTTTAATAGGTTTCTACCCTTTAATTATTTAAATTTCAATCATCCAAATCAGATTAAGATCAAATATTTTACTTGTTAATTTTATTAAGCCTAAAGTTTTAATTAAGGGTTAAAATTTTAATTACCACTTTGCCCTTCAAGCTTAATAAATTCATAACTCACTAAATTGAACTTAAATGAACTTGAAATTTTTATGTGACTTCACTCATATGTCAATAAAGACATGAGAGGAGAAAATGTGATTTTCCTGTATTTAATTTATTTATGTAATTATTTTTGGTGGAAAATAGAGATTTCCAAGGGAAATTTAATAATATGATCAAGGGAAAGTTTCTGTCCTTCAGAAGATTATGGGACATTCCTAATGACCACAGGACCACTTGGACCAATTTTGGTGATTTTTTGAATAATATTATTTTTATTATAATTATTTTTAGTTTTGGAGTATTAATTAATTTAAGAATAAAGTAAAGGTTGAAAAATTAATATTATATTTTTCAAAACTCTCTCTGATATCAAGGAAATCAGAGAATCAATTTTTAAAATTTTCTGATTTTTCTTTGATTTATTATAATTAATTTAGTGAAAATGATAGAAAATACTTTTTTTAATTTTAAAATTACCCTAGGGCTTTAAAATTTAATATCTCATTAAATAGACCTAAGAAAAATATGGGGTTTGTTCCTAAATGATTAAAATTTAAAATGTGACATTTTGGTTAATTTTATTATTTTTGTGATTTTTATTATTTTTTAATTATTAAAATATTAAAATAATACCAAAAAGTCAACTTTTTTCGAAAATTAAAATTTTAATTTTTTTAAATTCCCCTGATATCAGAGAGGCTCCAAAACCAATTTGGTAAATTTTTGAAAAGTATTTTGAAAGTTATGAATTTTTGAAATTCAAATTGACTAAATGGCTTAATCAACCCATTTAGTAGGGCTAACCAAGTCCAATTGACTTCAAATTTTTGTAGTGGATTCCTCTGATCCTAAAGGTCAGTGGAGAATTGATTTCAAGTTAATTTGATGTATGGTTAGCTCTAATTAATTAAGGAGCTATTTTGGGTATTTAAGCCAATTAGGGTTATTTTAATTAAACTAATCCAAAATCTATTTTTCCTAAGGTCCTCTGGTCATAAGAGACATCACCAAATTTTCCTAGAATTTATTTCACAACATGCTAATTATTGGATTTAAAATACTCAAAACAGTAACATGAATTTGAAAAATCAATAACTTCTCATAGGGATGGCCTCTGACTTTAGAAAATTCAGGGAATATTTCCAAATTCAGAGGCTTCAAAAGCCCTATGGTCTCATGCCATGGTGAATTTCCTATATGCATGGAGAATTAAAACAATGCAGAAGGGAAATAAATAATTAAAAATAAAATACTTGATGAAATTAAATGATTTCTTTTCCACATTATTCTCCTCTGTTCACTGAGCAAGAGGGTATTTTTATTTTATTTTTCTGATTTTCCTACACAAAGTTATGGATTTTTGAAATTTAGGGAATTAAATAAATCAAAAAATACTCTAATTTTCTATCTATCCACGCGGCGCAGCGCCAACCTCGGCAGCTCCAAAACGCCGCGTGGCGCTCTCCGGGGGCCCGCTGTGTCGTTCCATCTCCTGATCCGGCGCGATCCTGGCCGTCCGTCCGCGCGTGTATTAAATGAACGACATTCGTTCATCATCCCCAGGCGTCCTTACCCGAGAGCCGTCCGTCTTCTAGGCCTAAGATCTCACTCGATACTTGACCAAATTTAACGTTCTTATGCTCTATGGATTCGTCTTGAGAAGACAAACACATCCATACGGTTTATGTGTCATGAAATTGACTCAATGAAAATGGAGAATGTTCAGAAGCTCCGGAAGAAGAGTGAGGCCATACCTTTGCTCAGAGAAGTGTGGCTTCGATCTGAGGGTTGTGTCACCTTCGATTGGATCCCAGCAAGCTCCAGATGAAGTCTCCCGGTCCAGTGAATTGCCTAGCTACGAAAGTGACCACGGCCGATCAAAAAGCTTGGAGGCTGGAGCAACTGGGTGGCCTCGGAGATGGGGCTTTCGGTGGGAAACTTCTCCTCTTGGTCCAGGTGAAGGTGTAGGACCGGTCGATTTGAGGATTGGCTCACCGTGGCAAAGTGTCCTGGTTTTGGGTGAAATTTCGGTTGAGAAATTGGATTCGTTGGTGGGGATTAGTGCAAATTGACACCGGGGATCAACTCGCTCTAAGGATGGAGAAGGGTTTGGAACAATTTTGGCGCAGTTTCGACAAGGTTTGTGCAACTCTCCTCTCATGGCCGTGAGGGGTCGGGTTTAAATAGAGGTGGCTGGAGAGCCTCACAGGGATGGCCAAGGGCTGGGATCAGCTGCTCTGGTCATGGGAAGAACAGCCATGGTGGCCATTGGGCATGGGGCAGCTCAGGAAGGTGGAATTCTAAAGTTGGCTCACATGTGAGCTCTCGGGTGTGGTGTTTTCCGGCGACCCAGGCGGCTGGCCGGCAGGCATGGGTCACCCTCAGGGTCAGTGAGGTCAGAGCTTGATTCCTGTGAGTTCAATTAATGGTTTCCATGTGTAAAGGTGGTGAATTGAAATGGAATGGGAAAGGGGTGATTTTGGCTTGGTTTAGGTCAACCCAAGTATTTGTGCTTGGTTCACCATCCAAGGCTTGACCTTGGGCGAGGGGGAATCATTTGGGTCGACTGAATTGTGGTAGTGAAGTCCCCATCCATGGTGAGGTGGCTAAACATGGTTTAGAGTGTATCATGCTTAAGGTAAAAAGGGCTTAAAAAGGGTTTAAGAAAGAGACCCTCTCTCTTACCATTAATGGTTTAGTGAGGTGGAAAGTGGATTCCATGGCTCTCATGTCTCCTATGGGGCTCATGCATGGCTTCATGGCTTGTCTTTGGCTTGGGGAAAAGCTTGGTCAATTTCATGAAAATGGATCTTAGAAATTTTGGTAATTTGATGGGAATTTGTATGGGGCTCAATTTGGAATCATTTGATGATTGATTTGAACTTAGGGATGATTTTAATTAAGGGTATGATGAGAAGAATTTATCATATGGGCTTTAGCATGAAATTTGGGCTTTTAGGAAGGCTTAAGAAGGTGGGCCTTTGGTTTGAAAATAAATTTATGGATGGGAATTTTGTAAAGGATTGGGCCAAATAAATATTGTATTTAGTTCATGGATGTGTCATGAGTGATTTGAAGCAAATTGGGAGTGATTTGGGCTTGAATTGGGTTGAATTTGGGCTTCTTTGGTGAATGGGCCAATATAGGTCAAATTGAGCTAACTTGGGCCAATGTTGGGCTAGGGTTGAAATTGATGTAAAATGAATGTTTGGAAATGTTTATGGGAGTGTTTCAAAGAGGTTTTGGCTTTGGTTGGGCTTTGATTTTGGGGTTTGGGCTTATTTGGGTTAGGTTTGGGTTTAGGTCAAAATTGGGCTTATTGGTTTTGGGTTGAATTTAAGTGGGGTTTGGGTCTAAATTTTGTGCAAATCATGTTAAGGTTTTGTTTGTAGGGATGTTAAGGGAGGTTTGGAAAAGATTTGGGGTTAATTAGAGTTGAATTGGGTGAGTTTGGGTTAGGTTTGAGTCATGGGTCCAAATTGGGCTTTTAAGGCCAAAAGTGAAATTGGATCCAAATGTCAATCAAATTGGACTTGGGTTTGGTCTCGATTGGTATTGGGAATGTTGAATTGAAGTTTAGAATTGAATTGGACCAGAATTTGGGTCAATTGGGTAGGTTTGGTTTGACATTGAGTTCACTTAGGGTTAAAAATGGGTCAAATTGGGGGTTTTGACAAAAGTAGGGTTAATTGACAAAATTCGCCCATGGTGTAGTTGAACAAAATGGAATTGGGAATATTTGAGATTTTATGGAATTTTCTGGGAATTTTCTGAATTTTTGGATTTTTGGGTCAAGAGGGGTATTTTGGGTATTTGGAGGGTATTGGAAGGTATTTTTGGTATTTTTGGTATTTTTGGGTATGGATGATCAATTTTAGTAATGTGGGAATGCTTGGGGTTAATTTTGAGGAATTTTTGGTAATTTAGGTGATTTTGGAGGATTTCAAGGGTTTTGGGTAGGCTAGGCGGGTGTAGGGTCCCGGGGGTCAAAAATTGAAAATTTGGGAAATTGAAGACTGGGTGAATGTAAGTGGAATAAAATCATTTTGGTTGAGCCATGAAGCCATATCAAGCCCACATGAGCCATGAAGGGACTCATTTGAGGCATCCACTATGTTGTTCCTAACCCTCTTAGCCAAGGGCTTAGGGGTTAAGGACCATCCATGTGAATCACTTACATGAGTCAGGAGGTCAAGTAGGGTATGGGTGTGTGAAAGTGTAGTGTATGTGTAAGTCGGCCCTTTCACCGGACCGAGCCACCGCAAGGCGATCCTAAGGCCGGAGAGTCCTATAGGAACACATCCTTTAAACTTCCACATTTGATTTCGACCCTACAGGTGATTAGGGGTCTACAATCAAGTTTGTGGAGTTTGCAGGGAGTTAGGAAGTGGTTTGAATTTCTAAAAGGTGGGTCCCAATTCTAATCCTCTAAGATAGTCAAAGGAAAAGCCTAAGGCTAGATCCTAAGTACTAAAGGGGAGAAGAGAGGACCTCATCAAAAATGAGGTCAACAAATAGACCCCCAATAGGTGTGGTGTGCTAACCAAGCACACCGTGCGTATTGGCGTTGACCGAAAAGATCAAAAAAACCAACACAGATGTCCAAGTGACAAACTTAGGACAAAGTAGAAGAATTTCTGCTGGGGAGTGTCAGGTATATCTCTGAGACTGGAGATTCCTGAACTCTCGCTGGGGAAAGGAAAAGGAGGTGAATCCCAAATCACATGACCTGGGGGAATTTCAATTTAGATTTTATTTTGTTTCAGTTTAAGTTTTGATGTGTGAGCTTAGATTTCAATTTGGAGTTTTAATTTAGATTGACGTTTTGTCAAAATTAATTTGAAGGGATTTGAACTTGAAATGAGGATTGGAATTTTGTGGTTTTAGATGTAACATCTTCAACCTGAAAAGAAAATTGAATTGATTGGATTGAATCATTACAATGAGGAGAGATCTCAGAGCAATGCAGTATTGGATGTGAAATCCTTAACCTCAAGAGTTTGATTTTGATGTACTTCATCGCAATAGTGAAAGAATCCTAAAGCAATGCAGTTTCGGATGTAAAATCCTCAACCCCAAGAATTTGGTTTTGATGTATTTCATTGCGATAGAGAAAAAATCCTAAAGCAATGTAGTTTCGGATGTAAAATCCTCAACTCCAAAAGTTTGAATTTGATTTACTTCATTGTGATAAGGAAAGGATCCTAAAGCAATGCAGTCTCGGATGTAAAATCCTCAACCCCAAGAATTTGAATTTGATGTATTTCATTGCGATAGGGAAAAAATCCTAAAGCAATGCAGTCTCGGATGTAAAATCCTCAACCCAAAAGTTTGAATTTGGTGTATTTCATTGCAATAGGGAAAGAATCCTAAAGCAATGCAGTCTTGGATGTAAAATCCTCAACCCAAAAGTTTGAATTTGATGTATTTCATTGCGATAGGGAAAGAATCCTAAAGCAATGCAGTCTCGAATGTAAAATCCTCAACCCAAAAGTTTGAATTTGATGTATTTCATTGCGATAGGGAAAGAATCCTAAAGCAATGCAGTCTCGGATGTAAAATCCTCAACCCAAAAGTCTGAATTTGATGTATTTCATTGCGATAGGGAAAGAATCCTAAAGCAATGCAGTCTCGGATATAAAATCCTCAACTCCAAAGTTTGAATTTGATGTATTTCATTGCGATAGGGAAAGAATCCTAAAGCGATGCGATCTCGGATGTAAAATCCTCAACCCAAAAGTTTGAATTTGATGTATTTCATTGCGATAGGGAAAGAATCCTAAAGCAATGCGAGTCTCGGATGTAAAATCCTCAACCCAAAAGTTTGAATTTGATGTATTTCATTGCGATAGGAAAGAATCCTAAAGCGATGCGATCTCGGATGTAAAATCCTCAACTCAAAAGTTTAAACTTGATGTATTTAATTGCGATAGGGAAATAATCCTAAAGCAATGCAGTTTCGGATGTAAAATCCTCAACCCCAAAAGTTTGATTTTGATTTGAATAGTCATTGACTTTGCAAAGATTTGTAGTGTTGATTTGAAAAGTGTGGAATTTTGGTGTTTCGAGAATTTCATGAAAGTTGTAAAAGACTTTCATGGAAGGAAATAGATTAGGAGGGAATATGTAGATGTTACATACCCCGTTCAAAAGAGTTAATCGAAAGTTTCTGGTTTGGATTGGATATAATTCCTCGCCATCAGATTCGATCCGCGTCAATGGAATCAACTGCTTCCATCCCAAACAAGGGAGAGAATAGAACGGATTGGATTTCAGATTTGGAAGGTTGAGTTAGAACTCGAATGAAATTTGATTTGAAATTTGGAAAGATTGAATTTGAAAAAAGATTGAGATTGGATCTGAGATCTGGAAGATCGAATTTGAAATTGATTTAAAACTTGTGCTCATTTTGTTTATCCTTTAACGATTTAAATTTATTTTATTTATTTAATGTTCATGTGAGTTTGGTGGTTATCATTTTTAGATTTTTACGGAAAGTTTTTCTTTTATTCTTTTTTTTTTCTTTTTTGTTCTTTGTTCGAAGTTCATTTAACTTTAATGGCGTTACCCAGTCAATTTGCACAAAAGAGGTGAAGGCCAAAAAATGTGACATGGTCACTTTCATTCCAATCATGTCGAAGATACATCATACAACTCGATCTGGAATACATCTCATACAATCCATGTAGACTCAAAACGGACTATGTATGATCTTTGTTGATCCATCCAAAAAGGTATCACGTCAAAAATCCATGTACGAATAGTGGGGTACATGGTTAATAACATCACCTTCCAAGCCATCCTTGGCAAGAATGCCGTATGGATGTACGTTGGAGGTGTGATATTTTCCATGCAACTCACGACTCGTAAGGCCGGAGGCTCTCTAGCTCCGAGTCTGGCTGGAAGTGGTAAGGTGTCTTCCTGTCGTCCATCCTTCGAAAGTAACCGAGATCCGCTTCATCGGTACTCTCGGTATGCAATGTTTAGCGACATCCGCTCCGTTGCCCTTCGATATCATGACGGAACCTACCGGTAATGGTATCTTCACCGGCCCTCGGAACTCACCCGGGCCTCGCTATCCGGAGGTCGGATCCGAACATGATGTTACACTCGTTCGGGAAAGAAACCGTGCGAAAGGTCGACAAAGTCGTGGTGATCTTTGTGCGGGGGTATGCGATCACTCCCGCTTGTAAATATTAATGATGCAAGCTGTTGGGTATGCAATCGCCGGCGAGTACCCTCCATGTTATCAATCTTTTTACCATTATTTTGATGACCAATGACATTGGATCCACCTGGCCATGACGGAGTATTCCCGGTGGGTTTCCCTTCCTGTCTTCTGCGAAGTTGTAGCAGCATCCACATTGTATTGTAATTCTTCCTTTCCCTGGCATCCATCTCCGGGGTTATGAGTAGGTGTTTTCTCTTAGGCGACCCGCTCGGCCCATTCTTTTCAAATCCCGGATGCAATCCATGATTTGTTGTTGTTCATATTCTGAGAATACGTCTGTATGTAGCTCGAGGCCTTCTAGTATATTGATCCTCCTGCCTCTGATTCTCTCAAAGTATTCAAAAGTTTTCTTTTCACATTCTGCATTCTTTCCAGCTCGTACTCTAGAATAATCTGCAAATGGCGGGGCCTGGTGACGTATTGTGGGATATACGGCTCAATCCCTTCACGTTCTCCCGCATACCTCGGCTCCTCGGGGATGATGTCTGTCGGGACATCCTCCGGGGTTGCTTATGCAACAAGGTTATGCATTCGCGGTGGTTCTATCCGGTGGCGTGGTAGCCTTCTTTCTTCGATCTTCGTGAGATTTCCCTGGTCCCTTCGTTATCCTAGGAGCTGGCCTCCTTTCTTTCGGTACACAGTGAGCTCGGCCTCCTTAAAGTATATGTCGCGGCGAGTAGAATCTGCCTCGTCGCGCCTGGTCCGTTGCTAGTTTGGTCAACATCTTGCGGATACGGCGATTTTTATTTCTTCGTTGAGTTGCCGTGAGAGTAGCCCTTCGTACTTCCCGAGTTTACGTAGGCGCGGCGGCGACAAGCCTGCCCTCTGCTGTAGTGACTACAGACTTGATTTTCTTGTCTTCTTTAGTGTTTGTTTTCCTTTTCTTGTTTCTGGATTGGTGGCTTGGGCCACCCACTTTCATTACTGTATGACTGGGCAGTTTCTCTCGGTCAACTGGGATCCAGTCACTTTCTTTATATTGCAGGCCTGCTGGTGCAAAGTCCGAGTCAATCTTGATTATTGCTCCATCTTTCACCCTCTTTTAGTCGAGTGCAAGGCTTACGCCATTTCTAAAGTTCAGGACCAACCGCCCGTTCGACATTTCCCTGTGAAAAGACAAGGAAAAGGATCAGGGGCTGTAACATTAAGAAAATGTTTATTAAAGACAGTTTTTTTATTACTCTTATATTTTTTTAAATTTAACAGGAATGAAGTGGGATAAGATCAGGAAAGAGATTTTGATGTGGAAGAGAAAACAAGGAAAGCTTTATTATCATGATTTTATTTATTTTAGCACATTTTTATTATTTTTGGGTTCGGACCCAGTCATAAGTAATTACTTCGCCCGTGTTTCTTAGGGATGAAGAATTCAATCCTTCGAAACATCAGGTAGCGTAATACTTTTTCAAGTATCGTCCATTGATCGGAAGCATATGTCGTTCTCCTTGGCAATTCACTAGCTGGTAGGAGCCTCCACGAGTATACCGCTTCAACCACAAACGGTCCTTCCCAAGTGGGTTCAAATTTTCCTCCTATCTTGCAGGTGTGCGAGGATAGGTCTCTTGAGAACGAGAACTAGGTCACCAACTTTGAAGGTTCTTGGGCGGACCCGATCCGTCATGGGCTTGAACCATCTTAGCTTGGTATAGTTCTAAATTCTGCTGCGCTGCAAGTCTTTTCTCTTCCAGGCTTTCCAATTCTTCTAGTCGTAATTTGGCATTCTCTTCTGTCGTGATTTTGTTTGCAACTGCAACTATGAGGGACGGAAGCTGAACTTCTAAGGGTAACACTGCCTCAGACCCATACACCAGAGCGTAAGGTGTAGCTTGAGTAGGAGTTCTAAAGGTTGTTCGGTAGGCCCATAAGGCTTCTAATAACTTCTCGTGCCAATTTCTCTTATTATTGTCCAAAGTTTTCTTTAAAATTTGAACGAGTATTTTATTAAAAGCCTCAGCCAGGCCGTTTGCTCTTGGGTAGTAAATTGTTGAATATCGCTAGTCGATTCCATGTCTCCTGACAAAATTGTTGATTTGTGTGCTTCTGAATGCCGACCCATTATCCGAGATGATCCCGTGCGGCACTGCGAAACGGTAGACAACTTGGTTCTTGAAAAGCCGTAGCACGTGGTGTGCTTTCACTTCTCTAAGTGGAGCCGCCTCCGCCCACTTGGAAAAGTAATCAGTAGCCGCAAGAATGAAGCGATGTCCTTTTGAAGATGGTGGTTCCATCGGACCCACTATATCCGTTCCCCAACATTCAAATGGCCGCGACGCAATTGTCGGATGTAGCACATTTGGAGGTTGGTGTAGAACCACTTCGTGCACTTGGCATTGGTAACGGCTCTTGGCGATTTTCATGCGATCGGTCATCATCGAGGGCCAGTAGTACCCTAATCTTTTAATTTTCATTTTCATCTTCGGACCCGACTGGTGAGCGCCACAGAGTCCTGAATACACCTCTTTAACGATTTCATGGGCCTCGAATCCGCTTAGGCACCTTAGCCACATTTGATCAAAAGACCTTCTGTATAACTGTCGGCATATTTTTAGGTTGTGTGTTTTATTTTAAAAAGGGGGTCGCCTAACAGAAGTATGTCGGCGAATTCTTAATTTAGTTTAAATAAATAATTTTGAAAAGTAGTATTTGATTTTGAAAATAATTTTAAATTTGAAGGTTTTAAGATATGAGATTAAACCGATCTCACATCCCAAATAGTTTATATAAACGAGCACCGCACCACGAACCGTGTATCTATCCCTAAGGATACACTGCTTGATGGTGGGGCTTGATTAAATAAACTAGAAGATTTGTGACATCCGTTTGGTCTGTGAACCAATTTTATAAGCCGAAAAATTCCCCTGCTTAATATGAAAGTATTAAACAGGGTTTATATTACCTGGGTTCTTTAAAATTCCCTATAAGGGCAAGCCCCTATAGTTAATTACATCTTAAGTGACGGGAATCACCTAAGAAAACTCTCGATAATAATCAATAATTCTGCTCTCAAGAATTTCAAAGTTTAAATTTTCAAAGGATTGAATTTTGGAATTTCAATAGGGAATGGATCAAGTTTAGAACATTTTTGTTTTGAGAATTCAAAGGAAGAAAGGTAGGAGAACTTACGGATTCGAAGTGAACTTCGGTAATTTCCCGACTATCCTATTGTTTGGCTTGGATTTAGGAAAGTCATATTGTTTATTTAGTATTTCAATCTTGCCAATTTTAATTAATTAGGGCTTATATTTATATGATAGAATCATACAAATAACCTGGAAGATATGAGGGTTTATGTCGTATCAGACGACTACCTCGGAATCCTAAGTCCGGTTAGGGCTTATTTTGCAGTGCAAATGCCTAATAAAAGGTTGAGGATTTATGTTGCACTAGGCAAACTACCTCGAAGTCCTATGGCTTTGTTATTTAATTCTAGGAAAGTTTTGCTTGAAGTAGACTCGGGTTTCTGTCGATGACGATGGCCGTGCTTGCCCACCATGCTCCGAGCTCCATGTTGTTGCGAGTTTTAGTTTTAGAAGTCATAAATCAGGGGATGAGAAAAGTGTTTTGTTTTAGAGAAGTCTTAATTTCCAAGTGTTTTTGTGTTTTAATTAAAACAAATCTTAAAGTTGATTATAACGACACCGGTTAAGATCCCACGGTTCCATCCTTCCGGCATCATTATTTTTATCGGATTCACTTAGTCCGGATGAATTTGCTAAACTCAACTCGAATGAGTTCCACACTTTCATTTAGACCGTGGGAAATCCCGTTAGCAACACGTAGGTTACATCATCCGAGGTATTCCCGATCATCCAACAAGACGTTTTAATTTAATTGTAATTGTAGTTTTGTGTTCTGTTTGTGATTAAATTTTGAGTTATTTTATATTTTGAAATGTTGTGGCGGTGAATTTTATCTTGCAATGACTTTTAACTTAGTTTTGGTTTCAGTTTTAGGGACTATCCTAAAGGTGTGGGTTTTCATGCAACAGTTGTTTATCATGCAAGAAAAGTAAGTGTGATGCGATTAAATAAATTGCAATAATGTAAATTGCAATAAAATAAAAGCGTACCTGGAGGGTCTTCCCGTCATCCCAAGCTGCACTTAAAACACAATTAGAATATTTAAGCAAGTTCCTAGGTAAAGCTAAGGTAAGGGTTATGGTTTTCTACCAAGTTCCTAATCCTATAGCTAGTCATTTCCTATGACGTCTAGGTTCCTTGTGTTTTGGTTTGAAGACGATTTTTTTCATCGAAGAACAATTAAGTTCAATTGTTCTTATAAACATCCTATCATATCGAGGAAGTGCTTAAGACAAATCTTAAACATCTTTTCAATATTTCTAGGATTGTTTTAAGTCCAAATGAATTTAATTATATAAATGAATTAATCGTCCGGGGATTCAAGTTTTGTTATCTTGCTCAGTGAACTAGGACATTTGAATATCCTATGAGTGAAGTAACATTTCATTTAATGTTCTATTTAGGAGTTATGATAACCAAAGCTCTTGAGGGCAAATTGGTGTTCAAATGATTTGTGATTTCATTTAACTTCAGTTAAAGGGTTTAAATTTGGAATAGTGTTCAAGTTGTTTCATATTTAATTTCCTTCATGCCTTAGGTGATGTCATATTTAATTCAACTTAATTTAATTTAACTTAATTTAATCTTTAATTTAATTTAATTCAATTTAATTTAATTTATTTAATTTGATTTTATTTATTTAATTTAATTTAATTTAATTTAATTCAATTTAGATTGATTTGATGTTAAATTAAATTAATTTGATTTGATTTAATTTTAATTTAATTTGATTTAATTTAATTTAATTTAATTTTAATTTAATTTAATTTAATTTTATTTTATTTTATTTTATTTTACTTAATTTAATTTGATTTTATTTAATTTTATTTAATTTAATTTAATTTATTCATTCAATTCAATTTAATTTGTTTATTTAATTTAATTTATTTTAATCTTTAATTTAATTCAACTTTTAATTTTAATTTAATTTAATTTAATTTAATTCAATTTAATTTAATTTTTAATTTAATTTAATTTTTAATTTTAATTGAAATTTTAAAAGAGTTTAATAATTTAATTTTAGTTTAATGATTAAGTCTTTTAATATATTTTAAATTTGAGTTATCATTTTAATTAAGAATTGAATATTAATGAGATGATTAATTTAGGGATTTTTAAATTAAAGAATAAATCTCTTCCTAATAATATCCCTATTTTAATAATTCCAATTTTATTATTCTTCCAAATTTAATCAATTATTTAATTAAGGTTTAATTATTTTAAATTGTTTAATGGGTTTCTCCCCTTTAATTATTTAAATTTCAATCATCCAAAATCAGATTAGGATCAAATATTTTGCTTGTTAATTTTTTTTGTTAAACCTAAAGTTTTAATTAAGGATTAAAATTTTAATTACCACTTTACCCTTTAAGCTTAATAATTTCATAACTCACTAAATTGAACTCAACTGAACTTGAAATTTTTATGTTACTTCACTCATATGTCAATAAAGACATGAGAGAAGAAAATGTGATTTTTCTGTATTTAATTTATTTATATAATTATTTTTGGTGGAAAATAGAGATTTCCAAGGAAAATTTAATAACATGACCAAGGGAAAGTTTCTGTCCTTAAGAAAATTAGGGGACATTCCTAATGACCAGAGGACCACTTGGACCAATTTTGGTGATTTTTTGAATTATATTATTTTTATTATAATTATTTTAACTTTCGGAGTGTTAAGTAATTTAAAAATAAAATAAATGTTGAAAAATGAATTTTATATTTTTCAAAAATCTCTCTGATATCAAGGAAATCAGAGAATCAAATTTTGCAATTTTCTGATTTTTCTATGATTTATTATAATTATTTTAGTGAAAATGCTAGAAAATACATTTTTTAATTTTAAAATTACCCTAGGGCTTTAAAATTTAATATCTCATAAAATAGACCTAAGAAAAATATGTGGTTTGTTCCTAAGTGATTAAAATTCAAAATGTGACATTTTGGTGAATTTTATTATTTTTGTGAATTTTATTATTTTTTAATTATTAAAATATTAAAATAATATTAAAAATCAACTTTTTTAGGAAATTGAAATTTTAATTTTCTTAAATTCCCCTGATATCAGAGAGGCTCCAAATCCAATTTGGTGAATTTTTGAAAGATATTTTGAAAGTTATGAATTTTTAAAGTTTAAAATGGCTAAATGGCTTAATCAACCCAATTAAGTAGGCTAACCAAGTCCAATTGACCTCAAATTTTTATGGTGGGTTCCTCTGATCCTAAAGGTCAGTGGAGACTTGATTTCAAGTCAATTTGATGTATGGTTAGCTCTAATTAATTAGAGATCCATTTTGGGTGTTTAAGCCAATTAGGGTTGTTTTAAATGAACTAACTCAAAACCTATTTTTCCTAGGGTCATCTGGTCATAAGGAATATCACCAAATTTTCCTAGAATTTATTTCACAACATGCTATTTATTGGAATTAAAATACTCAAAAAAGTAACATGAATTTGAAAAATCAATAACTTTTCATAGGGATGGCCTCGACTTTGGAAAATTCGTGAATGTTCCCAAATTTAGAGGCTTCAAAAGCCCTATGGTCTCATGCCATGGTGAATTGTATACATGCATGGAGAATTAAAAATATGCGAGAGAGTAAATAAATTATTAAAAATAAAATACTTGATGAAATTAAATAATTTCTTTTCCACATTATTCTCCTCTGTTCACTGAGCAAGTGGGTATTTTTATTTTATTTTTATGATTTTCCTACACAAAGTTATGAATTTTTGAAGTCTAGGGAATTAAATAAATAGAAAAAATCCCTAATTTTCTATTTATCCACGCGGCGCCGCGTCAACCTCGGTAGCTCCGAACGCACACGCGTCGCGCTCCCATTCGACGCCGCCATCTGACTCAGCGCTCCGGGCCCCGCGGTTCTCGTACCGTCTCCTGGTCCGACGCCATATGAGCCGTCCGCCCGCGCGTGTATTGAATGGACGGCATCCGTTCATCGTCCCCGAGCGTCCTCACCCGAGAGCCGTCCACACTAAATCCCTAAGATCTCACTCAATACTCGATGGATTTTCATGTTCTTATGTTTCCATGGATTCGTCTTGAGAAGACGAACACATTCATACAGTTTATGTGGGATAAAATTTACGCAATAGAAATGGAGAATGTTTAGAAGCTCGGGAAGAAGAGTGAGGCCATACCTTTGCTCAGAGAAGTGTGGCTTCGATCTGAGGGTTGTTGCACCTTCGATTGGATCCCAGCAAGCTCCAGATGAAGTCTCCTTGTCTGGTGAATTGTTTAGGTGTGATTTCGACCAAGCCCGATCACAAAGCTTGGAGGCTGGAGCAACTGGGTGGCCTGGAGATGGGGCTCTTGCTGGTGGACACCTTCCCTCGGTCCGGTGAAGGTGTAGAACCAATCAATTTGGGGATTGGCTCGCCGTGGAGAAGTGTCCTAGTTTTGGGCTTGGATTTCAACTCCGAAATCGAGCTCGCAGAGAAGAAATGGCGGGGGGATTTCGGTGGGGATCAAGTGCTCGTGTATGGGGAGTAGTCCGGAACAATTTTGGCAGAGTTTCCTTAAGGTTTTTTTCAGCACCTCTCATGGCCGAGAGGGGTGGTGTTTAAATAGAAGAGGGTGGAGGGCCTCCGGGGAGAGTTAGGGCTTGGGATCGACCTGCTCTTGGCAAGAGAAGAACAGCTCCAATGGCCACGCTGGGGATGGGGCAGCTCGACAGTGAGAATTCCAAGTCGGGCTCACATGTGAGCTCTCGGCCCGGTGGTTTCCGGCGGGCCGTGGTGGCCGGCCGGCCGTGGTCAGGTCACCCTCAAGGTCAGGGAGGTCAAGGCTGGAGGTTTGTGCAGTCAATTGGCCATGGACATGTGTAAAGTGGTTGAATTGAAATGGAATGGGGGATGAGCTCATTTTGGGTCCAAATGGGTCAACCCACCTTTTGGGCTTGGTTCACCTCCCCATGGCCGATTTGGGCTGAGGGAAGATCGGATGGATCAGCTAGGAAAGGGTGGACAAGTCACCATCCATGAATATTTTGATTAAACATGGATTAAGGTGAAGCATTAAAAGGGTTAAAACCTTTTTAAGGGGGCTTAAAAGAGGCTCCTCCTTTTGCCATTAGTGGCTTGATCACATGTCAAGCCTTCCATGGCTTCATGTGGCTTGTCCATGGCTTGCATGGCTCACCTTTGGCTTGGGAAAAGTGGAGTCAATTTCATGGAAATGGATTTAAGAAAAATTTTGGTATTTAGGGGTGATTTGGCATGAGGCTTGATTTGGAATTATTTGATGATGAATTTAGGACTTAGGTAATGGCTTTAATTAAGTGGATGGCAAATGGAGATGTCATGTGGGCTTTTGGGTGGATTTTGAGCTTTTTTGAAATGGTTTTAGATGGGCTTTTAAGATGGTTTAGGAAAGTGGGCTTTTGAATTTTAAAATGGATTTTGGGATGAAATTTTGGTAAAGGCTTGGGCCATATAATTGTTGGGTTTAGCTCATAGATGTGTCATGAGTGACTTGAAGCAAATTGGGGGTGATTTGGGTTTGAATTGGGTTGAATTTGGGTTCTTTTGGTGAATGGGCCAATATAGGTCCAAGTGGGCCAAGTTGGGCCAAGTTGGGCCAGGGTTGAAATTGATGTAAAATTAATGTTGAGAAATGTTTATGGGAGTGTTTCAAAGAGGTTTTGACTTTGGTTGGGCTTTGATTTTGGGGTTTGGGCTCATTTGGGTTAGGTTTGGGTTTAGGTCAAAATTGGGCCTTTTAGCTTTGGGTTGAATTTGAGTGGGGTTTGGGTCTAAATTTTGGGCAAATCATGTTAGTTTTTTGCTTGTGGGGATGCTAAGGAAGATTTAGAAAAGATTTGGGGTTAATTGGAGTTGAATTGGGTGAGTTTGGGTTAGGTTTGGGTCATGGGTCCAAATTGGGCTTTAAGGCCAAAAGTGAAATTGGATCCAAATGGCAATCAACTTAGACTTGGATTTAGTCTAAATTGGTGTTGGGAATGTTGAATTGAAGTTTAGGATTGAATTGGACCAGAATTTGGGTCAATTGGGAAGGTTTGGTTTGACATTGGATTTACTTTGTGTTAAAATGGGTCAAATTGGGGGTTTTGACAAAAGTAGGGTAAATTGACAAAATTGTCCCATGGTGTAGTTGAACAAAATGAAATTGGGAATATTTAGGATTTTCTGGAATTTTCTAGGAATTTTCTGAATTTTTGGATTTTTGGGTCAAGGGGGGTATTTTGGGTATTTGGAGGGTATTGGGAGGTTTTCTTGGAATTTTTGGTATTTGGGTATGGATGGTCAATTTGAGTGATGTGGAAATGTTTGGAATTGATTTTGGGGGATTTTGGGTGATTTAGGTGATTTTGAAAATTTTGGGTAATTTCAAGGGCTTTGGGTAGGTTAGGTGGGTGTAGGGTCCCGGGGGTCAAAAATTAAAAATTTGGAAAATTGAAGATTGGGTGAATATAAGTGGAATAAAATCATTTTGGTTGAGCCATGAAGCCACATCTTGCCCACATGAGCCATGAAGGGACTCATTTGAGGCATCCACATTGTTGTTCCTAACCCTCTTAGCTAAGGGCTTAGGGGTTAAGGACCATCCATGTGAATCACCTACATGAGTCAGGAGGTTAAGTTAGGTATGGGTGTGGTTTTAGGAGGTGTGTGAAAGTGTAGTGTATGAGTGTAGTGTGTGTGTAAATCAGCCCCTTCACTGCAGACTGAGCCACCAGGGGCGATCCCGAGGCCAAAGAGTCCTATAGGAACTTATCCTTTAAACTTCCACATTTGATTTCAACCCTCTAGGTGATTAGGGGTCTACAGTCAAGTTCGTGGAGTTTGCAGGTAGTTAAGAAGTGGTTTGAAATTCTAGAAGGTGGGTCCCAATTCTAGTCCTCTAAGATAGTCAAAGGAAAAGCCTAAGGCTAGATCCTAAGTACTAAAGAGAAGAAGAGAAGACCTCATCAAAAATGAGGTCAACAATAACGTGTTGTTTATTAATGCGTAGGATAGAGTTCTTTTCTTGATCTGATGAGCTAACAACCTATCGTCTGGTAGATTTCCTGTTTGCAGGTAGTCTATTAATGGTTGTCGCCAATCTTCTGTGTTTTATCGTCATCATTGTAATCGATTCTTCTTCTTTTTCTGACTTATGTATTGTGTCTATGTCAAGCTGTGATAGGACCTGACGTCCGTGAACTGACACTTCCACTGATTCATCTTGCAAGCAGGCAAATTCTTTTACTAGACGGGCTAGCGCATCTGCTAAAGTATTTTCTTTTTTGGGAATTTTGTAGATCGTCACATTCGGAATCTGTTCCAACAACTATATGGCATACTGGAAGTATTGCTCGAGTCTTGGCTTTAAAATTCCATACTTGTCCGCGATCTGTTGAATGATTAACTATGAATCCCCATAGATGTTGATGTCTGTTATCCCCATTTGAATAGTTAATTCTAGTCCTGTTATGAGGGCTTCGTATTCTGCTTCATTGTTTGTACACGGTTCTATTAAGTGGTAGGAGTATCTTAACATCCCCCGTTCCGGTGTTATAAAAATTAGTCCAATTCCTGCCTTACCGGGCACTATCACTTGCGATTCTTCATCTTTGTGTGCTGAAGATGCTCCGTCGAAATATAATTCCCAACGTCGATCATCAGGGTCTTCTAGGCTCATTATTTGTTCATCTGGCAAATCGTCATTGAGAGGAGATTCTGCCGGCAAAGGGTGTGCTGCGAGAAAGTCTGCTAGGACTTGTCCCTTTACGGCACGAAGAGGCACAAAAGTTATATCGAATTGCAATAATATCATCGACCATTTGGAAAGTCTGCCGGAAAGCGTTGGACGGGTCATCAAGTATTGCAATGGATTAAATTTCGAGATCAGGTTGACCTTATGAGAAAGCATGTAGTGCCTGAGCTTTTGAGTGGCAAAGATCGTGGCCAAACGGTGCTTTTCAATTGCGGGATACCTTATCTCCGTCGAAGTAAACGACGGCTTAGGTAGTAAAGAGCATTTTCTTTACCCTCATCATCGACCTAGAGCTAACGAGGCTCCGAGAGAGTCGTTTAAAGCCGCGGTATAAAGTATCAGCCGGTCTACCCGAGGTCGAGGCTGCTAAGACAGGAGGTGTCATTAAATATTGTTTAATGTCCTCGAAGGCCCTCCGGCATTTCTCTTCCCAAATAAATTTGGCGTCCTTTTTAACTAGTGCCGAGAAAGGCTGACATCTACCTGACAAGTTCGAGATAAAGCTTCGAAGATATGCCAACATCCCTTGAAAAGATCGTAGTTGTTTTAAGGTTTTGGGAGGCGGCATTTCTAAGATAGCTTTAATCTTTTCCGGGTCGATTTCAATTCCACGATGTCGGACAACGAATCTTAAGAATTTCCCGGAGGTGACGCCGAAGGCGCATTTTAAGGGATTCATCTTAAGGTTAAATTGTCTTAATCGTTCGAAAACAATTCTCAAATCATACAAGTGGTTGTCCTTTACTTTGCTTTTGATGACCACATCGTCCACGTAGCATCCAACTTGATTGTGGATGAGATCATCAAAAATTCTTGTCATTGCTCTCTGGTAGGTTGCTCCTGCGTTCTTCAGTCCCAACGGCATCACTGTGTAGCAATATACTCCGATCGGCGTTCTGAATCCCGTAAGTTTTTCATCTTCTGGAGCCATTTTTATCCGGTTGTATCCACGAAGATCCATCCATGAATGAGAATATCTCATGTGTCGAAGCGATGTCGATCATTAGTTCGGGATCGGTAGAGGGAATTCATCCTTTGGACATGCCTTGTTTAAATCTCCGAAATCCACACAAATTCGATCCGACCATTCTTCTTTCCGACCGACACTACATTGGATAGCCAAGTTGGGTATTGTTCTTCACGGACAAATTTGGCGTCTATTAGCTTTTTAACTTCGGTTATGACTTGTTGTTCGATTTCTAGACGCATTCTTCCGGGACCTTGTCCGATCGAGACGAAGTAGGATCCACTCCTAGCTTATGGATCTGCGACCTCCGGAGCTAATCCCGGCATCTCATCGTAGCTCCAAGAAAAACGAGTCTTTAAATTCCATTAATAACTTGATTATTTCTTCGGAGTCTTCTTTATTGAGTAAGGAGCTAACAAAGGTAGGTCTAGGCTCTTCGCTAGTACCTAAGTTAACTTCCGTTAACTCATCCATTGTAGATTTAATCTCTTCTTCGAATTCTGGTGGAGCATCTCCAATTTGTAAATCTTCGAGTTCGTCTGTAGTTTCCATGCAGTTTTCATTAGATTCACAAATGACAATCAAGCAAAATTCAGTATCATCAACTGATCCTACTGTGCCGAATACGAGACCATGCTTTGAATTGGGTGGACGACCCGAGTTATTCCATAATTTTTCAAAATGTTGTGATTGACCTTTTGTCCATTGTTGAGGTAAGAAACCACGCTGAATTTAATTTTGAACACAGGGAGAGTACCACTCAAAAGGTAATTCCATTAATTCTGATGAAGTGACATCTTCAAATTGTACATTATTTTCAGTTTTGGAGGAAGGAGCACCACGATAGAATTTGATGGGTTTTGCACCGCCGCTATGTACCTCTTTGACCACCATACCCTCGATCTTATTAGAATGGATCGGGGTTAGGGTCATAGTATGTACATAGTGGTTAATCTTCTCATACATCGATTTATATTCTTCATTCTTCTCATCTTCGAGAGAGATCTTGAATTGCGGCTTTTTCCGACTTATTATCGCCGCTTCTTGTTTGATTTCTTTTTCTTCTTCAGAACTGTCTTCCCAATCAACATTGATGGTTGGCTTCCTCTGTCCAACTGTCCTAACGTCTCTGCCACGACCTCATCCCCGGCCTCGACCTCGGATGCGAGTTGTGGAGAAACCTTCACCATCTCGCCGTAAGGGAGTGGTGAGTGACTGTTGGACTAGAACTACAGGTTCTTCGTTGTCTCGAACTTCCTTTGCTTCATTCGTTATGGTATCTCTGGAGAATATTGTTTTCTTCGGAGGTGTATAATAAGCTGCATCTTCATGGATTCCAATTTCATGTACGGAGAATGGTTGTAAGTCACCTTTGATGCACTGTTCTCCTCCACGTAGTATTTGATGCACTGATGTAGAGATGATGGTACCATCCGGTTTTCATGTATCCATGGTCGGCCCAGTAGAGCGTTGAACGACGTTTCTGAATCAATTATGTGAAATTTTGTCATTGTCTTTGCTAAGTCACCGGTCTTCATTAGTAGTGTTATTGATCCGAGGGCTCTTTCTCCTTTCTGGTTGAATCCTCTTAATAACATTTTGTCGGCTTCGAGCTCGCGAGCATCAATTTCCAAATATGCTAGTGTTCGAAGACTCATTATATTGATTGATGCTCCTGGATCCACCAATACTCTGGAGAGTGTAAAATTCCCAATTGTAACTGAAATGTATAACGGTCGGTTGTGATCTCGCGTCCCAAGTAGTAGGTCATTGTCCGTGAAGGTAACGCCTCGCTGTTCCTTTAACGAGCAAACCTCATCTAAAGAATCTCCGGCCATTTGAGCTAAGCAAATTTCCGGATCAAGTAAGGCCTTAATCAGAGCTTCTCTCATCTCCTTTGATAAGATGAGAGCGTCGTAGATGCTCAGTTTGGCCGGTAGTTTCCTAAGATGGGCTAGCACGTTGTAGTCCACTTTATTTTCATCTGCCTCGACTTCTTCCCGAATGGGTATTTCTTCTGTCGGGGTTGGTCCTTCTTGAACAACCACCAGCTTTCCTTTGTCCTTTGGACCCATTCTCGGAGGTAGAACTCTTCCACTTCTTAAGTTAACTTCTGTAATTTCTTCTGAATCTAGTATTGAATTTACTAGTGTCTCCTCTTGAATTGGAATGACAGGTTCTTTTGGATTAGCCTCGGAGTCGGAAGGCTCTAACTCTATTGTGACTGGAGCTCCTCGAAACTCGCAGATAGATTCGTTGCTTGTTGAACTCTCTTAGCCTCCTTGATGGATGTCTTCTTCGTCATTGCGATCGTTGAGATTGTGTATGATTTGAGAATTGTAGTTGGTATAGAATTCGATGTCCGGATTGTCGCTAGTTACGTAATCGTTAGAAACAGTCAAAACGTAGCCAACGCCATAACCCTTATCATTATAAGATCCCACCGGAGTGAGCAGATAATCATACAGAGTCAGAGGTTGGAGGGATTTCTCCGAATCCGAAACAACTATCCTAGGATAAGTAGCCCCTAGTCCAGCCTTAGGAGCCTCGGTCTTCTCTTCTTCGTCGATTTTCTTCTTCTCTTCAATCGTCTCTCGTTGAGGTGGTTCTTCTATCGCAAGTGACGGTGTCGGCTTAACAGGTTTCGAACTCTGAATTGACGCTCGTACCGAAGCGGTTTGGATGTGATCCAAAATCTTTTTTGAAGACCTCGTCCAAGCGGTAGTCCATCCATCATCAGTTGTATAGGGATCTATCGGAACGATGAGATCATTCGAGACAACATTGACGGAACCTCCTTCTACGGGGTTCCTTCATGTACTCCTTCGGGATTGTTATATTCCTTTCCGAAGGTTGTCGTTGAGCCAACTTTTGAAGGTAATACAATCTTCTATCTTGTGTCCAAGCATCCAGGTGATAAGGGAAAAAGTTGGGATCACCTTTCTTGTTTACTTCTTCCGGTCTCTTAGGCTCCGGCGAGTGGAAATCTGGAGTCTTCATCGGACTACGGAACATTTTCGGCATCGCCTCATTCTTGAATGGATATTCCGCTGCTCGAAGCTCCTTAATGTACGTTGCGGACGAGGCGGTTGTTCATCTTGTTGAGATGAGCGATAGCCGGGTCGGGGTTGCTTGGTAATTTTGTTGAGGTTCGTTGCGGCCGTTCGACGATATTTGTATCGGTTGCTTGCCTTTGTCGACTAGCTGCAACAATCCCGCATTTCTTTTCAAAAGTCTTCGCGGGCTTTTGCTTGTCTGTCTTGTCGGCGAAACTTAATTGCTTCGCCTCCTCTTGCAAGCTTCCGGCCTTGCTTAACAACTTCTCGAAAGTATTAATAGTAAATCCCTTGAGGAGAAGTACTATCGAGCCGTGAATGCTTTTAAGTAAGATGCCGACTGCAGCTGTTCTTGTAGTTGTGGTTCACACTTCATACTTAGGTTCCTCCATCGAAGTATGTAATCCACCAAAGTTTCGTTCGACTTCTGCTTCTCTACCACTAAATCACCTATAGTGATGTGGTGCTGAGCTCCAGCAAATCGCTTGATGAAGAGGTTCTCTAGTTCTGAGAATGTCTTCACCGAACCATTCGGTAATTCTGCATACCAATTAAAGGCGATCCACGACGAGACTGCTGACGAATTGTCGGAAGAGTAATGCATCACTTCCGCCGGCATTGCAACAACTGACACGAAAATGTGCAACATGCTGCCGAGGGTTCCCGGTTCCATCGAAGGTCTTGAACAGAGGTGGTACGAAGCCTTTCGGGTATTGGACAACGTCGAATTCTTCAGGGTAAGGTCTACCCGTCCAAATGGATGTCCCGCTCTTTGATTGTGCTAAGGCTTCTCGCACTCCGTCGTTCCACCAAGTTCTTGATATCCTTTTCCGGAATCATGCTTTGTGTTGTATCCTTCTTTAAGCGATCATCCCCGTTGACGGACGTAATCTCCTTTCCTCCGTCTACGATGTGAATGACCTCTCGGGGGTGTCTCTCTTTGGGGTTGCACTCGACTCCGGAGAGTGGCTAGGGCTACGACCATCTCTTCCATCCTCTTCGCCATTTGGGCGATCGTGTCATCTTTCTCTTGAAGCTGCCTCCTCATTACTTCCGGATCCTATCTTTCTGCGGCTGCAGGAGCACCTTGTGAAGCTAACGAAGCTCGTGTTTCGACCATGTTAATTTCTGCATACTCATCGTCTATGAATTCTGACGAATCAATCTCATCTCCGAATTTCTCTTCTCTTTCTTTTGCTAATCGTCGAATATCAGTCCTCAACTTCTCCATAGTATCCTCTAGCGGTCCTTTCTGTGCATCCTTGCAGTTGTCGTATGATGGCTGTCGGGTTCCCTTCTCATGAGTCCCCTTTACTACAGTAGCACTTTCTTCGGATTCAAGTCTCCTGACGAGACTTTCCTTTTCATGCTGTTGTTTCAATCTTAATTGTCCAGTAGTGGGACGCCATCCTTCTAACAGCAGAGGGTCTAGGACCAGATGGTCTGTCAGCCAAATGCTGGAAGGTGGTATCCTCCCTAATCTGTAACCCTGAAACAACGACAGGTGGCTTTTTTGTAACGATGACGGGTTCTACTCGTGGCCCAAGACGGGATTTGACTGGCACCCGCCCTATCCTTCTCAAAATTTCCGATACTGGGCATTTCTCTTTCTTTGCTAGCTTCTCAATCACAGTTTGTAGTCGGGCAAATGGTGTGATCCTAGCCCTTTTCTTTCTGTTGTCGTTGTAGTATGCTGGTCGAGGTAATTTAGAAACAATCCTGCGGACATTTTCCTCGTCAGCTGCGGCGGAAAGAGGCTGGAATCTACTTCCTACCAAAAAGGGTGTATCTTCGGGCAATGGTATGTATTCGGGTAGTGGTGTGTACTCGGGGATTTACGGGATTTCCTCCAGGAAAGCAACTTCGGCAGCTACGGCCTTCCGGCAATCTTCCTACTTCGTTCCTTCTTTGGGTCCGTGTTAGTGATGGAATTCTTGAGCTGGACCCGATTTCAAAAACGAAGGTCTCACGGAGAAGGTCCGTACCCTCCACGGTAACGGGATCACCATAGTTATGGATTTCCTTCCCCTTTAATTTGGCATAAGCCGGGGTAGGTGCAGAGACAACTAGACCAGTGGGGGTAGCAAGAACAGTCCTCCTGTGGACAGTAGTACTCCTCTCAGTTGGAATCTTTTGCAGGGGAGGAAACTCTCGAGTTGACTTAAGGTTGAACTCGATCAGCGGCTTCTCAGCTTCAGATACTTTGTTTGTTAGCGCGAAAAGGGAAACGTCGGTGATCTTGACATTTGTGTTCTCGAATCCTTGTCCAAACCGGATGATCCCATTGTCGGGTAGCTCATCCTTATAAACAGCGAAGTCGAGTCCATTGGTGAAGGAGAAAATCAGCTTTGGGGCTTCCATTTCTGCAGGGTATATTCTGATTGTCAGTCCCAAGTTATGCTTCTTCCCATCAGGACGAAAAGAAAGGAATCGAAAAGAGTCCGAACAGATTCTTGTTCATATATTTATAAGGAGAAGTTATTTGTTAAAAGAGTCATTCATTAGAGGGTTTGTTTATTTAGAACAGAATGTTCAAAGGTGTAGAGAAGGTAATGAATCTGATTCAGAGTTGGAAAGGAAAAGAAAGTCTTATGAAAGACTTCTTGACTCGAAGGATCACTCCTAAACTAACACCTATTGGGGGTCCACCCCACCTCAGAAATGAGGTAAAAGGATCTCGGAACCTCTCTGTTTAGGGGTGTCTAAACAGTGGCTCCTAAATCCGAGAGAATGTTGGCTATACTTGTTCAAGGTAGAAATGAACATAGTATTCCAACGGAAAGAAGGGTAGCTTGATCCACAAGGGACATGGATACACTACCGATTTTTGAAAGCAGAATATCCGATTAAAATGGAGAGAGGAATTTTCCACACGTGAGTCGCCGAAGTTGTCGGCATTATTTTTAGGTTGTGTGTTTTATTTTGAAAAGGGGGTCGCATAACGTAAATTGTGATGCAAATTTTTAATTTAATTTAAATAAATAATTTGAAAAGTAGTATTTGATTTTGAAAATAATTTTAAATTTGAAAATTTTAAGATATGAAATCAAGCCGATCTCACATCCCAAATAGTTTATATAAATGAGCGCCACATCACAAGTTATGTTTCTATCCCGAAGAATAGACACACTACTTGATGATGGGGCTCGATTAAACAAACTAGAAGATTTTGTGACATCCGTTTGGTGCTACGAACCAATTTTATAAGCCGACAAATTCCCCTGCTTAATATGAAAGCATTAAACGGGGTTTATATTACTCGGGTTCTTAAAAATTCCCTATAAGGGCAAGCCCCTATAGTTAATTACATCTTAAGTGACGGGAATCACCTAAGAAAACTCTCGATGATAATCAGTAGTTCTGCTCTCAAGAATTTCAAAGTTTAAGTTTTCAAAGGATTGAATTTTGGAATTTCGATAGGGAATGGATCAAATTTGGAACATTTTGTTTTGGGAATTCAAAGGAAGAAAGGTAGGAGAAATCACAGATTCGAAGCAAACTTCAATAATTTCCCGACTATCCTATTGTTTGGCTTAGATTTAGGAAAGTCCTAATGTCTATTTAGAATTTCAATCTTGCCAATTTTAATTAATTAGGACTTATATTTGTATGACATGATCATACAAATAGCCTCGAAGATGTGAGGGTTTATATCGTATCGGACGACTACCTCGGAGTCCTAAGACCGGTTAGGGCTTAATTTGCTATGCAAATGCCTAACGAAGAGTTGAGGATTTATGTTGCACTAGTCAAACTACCTCGAAATCCTATGGCTTGGTTATTTAATTCTAGGAAAGTTTTGTTGAAGTAGACTCGGGTTTCTGCGATGACGATGGCCGTGCTCGCCACCATGCTCCAGAGCTCCTTGTTGTTGCGGAGGTTTAATTATAGAAGTCATAAATCAGGAGATGAGAAAAGTGTTTTGGTTTAGAGAAAATCTTAATTTCCAAGTGTCTTTTTTATATTTTATTTAAAACAAATCTTAAAGTTGATTATAACGACACCGTTAAGATCCCACGGTTCCATCCTTCCAGCATCGTTATTTTATCGGATTCACTTAGTCCAGATGAATTTGCTAAACTCAACTTAATGAGTTCCACACTTTCATTTAGACCGGGGGAAATCCCGTTAGCAACACGTAGGTTACATCATCCGAGGTATTCCCGATCATCCAACAAGACGTTTTAATTTAGTTGTAATTGCAGTTTTGTGTTACGTTTGTGATTAAATTTTGAGTTGTTTTATATTTTGAAATGTTGTGGCGGTGAATTTTATCTTGTAATGATTTTTAATTTAATTTTGGTTTCAGTTTTAGGGGCTATCCTAAAGGTGTGGGTTTTCATGCAACAGTTGTTTATAATGCAAGAAAAGTAAGTGCGATGCGATTAAATAAATTGCAACAAGGTAAATTGCAATAAAATAAAAGCTTACCTGCTGGGTCTTCCCGTCATCCCAGGCTGCACTTAAACACAATTTAGAATATTTAAGCAAATTCCTAGGTAAAGCTAAGGGAAGGGTTATGGTTTTCTACCAAATTTCTAATCCTATAGCTAGTCATTTCCTATAACGTCTAGGTTCTTGTATTTTGGTTTGAGGACGATTTTCTTCATCAAAGAATAATTAAGTTCAATTGTTCTTATAAGTATCATATCATATTGAGGAAGTGCTTAAGAAGAATTTTAAACATCTTTTCAATATTGATAAGATTGTTTTAAGTCCAGAATGAATTTAATCATACAAATGAATTAATCGTCGGGAATTCAAGTTTTGTTATCTTGCTCAGTGAACTAAGACATTTGAATATCCTATAAGTGAAGTAACATTTCATTTAATGTTCTATTTAGGAGTTATGACAACCAAAGCTTTTAAGGGCAAATTGGTGTTCAAATGGTTTATGATTTAATTTAAGTTTATGGGTTTAAATTTGGAATATTGTTCAAGTTGCTTTATATTTATTTTCAAATTCTTTGTCTTAGGTGATGTCATTTTTAATTCAATTTAACTTTAACTTTAATTTAATTTGATTTGGTTTAGTTTTAATTTTAATTTAATTTAATTTAATTTAATTTAACTTGATTTGATATGCTTTAATTTAATTTAATTTAATTATTTATTTTTTGAATTTAATTTTATTTAATTAATTTAATTTAACTTTAATTAAATTTAATTCAATTTAATTTAATTAATTTAATTTAATTTAATTTAATTTATTTGATTTAATTTAATTTTAAATTAATTTAATTTGTTTGATTTAATTTAATCTTTAATTTAATTTTATTTTTAATTTTAATTTAATTGAAAATTTAAAAAGAGTTTAATAATTTAACTTTTAACTTAATTTTGATGATTAGGTCCATTAATATTTTAAAACTTAGATTTTAATTATCATTTTAATTGGAGATTAAATATTATTGAGATGATTAATTTAGGGATCTTTAAATTAAAGAACAAATCTCTTCCTAATAATATCCCTATTTAATAATTCCAACTTTATTATTCTTCCAAATTTAATCAATTATTTGATTAAAGTTTATTTTAATTATCTTTAAATTGTTTAATAGGTTTCTACCCTTTAATTATTTAAATTTCAATCATCCAAATCAGATTCAGATCAAATATTTTACTTGTTAATTTTATTAAGCCTAAAGTTTTAATTAAGGGTTAAAATTTTAATTACCACTTTGCCCTTCGAGCTTAATAATTTCATAACTCACTAAATTGAACTTAAATGAATTTGAAATTTTTATGTGACTTCACTCATATGTCAATAAAGACATGAGAGGAGAAAATGTGATTTTCCTGTATTTAATTTATTTATGTAATTATTTTTGGTGGAAAATAGAGATTTCCAAGGGAAATTTAATAATATGAACAAGGGAAAGTTTCTGTCCTTAAGAAAATTATGGGACATTCCTAATGACCAGAGGACCACTTGGACCAATTTTGGTGATTTTTTGAATTATATTATTTTTATTATAATTATTTTATGTTTTGGAGTATTAATTAATTTAAAAATAAAGTAAAGGTTGAAAAATTAATTTTATATTTTCAAAACTCTCTCTGATATCAAGGAAATCAGAGAATCAATTTTTAAAATTTTTTGATTTTTCTTTGATTTATTATAATTATTTTAGTGAAAATGATAGAAAATACATTTTTTAATTTTAAAATTACCCTAGGGCTTTAAAATTTAATATCTCATTAAATAGACCTAAGAAAAATATGGGGTTTGTTCCTAAGTGATTAAAATTCAAAATGTGACATTTTGGTGAATTTTATTATTTTTGTGATTTTTATTATTTTTTAATTATTAAAATATTAAAATAATACCAAAAAATCAACTTTTTTAGAAAATTGAAATTTTAATTTTCTTAAATTCCCATGATATGAGAGAGGCTCCAAAACCAATTTGGTGAATTTTTGAAAAGTATTTTGAAAGTTATGAATTTTTGAAATTCAAATTGACTAAGTGGCTTAATCAACCCATTTAGTAGGGCTAACCAAGTCCAATTGACTTCAAATTTTTATAGTGGGTTCCTCTGATCCTAAAGGTCAGTGGAGAATTGATTTCAAGTCAATTTGATGTATGGTTAGCTCTAATTAATTAAGGAGCTATTTTGGGTATTTAAGCCAATTAGGGTTATTTTAAATAAACTAATCCAAAATCTATTTTTCCTAGGGTCCTATGGTCATAAGAGACATCACCAAATTTTCCTAGAATTTATTTCACAACATGCTAATTATTGGATTTAAAATACTCAAAACAGTAACATGAATTTGAAAAATCAATAACTTCTCATAGGGATGGCCTCGACTTTGGAAAATTCGAGAGAATGTTCCCAAATTCGGAGGCTTCAAAAGCCACTATGGTCTCATGCCATGGTGAATTTCCTATATGCTTGGAGAATTAAAACAATGCGGAAGGGAAATAAATCCTTAAAAATAAAATACTTGATGAAATTAAATGATTTCTTTTCCACATTATTCTCCTCTGTTCACTGAGCAAGAGGGTATTTTTATTTTATTTTTCTGATTTTCCTACACAAAGTTATGGATTTTTGAAATTTAGGGAATTAAATAAATCAGAAAATACCCTAATTTTCTATTTATCCACGCGGCGCCGCGTCAACCTCGGCAGCTCCGAAACGCCGCGTGGCGCTCTCCGATTCGACGCCGCCATCTGACTCAGTGCTCCGGGGGCCCGCTGTGTCGTTCCATCTCCTGATCCGACGCGATCCTGGCCGTCCGTCCGCGCATGTATTAAATGAACGGCATCCGTTCATCGTCCCCAGGCGTCCTTACCCGAGAGCCGTCCGTCTTCTAGGCCTAAGATCTCACTCGATACTTGACCAAATTTAACGTTCTTATGCTCTATGGATTCGTCTCGAGAAGACGAACACATCCATACGGTTTATGTGTCATGAAATTGACTCAATGAAAATGGAGAATGTTCAGAAGCTTGGGAAGAAGAGTGAGGCCATACCATTGCTCAGAGAAGTGTGGCTTTGATCTGAGGGTTGTGTCACCTTCGATTGGATCCCAGCAAGCTCCAGATGAAGTCTCCCGGTGCAGTGAATTGCTCAGCTACGAAAGTGACCATGGCCGATCACAAAGCTTGGAGGCTGGAGCAAGCCGGGTGGCTTTGGAGATGGGGCTTTCGGTGGGAAACTTCTCCTCTTGGTCCGGTGAAGGTGTAGGACCGATCGATTTGAGGATTGGCTCACTGTGGCAAAGTGTCCTGGTTTTGGGTGAAATTTCGGTTGAGAAATTGGATTCTGTTGGTGGGAATTAGTGCAAATTGACACTAGGGATCAACTGCTCTAAGGATGGAGAAGGGTTTGGAACAATTTTGGCGGAGTTTCGGCGAGGTTTGTGCAACTCTCCTCTCATGGCCGTGAGGGGGTCGGGTTTAAATAGAGGTGGGCTGGAGAGCCTCACGGGGATGGCGAGGGGCGGGATCAGTTGCTGCAGGTCATGGGAAGAACGACCATGGTGGCCATTGGGCATGGGGCGGCTCAGCGAGGTGGAATTCCAAAGTTGGCTCACATGTGAGCTCTCGGGTGTGGTGTTTTCCGGTGACCCGGGCGGGTGGCCGGCAGGCATGGGTCACCCTCGGGGTCGGTGAGGTCGAGCTTGATTTACGTGAGTTCGATTAATGGTTTTCATGTGTAAAGGTGGTGAATTGAAATGGAATGGGAAAGGGGTGATTTTGGCTTGGTTTAGGTCAACCCAGTATTTGTGCTTGGTTCACCATCCAAGGCTTGACCTTGGGCGAGGGGAATCATTTGGGTCGATTGAATTGTGGTAGTGAAGTCCCCATCCATGGTGAGGTGGCTAAACATGGTTTAGAGTGTATCATGCTTAAGGTAAAAGGGCTTAAAAGGGTTTAAGAAAGAGACCCTCTCTCTTACCATTAATGGTTTGGTTAGGTGGAAAGTGGATTCCATGGCTCTCATGTCTCCTATGGGGCTCATGCATGGCTTCATGGCTTGTCTTTGTCTTGGGGAAAAGCTTGGTCAATTTCATGAAAATGGATCTTAGAAATTTTGGTAATTTGATGGGAATTTGTATGGGGCTCAATTTGGAATCATTTGATGATTGATTTGAACTTAGGGATGATTTTAATTAAGGGTATGATGAGAAGAATTTGTCATATGGGCTTTAGCATGAAATTTGGGCTTTTAGGAAGGCTTAAGAAGGTGGGCCTTTGGTTTGAAAATAAATTTATGGATGGGAATTTTGTAAAGGATTGGGCCAAATAAATATTGTATTTAGTTCATGGATGTGTCATGAGTGATTTGAAGCAAATTGGGAGTGATTTGGGCTTGAATTGGGTTGAATTTGGGCTTCTTTGGTGAATGGGCCAAGATAGGTCAAATTGAGCTAACTTGGGCCAATGTTGGGCTAGGGTTGAAATTAATGTAAAATGAATGTTTGGAAATGTTTATGGGAGTGTTTCAAAGAGGTTTTGGCTTTGGTTGGGCTTTGATTTTGGGGTTTGGGCTTATTTGGGTTAGGTTTGGGTTTAGGTCAAAATTGGGCTTATTGGTTTTGGGTTGAATTTAAGTGGGGTTTGGGTCTAAATTTTGGGCAAATCATGTTAAGGATTTGTTTTTAGGGATGTTAAGGGAGGTTTGGAAAAGATTTAGGGTTAATTAGAGTTGAATTGGGTGAGTTTGGGTTAGGTTTGAGTCATGGGTCTAAATTGGGCTTTTAAGGCCAAAAGTGAAATTGGATCCAAATGTCAATCAAATTGGACTTGGGTTTGGTCTCGATTGGTATTGGGAATGTTGAATTGAAGTTTAGAATTGAATTGGACGAGAATTTGGGTCAATTGGGTAGGTTTGGTTTGACATTGAGTTCACTTAGGGTTAAAAATGGGTCAAATTGGGGGTTTTGACAAACGTAGGGTAAATTGACAAAATTAGCCCATGGTGTAGTTGAACAAAATGAAATTGGGAATATTTGAGATTTTCTGGAATTTTCTGGGAATTTTCTGAATTTTTGGATTTTTGGGTCGAAGAGGGTATTTTGGGTATTTGGAGGGTATTGGGAGGTATTTTGGGTATTTTTGGTATTTTTGGGTATGGATGATCAATTTGAGTAATGTGGGAATGCTTGGGGTTAATTTTGAGGAATTTTGGGTAATTTAGGTGATTTTGGAGGATTTCAAGGGTTTTGGGTAGGCTAGGCGGGTGTAGGGTCCCGGGGGTCAAAAATTGAAAATTTGGGAAATTGAAGACTGGGTGAATGTAAGTGGAATAAAATCATTTTGGTTGAGCCATGAAGCCATATCAAGCCCACATGAGCCATGAAGGGACTCATTTGAGGCATCCATTATGTTGTTCCTAACCCTCTTAGCCAAGGGCTTAGGGGTTAAGGACCATCCATGTGAATCACCTACATGAGTCAGGAGGTCAAGTTGGGTATGAGTGTGTGAAAGTGTAGTGTATGTGTAAGTCAGCCCCTTCACCAGACCAGGCCACCCAAGGCAGTCCTAAGGCCAGAGAGTCCTATAGGAACTCATCCTTTAAACTTCCACATTTGATTTCAACCCTCTAGGTGATTAGGGGTTTACAATCAAGTTTGTGGAGTTTGCAGGGAGTTAGGAAGTGGTTTGAATTTCTAAAAGGTGGGTCCCAATTCTAATCCTCTAAGATAGTCAAAGGAAAAGCCTAAGGCTAGATCCTAAGTACTAAAGGGAAGAAGAGAGGACCTCATAAAAAATGAGGTCAACAAATTCTCATGAACTACGCAATTCATCCATAGAACATTATAAACCCTCACACTTAATATACATTACATTAAAAGTAAATTAAGCTCTAAATAAAAAACCATCACAATCTATTCAAACTTAATAATCAACAACATATTTTAACATTTCAATTGGCCAAATCGAAAGTAAATTAAGCTCTAAATGAAAAACCATCACAATCTTTTCATTACATTAAAAGCACATCAAATCCACATCAATCCATCATCACATCTCTATGCAAGAAGAAAGACGAGGGAAACCACTCAGAATTCATGGAGAAGATACAATAAAACATGGATTTTATATATATAAAAAAATTCATACAAACCACAAAAGAAAATACAACTTATCTCTTTCTCTTCCCCAATGGAATTCCCTTGAAGTTCCTTTGAATCATCTTCTCTCTTCTTTACAACGCTTGATTTTCTCTTTAGAATGGAAAGGAAGAAGCAATCTCCCACTTTACCCCTTCTCCTTCACTCATTAGAGAAGAATTCATCTCAAATCCTCACTCTACACACTCTTCTCCTAAACTTTAACACTTAACACTCACTAAAACTACTCTAGAACCACTGAAGAAGCACTAGACACACCATTTTCGTCCAAAAATAGTTACTTATAAGATAGGGATGAAATCCCAAGAGTTTCCATAAGCATCCCTTCAAAAAGTCGCCAAAACCCTTCAAATTTAAACTCCACCGACTTCAGGTCGTGCAATTAATTCTAGGCTCTCTGGATTTGGGCGCCGGCGGCGAGAATACTTTTTCACCATGTTGCTTCTTTTTTGCTCTGGATTCGTTCCTTTTTGCTTCTTTTCACTCCAATCACCTAAAATCATCATACCTGCAATATATCATGAAAAATACCTTTATTTAAAGTGCAATATCACCAAAAATAGGTAAAATTATATAACAAAAATCGTATATATTTTTGGTGCATCAGTACCTTATGTCAATGTACTTGGTATGAGAATGATGAATTAGGTTTGTGGCAAAATAGATCACACTCTGACTATCATAGAGTACTGTTAGAGACTTCTGAGGCATCCAAAAGGTCTTGCATCAATATTGTTTCCTTCATCGCCTCTGAGACTGTCATCTACTCAGCCTTTGTAGTAGACAAAGAAAAAGTATGCTGTGAGCTGACCTCCAACTGATTGGACTTTTTGTCAATGTGAATAAATAGCCAATCATGGATCTTGGCCTATTCATATAACCTGCATAGTTCGAGTCAGTGTAACATACTCACAAATATGAAATAGATGACTGTCTCTCAACAACTAAGCCGACATCAATTGTAACATTCATGTATCTCAAAACATGTACTCTTCACAGCCTGCTAATGAATCCTTCTTGGATCATGCTACTCACAATACTAACTGTTTATGCAATGTTTGGTCTAGTACAAATCATGACATACATTAGACTACCCACTACACTAGCATAAGGTATCTTTTCTCTCCCGGTCATTATTAGGATAGTGATCTGAACTAAATTGAAAATGAAGTGCAATGGGTAGACTCATTGCCTTGCTTAAATCATTAACCTCAAATTTTTTCAGCACCTTCTAAACATAGCCTTGCGAAAGCCAAACTATTCCAGTTAGCTTGTCTCTATTAATTTCCATGCCAAGAATTTTGCAAGCTTCATTTAACTCTATAATTTCAAAATGTTTGGATAGTTGATTTTGCATCTTATCATTCTCAATTTGACTGGAAGATGCAATCAATATATTATCACCATATAGAAGCAAGTAAATGAACTCACCATTGGTCAACTTCTTGAAAAATACACATTGATCATACTAACTCCTCATCCCATCTCTGCACGAACTGACCAAATTTTTTATATCACTACCGTGGTAACTGATCCAACACATACAAAGACTTATCAAGTTTACAAACTAAGTCTTTTGATGCTCTATATTTAAGCTCTTGCAACATGTAGATCTCCACATGCAATTCACTATATAGAGATACAGTCTTCACATCGAGCTATTCCAAGATCTGACCATACTGTGCTACAAGTGCTAAGAGAACACAGATTGAGGGATGCTTGACCCCAAGGGAGAACACTTCTTCCTAATCAATCCCTTCTAGTTGTGCAAAGCCTTTTGGAGCTAATCTTACCTTGTACCACACATCAGCTCCTTGAAATCCTTCTTTTTTTTGCATACACCCATTTGCACTCAATTACTTTCCTTCCTGAAGGATGCTTTACCAAACTTCAAGCGTCATTCTTCTGAAGAGACTCAATCTCTTCATCCATTGTCGCTCTCTAAAGATCACAACCTGGACTCTCCATCGCTTCTTTATAGTGACAAGAAATTTATGCCTCCGTGGTTGAAAGTGCAAATTCAGTGATCCCTCATCCTCAACATCTTCTTCCACCTCCTCCTAAGCACTATCAACATATACCTCTTTAGCTACAACTAAATCTTTTGTCTAAGTTAGAGTGGACAAACTCTGTGGAACAAATGGAATTTCTTTAAACTCCAACTTCTACTGCATATTTGTGGCCCCAGTAGAATTCTCCACTTGTTTTGAGTCTCAATTTTTCAACAAGCTTGCCTTGTCAAATGTAACATCCTTGCACATGATAACCTTCATTTTTGACTGATCATAAAATTTGAAGCCTTAAATCTATGTCGGAAGCCAGTAAAGATTTCTTTCTTTGTTCATGGTTCATGCTTATCATTTTTCACGTGGTAGTAGTTGGACACCCAAACACTCTCATGTGCTCATAACCTTTAGCAAGATACCCTGGTCTCATCTCTTTTGGGGTTTGATTTCCAATACCTGCAGAAGACAGAGTGTTCACCAGGTGACCGACATATTATATGGCATCAGCCTAATATATTATATCCAACCCAGGATTGGATAACATACATGGAACTTTCTCCACCAAAGCCCGGTTCATCCTCTCTATCACCCTGTTTGATTGTGGTGTCTCTAGAACAGTGAAGTGGTTCTTTATCTCAGCTCTCTATCATTCTTGCAATAACGCAGCTGAAGTGTATTCGCCCCAATTGTGTGATCTGATACAATAGATCTTTTACTAGTCTGACTCTTAATTCACTTCTTTTAATTTATGAAAATAGCCAACACTTCACTTTTTTGTTTCATGGTGTACATCCAAACATATATGGAGTAATCATCAATAAAAGAGATAAAATATATTCATTCGTTGAATGATGTTATCTTCATCGGCCCCCAAAAACTTGAGTGAATGTTGATGATAGTCCCAAAAGATACTCGTGCCTTCTTGTCGAACACGCAATGTTAAAAAAAATCAAGTTTGCATGTGCTTACTCATTTGATCAATCTTTTCTTTAAGAAAACTTGAAGTGAAGCCTCTCCAGCATGAGCTAGTCGCATATACCACAACAAATTGGCATTAAAATAAAATTTAACAATAGCAGCCATTCTAGTCACTGTGCTATCCTGAAAATGGTAAAGATTGTGTTGGTGAACTCCCTTCATAAAAATTATTGCACCATGACATATCCTCATAATTCATGTGATCAATAACTACCCTGTAGTCCTAACTAACAGTAAATTCTTTCTGATATCTAGAACATATTTAATATTGATTAGCTCCCTCCCAGTACCATCATATATCATAATAAAAATACTCCCTACACCAATAATATGATAAGCTTGCTCATTGCCCATATTCAATATACCACTATCTAGATTCTTGTACACATAGAACCATCCTCGATGAGGAAAAATATGATAGTTAACATCCGTATCCAAAATCCAACATAAATCATCTATAAATAAACAGTATGAATTTGTAGATAGCGATACATCTAAATCCACCTTTTAACATCTTTCCACAATGAAATTGGCTTTTGCCTCTGATGCAACTTTCTTTCCCTTCCGCTTTAGCTTTGAAAAATCATTCTTCCAATTATCAGTCTTAAACAAAAAACATGCTGATTTTTCCCATGACTGCACCAACGAGTTTTGCTTCATTTTTTAGAAGTGTCGCTGATGTCGCCTTTCTTTGACCAATTATTCTTCTTCTTCTCAGTTCTACAATGTTGGAGCTGTTTGCTTAAATTGATTTTATCTTTGCAAATTCTTTGTCCATTCAACGAAACTCGTGATTCAACAGTGTTATAGTCACTTCGCCATAATACAATACTTTCTACTCATGAATGAGTGTTATAGTGAAGTTTTCGTACTTATCCTAGAGGGAATTAAATAGAAGAAACATCTTTTCTTCATCTCCAACCAGCTCATCCAATTGTAATAGGTCTGTCAATAACTTAGTGAAGTCACTTAAGTGCTTGATCCACTTTAAAAATATCTATTTTTATGCCTTATTTATGATTCAATTTATAAGGATATTATGCTTTAATGAAAGGTATTTTTATATTTTTGGATGTAGGTGATAAAAAAAGAGTTCAAGCAGGAAAAAATGGAGCAAAAATAGAGCTAAAAAGCAAAATTGTCAAAATTTTAAGTCTAGCGCCTTGGCGCCAGAATCTGACGCCTAAGCGCCCGTTCGATACTAAAGCAGTGAAGAATTTTGGACAACTTTGGGAAATTATTTTGACGGTGTTAAGCAGTTATCAGACATTCTAGAAGACAGGAAGTTACTCCTAATATATAGGACATGTGATATAATGCATCTGGACACAGGAAAACAGCTTTAATCGTAAAGAGGTGCGATTCAAAGTGAAGATAAGCGAATACTTGGTCACGAAGTCCGGCGCCTAGGAGCCACAGTTACTTTCTAGAGGATACATTGTATTTGGACGAATTTGAAGAGGTGCCTTAAGCAACCCCTGGTCATTTTTGAAGCTCTATAAACAAGAGTCAATTCTATAGAGAAAAGGGCCCCCAAGCACTCTAGAGTTCTCTCACGCTTGAAAATAATTTTAGGGAGCCACCTTCTTAAGTAAATAGTAAGCTTATTTTAGTTATTTTGAGTGTTACTACTCAATTTCTTGAGTAGTAAGTGTGAGTTTGTAAGTGTTAGTGTTGTTGAAGTCTTTCATTTTGCATTTGAGTCAGTAGAAGTCAGCGGATCACTTGAAGGAACGTTCCAGATAAGTATTTTTAACTTGCATCAAAGTTTTATAAATATATTTTGTTGTGTGAATTCAATGAGTTCTGAATAGTTAGTTTTCTTTCTCCTTTCAACTATGTAGAGATAATAAGATAATTTAATTTCGTTAGAGAACTTAAACTTAAATTTTATAAAAATTGTGATGATATTATTATCTGATCATAATTTACTTTTTAAACTGGCCATTTAAATTGTCAAAACTTGTTGAAGAATTCTGAGACCTATCTGGAGATGAGTTCTTAACTAGTAGATATCACATGAATCCTTGAGTAATCGAAGGCTATATGCGGGTTATTCAAGGTGAAGTGCAAATAAATAGGGATACATTGTTTATTGGGCGTAGAATTGATTAGTTTCTAGAGTGACAGACTAAATTCTAACAATTTGGTTTATAGAAAGGGAACAGGTCACTAGTAGGGCCAACCATAGCCACCCTTGGACATCTAGAAGTGTGAGCCTATATTAACCCATTCTACTAATAATACATCCTATATCGATCTATAGATTAGTCAATGTTCTTTATACTATCGAGCGAATGTAAAGAATATGAATGCTTCTATTTGGCGCAATACCATAATTTCAAGTTCATAACGAATGATAATTATTTTGAAAAATCTTGGATTAGTTGAAAAAGGAGAAAGTTGTTTTATTTATACTTGCATTAACATTTTACTTTATTGCTGATTACTTACATTTATTAGAAATTAAATTAAACTTAAAAATCTGAATTTTGAAAAGAAATAAAAATAATAATTACTTTTAATTTAAAAATCTAATATATTTCTTAAATTAATTTTCACTTAATCTTCCCTATGGGATCGATAACCAAGACTCCAATAGAGCCCTGTATTACTTGAAACGATATGTATACTTGTGTTTAAAATTGTGACTTTTACAAAAATTATTATAAATATTTAAATATAAAATCATAAATTTTTTCATAAGTAAAGGTCGGGCCACATCAAGTTTTTAGCGCAGTTGCCGGGAAGATAGAAAAGAAAGAAAGAAAATTTTTAGATTTCTCAAATTAAAAATATTTTATATACATTTATTTCTTTTAAAAATAAAATAAATAATACAAAAACATTTACAAATACTAAAATACCAGAAAGATTTTATTTTTTTTTATGCGTAGTTTTGGATCTGAAGGATTATTACCTTTTGATTCTGAATTAGAAAGAACGGTTAAAAGAATTAGAAAGAGAAAACAAATTCAAAAATATCAGGAAATGGCTAACTTACATAACAATAATCAAAATCCAATACAAATTAATGAACAAAATGTTTATAAACCATTAAGGGATTATACAAACCCTACAGCTGATGCACTTCTTATTAGTATTCAAATGCCCGCTGTAGATGCTAATTCTTTTGAGCTTAAACCTTCTATTTTTCAAATGATTTAAAATAATCAATTTGGAGGAAAGCCAAATGAGGATTCAAATTTACACCTTGCTAGTTTCTTAGAACTTTGTACTACCTTTAAATATAATAACGTTTCTAATGATGATATTAGGCTTAGACTCTTTCCTTTTTCTTTAAAAGATAAAGCAAAGATGTGGCTTAACTCATTAGCAACTTATTCTATTAAAACTTGAGTAGATATGACACAAAAATTCCCTGCTAAATATTTTCCTACTTCTAAAACTGCTAAATTAAGAAATGATATTACTTCATTTATGCAATTTGATGGAGAAACAATTTATGAAGCATGGGAAGATTTAAAGAACTAGTAAGAAAATGTCTTCATCATGCTTTACCAGATTGGTTAATTATTCAAACTTTTATAACTGACTTATTGGATCACTTAGATCTATTATAGATGCTGCTGGTGGTGGTTCTTTAATGGCTATGACATTTGATAAAGCTTATACTTTAATTGAAGAAATGGCTAACAACAATTTTCTATAATCTTCTGAAAGAGTTAATCCTAAAGAGTGGCAAGTTTTCAAGATAATGAAGAATTTTCTATTTTAGCTTCACAAGTGGATGTGATATCTAAGAAATTGGATAATTTTGCTTTTAATATGTCGCATGTAAGTAATGATTCTGTAAATACTTACGATTCTCAAATAATAGAAACTTTACAAGCTATTGCTAGTAAAACTAATAACCCTTATTCAAATTATTATAATCCAGGTTGGAAAAATCACCCTAATTTTAATTGGAATAATGGACATCAACAATGGCATAATAATCAAGGTAATCCAATAGGGAATTGGAATAATAAAGGAAATTCAAACTTTTGACCAACTTATCCTCCTGGTTTTAACAATCGGCAGAAAAAGTTATCTGTAAAAGAATTGATCTTACAACTAGGTAATCAACAACAAAGTTAAAACACTGTTATTCGAAATATTGAGAATCAGATGGGTCAAATTGCTAATTTTATTAATTACAGACCTCAAGTAACACTGCCTAGCAACGTCAAAATTAATCCAAAAGAAACTGGAAAATACCATGAACAAGCAAAAGCTGTACAACTTAGAAGTGGAAAGGAATTAAAAGAGAAAATTCAGAATGAAATTGAAAAAGAGAGAGAAGTTGAAGAGATTAAAAAACCTAAAGAAACTCTTTCTCCAAGTAAAGATCAGACTGTAATTCCTATGAAAGAACACCACCACCATTTTCTCAATGACTAAAACGAAGTTTGACCATCAATTATCTAAGTTTTTGAAATTTTTAAGAAACTTACCATCAACATTCCTTTTGCTGAAGCTTTGGAACAAATGCCGAGCTATGCAAAATTTATGAAGGATATTTTAAGCAAGAAATGAAAATTTGAAGCTTATGAAACTGTTCCATTAAGTGAAGAATGTAGTGCAATAATTCAAAAGAAATTACCTCAGAAACTTAAAGATCCTGGAAGTTTCACTATACCATGTACTATTGGAGAAAAATTTTCTGGAAAAGCCTTATCTGATTTAGGAGCAAGTATTAATCTCATGCCATTTTCTATCTTTCGAAGGTTAGATTTAGGAGAGATTTCTCCCACCACTGTAACCCTTCAGTTAGCTGATCAATCGATTACTTATCTTAAAGGAGTTATAAAGGATGTTCTTTTTAATATAGATAAATTTATCTTCCCTGTGGATTTCATTGTACTGGATATGGAAGAAGATAAAGAAATACCTATTATTTTTTGGAGACCTTTTCTAGCTACTGGACGTGCTATGATTGATGTGCAAAAATGAGAATTAACAATAAGAGCATGCTGAAAAATTGAAAAAGCTTCCTGAAAAATTGAAAGATCCTGGTAGTTTCACTATACCCTGCGCTATAGGAGAAAAATTTTATGGAAAAGCTTTGTGTGACTTAGGAGCAAGCATCAATTTAATGCCTCTATCGATTTTTAAGAGATTAGGATTAGGAAAAATTACACCTACTTCAAGTAACCCTTCAATTAGCTGATCGTTCGATTACCTATCCTAAGGGAGTTATTGAAGATGTGTTAGTAAAAGTGGATAAATTTATCTTCCCAGTAGATTTTATTGTTTTAGATATGAAGGAAGATAAAGAAATTCCTATCATTTTAGGAAGATCATTTTAGCTACTGGAAAAGCTATGATTGATGTTCAGAAAGGAGAATTAACTATGAGAGTAAATGACCAAAAAGTTACCTTTAATATTGCAAAATCAATGAAATATCCTGCGCTAAAAAAAGATGATGAATGTTTTCGAATGGAAATACTTGAACATTTACAACAAGAACATTTTAAGGAATATTACGAAGATAATTTAGAAAAAGAAAATACTGAATTAATTGAAGATAATAATGAAGAACTAGATTATATTCATGAAAGATTTGAATTTTTGGATAATGCGAAAACACCGACAAGAATATAGTTCCATCAATTATTAAACCTCCCGAACTTGAGCTAAAAATATTACCTGATCATTTGAAATATGCTTATTTAGGTAATTCTTCAACTTTAACAGTTATTATTTCATCTGCATTAAACAAATCTCAAGAACAAAAACTTTTAGAAACTTTAAAAAAATATAAGAAAACTTTTGGTTGGACTTTAGCAGATATTAAAGGAATTAGTCCTTCAATTTGTATGCATAGAATTATTTTAGATGATGAACATAAACCTAAAGCAGATCCCCAAAGGAGATTAAACTCGATAATGAAAGAAGTAGTTATGAAAGAAAATTTAAAATGGATAGATAATGGTATTATATATCCTAATTCTGACAGTGCTTGGGTAAGCCCAATTCACTGTGTTCCTAAGAAGGGAGGAGTGACCGTCACTGTCAATGAAAATAACGATCTTATTCCTATAAGACGGAGTTCTCGGTTGGCGTATATGTATTGATTATAGGAAATTAAATACCGGCACCGGGAAAGATCACTTCCCTTTACCATTTCTAGACCGGATGTTAGATAGATTAGCCGGACATAAGTATTTTTGTTTTCTAGATGGATACACCGGTTATCATCAAATACAAATTGCTCCTGAGGATCAAGAGAAAACTACATTTACTAGTCCTTAAGGAACTTTCGCTTTTCGAAGAATGCCTTTTGGATTATGTAATCCACCAGCAACGTTCCAGAGATGTATGATGTCTATATTTAGTAAGTTAATTGACAATGGAATAGAAGTATTTATGGATGATTTTTCTGTATTTGGAACATCATTTGACACATGCTTAACTCATCTTGAAAAAGTATGTCGGCATATTTTTAGGTTGTGTGTTTTAAAAGGGGGTCGCCTAACAGAAGTTGTCGGCGAATTTAAATTTTAAATTTGATTTAAATATATATATAATTTAGAAAGTAGTATTTGGCTTTGAAAATAATTTTTAAATTTGAAAGTTTTAAGATATGAGATTAAACCGATCTCACATCCCAAATAGTTTATATAAACGAGCACCGCACCATAAACCGTGTATCTCTCCCTAAGGATAGACACTTGCTTGATGGTGGGGCTCGATCAAATAAACCGAAGTTTTGTGACATCCGTTTGGTCCGCGAACCAATTTTATAAGCCGACAAATTCCCCTGCTTAATATGAAAGTATCAAACAGGGTTTATATTACACAGGTTCTTTAAAATTCCCTATAAGGGCAAGCCCCTATAGTTAATTACATCTTAAGTGACGGGAATCACCTAAGAAAACTCTCGATAATAATCAATAACTACGCTTTCAAGAATTTCAAAGTTTAAGGTTTTCAAAGATTGAATTTTGGAATTTCAATAGGGAATGGATCAAATTTTGGAACATTTTGTTTTGTGAATCCAAAGAAAGAAAGGTAGGAGAAATCACTGATTCGAAGTGAACTTCGGTAATTTCCCGACTATCCTATCATTTGGCTTGAGTTTAGGAAAGTCCTAATACTTATTTAAATGTTTTGATCTTGCCAATTTTAATTAATTAGGGCTTATATTTGTATGATAAAATCAAACAAATAGCCTAGAAGATGTGAGGGTTTGTTGTCGTATCGGACGACTACCTCGGAATCCTAAGACCGGTTAGGGCTTAATTTGCATAAAATGATTATGCAAGTGCCTAACGAAAAGGTTGAGGATTTATGTTGCACTAGGCAAACTACCTCGAAGTCCTATGGCTTGGTTATTTAATTCTAGGAAAGTTTTCTTTGAAATAGGTTCAAGTTTTCGCTGACGACGATGGCTCGTGTCGCCCACCATGCTCCAAGCTCCTTGTTGTTGCAGAGGTTTAGTTTTAGAAATCATAAATCGGGGGATGAGAAAAGTGTTTTGGTTTAGAGAAAATCTTAATTTCCAAGTGTTTTTTACGTTTTAATTAAAACAAATCTTAAAGTTGATTATAACGACACCGGTTAAGATCCCACGGTTCCATCCTTCGGCATCATTATTTTTATCGGATTCACTTAGTCCGGATGAATTTGCTAAACTCAAGCTGAATGAGTTCCACACTTTCATTTAGACCGAGTGGAAATCCGTTAGCAACACGTAGGTTTAGGGCTGTCAAAACGGCTCGTTGTTCGCGAACAGCTCGTGTTCGGCTCGTTAAGAAGCTCGTGTTTGGCTCGTTCGCTAAGTTAACAAGCCTTAACGAGCCGAAGACAAACAAAGATTTGTTCGTTCGTGTTCGGCTCGTTTTGGCTCGAAATACTATTCCTCAAATATATATATATTAATGAGTAGTATTTTTAAAAATATTAAAAGATTTATAATCAATTAAAATTAATAATTATGTAAATATAATAAAAAAGTATTAAATTAGATTCAAATGATGTTCTAATATAAACTATAATTATTAAATTTTACCTCAACTCTTAACGTCTTATGGTTACTTGATTAGGATTGTCAAAACGACTCTTTGTTCGTGAACAGCTCGTGTTCGGCTCGTTAAGCAAACGAGCCGAACACGAACAGACTTTTTGGGCTCGAAATATAAATGAGCCGAACACGAGCTAAGCCTGGCTCGCTCGTGTTCGGCTCGTTTACACCCCTACGTAGGTTACATCATCCGAGGTATTCCCGATCATCCAACAGGACGTTTTAATTTAGTTGTAATTGTAGTTTTGTGTTCTGTTTGTGATTAAATTTTGAGTTGTTTTATATTTTGAAATGTTGTGGCGGTGAATTTTATCTTGCAATGACTTTTAACTTAGTTTTGGTTTCAGTTTTAGGGACTATCTTGAAGGTGTGGGTTTTCATGCAACGATTGTTTTATCATGCAAGAAAAGTAAAATGCATTTACAATAAAGTAAATTGCAAGAAAGTAAATTGCAAGAAAGTAAATTGCAATAAAATAAAAGCGTACCTGGAGGGTCTTCCCGTCATCCCAAGTTACACTTAAAACACAATTAGAATATTTAAGCAAGTCCCTAGGTAAAGCTAAGGGAAGGGTTATGGTTTTCTACCAAATTCCTAATCCTATAGCTAGTCAACTCTTATGACGTCTAGTTTCTTTGTGTTTTTTTTGTTTGAGGACGATTTTCTTCATCAAAGGACAATTAAGTCCAATTGTTCTTATAAATATCCTATCATATTGAGGAAGTGCTTAAGAAGAATCTTAAACATCTTTTCAATATTTTCAGGATTGTTTTAAGTCCAAATGAATTTAATTATATAAATGAATCGATCGTCCGAGGTTTTCAAGTCTTGTTAACTTGCTCGAGTGAACTAGGACATTTGAATATCCTATGAGTGAGATAACACTTCATTTGATGTTCCATTTAGGAGTTATAATAATCAAAGCTTTCGAGGGTAAATTAGTATTCAAATGATTTGATTTAAGTTAAAGGGTTTAAATTTGGAATAGTGTTCAAGTTGCTTTATATTTAATTTCCTTTATGTCTTAGGTGATGTTATATTTAATTTAATTTAATTTAATTTGGTTTTAATTTAACTTAATTTAATTTAATTTGATTTAATGTTTAATTAATTTGATTTGATTTAATTTAATTTAATTATTTAATTTAATTTAAATTAATTTAATTTAATTTAATTTAATTGTTTAAATTAATTTAATTTAATTATTTAATTTAATTTAATTTAATTTAATTTAATTTAATTTAATTGTTTAATTTAATTTAATTTAATTTTAATTTAATTTAATTTAATTTAATTGATTTAATTTAATTTAAATTTAATTTAATTTAATTTAATTGATTTAATTTAATTTTAATTTAATTTAATTTAATCCAATTTAATTTACTTAATTTAATTTAATTTTTAATTTAGTTTTATCTTTAATTTTAATTGAAATTTTTGAAAGAGTTTAATAATTTAATTTTAGTTTAATGATTAAGTCTTTTAATATTTTGAATTTGAATTATCATTTTAATTAAGAGTTGAGTATTAATGAAATAATTAGTTTAGGGATTTTTAAATTAAAGAATAAATCTCTTCCTAATAAATATCCCTATTTTAATAATTCCAATTTTATTATTCTTCCAAATTTAATCCATTATTTAATTAAAGTTTAATCATTTTGAAATTATTTAATGGGTTTCTACCCTTTAATTATTTAAATTTCAATCATCCAAATCAGATTAAGATCAAATGTTTTACTTGTTGATTTCTTATTAAACCTAAAGTTTTAATTAAGGGTTGAAAGTTTAATTACCATTTTACCCTTTAAGCTTAATAATTTCATAACTCACTAAATTGAACCCAAATGAACTTGAAATTTTTATGTGACTTCACTCACATGTCAATAAAGACATGAGAGGAGAAAATGTGATTTTTCTGTATTTAATTTATTTATATAATTATTTTGATGGAAAATAGAGATTTTCAAGGAAAATTTAATAACATGACCAAGGGAAAGTTTCTGTCCTTAAGAAAATTAGGGGACATTCCTAATGACCAGAGAAGCACTTGGACCAATTTTGGTGATTTTTTGAATTATATTATTTTTATTATAATTATTTTAAGTTTTGGAGTATTAATTAATTTAAAAATAAAATAAATGTTGAAAAATGGGTTCTATATTTTTCAAAAATATCTCTGATATCAAGGAAAACAGAGAAACAAATTTTGTAATTTTCTGATTTTTCTATGATTTATTATAATTATTTTAGTGAAAATGCTAGAAAATACATTTTTTTTAATTTTAAAATTACCCTAGGGTTTTAAAATTCAATATCTCACTAAATAGACCTAGAAAAAAATGTGGGATTTGTTCCTAAGTGATTAAAATTCAAAATGTGACATTTTGGTGAATTTTATTATTTTTGTGATTTTTATTATTTTTTAATTATTAAAAATATTAAAATATTATTAAAAATCAACTTTTTCAGAAAATTGAAATTTTAATTTTCTTAGATTCCCCTGATATCAGAGAGGCTCCAAAACCAATTTGGTGAATTTTTGAAAAGTATTTTAAAAGTTATGAATTTTTAAAGTTTAAAATGGCTAAGTGACTTAATCAACCCAATTAGTAGGGCTAACCAAGTCCAATTGACCTCAAATTTTTATGGTGGATTCCTCTGATCCTAAAGATCAGTGGAGAATTGATTTCAAGTCAATTTGATACCTGGTTAACTCTAATTAATTAAAGACCTATTTTGGGTGTTTAAGTCAATTAGGGTTGTTTTGAATGAACTAAGCCAAAATCTATTTTTCCTAGGGTTCTCTGGTCATAAGGAACATCACCAAATTTTCCTAGAATTTATTTCACAACATACTAATTTTTGGAATTAAAATACTCAAAACAGCAACATGCATTTGAAAAATAAATAACTTTTCACAGAGATGGCCTCTGACCTTGGAAAATTCAGGGAATGTTCCCAAGTTCGGAGGCTTCAAAAGCCCTATGGTCTCATGCCATGGTGAATTATATACATGCATGGAGAATTAAATGTATGCAGAGAGTAAATAAATTATAAAAAATAAAATACTTGATGAAATTAAATGATTTCTTTTCCACATTATTCTCCTCTGTTCACTGAGCAAGAGGGTATTTTTATTTTATTTTTGTGATTTTTCTACACAAAGATATGAATTTTTGAAGTTTAGGGAATTAAATAAATCAGAAAATACCCTATTTTTCTATTTATCCACGCGGCACCAGCGCATCCTCGGCAGCTCCGAAAGACCACGCGGCGCGCTCCCATTCGACGCCGCCACCTGAGTCAGCAGCCCGGCCCCGCGGTTCTCGTACCGTCTCCTGGTCCGACGCGATCCTGACCATCCGTGCGCGCGTGTATTGAATGGACGGCATCCGTTCATCGTCCCCAAGTGTTCTCACCCGAGAGCCGTCCACACTAAATCCCTAAGATCTCACTCGATTCTCAATGGATTTTTACGTTCTTATACTCTATGGATTCGTCTTCAAGAGACGAACACATCTATACGGCTAACATGCATTGAAACTAAGGCATTTGAAATAGAGAATCTTCGAAGCTCGGGATGAAGAGTTAGCTCATACCTTGGCTCGGAGAAGTGTGGCTTCAATCCGAGAGTTGTTGCACCTTCGATTGGGTCCTAGCAAGCTCCGGATGAAGTCTCCTCGGTCCGGTGAATTGTCTGGATATGATTTCGACCAAGCCCGATCACAAAGCTTGGAGGCTGGAGCAACTGGGTGGTCTGGAGATGGGGCTTTTGCAGGTGAACACCTTCCCTTGGTCTGGTGAAGGTGTAGAGCCAATCAATTTGAGAATTGGCTCACTCGTGGAGAAGTGTCCTGGTTTTGGGTGGAATTTCAACTCCGAAATTGAGCTTTCGGAGGAGAAATGGCAGGGAATTCCACCGGGGATCAAGTGCTCTAAGGGTGGAGAAGGGTCTGGAACAATTTTGGCAGAGTTTTGGCAAGGTTTGTGCTTAGCTCTCCTTCATGGCCGAGAGGGGTGGAGTTTAAATAGGAGAGGGTGGAAGGCCTCTCAGGGGGAGTTAGGGCTTGGGATCGACTGCTCTCGGTGAGGAGAAGATCGGCCATGGTGACCACTAGGCATGGGGCGACTCGGCAAGTGAGAATTTCAATGTTGGCTCACATGTGAGCTCTCGGCCATGGTGTTTTCCGGTGGCCCAGTGGCCGGCCGGCCAGTGCAATGGTCACCATCTTGGTCGGGTGGGTCGGGGCTGAGGGTTTAGTGTAGACAATTGGCAAATGCCATGTGTAAAGGCTTTGATTCAAAGTGGAATGGGGGCATGGCTAAATTTGAACCTAAATGGGTCAACCCACCCATTTGGGCTAGGTGCACCACCCAAGGCCTGGTTTTGGCTGAGGGAAAAGTGATTTGGCTCAGCATAATCAGTAGGGTCAAGTCACCATCCAAGTACAATTAGGCTTAAGCATGGTTTAGTGGAATCATGGAAGTGGTTAATCACCTTTAGGAATTAAGGAAAGAGCCTCCTCCTTTTGCCCAAAATGGCATGGTGACATGTAAAGAGGCTCTCATGGCTTGCATATGGCTTGTGCATGGCTCCATGGCTCCATTTGGCTTGGGAAAAGGTTTGGTCAATTTCATAAAAAAGGATTTTAAGGATTTTGGATAATTTGGTGGAAATTTGGATGAAGCTTTATTTAGAATTATTTGATGATTGGTTTAGGACTTAGGGATGATTTTAATTGAAAATATGATGAGGAGAAATGTCATATGGGCTTTGGAAGAATTTTTTTGGGGTTTTGGATTTGGTGGAAGTGGGCTTTTTTTTTTTTTTAAAATGGTTTAAGGAATGGGCCCTTAAGTTTAAAAAAATGAATTTATGGATGGGAATTTTGTAAAGAGGTTGGGCCAAATAATTGTTGGGTTTAGCTCATGGATGTGTCATGAGTGATTTGAAACAAATTGGGGGTGATTTGGATTTGAATTGGGTTGAATTTGGGTTAGGTTTGGGTTTAGGTCAAAAAATGGGCCTTTTGACCTTGGATTGAGTTTGAGTGGGACTTGGGTTCAAATTTTGGGCAAATCATGTTAGGGTTTTGTTTGTGGGAATGTTAAGGAAGATTTAGAAAAGATTTGAGGTTAATTGGAGTTGAATTGGGTGAGTTTGGGTTAAGTTTGGGTCATGGGTCCAAATTTGGGCTTTAAGGCCAAAAGTGAGATTGGATCCAAATGTCAATCAAATTGGACTTGGATTTGGTCTAAATTGGTATTGGGAATGTTGAATTGAAGTTTAGAATTGAATTGGACCAAAATTGGGGTCAATTGGGTAGGTTTGGTTTGACATTGGGTTCACTTAGGGTTAAAATGGGTCAATTTGGGGGTTTTGACAAAAGTAGGGTAAATTGACAAAATTGGCCCATGGTGTAGTTAGACAAAATGAAATTGGGAATATTTAGGATTTTCTGGAATTTTCTGGGAATTTTCTGAATTTTTGGATTTTTAGGCCAAGAAGGGTATTTTGGGTATTTGGAGGGTATTGAGAGGTATTTTTGGAATTTTTGGTATTTTTGGGTATGGATGATCAATTTGAGTGATGTGGAGATGTTTGAGATTGATTTTGGAAAATTTTGGGTAATTTGGAAATTTTGCAAAAATTTGGGTAATTTCGAGGGTTTTGGGTAGGTTTAGTAGGTGTAGGGTCTCGGGGGTCAAAAATTGAAAATTTGGGAAATTGGAGATTGGGTGAATTTAGGTGGAAAGAAATCATTTTGGTTGAGCCATGAAACCATTTCAAGCCCATATGAGCCATGAAAGGACTCATTTGAGGCATTCATTATGTTGTTCCTAACCCTCTTACGCAAGGGCTTAGGGGTTAAGGACCATCCATGTGAATCACCCACATGAGTCGGGAGGTTAAGTTGGGTATGGGTGTGGTTTTAGGAAGTGTGTGGAAATGTAGTGTGTAAGTGTAATGTAAGTCAGCCCCCTCTCGGACCGAGCCACCTGTAGGCGGTCCCAAGGCCAAAGAGTCCTATAGGAACTCATCCTTTAAACTTCCACATTTGATTTCAACTCTCTAGGTGATTAGGAGTCTACAGTCAAGTTTGTGGAGTTTGCAGGGAGTTAAGAAGTGGTTTGAAATTCTAGAGGGTGGGTCCCAATTCTAGTCCTCTAAGATAGTCAAAGGAAAAGCCTAAGGCTAGATCCTAAGTACTAAAGAGAAGAAGAGAAGACCTCATCAAAAATGAGGTCAACAAAGTATTAGAAGTATGTGAGAAAACAAATTTAGTTCTAAATTGGGAAAAATGTCAATTTATGGTTGCGGGCAGCATTGTATTAGGGCATAAAATTTCGAAAAAAGACATGGAAGTGGACCCTGCAAAAATTCAAGTTATATCTAAATTACCACCTCCAACTATGGTAAAAGGGGTAAAAAGTTTTCTTGGACATGCTGGATTCTACAGATGCTATATAAAAGATTTTTCAAAGATTACTAAACCTCTATGCCAACTTCTCGAAAAGGACAAGAAATTTGAATTTACAATCGAATGCCTAAATGCTTTTGAACTCTTAAAAGAAAAATTAATTACAATACCTATAATAGTTTCACCTAACTGGGAGAAACCATTTGAGCTTATGTGTGATGCTAGTGATTATGCTGTAGGAGCAGTTCTTGGGCAAAGATATGAAAAGATTTTTAAAGTTATATACTATGCTTAGTAAAACTCTAAATGATGCTTGAAATAAATTATACAATTACTGAAAGAGAATTATTAGCGGTAGTATATGGTTTTAATAAATTTAGACCTTATCCGATTGGAACAAAATGTATTGTGCATACTGATCATTCTGCTATCAAATATTTAATGCAAAAGAAAGATTCCAAACCAAGATTAATTAGATGGATGTTATTAATGCAAGAATTCGATTTTGAGATCGTTAATAAGAAAGGAACTGATAATCAAATTTCAGATCATTTATTAAGATTAGAAAATCATGAACTATCTGATATTGAAAATGAAATTATAGACAGTTTTCCTGATGAACAATTATATAATATCAATGAGTGGAAAATACCATGGTATGCTTATATAGTAAACTATATAGTTAGTAATATTTTACCACCTATGCTAACTTTGCAACAACAGAAAAAATTCATCCATGATACGAAAAACTATTTTTGGGATGAACCATATTTATATAAGCAATGTAAGGATTTAATTATTAGAAGATGTGTACCTTATGAAGAAACTGAACCAATTATTCAAAAATGTCATGATTCTGATTTTAGAGGACATTTTAGGACTGATAAAACTGCTTATAAGATTCTACAATCTGGATTTTACTAGCCTACTCTATTTAGAGATGTATACAGATATATTAAAACTTATTATATGTGCCAAAGAGTAGGAAATATATATAGAAGAAACGAAATGCCTCTAAATTTTATATTAGAAGTTAAAATTTTTGATGTTTGGGGATTAGATTTTATGGGACCTTTTATTCCTTCGTTTGGAAACTCATATATATTAGTAGATTTGTTGATTATGTTTCCAAATGGATTGAGGCACAAGCTTTACCTAGGTGTGATGCTAAGAGTGTTTCAAAATTTCGATGAAAAATATTTTAACTAGATTTGGAATGCCGAGAGTGATTATCATCGACGGAGGAACTCATTTTAGAAATAAATACATTCACAAACTAGTAGAAAAATACAATATTACTCATAAGATATCCACTCGCTTATCATCCACGAGACTAGCGGATTAGTTGAAGTATCCAATCGTGAGATTAAACGTATTTTAGAAAAATCACGTAAACCCAAATAGGTTAGATTGGTCTATTAGATTAGACAATCGCATTATGAAGCTTATAGAATCTGCTTATAAAACTACGATTGGAATGACTCCTTACGAGCTTATATATGGAAAAACATGTCACTTACCGGTTGAATTAGAACATAAAACATATTGGGCGATTAAAGAATTTAATTATAATATGAAGGAAGCTGGTGAGAAAAGATTGCTGCAATTAAATGAATTGGAAGAATTAAGAAATGAATCATATGATAATGATCAGATTTATAAAGAAAAGATGAAGTTATGGCATGATCGGATGATTAATCAGAGAAATTTTGAACCAGGACAGGAAGTTTTGCTATATAATACTAGATTGAAATTATTTCCTCGAAAATTGAAGTCTCGATGGTTAGGACCTTTCACCATAACTCAAATAATTTCATACGGAACTATAGAAATCGAAGATCCAAAAACTGAACATAAATTTAAAGTTAATGGACATAGATTAAAACCATATTTTGAAGGTATAAGACCTAACTATAAAGAGGTTTTAATGCTTAGTCGACTCGATTAATAATTGAAATTAGGTCGGGCCGACGACGTTAAACCAAGCGCTTTATGGGAGGCAACCCATATTAGTTATCTATTTTTATTGTATCTTAATAGTTAGTTTATATTAATGAAACTTTACTACTCAATTATTATTAAGAATCATCACATATTCGAACCATTATGATGAGAAATGAAATTATTCGATTTAGAGCAAAATTGGACATTATTTTGGAATCTTGCTGACGGCAAGGTCGATACTCGCCGACAGCGAGGTTCGCGCCTAAATTAATATCAGTTTATTTATCGAGTTCGCTGACAGCGAGAAACGTACCGCCGACAGCGAGAACCTGAAAGGCAGTTTTTATAACTGAGTCGCCGACGGCGAGAAACTTCTCGCCGACTGCGAGGAAGTTATAAAGATGAGTTATTTATTCTTGGTATGCCTATTTGGACGTTTCAACCCCAAATCCTTAGTGAAAACCCATTCTTAATTCATTCTAAATCTACCTTCTTCACTATAATTCCTTCTATTCACCATAATGGCCTCCAAATTCTTAGATTCCTCTAAATCTGGAGTGTTTAACCAGAGAAAATTTGTGAGTGCGGAAACGCAGCGGATCTTCAAAAAGGTTTTGGTAAAGAAAAGAGTTATCAAGGAACGGGGATTTATCAATCGAGGATTAGAGAATTCCACTACGATGATAGAAGAAATGATCGCGCGACGTACACTGAGAGGTATTTTGTTACACTACGTCTGTTGTTGTTATTCCAGTTGTGAAAGAGTTCTACTATAACTTACATGCGATCAACAATGGGAATATCTACGTCCGAGGAAGATGGGTGACGTTTACTCCATCAAGAGTAAATGAATTATTCTCTATAGAAAACACCCCGGTTTGTCACTATTCAAATTTTGTGCCTTCTCGATATAATATGAATGAGATATTTCGATATCTGACTGATGAAACGGAAGATTGGGAAATGCGTGAAGACGGGTATGTTAGTTTCTCTGCATCACTTTTGAATCCTGTCTGGAAGCACTGGCACTTTTTCATCTCATCTAAATTGTTACCTACTATGAGGGTAAACAAGGTTTCGAAAGAATGCGCTATATTGAATTATTGCATTCAAATTGGATTATCTATTGATGTTGGATCAATAATTGTTAAGTCTGCATTGGGTTTAATTGTGCATGGGTCAGTTCACGGACTAGGACACCCATCTACTATTTTTGCATTATGCAGTCAGTACCAGGTTTCTTATAAAGCTTGGGAAAAGGTTTTGTTACCTTGGAAGCTGCTTGATCCTACAGATATGTTCCCTACTTTCGACAATAATGAAGACATTACATTTATCTCTGATAGAGCTTCATAGAATAATCCTATAGCAAGGCCTATTTCAGATAAAACGGAGTTACTTATGAAGAAAATTAATGTAATGGAGAAAGAACTGCAAAATGTGAGAGATTTAATCGACAATATGTCTGATTTATTTGATCACATTGACTGGAGGATGAAGGAACACTTTGATCATTCTGGACATCTGGAAGCTAGCTTTCTTCATTTGCGAGACGAAGGGTTGGATCACCGAAGAATGCGCTTCGGAGTTTCCTTCGAGCCTTTCTATAACTTATTTGTGCATCATCGTCATATCGGAAATATCAGAGAAGATGAAGATTCTTACATTAAAGAGTAGTAGTAAAAATTTCTATAGTATGTTTGTATTTATGTTATTTGATTTTATTTAGATTTTATTATGTGTGGAGTGATGATTTGAATATCTCAAACTTAATTAAGATATGCGTCATAGTTTTGTATCAGCATTTAGTGTGTCGTGGATTGGTCTGCGATGCTGATTAGTAGTAAGGATTGAAGTTTAAAGTTTCATTATAGAGTCTAAAATTATGTTAGTTTGTATATCTCATGGATTTCAATATTAAAGTTAATTTGTTGTGTTGTGAATTTGTTTGTGTATAAGTAGCTAATCTTCATATTAAATTAATAAATAATATGATTGGAAATATAATATAAGACAAATCAAGGAAGAAAATGAGGACGAATTTCAAAAATTTAAAATTTTTGGAATCTCGCCGACAGCGAGATCGATCTCGCTGAAAGCAAGAATTTCTCGCCGACAGCGGATTTTTCCCGAGAGTTTTTGGTTCCGAAAAATATTAGCTCGCCGACGGCGAGAAAAATCTCGCTGACAGAGATGTCGGAAAAAAACATATATTTTAACTGTCAAAAACACTATTCATCATCCCCAACCTCCCATTTTTGCAAAAACCGACCTAGGGCTTGGGAGAGCTTGGATTTGAAGCGATTTCAACACTTTTTGACACCGGATTTCATCTTCCCTTGGGAAGAGCTTCACTCCTATGCAAAATTTTTTTATTTTCACCATATATTTTCACCACATTGCAAATTTTGGGAAAAATCAAAATGTGGAAGAAATATTCGGTGGAAATCCATGGAATTTGATTTAAATTGCTTACAAATGTTGTAGGAAGCCTTCTTAGTATTATTATTAAGTTTAGTGAAAATTTTCACGATTTTCACAGATCGATCGTATGGCTCCACGACAAAAACGTCGAGTAGAATTCGACGAAAACCGATTCATCAATGTACGAGCACAGGCTAAATATTTTGAAAACATACAAGGAAGAAAGTGCATTGCGGATCGGGTATTCAAAAATCTGGGAGGAGAAGTAGAGCGGATTATAAAGGAACGAGATTGGGAGAATTTCTGTTACGTTCAATATAGAGTAACTGTAGAAGTGGTTAAAGAATTTTATGCCAATTTGACTGTCGCTGAAGATGCACCAGTAAAGGTACGAGGTTTTTTTGTAGATTTCAATGCTGCAAGAATTAACGTGTTCTATGAAGTTCATGACTCGCACTTTAGCGAGTATGAAACTTTTGGAACGATGGAAGGACCACTGGAGGAAGTCATTAACTTTCTCACTGATGGGACCGGAGTTTGGAAAATTAAGCGACGAGGAAAGAGTGAATTTTCCTCTTTCTAAATTAAATGCAGTCTCCAAAGCCTGGCATTACTTTATTTGTTCTACTCTATTACCCACATATCACCATAGTGAGGTAACACGAGATAGAGTAATTCTGAATTTCTGTATTCAGAATAACGGAAGCATCAACATCGGGAGAGTTATTTATCAAAATATCCTGGCCACTCCTCGAAATGAGAGTGGAGCTGGATTGGGACCCCCTGGATTAATTTTTGCACTCTGCCAACTCTCTGGAGTTGAGGCTAGAGATGATGAAGAATGGGTGGAACCTATGAAACCACTCACAGCTGCCAACATTAAGAAGTATGAATCTCATGAAGGGTGGAGATCAGGAGTGAGAAGTTATTTCACTTAGTCAAGTAGAGATATACCCTCTACTAGCTATGAACCACCTGAGCCTACCACCCCTACCCTACAAGATCTGATGAATGAATTGACTCTGCATAGGAGGAGTTTTGAGCAGTTTGGAGAAACCATGGGGAGAAGATTTGATCATTTTGATCAAAGGATTGATAATCTGGAGAGGAGACATGATTATGATAGTGAATACCTCCAGCGACATTCAGAATACGAAATTGCATACTATGAAGCTGAACGTCGTTATAGGAGTGGAGATTTAGATGTTGTCTTTCCAGAATGCCCCGTGTATACTCGGCATCATCCTGTTCGGTCTTCTCGACCTACGGATCAAGGAGGGGATGATATAGTTTGGGACTTTGATGCTGAAGATTAGGACTTTATTTATTTTATTTGTTTGGTGTAAGTTATTTTGAGGACTTTATATGTTTGTAATATTCAAGTACTTTATATTTTGAGACATTGGATGTTAGTTAGATTAATTTGCTTGAATTGTTATAGTAGTTAGTTTTTGTTTTTGTGTTAGTTAATTGCATTTATTTTTATGTTAAATAAGATGATAGTTTTCTTTAGTATGTTTTTATTTTATTTTGTATTGTTTTAAGTTTTTAAAATTGTTAATCTGTTAGTTCAATTATTTTTAATATGTAGTAATTCATATGTGTAGTGTAGAGTTATTTTAATTGTTGTGTTTAATACTTATCTTAGATTTTATCCCTGCATTTTCTTTAAATTGTCATATATATATGGAAAATACTAACAGAACGGGTTCAATGAAAAATGAAAAAGCCTGCAAAAATTTCAAAGAAAAAAAAAGAGAAATACCTAAACTTCAAAGGTATGATTTATTTACTTTCCTTCTTTTTCATTATTTAGATTAGATATAAAAATTTAAGTTTGGGGGGAGTAAAATACAAATTTAGTTATTAACTTGTTCTCAATTTCTATTTTCAAATTATTATAAAAATGATTTTTATAGCAAATTTTTCAATTTGATTTAATATGAATTATTTTATTTAATTATTATAAAAGGTTAAATGAAATATTTCTAGTACTTTAATTAATTAAATAGAATAAAATATTTGGTTAAAGGGAATAAGAATATAGTAAACTATTTTTAGTATGGAAAATTATATTCTAAAATTAAAATTCTTAAGTATTCAAGTGAAAAAGAAAAGATTGAAAATCAATGAAGTAAAAAATATGAAGTATATATAAGCTAAGAAATATTCCTAAGTTTTAAATTTAGGAAGATGAAAATGAAGTTCAAAATTATTAACGAGCTCTCCGGATACGATAATCCTCAATAGAAAGAAGAAAAAAGAAAAAGAAAAAGAAAAAAAAGAAAAATGAGGAGAAGCTTGAGGAGATGCCTTATCAAAATTGGCTTCATTTGATTTATCCTAAAGGGAAAAACTTAGATATTTCTAAACTTATGTTTATGGATTAAAATTTTACCTAATAGTATTTTTTTGAATTTCTTATCATATTAATATCTTAAGTAGTTATTCTTTTAAATATAGTCATTCACGAAATGAATAGTAGTTAGAAATCTTAGACTCGATAACTAAATAATTTATTTCTATAAAATTAATTAAATTACATGAATTATTTATATTTAACTTTATTATGATATTAATTAATCTAATTCATAGTTATTTAAATTGAAAAATCTTATTATAAAACTCATTATTTTTATGTGATATTAAAATTACTTGAGGACAAGTAATAAGTAAGTTTTGGGGATTTTGATCATCGAAAAATTTATTAAGAAATTCATACCTATTTTTGATAAAATTGCACTTTAAAGAAGGGTATTTTCTTTATTTTATTGCAGGAATGGAGAATTTAGGTGATAAAAGCAAAAATCATAAAAAGGAGCGGATTTGGAGCAAAAAGGAAGAAAATAATGCAATTTTTGCTGAGTCGCCGACGGCGAGATCGAGCCCGCCGACGGCGAGGTTACGAGGAGACATTTCTGAAGGATTTATAACTGTCTCGCTGACAGTGAGCCCGAGCCCACAGACAGCTAGCTAGCGCGGTTTGAAGATCTTTTAGAAGCCTCGCCGACAGCGAGGTAGTTCATCGCCGACGACGAGCTAGTTCAAATGGTGCAGATACATTGAACCTGGAAACTTTTTGAAGGGATGCTTACACACCTCTTGGTTCTTTGCTCACCTCTATATATAGAAGTTGAAATTCAGCTTCTAAGAGTTAATTTTTTCTAAGTATATTAGTTAAGTGCAGTTTTTGTTGGAGTAAATTAGTGAATTAGTGTGTGTGTTATTTAGTGAGTTAGCGAGTTAGTGAGTTTTTAGTGAGTCTTGTCAGCATCGGAAGGAAGAGTCGAAAGAACTGCTAGGAGTCTACTTGGAGATAAATTAAGATAAGTATTTGTATTTATTGTTTTTAACTTTAAATGAAATTCATGCTTAGTTTAGTCAACATGCATTCTGAGTAGTTTATTAGTCTTTCTCCTTGTTATGAAATTAAGTGATTTGATGAACTAAAAATAGATGTATTTTTATATATATTAATAAATTGTGATAATTTTTTACTTAAAACTTAATTTACTTTCAAACCTGGTCATTTGATTTGTTAAAATATGTTGATTATCAACTATAGTAAAAATTACATCCGATATTCGGGGAATTCAAAAGCCTTGGAAGGAGGGTGCAAATAAATAGAGAAATAATATCATCGGGCGTAGAATTGAGCATTTTAGTGTGACGGACTAAAATATTCAATTCGGTCCTATTGTTTGAGAGCCGACGTGTAGATGTTAGCCCTCGGGCGAGGGGAAAGTGGGAGCTGCGAGTGGCGATCGGTATCCTCCAAGCTAAGCTGCGGATTCGGTAATCAAACATAGGATTAGTCGATATTCTTTACACTCGGACCAAAGGGTAAAGAATAGGAATGCTCCTATTTGTCACAATACCTTAAAGTTATCTATTTAAATTCATCAATCACTTAAATTTCTAAACAAGGGGAAAGATACTTTTTCTGAATAGTTAAGACTTATTTAGCAATTAGTTTAATTTCCTGCACTTTAAATTCGTATTAATTTTCTACTTTGTTAATTTACCTAATTGAAATACTTAGTTTACTTTATTGCGCTTAAATTCAGAATTCCAAATTTTCGTATTATTATTATTATTATTATTTTAAAATTAGTTGTTATTTTATTTTCTCTTTCCCTGTGGGATCGATAACCAGGACTCCACTAGAGCCCTGTATTACTTGATACGATACGTATACTTGCGTAGCATCCACAACATAAACAATTACAATTCTATACACATAATATAGCGGGGTCATGTTTTTGGCGTCGTTACAATTAAATTAAAATATCATAATATAAAATAGTGGGTCACCTACTTCTGGTAGACCTTCTACTTCTGGACCCTCTACTTCTGCTGTTGAGCCGCCATCTAGTTTCTGGGAATCTATGCATGATAAGTTTATGGAGCAGCAGAATGAGTTATTTTTAACTCATTGTAGAGTAGATACGATCGATAAGAAGATCGATCATCTTTCTGAGTACACCCAAAGGAAGAGTGAATATGATGCTGAGTATCTGAGTCTCCTGTTAGATTCCTGAAGGGTGATCATGATGTTCAGTTCCCTAACTGTCCTAGATTTTTGCCTTATGTAGATCCGAAGGATGTAGAATTTGTTTTTGGTGATGATGACGATGAGGCTACAGCTAGTGATTAGTAGTTTGATTTACCTCCTGAGATGTATTGATTTTGTTTTTAGTATTTTATTTCTAGTATGTTAGTACGGATTAGTCTAATTTTATGGTTATTTGTTAGTGTTGATTTGTTTAGTTATCTTTGTGTGGACTTTTGATGTTTAGACTGTTTTAGATTATTTTATGTGTTATGTATTAAAGATTGAAGTTGGATAAATTTTTATTTTTTATGATAAATATTTGTTTCTGTTTCAGCCTACTGTTTAGTATTCCTGAATAGTTAGTAATTTTGCATGTTTTAAATAAAAAAGAGAATAATAATAATAATATATATATTTAAAAAAAATTGTAGAAATTAACTCCTGTTTTGCAAAATTTTTTATATATATGCTTAATCATTTCTATTACATACATATTAAAGCAAGTGTAGAAGTAGAAATGAGTTTTTACTTATTACATCATCATTATACCAAGATAAATTCCTGTTTTATTCTTTCTTTCATGCTTTAGAAATTTTTATAATTCATTTTTATACTAAAGCTGAAGTTTGGGGGAAGGGAAAACATTTTCAAATATTAAATATTACTTGTTCTCAATGTACTATTCTTTTTTTAAAAAAAATATATATATTAACATAACATAAGGAATGAAAAAAAAATTCTATTTAAGATTACTTAAATTTTTGAATTTATAAATAATTTAGTGAAGTTCAAAATCATTAACAGGCTATTCAGATATAGTAATCCTCACAAATAAAAAAAATGTAGGATGAAAAATATCCTTAAAAAGATGAAAAAGAAAAAAAAAGAAAAGAAAAAAAAGCAAAATAATAAAGAAATGTGATAAGAAGCTTGAGGAAAGTCTAATAAAAAATTGGCTTCACTTGAATTATCTTATAGTAAGAAAACTAATTACATTTTAAACTTAATTTTTATGTACAAATATTTTTACTAGAAAAATTTTTCATGAAAGACTTTTTTCTTGTAAATTATTTATGTGAACTGAATATGATATTTTACAATTATTCTTGAAATAAATGAAAAATTGAAAGTCTTATGATTTGGTAGTTAAATATTATTTAAATTCTTAAAATTAAACTTAATTAGTGAAATTTTGTTAACGATTTGCTAAAGTTTTTATAAAGCTAAAAATTATAAGGAATCTTAAATATTTAAACTTCATTACAAATGTCATACATTTTATGTAATTAAAAGGGTTACTTGAGGACAAGTAACTTTTATGTTTGGGGGAATTTGATCCACTTTAAAAATACCTATTTTTATGTCTTATTTATGATTCAATTTATAAGTATATTATGCTTTAATGAAAAGAATTTTTATGTTTTTTTATGTAGGTGATAAAAAAAGAGTTTAAGAAGGAAAAAGGAGCAAAAATGAGCAAAAATAGAGCTAAAAAGCAAAGTTGCCGAAATTTTAGGTCCGACGCCTAGGCGCCAGAATCCGACACCTACGCGCCAGTTCGATACTAAAGCAGTGAAGAATTTTTGACAATTTTGGGCAGTTATTTTGACGGTGTTAAGCGGTTATCAGACCTTCTAAAAGACTGGAAGTTACTCATAATATATATGACATGTGATACAATGCATCTGGACACGGGAAAACATTTTTAATCGCGAAGAGGTGTGATCAAAAGTGAAGAGGTGCGAAGACTTAATCACGGAGTCTAGCGCCTAGGCACCAGATCCCGGCGCCTAGGCGCCACAGTTACTTTCTAGAATATACATTATATTTGGACGAATTTTGAAGAGGTGCCTTAAGCAACCCCTGGTCATTTTCGAAGCTCTAAAAATAGGAGTCAATTCTATAGACAAAATGGCCCCCAAGGACTCTAGAGTTCTCTCACGCTTGAAAATAATTTTAGGGAGCCACCTTCTTAAGTAATTAGTGAGTTTATTTTAGTTATTTTGAGTGTTACTACTCAATTTCTTGAGTAGTAAGTGTGAGTTTGTAAGTATTGGTGATGTTGAAATCTTTCATTTTGCATTTGAGTCAGTAGGAGTCAGCGGATCACTTGAAGGAACATTACAGATAAGAATTTGTAACTTTGTTCAAAGTTTTATAAATATGTTTTATTGTGTGAATTCAATGAGTTATGAGTAGTTAGTTTTCTTTCTCCTTTCAACTATGAAGAGATAATAAGATAATTTAATTTTGTTAGAGAACTTAAACTTAAATTTTATAAAAATTTTGATGATATTAATACATGATCATAATTTACTTTTTAAACTGGTCATTTAAATTGTTAAAACCTATTGAAGAATTCCGAGACCTATCCGGAGATGAGTTCTTAACTAGTAGATATCACATGAATCCTTGGGTAATCGAAGGCTATGTGCGGGTTATTTAAGGTGAAGTGCAAATAAATAGGGAGATATTGTTTATTGGGCGTAGAATTGATTAGTTTTTAGAGTGACAGACTAAATTCTAATAATTTGATTTATAGAAAAGAGACGGGTCACTCGTAGGGCCGAGCATAGCCACCCTTGGACATATAGAAGTGTGAGCCTAGATTAACCCATTCTACTAATAATACATCATAAACCGATCTATAGATTAGTCAATTTTCTTTATACTATCGAGCAAAGGTAAAGAAAATGAATACTTCTATTTGGCGCAATAAAATAATTTCAAGTTATTCACGAATGATAATTATTCTGAAAACTCTTGGATTAATTGAAAAAGGAGAAAGTTGTTTTATTATACTTACATTAACATTTTACTTTATTGCTACTTACTTACATTTAATAGAAATTAAATTAAACTTAAAAATCTGAATTTTGAAAAGAAATAAAAATAATAATTACTTTTAATTTAAAAATCTAATATATTTCGTAAATTAATTTTCACTTAATCTTCCATGTGGGAATGATAACCAGGACTCCAATAGAGTCATTTATTACTTGAAACGATACGTATACTTGCATTTGAAATTCTGACTTTTACAAAAATTATTATAAATATTTAAATATAAAATCATAAATTCATGCATAAGTAAAGTCGGGCCATCAGTGCTCATCAATAGTCAAACCTATCTCATCTAAAATTTTTATAGTAGACTCTTCATATAGAGACGGTTCTCCACGCTCTTTGTGAGAAATTTATTCTCCAACATCCTTCTCAATTTCCTACAAAAGTCTCCATAATCACCCCATATTTGATTTCTTGGGTTTTGGATCAATCCAAAAGCACTTCTTCAAAATATTCCTCGGTATTTGAGGCTTTCTCCAGATTCCGAGGACACACCGTATCCATCACCATGCATCCCCACATGCCAAAGTTTCATTTGTTGTCAAATTTAGTCACACTAATTTTAATAGAAAACGTAACCACTTGATGAAAGGACTTTTCCACTATCATAGTTGACGTTCAAGAACCTTTCATTGTGCTATCATTCATAGCTACCACTGTTAGAATTTTTTTTTCAAAATAAATAACTAGAAAAAAAAAGAGAGAAAAAACAACAACAAAAAAAAGATCATATGAAAAATAAATTTTTGAAAAAATTACCCCTTTTTTTAAATGAAATTTCTTTTTTTTTTTTTGACTTTTTGGTTTTTTCTAACTTTTTTTTCCACAAAAAGAATGTCCATTTTTTATTTCAAAATAAAAAACCTCGAACCTTTTCACAAAAAGAACCGAAATCAACTTCTGCTTTCCAATATAAGATCTTCCAACTTACCTTCCACGTCGGGGAAGGCTTTTTCCTTAACGTGGAGAAAATTTTCCCAAGAAAATTTTGCAAAATCTTCTCGTGACGGGCTTCAGCATGTAAGAAATTGGGGGAATATTCCTTTATAAATTCCCTTAACCACTCTTCGCTTAAATTACTCCTTGTAATTAGGGGTGTAAATAAACCGAACATGAATGAGCAGAATTTGTGTTTGTGTTCAGTTAGTTTGAAATTTGATTTGTACATACATATACATATTTATACACACACACACACACACACACACACACACACACACACACACACACACACACACACACACACACACACACACACACACACACACACACACACACACACACACACACACACACACACACACACACACACACACACACACACACACACACACACATATATATATGTATGTATGTATGTATGTATGTATGTATGTATGTATGTATGTAAATATACATATACATACATATACATATACATGTACATAAATATACATATGCATGTAAATACATATATATATACATGTAAATACATATACATATACATGTACATGTGCATACATATACATATACATGTACATATATATATATATATATATACATATACATATACATATATATATATATATATATATATATATATATATATATGTATATGTATATGTATATATATATATATGTATATGTACATGTATATCTATATATATATATATGTACGTATATGTATATATATATATATCTATGTGTGTGTCTACGTGTGGGGGAGGGATTCAAAATTCTCTAGGAAGTGATTAGGGCAAGAGAGAGAGAAAGAGAGCGAGAACGAGCACACTAGGGAGCAATAAAATAGAATGTCATTTATTCATGACATAGACCCATATTTATTGACATAGGTCCGAACATTACAAAATTACATATTAGCCCACTCATGATTAACTTTTCAGGAGGACTTTTGTTAATTACAGAGTTATTCACGTATAATAAAACTTGAGACTGATTTGATTGATCAGAGTTGTCAATCGTATGGTAAGCCTTAACTCGATTGATATCTAGTCTGAAAGAGTGTCTATGTCGATCGTCCTGAAGGCTGATTACTGCCCTGTGTAAGCTTCTTCTAGCACCTTCCGCCGATCATTTGAACAGGACGCTTCTCTTGCCAATATTCAGCCAAAAAATGATCTACATCTGTTTGATGAGTCGTTCATCTGCCCTGAGATTCGTGCTGACATCTTTTAATATGTACATTTTCAGTTCCTCGATTCCCTTAACCCTAAAAAATTGTACAACACACAAGTATAAGAGAATCTTTTTAACTTGTATGAAATAATTAAATGACATTATTGCACAATAACGCACTTGTTTGAATTTCCTTGCGTGGGCCAATATAAATAGGCTTTTATGGCAAGGGATGTTTGCACCATCTTCATTTCTTCTTGCTCCTTTATCTCGCTTCCTTCTCTTTTCGTGTTTCTCACGATGTCTAGCGAAGGAGTACCGCCTTCCGATAAGAGTGTCCTCCTTAAATCCATGAGTGATATTCGGGTGCAAGTACATAAGTTAGACGTGAAGCGTAAGTTGGCGGGTGAGGTATCTGCGGAAGGGGTGAGTAGGAAGAGAGTTGTGCCCAAACAAAGAACTGACAATAGTGAGAGTTGAGCTGGTCCTTTCAGTTTCTTAGTGGGCTCACCCTAGGAGAGGGCTGTAGGGCGGGCTAAGGCCATCCTCACGATCATCCTATGGGACACTCGCCAAGGGTGAGTGATCCAGCTGTGGGAGAGAGATTGTTCATCCAGCTGGCTATTGGGGCCCTATGGAGGCAACGATTAAGGCTGAGACATGGCTTCGATCAGATAAGAGCTGTCTTTGTTCTGAAGGTGGAGTACAAGGGAAAGCCGATGGGGACATTTTTTCTTACACCGCATCTGAATAGGGGTGTATTCTTAGTATGTAGCTTGAATTACCTTTTGCATCTTTTTTTCATGGTGCAGCAACTGAATTCCCGATTGTCAATTTTGTAATCGTAGTTGCTAATGCTCGTCTTGAGGATGATGCGAAGGTCGTGGATTGGGTTGCGCTCAAGGGAGTGAATATGGAATATGTTGTCGCGAGGAGAGCAAATATGGAGAAACTGAGCACACCAGAGCAAGGTGTTGAGCGAGATGTCCAGAATCAGGTGTGTCGGGCTTCTGAAGGCCAGGGTGCGGGCCATCAGGTTTCATCTGGTAATGAAAGTGAAGAGGTGGTGATTGCGGGCGCCGTGTGTCCTCTGATTTCATACTTTGCACCTTGCTGAGATGTAGGAGGGTTTTCTTCATTTTATAGGGTATCCTCGAGGAGATAGTGAAAAAAGAATTACTAAGGTTCTTGAGAGAGTTGACCAGGAGAAGAGGGAAGTTGTTGCACTGCACGAGGAACTTGCGGTTTTCCGGAGGGAGATGCTTACCGATGTTGGGAAGTGATGCGTTTATGTTTGAAAATGTCAGCCGATGGAGAGGCCCTCTTTGCTCAGCTTAGGGATAGCAATAATGAACTTTTCAGGTTGGGCGTCGAGTTTATATATGAACGACTTCACCATCAAGGGTTTGTCTCAGTTGCAGCCGCAAACGAACACTTAAGGTCTGTTTGGGGCAGTTACAGCTTATCCAGCTTATCTTGATAAGCTGTTGATCATCACCTAATATAGATAAAGTGGTTGGTTGCTTGGTTAGTGAGTTTGTAAAACAACTGATTTGCAGATGTTTCTAGATAAATGATCATTCCACCTATCATAAGGATAAACTGACTGTCTGCCCACATCATCAGTCTCTTCATCAACCAAAATGAACATAATCCAACAATCCAAACACAAATTCAAAACCATAAATCTTGATAAAAACTTTGTGTTTCTTAATTAACCGTGTAAATTGTAATGAACGAGTCAAACTACTATCACCACCTATCTCAAAGCTTCAACCACAGATTCAATTCTCCACTAACACAAGGAATGATATTGAGTAAAAGGAGCTCCCTTTGTTAACGTGATTGAGCTTCACACCATAGGTTTGAAAATTTATCATATCCCACTTGGCCTCCATCAAAAGGAAATCATTCAAGCGTAGCTTTGGAGTTTACATTAAAAATACACACCCATAAAACTTTCAAACAATCAAAGTAAACTTAACCTCCTTCCATTTTTGAAAATATTAGCCAAGTACCAATAGTAGTAGCTTATTCCAGCTTTGATTCCTTCTCACAGCTTCGACACCCCCTCTAATGAGGACCTAAAAAACATAGAAAACCAAAAAGAAAAATATAATAGAAAAAAATTTCAGTCACTCATTCACCAAATCACAATCAATAAGGGATCAACGGTAGGATTCAAAGGAACCTTGTGAATGTGTGATCAGATTTGGGAAAAGGCTTTCAGCAGTGACTGTGTTGTGAGGGAAGGCTACTGAGCTCCGCTCTACCAGAACAAGGAGCACAACAGAGCTAAGTGGTGCCCATTTCTCCCCAGATTTGAAAGAGGAAAGTGGAATTCCCCTCCTTCATGCTCGATTTGCATTGAAGCTTCTAAGCATTTTACACATTCGTTCCCTTTTCTTACAATTTAATCAAGATCAATTGAGCGAGGCGAGGGAGAGAGGTGTGGAACCGACCTGGGGCAAGAGAGACAAAGCGTGGGAGGAGATAGACAACAAAAGGGCACGAAGGAAATAATAGTAGAAAGTGCTTCGTAAACACAGGCTGCGGGGAATGGTCGATCTAGCGACCCTGCTTATTAAGGATTTGGTATCTGTGTTTCTCCATAATCCCCCAAACGCACAATCCAAATGGCAAGGCGGTGTTTTCAAAATGCCACCCGCACCTATAAGCTGCCTCAAAAGACCTCGGTTAGATTTTTCCTCCCACAGTTTTAACCGAGGGTTTAGTGCGAAATCCCCCCTCTTTTTTGTGTATATAAATAAAAGAGGAATGAAATAAAACAAAGTACTTTTCTATTTCTGGTAGTGATTATTTTACTTGGGTAACATGTAGTTCCATCGCAACAGTCGTGTTGGCGGCATTTTGGCTTCCTAGCCTCACTTTCGAATATATATATATATATATATATATATATATATATATATATATATATATGAAAGAAGCCCAAAGGGCTGATTTTATTGAAAAAGAAAGGATACATCAAGGGTGTATGAGAGGACCTAAAAGAGGCACCCTACTCATATGATAACAACATACAAAAAAACTCCAATATAAAAGGATATAGACTCAAAAAAAATTCTAAAACATACAAACAAAACATGTACCTAGGGACGAGCCATTTTTGTCCTGTCTCTTTTTCTAATTTTAGGGACGGAGCCAGATAACAAACTTTGAAGTGTTGTTCCATTATCGGGAGTAACCAAAGTGTCATCCATTAAGTATCCAAGCGAACTGCACCCCCTGCCTTCTTCTTCCATCGAGAAGCGTAAACCTGCCATTCTTCATCTGAATATTAGCTCATGCAATCCTCGGTATAATTAGATTGTAGAACCACAGTAGAAGGAAAGCCAACCGTTGCAACTGCAGGAGCTTTAGTTTGTAATATCTCCTCTGCACCTGCTGCTCATTGAAGAGGAGCTGCAGGGCTATCCTGATTTGCAAACTGAACATTATCTCTTGCAGTAAGGTCAGAGGTAGAGGCAATTGCTTCAGAAACTAACTTCGGTTTTATGGTGTGTCTCTCCTTAGGTGGAGCCAATGTCTCCAGAGTAGTGGAGAGTTCCTGAATTACATCAGATACTAACTTCTGTCTTGTGGTGAGTCCCTTCTCTGGTGGAGCCAATGTGTCCAGAGCAGTGGGGTCCTGCTTTTGACTATAGGTTCTTAACTATGGGTGCAATCTGAAAAGTTTGTCATGAGTGTGTTCGAACATCTTGCAGTGCTTGCAGTAGTGAGGTTTTTGTTCCATAATGATTTTTTGCCAATAACCATTGTGAGCAGAGCCAAGCCAGATTTCTTCTACATCTGGTAGTGTAATATCTCTTTCAATCAAAATCCTTACAGTGGAAGACCTTGAGCAATGAACTGTAGGTGTGTCTACCTGCATAGGTTTTCCAAGGAAATTCTCAATTGCATATATGGTAGGATAGTCAAAGAATTGAAGCTTGAGTTCAGGTAATGAGAACCAGATAGGCGCAAAGGGGGGTTCTTGATTGAGATCAAAATCAGGAGTCTATTTGAGCAACTTCATAGGTTTGCCCTCAATTGTGATGAATTTCTTCGAGAAAATTCTTGTGTAGTCTTCTTCTATGCACAACTGAATCAAAACATGTCTTCCATCGAGAAGGCCCACCTACCAAACCCAACTAGCTTAAAATCTTTGAAAACCTTCTTGATACTCTCCATCTTAGAGCGACCTAATTGGAACTTGCCAACTAGTGTAAACTTGTATTTTTCTACAAGATATGAGATTTCAGCATCGGAGAAGAAAAACACTAGTTTTCCTGCCTTTTTCTCTACTCTTTTAATAAGATTGTAATCTTCATGTAATGCAACAAAATCATGGTGCGACTGGGGTAAATCAGACTATCGGCGAGGTGGAAAGGGGAGCTGCGTTCGTGAGCCACTGTAATATTGGAGGGTTTCGCGGAGTTATCACCAGCGAGGGCGACAACGTAGGAAAGCTCTGAAGCCAGTAGTGTACTTCACACACTTCAGAAGAAGTACCTGGCGCAACTGATCGATCTCCAGACGAAATCTACAACAGCAGACGATGCAGTCTGGCAGAGCACGGCTTGACTGCACGACATACACGCACGCGGAAGTGCAGCGATGCTAGGAGAAGACACGAGAAACAGCTAGCTCCTCCACAGACGCCGCAGCTGACGAGTAAAAGCAGACTGCGAGCTTAGGCCAGTGACGAAGACGAAAAGCAGCGATGCCGTCGATAGGTACGACGAAGATGAAGAGCTGTGAAGAACGATGTCAAGAGAAGATGCAGGAACTAAAGGCGATGCGATAAATCGTGTATGAGTAGCTAGAGTTCACCATGAGGTGAAACCCTAGTGGAGCCAAGCGTGTGATTCAAGATTTCTCTGCTGCTATTGAACCTGTTGAAACTTTGACTAATGCCTCTGCTAAAAACAATTGTTCTACCTTGAACAACAACAACCTAGTCGATCCGGTTTCTGTTGATGTTTCTGATCCTAATATTTCTGCTGAGAATCCTCTTATTGATTGTACACTCAATTCTGGTTCTATCATTACAAATGCTATTGATGTATTAGATAAGGATTTGGATTTAGCTATTCTTGGAACTACTATTGCTGCTAATAATCTTTATTCTGGTAATGTTGTTGCTGTTAATGAAGTATCTGGTAATTTAAATTCTGAAAGTTCAATTACTGTTGATGGGATTGGGAATGAAGTTGTTATCAGAGCAGAATTATCTTCTTACCGAGGCTAAGGAGGTTTCACTGCTATTATTAACTATCCTATATTTCAGAATTCTTCACGGAACTTGGATTCTAATTCTTCGATCAGTCTGAATGTTGTCAATACTGATTTGAAAGAAGATTGGATGGTGCAAAATTCAAAGAAGAAGAAGGAATTAAAGCAATTATCGGTATCTAATATAATCCCCTCTAATACTTGCTACTTTTTCTAGGCTTACTAGAGGAAGTAGATCTACTCATGATTAATTTTTTATGTTGGAATGTTAGGGGAGTGGCCAACCCCGGCTCCCTTAGCGGAATTTTAAGTCTCAACAGGGGTTCATAAATTTTGGGTCATTGTTCTTCTTGAACCTTTGGTGAAAAAGAACTTTGATAGATTTTTAAGGAGGTTTTCTGGTTTTTCTTTTGCCTACAATTCTACTAATAAGATCTGGCTTTTTAGTAGGAAGGAGTTGAGAGTTGATATTCTTATTGATAATCCTCAATTCTTACACCTACATTTTGAGCTTGATCAGTTCAAAGGATTTGCTACTTTTATTTATGCTTCTTCTACTATTGCTGGTAGATCTGAACTTTGGTCTCATTTAAAGGATATTGTTCAGAATATGGTTGAAGGCTAGATAGTGGGGGGTGATTTTAACTACATTTTGCACCCTAGTGAAAAGAAAGGAGGAAGGAATCCTAATCTTCATGATATGCTAAATTTTACTAACCAAGTTAGTGCTTGCTTAATCTATTTGATCTTGGGTTTGAAGGTTCTCCATTCACTTGGAGAAGAGGTTCTCTTTATGAAAGGTTGGATAGAATCTTTACTAATCAACTCCGGATTGATATGTTTAGTCTTTCCAAAGTTAAGCACTTAGCTAGACTTGGTTCGAGATCATGCTCCCTTGCTTGTTCAATTCTCTCATTTTATTAATACTAAACATCATGCTTTCGGATACTTAAATGTATGGTCTACTCACCCTACTTGTTATCAAGTTGTTAAGCATAATTGGATTCTTCCATCAAATTATTCTACTTGCTAATCCTTTATTGAAGTTATGGCAACTCCATAAGTCGGTTGCTAAGGCTTTAATTAATTGGAATTGGACTGAATTTGGGAACCTTACATATAATATTCAAAAAGCGAGAAAATTTGGTGGCCGGAGTTGAAATTGAAGTGGAAGGCTGGGAGGAAAACTAATAAAGATCTGCTGGATGCTAATGTTTTGTTGCAGTCTATATTGCTACGGGAAGAGCTCTTTCTTAAACGAAGCGACGAGTTAACCATTTACTTCATGGAGATAGGAATTCAAAATTTTTTCATGCTATTATTAAGCATAGAAGATCCATTAATACAATTCGAAGAATTAAATCTTCTAATAATTGCTGGCTTTCTACTTCTCGGGAAATTGGGGATGATGCTTGTTCAATATTTTCAAAACCTTTTCTCTTATCAAGATACCAACTCGATATCTTTTCTAATAAACTCATGCAAGCTGATTTGCGGTTGGCTAGGGAATTAAATCTATCCAGATTACCTAATGAGGATGAAATTTTATCTTCCATCAATTCTTTGGACGAGTAATAAGACAAGTGGTCCGGATGGGTTTACTCTCGATTTCTACAAGAAATTCGGCGGATTATCGGGATGGATATTGTTGAGGCTATTAAGCTTTTCTTTCGGGGCATGGATCTCCCTATGTATTTTGTATCCTCTTCGATTATTCTCATACCAAAGGATAAAAAGAAGGATTGTTGGCAAGACTTTAGACCTATTAGCATCACTTCGACCTTTTCAAAAATCATCGACAAGCTTCTTGTGGCTAGAATTCAGCCTTTTATGGATACTTTAATCTCCGAAAATCAATCAGCATTTGTTAAAGGAAGAAGTATTAGTGAAAATATATTGTTAGCTCAAGAAATGCTTACGATATTGATAAGCCTTGTAGGGGTTCTAATCCGATTTTTAAATTGGATCTTTCTAAGGCTTTTGATACTATAAGTTGGTCCTTTATTCTTAAAGTGCTTTATGCTAAAGGTTTCAGTTCTGGCTGCTGTGGACTCATTTCAAGGTGGTTAAGCAATAATTATTATAGTGTTCTCATTAATGGTGAGAGCAATGGGTTTTTTCAAGCTGGTAGAGGCATTAAACAAGGAGACCCCCTTTCTCCTTATATCTTCATATTGGCTTTTGATTACCTTTCCAAGCTTCTTAATAATGTTCGGATCACTCACCCTTATACCCGGTTTCAACACAGATCCACTCAACTGATTTCCCACCTTGCATTTGCTGATGATGTCATAGTTTTTCGGAATGGTAGTAAAAACTCCATAAGAAGTTTAATGAAGGTTTTGGGTGATTTTGAAGAGGTCTCCGGTATGACTTTTAACAAGTCCAAGTGTCATTTTTTGTTCGGTTCTAAATTCAATGTTAATACTAAAAAGTGGATAGCGATTTCACTTGGATTTAGGGAGGCTAAATATCCTCTTAAGTATTTGGGTTTTCCTTTAATCAAAGGTAAACTTAGACATTCCCACTATGATGATGTGGTATCTAAAATTTCTGCTCAAATTCAATGTTGGACAAATTCATTTCTATCAAATGGTAGTAGAATCACTCTTCTCAAGAGTATTTTAACTACTTATCCTCTCTATATTCTTCAAATGATCAAGATGAAGAAAAGCACACAAAAATTACTGTCCATTATATTTAATAAGTTTCTTTGGGAAGGTCATCATAGGCAAATGCATTGGACCAATTGGGATAAAGTTTGTAAACCTATTGCTAGTGGTGGGTTGGGTTTTAAGAGTTTTCAAGCAAATCGGCTTTTCCTTTTATTGCAAGCAATGGATTATCTTTAGAGCCAAGAACTCCTTATGGTCTAAGTTTTTGCATGGGAAGTACTCGTTCTAATATTCATCCTACTCGAAGTACAATTGAAGAATGGGGATTCAAATCACTTGGAAGCAATTACTTGAAAGTTAGAGAAGCAGTGAACAACTTTTTGTATGGGAGCTTGGGGATGGGCAAATTCATTTTGGAGGGATAAGTGGATTTTTAATGAGTCTCCGATTGATCTTAATATTCATCATTCCATTCATCATCCCATTTAGCAAGTAGCCGATTACTTGGACCAATTCGGAATGGGATACTGCTAAGCTTAGTAGTCGTATTGATTCCGCAACCCAAAAAAGATTTTGAATATTCCTATTCAATCAGCGAAAAGAGATAAATTGGTTACAAAGATTCCACCTAATCAAAGCTTGTCTAATTTTCTATTTAGAGGTACTTGTTCTACTAATGATTGGGGAAGAAGCTATGGAATAAATTCTTAACACCTTCCATATCTTTTTTCGTTGGAGACTTTTCGGGAAGTTTCTTCCAACGAGATGACATTCTAAAACTTAAGGGAATTCGTGGACCTTCGATTTGTCAATTTTGTCATGCTCGATGAAGAATCCATTCCTCACATATTTATAAGGTGCCTTGTTGTTCAAGAGGTATGGAAATCTGTTTTGGATAATCTTGGGCTTTCTTCCAAATTTTTTTCATGGCTTAGTATTGAGTTATGTTGGCATGATTGGAAGGATTCTACCGATTATTACATTCCTCTTATTATCTTCGGTTTATATGGATGGGAAGGAATGATGCTATTTTCAACAACAAGGATTGCTCTATCCAACATATTATCGGGAATTGTTTAATTTATGTTCATAAGGCTAGACAAATAATTAATTCCCAGCAAATTCTCGTTATTAACAAAGTCAAGCTTGTTATTTGGAGATTACCTAAGGCTCCTTGGGTTAAAATCAAATCCGATGGGAGTTTTTCTTCAATTGGTGCTTGGAATTGGGGCTATTTGCAGGGATCATATTGGTAATTGTAATTGGTTTCTCTCTGCTCCTGTGATGGCGAGATAACGGTCTTGAAACCGAAGTTATTGCTGCTTATTGGGGTCTCAAAGCTGCCTTTATTAATAAGCATAATTATATTCATATGGAGATGGATTCATTGCTTTTAGTAAAGATGTTGTTGAATGAAGTTCTTCGTTCCATGGCACATTCTTACTTGGGTTAATATGATCTTTAAGTTATCCTCCAAGCTAGTTGTTATATGGAGTCATATTAATAGAGAGGGGAACCAACACTGCAAATTGGTTGGCCAAGAGAGCTTCTTCTAGGAAGGAAACAATTTGCAACTCAAGCTCTTCTTCGAATTTTTGTCTTCTTCTTTTTCTTTTTTTAGAACTCTTTTACATGGGGACTTATTGGCCATTCCTCATGTCGGATGTTTTAAGACCTCCATTATTCAATAAAAATATATATATTTTGCCAATATATATATATATATATATATATATATATATATATATATATATGCAATTACTGAGGGCTTCTATTCCTTTTTATTTCATCATTCTTTTTTTTCCTCGATTTATGCTGTCGTTTTCTTTCCCTTCTCTGGGTTTCGATAAACCCCTTCTTCTTTCTCGCATAGTATCATAGGCTGAATGTTTCTGAAATACTCCCAAGAATTGTTTTGTTTGATTCTTGCTATGGAGGTTTCGCTCCTATCCATGGCAGACGTAGAAGAGATTCAAAATGTTGTGTTATGGATCTATTGATTCTCTTGCAATCGACCACCAACAAGGAGTGGGCTATAGTTCATTTCTCTTTTGACCTCGTCTTTTATAAATATCACTTTAAAATGGGTATTCAGCTGCTGTTTTGTTAAGATTTATGGTCAATCTTTAATTGTTATGGTACCATCCCTGCTTAGATCCTTCTGCTGACCTCACTTTTGGTTGAGGTCTAGTCTCTCCTTAGAATAGCCTAGGATCTAGCCATATGACTCTCCAGTAACTTTTGTTAGAAGGCTAGTCATGGAACCCTCCCCATAGAAATTCAAACTTTTATTACTTCTCTGGGAGTTTTCATATGCTTAAGCCCTAACCTCCAGTTTTGAGAGGAAGAGACCAAGCATAAGGAAGCTTAGGGGAAGTCACCTATAGGTGGTCAGGCCATAGGATCTACCCTGGGAAGTCAGGAGCTTACACCATACTCACACTGGACACTCACAACCCTAAGCAAGGTACATCACTTTGATCCCCTAACTCTTTGGAAACTCATGTAAGTGATTTTCCTAAGCTCTTAGCCTAAGGTAGGATTTGGCTAGTACCAATACATAGAGTACCAAATGAGGGTGACCCTTATTCCATGGCTCAATTTAAGAAATTTCATATTACTCAACTTCAACCAACTTCAATTTGCCCAAACGTTCCAAATTTCTAACCCCTTTACCTCAAAACACCAAAAATACCCAAACTGCCCCAAAAACCCTAAAATCCCTCAAAATTTCCAAAATCACCCAAATTACCAATAATTCTCCAAAAATCATTCCAAAATACTCCCTACCACTCAAATTAGCCAAAATTAACCAAAATTGCCAAATTTCCCAAAAAAACTCCAAAATGACCAAAATGCCCCTCTTAGCCCAAAATTCCAAAAATTTCAAAATTTTTGATAAATTTCCAAAACCTCCCAAATATCCTAAATTTCATTTCCCTCAACTACCATATAACCCAATTTAGCCAATTTAGTCCAATTTAACCAAAAGCTCCAATTTGACCCATTTAACCTAAAAGTGTCCAAATTAAACCCAATGTCTACCCATTTGACCCCAATCTTTCCCAAATTCAATTCCAAAATTTAATTAAACATCTCCAATACCAATCTAAACCAAATACAAACCTAAATTGACCCACATTTGAGTTCAATTTCACTTAAAACCCAAAATCCCTAAAATCCCCAAATTGACCCAACATCAATCAATTTCTCCCCAATTTCAATTCTAAACCCTTCATAACACTCCCATAAATTGAATTGAACCATCATGTGTCCCCAATTTGAGCCCAAGTCTCATTCAAATCCACTTGAGCCAAGTTTACCCAATTTTAACCCAAATTGAACACAACCAAATCTCACTAAATTGATTGCCCTACTCCCAAACATTCCACCCAATTGATATTGGAAATTCTTCATAACATCCCCATAGACTATTTAGAACCTTCAATTGGCCTTGAATCCATCCCTAACCCAACCTAAACCCAAGTTAACCCAACATGCCCAAATTAATAAAGATCCTAAAATCCACCAAATTGAACCCCCAAATGAACTCAAAACCACTCCAAGTCTTCATGAAAAATCTTCATGACAATCATCTACAGAATGTTGCTCAAGATACTTGGGCTCCATTCAAGCTCAAACCCAAGTTAGCCCAATTTGAACCCAAGGTGACCCAAATGAACCCATGACCCAATCTAGTCAAATTGAACCAAATGTGACCAAACTAACCCCCTCCACATCCACTAAGTTGACCCTAGGAACTGGGCTAAACCCACCTAGCCCGCCCTAGTGGAGCCATGGACCAAGGGTCCCTTAAATTTGGGGATCTCCTCCCTTAAATGGTTAAATCTAAGGGATGTTTGCCATAATGCCTTAACCATTAAAACCCATTGCACTCATGGCCTGCCCACTGGTGCACCTAACCTGCTAGCCACCTCCCCTAGCCTGGTCGGCCGGCCTAGTGGCTGGAAAATGCCAAACCGAGAGCCACCTCCCCCTTAGACAAACCCAAATTCCACCCCATTGCCAGCTCAGCCCAAAATTGCCACCAGAGCTCCTCTGTACTCCACCTAGGTAGCTCTTTGCACTAGAATTGGAGCTTTGGCAGCCACCCCAGTCATGGCTATTTAAGCCACCACCCTTCATGGCCCAAAAAGGGTGCTAAAAATTTCTTAAAGAAACTCTACCAAAATCTCACCAGAGCCTCTCCAGACCTCCCTAAGACCATTCCATCCATTTTCCCCCTTTGATTCCCATTGCTTGAGCTCAATTTTAGAGCTTAAACTTAGCTGAAAACCAAGACACTTCCAATACACCTCCACACAACACCAAATCTCAATTAAGTGTACCCACACTTTCCCATAAGTGAAAGAAGAGGATCCCCCATCAAATCCCAATCACAAAAGGTCTCAGCACTAGACTTCCATCAAAGCTTGAAATCGGCCTTGGTCACTTTCATACTTAGGCAATTCACCAGAGCAAGAAAGTTTATTCCTGAGCTCCTGGGACTCCAATGAAGGTGTAGAGCATCTCTGATCAAAGCTTCACTTCTCAGGGCCAAGGTATTGCCTCCTTCTTACCAAGCTTCTCTGTATTCTCCATGTAATTAGGGTTAATTTAAAGCATGCTTAGCCATATGGATATGTTCGCCATGCCTAGAAGAGTTTATAGGAACAAACCCGAAGTGATTTGGTTGAGTCTAAGCTGAGAAATTAGGGTTTTAGTGCGGACGGTCACGGGATCATACCAGTTGGGGACGAAGACAGGCAGCTATTGGATCACACGTGTTTTCATTAGACAGTCCATATCACATCGGATGAGAGGATGGAACGAAATAGCGGTCCGCGTGGCATCCCAGTCAGATGGCGGCGTCAAATCGTAGAGGATGTGTGATCTTTAGCAGCTGTCGAGGTTGAGCTGGCGCCTACGTGGTTAAGTAGAAAAATCCCTATTTTTTATATTTATTAAATCACTATAACTTTAAAAATTCATATCTTCGCCTAGAAAAATCACAAAAATAAAAGAAAAATACCCTCTTACTCAGTGAACAAAAGAAAATAATATGGAAATAGTTTGAAATATTTTTTATGCATATTTTATTTTTAATGATTTAAATACTGATTTCAGTCTTTTAATTCTTCACTGACCCAGACATTTCACCATGACTTGAGCTTTGGGGGTCTTGTTCTATCTGTTATGGGGGATCTTCCCTGGTTTTTTCAAAGTCAGGGGGGATCTCTGTGAGGAGATCTCTATTTTCTAAGTTATTATATCTGTTTTGGTATAAAAATTGTAATAATTAAAATAATAATTAGAAAAATGCAAACTAAATTTTGTAAGTTTCTTATGACCAGAGAACCCTAGGACAATTATTTCATGGGCTAAATCATTAAGATATGCACTAACTATCAACTTGAATAAAAATAGACTTTTAATTATTTAAGACAAAATAAAAATCAAAATAACCAAAAAATGATTCACCACTATGCTTCAAGAATAGAGGAACTCTTCTAAAAAGTTTGAAGTCATTTGGAGTTAATTTAATAAATTAAATGATTTTCCTAAATCCAATGACATTTTTTGGCAATTAAATGAATTTTAATAATTAAAATACTACTCAAAAAATTATAAAGTTGGATTTAGGAGTTCTCTGTGATCAGAGGAATTTTTTAAAAATAAAATTAGAATTTTTATAAAATTTTCATTTTTAATTATATTTTAATAATTAAATAATTAAATAATATTAAAAAATCAAAAAAATATTAAAAATCACCAAATAGTCACTTTTGGTCTCCTAATCACAAAGGAACCATCTCCATAATTTTCCTGAGCTTCAAAATTAAAATATCAATTTTTAAAGGCTTAAATCAATTTTTAAAAAGGGTAAAAATGAATTTCCTTAATTTTGCACTAAAATAATTTTAATAATTAAAATAAAAATAAAAAATATAAAATTTATTTCTCTAGGTTCCTTGACCTCAGAGAGATATCTAAAAAATATAAAATTAATTTTTCAATTTTAAAATATTTCATAATTAATTAAAACTCCAGAAATTAAAATAATTATAATAATTAAATTAAACTTCAAAAAATTATGAAATTTGGTCCAAGTGGTCCTCTGGTCTAGCTTTACCTCCAGTAAAAATTTCAAAGTAAAATATTTTGTTTTGATTAAGTTATTGAATTTTCACTAAAACCCCTAATTTTGCATGAAAATAAATATATAAATTAAATTAAATTTTGAAAAATCACATTTTCTCCTTAGATGTTTTAATTAGCTCATTAGTGAGGTAACATAAAAGTTCTAAAGTCATTTGAATTGAATTTAAGGAATTATGAAGTGATAAGGCCCCAAGGGCAATGTTGTAATTTTTAGGGTTTTAGCCTTAATTAATATTTAGGCTTCATCAAAGGATAAAATGGGCAATTAATAATAATAAATAACATGTTTAAATGTTTGAGATATTAAAGGGATAAAAGGTAGAAATCAACTTCAATTTTGTCATATCAAAAGTAAATGATTGGATTTTCCTAATTAGTTTTAATTTGGAAGATAATTAAACAAAATGATCCTTAGAGTTAGGGGCTAATCTTGGAGGTTAATAATCGACTAACTTACACCCCTATTTGATATATTAAATGATAGCCCAATATTTTGCTAAAAATTAATTAAACTCATTTAACTTCTTCCAAAAAGAATTACAAATGTATCCATCAAAAATTTAAGGGCTTGGTAATGAGTTAGGCTTAATCAATCTTGCTGAAAGAAGTTTAGAAAAACAAACATAGTCAAATTCTAAACACATGAAAACACTACAAGCCCAATTATGAAATTAATTGGCTAATTTTTCTAAACAAATTAACTTTTCCTAAAGGGGTTTTCACCCACATAATCTCTAAATGAAATAACAAATGATAATTACCATGTCTTTCGGGTTAATTAAAAACACCAACTCACTGAGCATAAAGGTATGAAAGGGATAAATTGTTTAATAACTATAACAAGCCCAAAAGGACCTCAAGGGAGTTAAAAAGGTATTGTGAACTATCCGGGTTTCTCCTGGACCGTTTCACAAATCGTCTGGACACCTTATAGGACTATTGTACTTATTATATTTATTAAATGAAAATATCTCATAAATAAATAGGACCCACTAGGTTATGACCTGGGACTTGATAGGCCGGTGACGAACATATCCATGAGGTTTTACTTCCCTACAAATATAAATGTTTATTGCAAAGAATACTAAAGTTTCAGGTGGAGAAACAAGAAGACTCGCCAGGTACACTTTTATATGTTTACAACACTTTCTTTTCCCGTGTTTTTTTACCGCACATTACTTTTCTTGCAATTTGAATGATAAAAAATAATGTCACCCTACATGAAAACTGAAATATTTAGGATAGCCACAAAACTGAGACCAAAATTAAAATTGAAAATTACAACAAGATAAAACCCATCCCCACAACATTCAAAATATAAAATAACTCAAAATTTAATCACAAACAAAACAAAAATTACAATTGTAACTAAATTAAAATGTTTCATTGGATGATTGAGAATTCCTTGGAGGAGATAACCCATGTGTTACTAACAGGGTTTTCCCACGGTTTGAATGAAAGTATGGAACTCATTAAGTTGAGTTTAGTAAACTCATTTGGACTAAGTGAATCCGATGAAAATAACAGTGCCGGGATGATGGAACCGTGGGATCTTAACCGTAATTTAAATAAAATATTAAGACTCCTTAATTTAAATAATTTCAAAACACAACACTTCTCTTTTCCCCTCAATTGTCACTTCTGTAAACTAAACCTGCTACGATAAGGAGCTTGGAGCATGCATAGAGGGCATCAAGGTCATCTTCAACAACAAAACCTGTCTACACCCACAAAACCATTCCTTAGAAATTAATACAACAAGCCATACGACTTCGAGGTAGCTTGCCTAGTTCAGCATAAATCCTGACATTTTCTTTAGGCCTTTACATAGTCCTATTGTGCAATATAAGCCCTAATTCGCTTTAATATTTTGAGGTTATCATCTGGTATGACATAAATCCTCCCATCTTCCAGGTTGTTTGCATAATCAGATATTATGCAAATGTAATCCCTATAATTAATCGGCAGGATTGAAATTTAAATAACTTCATTAACAAGATGTAAAGCCAAACTATAGGATAGCTTGGGAAGACATCAAAATTTTCTTGAATCTTTTTCCTTCCCCTTGCCTTCTCTCCTTTGGATTCTGACAAAATGCAATGTTCCAAAACTTGAGTCATTCACCTATTAAATTTCTGACTATCACATCTTCTTTGAAAACCTTGCCTTTGGAAGTCATGAATATAAATATTCCCTCATCTATATCAAGAGTTTTCTTAGGTGACTTTGGTTATCTAGGATGTAATTAACTATAGGGGTTTGCCCTTATAGGAAACTTAAAGACCCCAGATTAATATAAACCCTATCTAATTCCTTCATATTATGTAGGGGAAATTGTCAGTCAAAATGGTTCGTAGATCAAATGGATGTCATAAATTCCTTAGTTTATTTGATCAAGCTTCACCTCAAGCCTTGTATTTATTCTTCGGGATAAATACATGTCTCGTGGTGAAATTCTTAATTATTTAAACTATTATTCATATGAGATCAGTTTGATTTCGTATTCTTCAAAAATTAAAATATTACTTTCAAAAATCTATATATGTATATATTAAATTAAATCAAAATTCTATTTTGTAAAACTATATTTTAAAAATCCTTTTCAAAAATATCAACGTCTAACACAACTCCCACACAAAGATTTAACGGTCGACAACTCCCAACTCATTTGCCACCGTCATGACTTATGTGCTCTTTTGTCGGAGGATGAAAATTTCATAGTCAATCAAACTCTTCAATATTTTCTTTTCCTTCCAGATTGGTCATAATGTATATATTCAGTTTGCCGCCAATAATAAGATTCAATTGTTGGGGCTTGAGAACAAGATGAAAGACTCGAAGATGAAGTTCTTGACCACCTCATGTGTGGAAGGATGGGGGATTGGCACTTCTCTTATAGAGTGCAAGGTGAAGAAAGTTAGGACTTTGCTAGAGAATATTCAAGACCACAGGGAATTCATTCAGGGTCTGCGTCTCTCTTTTTTTTAATGCCTTGGACCCTAAAGAAATCAAACACATGATTCTTCTGGATTGTGTCGATACCATGATAAAGGATTTGTGGAGATCGAGAGAGAAGCTGGAGAGAGGGTGGCTTGGGAAAGGCCTTGGGGGAGAGGTAGTCCTCCCTCACAAGGTAGAGGCTGGGGTCAGCCTGACTCAATCAGCTCGGCCGAGGGGGATGATGAAGGTTGGTGTTATTTATCTTCTTGACTGATTGTATGTAAAATTCATATTCATGAACTTTATATAATTTATTGTTAGATTCTTCTGAAGGGAGTGAGGGGAACTCTTCCTGATCGCCGAGCCTTCCTGAGTTCGGAGGCCCATCAGTGCTCCAGTATGCTCATTCATACCTTTGTAGGAGCGAGTTGAGGTGAGTCTAGCCTATCATCGTATCTCTGTTGAGATTTATTCCAAGGAGGAACGAGGGGTCGTGCATAGAATAGAGAGTGACGCCCTTAGGAGCAAAGGAAAGGCTTTTGTACCCAGATGTTGACTTACCCCCTTCTCTATTGTAAGAGGGGGTTGTTTCGCCTAAGTGAGCATTCTCTTACAATCAAGGAGACAATGTTTGGATGAGAAGTCACTACGCTCTTATTGACTAGGAGATTGAGTGGTTCTCTACCAATCCTGTGAATTAAGACTAACCCTCGCTTCAATTGACATGTTTTGGTCTTGCGTTTTTTAGAGGAACTTGAGGTTAATGGATAGAAAAGACATGTTCCAAGTGATCGATCATTATCATGCCTTTCCCTGATAGGCTTCACATTTCCATAATTTTTCCTAGATAAAGCTGAGGAGGATGTTGGTGACCCGACCAACAATTACGCAGTAAATTAACTTCCAAAAGATGGCAAAAAAACTTGACCCAATTTATCAATAGCAGCTAGTGTGCAAAATCTTAAATGATATAAAAATTAGAAAATATTTTACACACTAAGGGTACTACACAAGTATACGTATCCTTTCAATTAATATAGGGCTTTCTTTTAAAACCCCAGTATCGATCCCACAGAGAAGCGAGGTAAGAAATTCTCTAGGTTAATTCTAGTCAAATTCTATAAGGCCTAAATTTGGAATATCAATTAAAATTGTTTTTCTAATAGCTATTCCTAAATGAAAATTTAAAATAAAAAGACAACTTATCTAGATAAATTGGTTTAGAGAATTTTGAGATGTTAAAGACTACCTTTATCATGCAATTTCCTAGATAATGTGTAGGAAAGAAATGCTTAAAATTTAATAAAGTATGGACAAATAGGAGTATATATATATTCTTTACCCTTGTTACAGTGCATAAAGAACATTGGCTAGCTTTTAAAGATTGGATCAGGATGTATTATTAGTAGTAAGGACTAATTCTAGGCTGTCACTTCTAGATTACCCCAAGGTGCCTTTGGTCTGGCCAACTAGTGACCCGTTGATCCACTTAAAAATTGTCTATTTTTCTGTATAAATTTTAAGCTCATTTTATGCACATTTTTAATGATATTAGACTTTAAAGGAATGTATTTTTCATATTTTTGTCTTCAAGTATAAAAATATGATTTTAGAGAAAATGAAGTAAAAACTATGCAATTTTGAGCCAAAATGAGCAAGGAAGAAAATTCTAACTTGGCACATATTGATATGTCTTTCTATGCTTGATATCTTTTATATTTCTCACATGTTTTTGAATGAAATTATACTTTTTAGAAAGTTTTTTTTTTAATTCTATCTTGTAGGTGAAGATGTTAGGAACGCAACGCAACTAAAATGGGGTGAAACGGAGTTGAAACGGAGCCAAACGGAGCAAAACAGTGGAGCTACACACAGGGTGGCGCCTAGGTGCCAAACCCGGCGCCCAGGCACCAGTGATGACGAGAAAACGGTGCCTAGGAGCCAGAATCAAGGTCTAGGCGCCAGAATCATTCAAAAACGGTTATTGGACAGATTTTTTAGACCTTTGGGAGTTATTTTGATGGTGTTAAGTAGTTTCTAGACCTTCTAGAAGACTGAAAGTTATTCCCAATATATAGGATATGTGATACAATGAATCTAGAGACATTGGAACAGTTTTAATTGCGAAGAGATGCGACCCAAAGTGAAGGGGTACGAAGATTTGGTCACAGGAGTCTGGCGCCTAGGCGCCACAGTTGGTTTCTAGAAGATTCAATGAATGTGTATGAATTTTGAAGAGGTGCCTTAAGCAACTCTTGGCCATTTTCAGAGCTCTATAAATAGGAGACATTTCTACAATAAAAGGGCCTCTCTCTCACTTTCTCACTCTCTCTCTCTCCCCTCTCTTTCTTCCCCCTTAGTCATTTTAGTCATTTTAGAGTCATGAAGATGTAGATTTCTACATCTTATGGAGAGATTGGTGAGGGATTTTGAAATATTTATGTAAGGGATGTACGAGCGGCGCATGGATCGATGGGAGACTTTGGCGGAGAGATCTTCTTCTTTCCTTCAGAGGGGAAAAGCTAATTATTGTGTTCTTCATTCTCTTGTAATTGTTGTAAATACTTTATAGCGGATTTTCTTTATTTTAAACTAAGTTTTCTGTCGTGATTTATCCATGCTTCGTAAGTGATTTTCTTTACTCTTTCTTTTAATATGAAGTAGTGACATGTGTAGGAAAATTATTTTTATGATAGAATTATCTATTAGATGCTTCTAGGTGACAGATAGTTGCATAAATATAATAGAATACTAATGAAATAGGTTCATTCTTGGCACTTAAATTATTACATAATTCTATCAACCCTTTTACTTTTTATGCCATTATTTTCATTTACTTTTATTTTGTAATGAAATAGATGCATGTTTATGAATTAAGATTTGTTTATATATTCTCTTATCAAATTATGGTAATGATATTAATATCAGATCTTCATTTACTTTACAAATTGATCACTGTATTGTTAAAATTTGTTGAAGAATTCTGAGACCTATCCGGAGATGAGTTCTTAACTAGTAGATATTACATGAATCCTTGGGTGATCGAAAGCTTTATGTGGGTTATTCAATGTGAAGTTAAAATAAATATGAAAATATGATTTATTGGGCGTAGAATTAATTAGTTTTTAGAGTGACAGACTAAATTCTAATCATTTGGTTTATAGAAAGGGAACGGGTCAATGGCAGGGCCGACCATAGCCACCCTTGGACATCTAGAAGTGTGAGCCTAGATTAACCCATTCTACTAATAATACATCTTGAACCGATCTATAGATTAGACAATGTTCTTTATGCCTGGACCAAAGGGTAAAGAATAGGATTGCATCTATTTGGCACTACTACATAAAATTCTAAGCATCTCTTTCCTACACATTATTTATGTAATTTCAAGAGAAAGGTAGTTTTTAATATCTCTAAATTCTCCAAACCAATTTATCCATAAGTTATCTTTTTATTTAATAACTTTATTTAGGATTAGTTATTATAAAACCTATTTTAATCGACATTCCAAATTTAGGCCTTATGGAAATAGACTGGAATTAGCCTAAAGAATTTCTTACCTCACTTCTCTGTGGGATCGATACTGGGGTTATACAAGAAAACCCTATATTACTTGAAACGATATGTATATTTGCGTAGTACCTCTAGTGTGTAAAATATTTTCTAAAAATTTACTATATTTTGATTTTATACACTAGCCGCTATTTATAAATTGAGTCAAGTTTTTGGCCATCTTTTAGAAGAAAAAATTACCGTGTTATTGTGGGTCGGGTCAAGTTTTTGGCGCCGTTGCCGGGGAAGCTTCGATAAGAACTTTAAGAGAATTTTAGTTGAAATAATTAGGTTTAGACTTGAAAATTTGTAGTTTCGTAAAAACTATTTTTGTGTAAAAAGTGTTTTGTTATATGAAAAAGTGTTGTGAAAAGAGAAAAAAAATTGTTTGTGTGAAAAATAAGGTGTTCGTGAAAATGTTTTGTTGTGTTAAATATATTTCATCTATTATTTGTTTAATTGTTAATGTATTGTTTGTTGTGCTATGTATGTGAAACAAAGGATCTGTAAGACTTATGCCTTATGATCCCGAGTTTGAAAATAAAAATAAAAATAAAAATACAGAAAGGACTCAAAAAACTAGAAATGGAAATGAAAAACTTTCAAGATAATAACTTGGAAAATCATCATACTTCATTTAGGGATTACGTAAATCCTACGAAAGATGAAATTCAATCAAGTATACAAAACCCTGTCGTAGAGGCTGAATCATTTGAAATAAATCCAGTGATTATCCAACATGTGCAGAACAACCAGTTTGGGGGAACTCCTTTGGAGGATCACTATTTACACTTATCTAGTTTTTTAGAACTTTGTGCTACATTTCGTTATAACAGCATGTCAGACGATGTTGTTAGGTTAAGGCTTTTTTCTTTCTCACTAAGGGATAAGGCTAAAATATGGTTATACTCATTAGCACCTGGCTCTATTAAAAATTGGGAGGAGTTAACTCAGAAATTCCTAGCTAAGTATTTTCCACCTTCAAGGACTACTAAACTTAGAAACGATATTATCTCATTTTGTCAATATGAAGGAGAATCAATATACGAAGCCATCATTCAAACTTTGTATAATGGGTTAGTAGGATCCCTTATGTCTATAATTGATGCCACTGCTGGTGGTTTATTAATGTCAAAATCATCAGATGTAGCGTATGCATTAATTGAAAAAATAGCTACAAATGAATTTCAATGGCCCTCTGCAAGGGTAAATCATAAAAATGTAGCTAGTGTTCATGAGACAGATGTGATTACAGTTCTTGTATCTCAGGTTGCCGCAATATCAAGGAAGTTGGACCAATTTGGAATGAACCAGCCTCAATTTACTTTCGTAAGTGAGGAAAGTTCATTAGGTCGTATAATTGATTCTAACTTATCAAATGATGCTTTAAATACCATAAACAACCCATATTCTAACTTTTACAACTCATATAAGGAGAACCATCCTAAATTTAACTGGAATCATACAACTGATGGTGGAAACCAAAAATAATAAAATAATCATGAGAGTCCTAATGGAAGTTGGAATAATCCAGGGAACACAAACTAAAGACCTTCATATCCACCGGACTCTAACAATGATCAACAATTTAAGGATAAAAAGTTGTCTATGGAAGAAGTGATATTGCAAAAGGGAAACCAGTTGCAAAGTTAAAATGCTACGATTAAAAATATAGAGAATCAACTGGGACAAATTGACAATTCACTTAGCAATAGACCCCAAGGAACACTTCCTAGCAACATTGAGATCAACCCTAAAGAGAACACTAATGAACAACTAGAAGATGTCCAATTAAAAAGTGGAAGAGAGATAGTGGATGTGGTTAGAAAAGAGGAAGATGTTGTGAGAGAAACAAAGGAAACTAAAATACTTGGAAAACATGTTTCTAAGGATTTGTAAAAATTAATTTCTCCAACTAAAATCAGTTAGGAAAGACCATCACCTCCATTTTCTCAAAGACTTAGACAACATGAGTTGGATAAGAAATTTTCAAATTTCATGAAAGTACTTAAGAAGTTAACAATAAATATTCCTTTCACTGAAGCTTTGGAACAGATGCCAAGTTATGCAAAGTTTATGAAGGAGATATTAAACAAGAAAAGAAAATTTGAGGATTACAAGACAGTTGTACTAAGAGAGGAGTACAGCACTATACTTCATAAAAATCTTCCTCAGAAATTTAAGGATACTTGTAGCTTTACAATTCCTTGTGTAATTGGAAAAAGATTATGTGGAAACGCTTTATGTGATTTAGGAATGAGCATTAATGTGATGCCTCCATCTATTTCACAAGGTTAGGTTTAGTCGATATTTCTCCCACTACTGTAACCCTTCTATTAGCTGATCGATCTATCATTTATCCAAAAGGAGTTATAGAAGACATGCTTGTTAAAGTGGATAAATTTATCTTTCCTTTGGACTTTATTGTATTAGATATGGAGGAAGATAAAGAAATTCCAATTATTCTAGGGAGACCTTTCCTTATTACTGGACAAACTATGATAGATGTACAAAAAGGAGAGTTGATTATGAATATTAATGACCAAAAATTCACTTTTGATGTATTAAAGAATATGAAATATCCGGCTGAGAGAAAAGATGATGATAGTTTTTGGATAGATGAAATTTATTATCCAAGTAAAGACCATTTCCAAGAAAGTTTTAAGAGTAAGTTAACAGATGAGATTGAAATGGATTTTCATGATGATTCAAAAATGTTATTTAAAGAAGACTGTATGTATGTTCAGGAGAGGTGTGAAATGATGGACGCTACCAAAAATAGTAAACTTTTAATTCCATTTGTTGAAAAATCTCATGAACTTAAGATGGATATACCCCATACAATTTTAAAGCCTACCTATTTAGGGAATTCATCAACATAACCAGTCTTTATATCTTTAGATACGACTCAATCACTAGAAAAACCTGAATTGAATGATGAACATGATAAAGTTATTAAACCAAGACTTGGAAGAGAATTTGAGGATATATTTCAAAAGAACTTTGAGTTGAGAAAAGAGTATAAGGATATTGAAAGACCATTGGAAGAAGTTCCTAAGGAATTAGAAAAATCTATTTCCTCAATTAATATAAATCCTCCATCATTTAATAATTATAAAGGGGAAGAATTGGAAGACAATTTGAAATAGAAGAGTAACATAGAAGATATTGATCCAGAATCTGAATTATCTAAAGAGAATCTGATCTAAAATTTGGGAGGTATTGAAGTATCTTATAAAGATCCATTTCTTATAAATTTTATGAATGATATTAATATGCAAATTCAGAAAATCAATAGAAGAATATTGGATCTAGAAAGAAATATGAGGAACAATAATATAAATCAAACTGAAAATGAAGTGCTGAATGAAAAATTAAAATTTAAGGATTTTATAGGTATCCCTAGATCTGGAAAAGAATGGGCGATTTATCAAGGGTTATTAAAATGGAATTTTGATCCAGGAGGAAAAATTTGTCGGCCTGACGACGTTAAACCTAGCACTTTATGGGAGGCAACCCATAGTTATCAGTTGTCGGGCTGACGACATTAAATTAAGCTCTTCATGGAAGGCAACCATGGTTATCTTTGCTAGTATGTTTATGTGTTGTTTTGTTTTTTTGTGTTTGCTTTAGTGCGGATTAGATTATTGTTGTGAGGTTATGCCTTGGTCTTGACTAAATTTGTATATGACTTTTGGTAGTAGCAGGCTGACGAGTCTGTTCTAACTCAGTTCTCAACCGGAGCTGAGCATTACCTTGAAGCATGTAGAGTTTGGACTTGGACCACTCCATGTCAACTCTATTACTACCTTCATCTAACTTTGTTTTCACTAAATAAGGTCATGAAATTGCTTAATAAACAACATATGAATGAACTACACTATTTTTATTTATCATGTAGTTTCTTCCATTAGAAATTGAAAGTAAGGAGGGAAAATGTGAGTAGAAAGGAGATCAAATTAACCTCAATTAATATTTGTTTATGAATATGCGAGTCTAGGTATTTTAGTTTGTGTGTTTGTGTTTGTGTTTGTGTTTGTGTTACAACAATTTAGAGATTTGAATAACACTTAAATATATATTCCTATACCGATACATGTCTTGCTTATTTAACCTTTCTTTAGTTTAATGATATACTAGCATGTTTATTTTATATTTACTTTCTATTGCAAATTGTTATGTCCTGATGAATATTTGTAGATGTTTATGACAAACATTTGTGGTAGATAGAATTTCTGAACTATTTTTCTTCCTATCGATATTTTCTGTGTTGAATGTTATACATGTTCAAATTCAAGTTTGGGGGTAAGAAGAAAAATATATTTTAAAGTTAGTATACTTTTTTTTTAGTTTAATAATATTTTACACATGTGTTAGGCTAGATTTATTTTATTCTGCAATCATTCTATCCTGATTATGCATGTATTTAAATTTGATAAGATCTTGTAGTAGTTAGTAGATTCAGCTTTTATTTTTCTTCCTCCTACATTTTATGGAATTAATTGCAAAATATTTTAAAATTCAAGTTTGGGGGGAATGAAAAACAATTTTCAAAAACTTCAATTTTATTTGTCCTCAAAAATGTTATAAATAAATTTGATTTTTTATTCAAAAATTATTATGTGTATGAAGTTATATTAGGGAAATAAAATTTTCAATATAGAAATGAGTAAAAAAAATTAGTTAAAATTTATAGTAATGATGAAAAATTTAAAGTTAAATTTTTTTTAGTGAAGAAAGGATAAATATTGTGTAACCATCTTTAGTAAGAAAAGTTGTATTTTTAGAAAAATAGAAGGATTAGGCTTTTGTTTTCAATATTTAAATTTCTTTTATTGAAAAATAATTTTCAAAACTGTTATTATATTTCTAATTAAATGATATATATCTACCTTATGCTTTAGGAAAGGAATGGTGGAATTCAAAATTATTAAAGGCCTATCTAGATATAGTAATCCTTGCCTAAAAATAAAAAAAATAAAAATAAATAAAGAAAAGGAAAAGAAAAAGAAAAAGAAAAAGGAAAAGAAAAGAAAAGAAAAGTATATTATGTGAAAAAGGAAGGAGAAGCTTGAGGATTAAAGGGCCTAATCAAAAATTGGTTCCACACCTGAGCTTTTTAAAGTTTAAGATTTAAGAAAATCTTAAGCTTAAAAATATAATATAGTTAGTATAATTATTTTTAATAAAAAATTTGAAGTAAAGAAAATAAAAAGGTATAACCCCTATATTTTGAAAAATCTACTAGTATTTCTGAATTAGATAGTAACACATATTTTCATACTCTTTCATCTAAGAGATTTCTAAACTTTAAATTGGTCTCATTTACTAAAAATTTTTCAAAATTTGACTACTACATTTCTAGAAAAAAAAATTTAGAAACTCCTAAAGAAACTCATACACATGATTTGCTTATATGGTTTTACATGATTATAGTGTTACTTGAGGACAAGTAATGTTTAAGTTTGGGGAAATTTGATCCACTTAAAAATTATCTATTTTTTTGAATAAATTTCAAGCTCATTTTATGCACATTTTTAATGATATTACACTTTAAAGGAAGTTATTTTGCATATTTTTGCCTTCAAGTATAAAAATATGATTTTAGTGAAAATGAAGCAAAAACTATGCAATTTTGAACCAAAATGAGCAAGGAAGAAAATTCTGACTTGGCACATATTGATATGTCTTTCTATGCTTGATATCTTTTATATATATCACATGTTTTGGAATGAAATTATAATTTTGAGAAAGGTTATTTTTATGTTTATCTTGTAGTTAAAGATGTTAGGAATGTCACGCAACTGAAATGGGGCGAAACGGAGTTGAAACGGAGCCAAACAGAGCAAAAAGGTGGAGCTGCGCATAGGGTGGCGCCTAGGCGCCAAACCCGACACCCAGGCGCCAGTGACGATGAGAAAATGGCGCCTAGGCGCTAGAATCATCCAAAAATGGTTATTGGAAGGATTTTTGACAACTTTGGGAGTTATTTTAACGGTGTTAAGTAGTTTCTAGACCATATGGAAGACTGAAATTTATTCCTAATATATAGGAGATGTGATACAATGAATCTAGACACATTGGAACGGTTTTAATCGAGAAGAGGTCCGACCCAAAGTGAAAGGGTGCGAAGACTTGGTCACAAGAGTCTGGCTCCTAGACGCCAGATCCCGGTGCCTAGGCGCCACAGTTAGTTTCTAGAAGATTCAATGAATGTGGACGAATTTTGAAGAGGTTCCTTAAGCAACCCCTGGTTATTTTCAGAGCTCTATAAATAGGAGTCATTTCTACAGGAAAAGGGCCTCTCTCTCCCTCTTTTCTCTTTCTCTCTCCCCCCTCTCTTTCTTCCCCTTTAGTCATTTTAGAGTCATGAAGATGTATATTTCTACATCTTATGGAGAGATTGGTGAGGGATTTTGAAATATTTATGTAAGGGATGTACGAGTGGCGCATGGATCAGTGGGAGACTTTAGCGGAGAGATCTTCTTCTTTCCCTTAGAGGGAAAAAGCTAACTATTGTGTTCTTCATTCTCTTGTAATTGTTGTAAATACTTTCTAGTGGATTTTCTTTATTTTAAACTGATCTTTATGTCGTGATTTATCCATGCTTCATAAGTGATTTTCTTTACTCTTTCTATTAATATGAAGTTGTTGCATGTGTAGGAAAATTATTTTTATGATAGAATTATCTATTAGATGCTTCTAGGTGACAGATATCTGCAAAAATATAATAGAATACTAATGAAATAAGTTCATTGTTGGCACTTAAATTATTACATAATTCTATCAACCCTTTTACTTTTTATGCCATTATTTTCATTTACTTTTATTTTGTAATGAAATAGATGCATGTTATTAGGAATTAAGATTTGCTTAGATATTCTCTTATCAAATTATGGTGATGATATTAATATCAGATCTTCATTTACTTTACAAATTAATCACTTGTATTGTTAAAATCTGTTGAAGAATTCTGAGACCTATCCGGAGATGAGTTCTTAACTAGTAGATATTACATGAATCCTTGGGTAATCAAAAGCTTTATGCGGGTTATTCAATGTGAAGTGAAAATAAATAGGAAAATATGATTTATTGGGCGTAGAATTAATTAGTTTTTAGTGTGACAGACTAAATTCTAATCATTTGGTTTATAGAAAGGGAACGGGTCAATGGTAGGGCCGACCATAGCCACCCTTGGACATCTAGAAGTGTGAGCCTAGATTAACCCATTCTACTAAAAATACATCTTGAACCGATCTATAGATTAGCCAATGTTCTTTATGCTTGGACCAAAGGGTAAAGAATAGGATTGCTTCTATTTGGCACTACTACATAAAATTCTAAGCATCTCTTTCCTACACATTATCTATGTAATTGCAAGAGAAAGGTAGTTTTTAATATCTCTAAATTCTCCAAACCAATTTATCCATAAGTTATCTTTTTATTTAAGAACTTTATTTAGGATTAGTTATTAGAAAACCTATTTTAATTGACATTCCAAATTTATGCATTATAGAAATAGACTGGAATTAGCCTAAAGAATTTCTTACCTCACTTCTCTGTGGGATCGATATTGGGGTTATAAAAGAAAACCCTATGTTACTTGAAACGATACATATACTTGCGTAGTACCTCTAGTGTGCAAAATATTTTCTAAAAATTTACTACATTTTGATTTTATACACTAGCCGGTATTTATAAATTGGGTCAAGTTTTTGGCCATCTTTTGGAAGCAAAAATTACCTCGTTATTGCGGGTCGGGTCACCCGTCACCTCTTTTTTAAACCAAATTGATAGAATTTAGCCTGTCACTCTAAAAACATAATCAATTCTACGCCTATCAAAGATCATCTCCCTATCTATTTGCACCTACCTTTTCAAGGATTTACTCTCTACCTTTCCAAGAGAAATGTGATACATATGAGTTAAAAACTCTTAGCCCACAGGCAGATCTTAAGAATTCTCCACAGATTTTAACGATACAAGCGGCCAATTTGCAAAGTAAATGAAGATCCGGTATGACTATCATCACCATAATTTAATAAGAGAATATATAAGAAAATCTTGATTCCTAAACATACATCTATTTTATCACAAAATAAAAGTAAATAAAAATAATGACATAAGAAGTAAAAGAATTGATAGAGTTATGTAATAAATTAAGTGCCAACAAGGAACATATGTCTTTAATATTCTATTAGTTTCATGCAGCTATCTGTCACCTAGAAGCATCTAATAGAAACACATCATTAAATTATAATTCCTGAAAAGTTGCATTATCGCCTGATGCGTGACTTAGCCTAAAGGGGCTATATATATACTTTCAAATGCAAGAATTTGATATCACTGCTAGAAGATTTAATCACTGACAGCGGCGCCAAACACTTGTTGCAATTTTACTTATGAAAGAGTTGATGAATTTATATTTAGATTATAATTTGTAACAGTCACAATTACAAACGCAAGTATACGTATCGTATCAAGTAATACAGGGCTCTAGTGGAGTCCTGATTATCGATCCCACAGGGAAGATTTTTAGAATATTAAGCAATATGTTTTAGATTTTTCAAATTAAAAATAATTTTTCTTATTTTATTTCTTTTTAAAGTTTAGATTTTAGACTTAATGAAAGTTATTCTAAATGTAAGTAACCAATACTAAAATAAATATTAATGCATGTATAAATAAAATAACTTTCTCCTTTTCAACTAATCAAAGATTTTTAGAATAATTACCATTTGTAGAGAATTTAGATTATGGTATTGTGCCAGATAGAAGAATTCATATTCTTTACTCTTTGGTCCAGGCATAAAGAACATTGACTAATATATAGATCGGTTCAGGATGTTTTATTAGTAAAATGGGTTAATCTAGGCTCACACTACTAGATGTCCAAGGGTAGCTATGGTCGGCCCTACCAATGACCTGTTCCCTATCTATAAACTAAATTATTAGAATTTAGTCTGTCACTCTAAAAACTAATGAATTCTACGCCCAATAAATCATATCTTCCTATTTATTTGCACTTCACCTTAAATAACCCGCGTATAGCCTGCAATTACCTAAGGATTCATGTGATATCTACTAGCTAAGAACCCATCTCAGGATAGGTCTCCGAATTCTTCAACATGTTTTAACAATTTAAATGGCCAGTATAAAAAGTAAACTAAGATCAGGTATTAATATCATCACAATTTTTATAAATATTTTAAGTTAAATTCTCCATAAAAGTTGAATTATTTTACTATCTTTTCATAGTTGAAAGGAGAAATAAATCTAACTACTCAGAACACATTGAATTCACACAACAAAACATATTTATAAAACTTTGAACCATGTTACAAATAGTTATCTGAAATGTTCCTTCAAGTGATCCGCTGACTTTTACTGACTCAAATGCAATGATGAAAGACTTCAACAGCAACAACACTAATAATCTCACACTTAACACTTAAAATAAACTCACTAAATAATAAAGAAGGTGGCTCCCAAAAAAAATTGAATGAAATATTGTGCTTGGAGACTAAAGATGCTAGAAGGGGTGAAAGAGACTATAGGGTGCGATTTTCTCTGTAGAATGGGCTCCTATTTATAGAGCTCTGAATTTGATCAGGGGTTGCTTAAGGCACCTCTTCGAAATTCTTCCAAATACAATGCATCTTATAGATGGTAACTGTCACGCCTAGGCGTCAAAATCTGGCACCTAGGCGTCGGAATCTGGCGCCTAGGTGACAAACTCTTTGACGAGGTCTTCACACCTCTTCACTTTGGGTCGCACCTCTTCGCGATTAAAACCATTTCCCTGCCTCCAGATCCATTGTATCACATGTCCTATATATTAGGAGTAACTTCCAGTCTTCTAGAAGCTCCAACAACCACTTAACACATTCAAAATAACTGCCCAAAGTCATCAAAAATCTTGTTTGCGGCTGTATCCAACTGGTGCTTAGGCGCCGGATTCTGGTGCTTAGGCGTCAGGCCTATAATTTCGATAACTTTGCTCTTTTAGCTCCATTTTTGCTCCTTTTTGCTCCTTTTTCCTTCTTGAACACTTTTTTTATCACCTACATCAAAAAACATAAAAATAACTTTCATTAAAGCATAATATCCTTAAGTATTGAATCATAAATAAGACATAAAAATGGGTATTTTTAAAGTGGATCAAGTTCCTGTCGGCATATTTTTGGGTTGTATGTTTAATTTTGAAGAAAGGGTCACCTACAGAAATTGTCGGCAAATTTTAGATTTAATTTAAATAAATAATTTGAAAAGTAGTATTTGATTTTGAAAATAATTTGAAAATTTGAAGATTTTAAGATATGAAATCAAACTGATCTCACATCCCGAATAGTTTACATAAACGAGCACCACACCACAAACCGTGTATCTATCCCGAAGAATAGACACACTGCTTGATAATGGGGTTCGATTAGATAAACTAGAAAGGTTTGTGACATCCATTTGGTCTGCGAACCAATTTTATAAGCCGACAAGTTCCCCTGCTTAATATAAATTAATTAAGTAGGGTTTATATTACATGGGTTCTTAAAATTCCCTATAAGGGCAAGCCCCTATAGTTAATTACATCTTAAGTGATGGGAATCACCTAAGAAAACTCTCGATAATAATCAGTAGTTCTGCTCTCAAGAATTTCAAAGTTTAAGTTTTCAAAGGATTGAATTTTCGAATTTCAATAGGGAATGGATCAAATTTGGAACATTTTGTTTTGGGAATTCAAAGGAAGAAAGGTAGGACAAATCACAGATTCGAAGCGAACTTCGGTAATTTCTCAATTATCCTATTGTTTGGCTTGGATTTAGTTAAGCCCTAATGTTTATTTAGTATTTTGATCTTGCCAATTTTAATTAATTAGGACTTATATTTGTATGATGTGATCACACAAATAGCCTCGAAGATATGAGGGTTTATGTCATATCGGATGACTACCTCGGAATCCTAAGACCGGTTAGGGCTTAATTTGCAATGCAAATGCCTAACAGAAGATTGAGGATTTATGTTACACTAGGAAAACTACCTCAAAGTCCTATGGTTTGGTTATTTAATTCTAAGAAAGTTTTGCTGAAGTAGATCCGAGTTTTGCTGAAGACGATGGTCGTGCTGCCCACCATGCTCCGAGCTCCTTGTTGTTGCAGAGGTTTAGTTATAGAATTCATAAATCAATAGATGAGAAAAGTGTTTTGGTTTAGAGAAAATCTTAATTTCCAAGTGTTTTTTATATTTTATTTAAAACAAATCTTAAAGTTGATTATAACAACACCGGTTAAGATCCCACGGTTCCGTCCTTCCGGCATCGTTATTTTTGTCGGATTCACTTAGTCCAGATGAATTTGATAAACTCAACTCAATGAGTTCCACACTTTCATTTAGACCGTGGGAAATCCCGTTAGCAACACGTAGGTTACATCATCCGAGGTATTCCCGATCATCCAACAAGACGTTTTAATTTTGTTGTAATTGTAGTTTTGTGTTCGTTTGTGATTAAATTTTGAGTTGTTTTATATTTTGAAATGTTGTGGCAGTGAATTTTATCTTGCAATGACTTTTAATTTAGTTTTGGTTTCAGTTTTAGGGACTACCCTAGAGGTTTTGGTTTTCATGCAACAGTTGTTTATCATGCAAGAAAAGTAAATGCGATGCGATTAAATAAATTGCAATAAGGTAAATTGCAATAAAATAAAAGCGTACCTGGAGGGTCTTTCCGTCATCCCAAGCTGCACTTAAAACACAATTAGAATATTTAAGCATTTAAAGAAAGTTCCTAGGTAAAGCTAAGGGAAGGGTTATGGTTTTCTACCAAGTTCCTAATCCTATAGCTAGTCATCTCCTATGACGTCTAGGTTCTTGTGTTTTGATTTGAGGACGATTTTCTTCTTCAAAGAACAATTAAGTTCAATTTTTCTTATAAACATCCTATCATATTGAGAAATTGCTTAAGAATAATCTTAAACATCTTTTCAATATTGCTAGAATTGTTTTATGTCCAAATGAATTTAATCATACAAATGAATTAATCGTCCAGGAATTCAAGTTTTGTTGTTATCTTACTCAGTGAACTAGGACATTTGAATATCCTATGAGGGAAGTAACATTTCATTTAACGTTCTGTTTAGGAGTTATGACAAGAAAAGCTTTCGAGGGCAATTTGATGTTCAAATGGTTTGTGATTTAATTTAATTTCAGTTAACGGGTTTAAATTTGGAATAGTGTTCAAGTTGCTTTATTTTGAATTTCTTTATGTCTTAGGTGATGTTATTTTTAATTCAATTTAATTTAACTTTAATTTAATTTAATTTAGTTTAGTTTTAATTTTAATTTAATTTAATTTGATTTTAATTTTAACTTGATTCTATTATTTAATTTAATTTAATTCAATTTAATTTGATTTGATATGATTAAATTTAATTTAATTTGATTTAATTTAATTTAATTTTATTTTATTTTATTTTTAATTTTAAAGATGGTTTAATTTTAATTGTTAAAGTATTAATTTAATTGAAATTTTAAAAGAGTTTCATTTAAATAATTTAACTTTAATTTAATTTAATGATTAAGTCTTTTAGCATTTTAAATCTTAAATTTGGATTATCATTTTAATTAGGAATTAAATATTATTGAGATGATTAATTTAGGGATTCTTAAATTAAAGAACAAATCTCTTCCTAATAATATCCCTATTTTAATAATTCCAATTTTATTATTCTTCCAAATTTAATCAATTATTTAATTAAGGTTTATTTTAATTATTTTTAAATTGTTTAGTAGGTTTCTACCCTTTAATTATTTAAATTTCAATCATCCAAATCAGATTAGAATCAAATATTTTACTCTTTAATTTTATTAAGCCTAAAGTTTTAATTAAAGATTAAAATTTTAATTACCATTTTGCCCTTCAAGCTTAATAATTTCATAACTCACTAAATTGAGCTTAAATGAACTTGAAATTTTTATGTGACTTCACTTATATGTCAATAAAGACATGAGAGGAGAAAATGTGATTTTTCTGTATTTAATTTACTTATGTAATTATTTTTGGTGGAAAATAGAGATTTCCAAGGAAAATTTAATAATATGACCAAGGGAAAGTTTCTGTCCTTAAGAAAATTATGGAACATTTCTAATGACCAGAGGACCACTTGGACCAATTTTGGTGATTTTTTGAATTATATTCTTTTTATTATAATTTTTTTGAGTTTTGGAGTATTAATTAATTTAAAAACAAAATAAAGGTTAAAAAATGAATTTTATATTTTCAAAAATCTCTTTGATATCAAGGAAATCAGAGAATCAATTTTTACAATTTTTTAATTTTTCTTTGATTTATTAGAATTATTTTAGTGGAAATGCTAAAAAATACATTTTTTTTAATTTTAAAATTACCTTAGGGCTTTAAAATTTAATATCTCATCATATAGACCTAAGAAAAATATGGGGTTTATTCCTAAGTGATTAAAATTCAAAATGTAACATTTTGGTGAATTTTATTATTTTTGTGATTTTTATTATTTTTTAATTATTAAAATATTAAAATAATACAAAAAATCAACTTTGTTAGAAAATTACACTTTTAATTTTCTTAAATTCCTCTGATATCAGAGAGGCTCCAAAACCTATTTGGTGAATTTTTTACAAGTATTTTGAAAGTTATGAATTTTTAAAGTTTAAATTGGCTAAATGGCTTAATCAACCCATTTAGTAGGGCTAACCAAGTCCAATTGACTTCAAATTTTTATGGTGGGTTCCTCTGACCCTAAAGGTCAGTGGAGAATTGATTTCAAGTCAATTTAATGTATGATTAGCTCTAATTAATTAGGGACCTATTTTAGGTGTTTAAGCCAATTAGGGTTATTCCAAGTGGATTAATTCAAAACCTATTTTTCCTAGAGTCCTCTGGTTATAAGAGACATCACCAAATTTTTCTAGAATTTATTTCACAACATGCTAATTATTGGATTTAAAATACTCGAAACAGCAACATGAATTTGAAAAATCAATAACTTCTGAAAGGGATGGCCTCTGACCTTGGAAAATTCAGGGAATATTCCAAAGTTCAGAGGCTTCAAAAGCCATATGGTCTCATGCCATGGTGAATTTCCTATATGCATGGAGAATTAAAACAATGTAGAGGGTAAATAAATCATTAAAAATAAAATACTTGATGAAATTAAATGATTTCTTTTCCACATTATTCTCCTCTCGTTCACCGAGCAAGAGGGTATTTTTATTTTATTTTTCTGATTTTCCTACACAAAGTTATGCATTTTTGAAGTTTAGGGAATTAAATAAATAGAAAAAAAGCCTATTTTTCTACTTATCCACGCGGCGCTGACTCAACCTCAGCGTCTCCGAAAGGCCACGCGTCGTCTTCTGATTCGGCGCCGCCATCTAACTCAGCGCTCCGTGGGCCCGCTAAAAAGTTCCGTCTCCTCATCCGGCGAAATCCTGGCCGTCCGTCTGTGCGTGTATTAAATGAACGGCTTCCGTTCATCGTCCCCAAGCCTCCTAGCCCGAGAACCGTCCACACTAAATCCCTAATATCTCACTCAATACTTAACGGATTTTCGTGTTCTTGTGCTCTATGGATTCGCCTTGAAAAGACGAATACATCTATACGGTGATCATGCATTGAAATTAAGGCATTCGAAATGGAGAATCTCCAAAAGCTCGGGATAAAGAGTTAGCTCATACCTTTGCTCAGAGAAGTGTGGCTTCAATCTGAGGGTTGTGTCACCTTCGATTGGGTCCCGACGAAGCTCCGGATGAAGTCTCCGGTCCGGTGAATTGCCTAGGTATGATTTCGACCAAGCCCGATCACAAAGCTTGGAGTCTGGAACAGATTGGTGGCCTGGAGAGGGGGCTTTTGCTGGTGGACTTCTTCCCTTGGTCTGGTGAAGGTGTAGGACCAATCAATTTGAGGATTGGTCCACTGTGAAGAAGTGTCCTGGTTTTTGTCTTTGAAATTTGAACTCTAAATTGAGCTCGGCTAGAGGGAATTGAGGCTGGAATCCAGGTGAGGATCAAGTGCTCTATGTGTAGAGAGTGGTCCGGAGTGATTTTGGCGAGTTTCCTTAAGGTTGGTTCAGCACCTCTCCCATGGCCGAGAGAGGGGGTGTTTAAATAGGAGAGGGTGGAGGGCCTCCCAGGGGGCTTAAGGCTTGGGATCAGCTGCTTAGGTCAAGGGAAGAACAGCCATGGTGGCCATTGGGCATGGGGCAGCTCAGCAAGGGAGAATTTCAATGTTGGCTCACATGTGAGCTCTCGGGTGTGGTGTTTTCCGGCGGCCTGGTGGCTGGCCGGCCAGGCACTGGTCACCATCTTGTTCAGGTGGGTCAGGGCTGGGGTTTATTGTAGGCAATTGGCAAATACCATGTGTATGGGAGAAGGCTTATTTTGGCACAAATTGGTCAACCCATCCCTTTGGGCTAGGTGCACCACCCAATGCTTGGTTTAGGCTGAAGGGAAAGTGATTTGGTTCAGCATAATCAGTAGGGTCAAGTCACCATCCAAGCATAATTAGGCATAAGCATGGTTAAGAGGAATCATGGGAGTGGTTAATCACCTTATAGGAATGTAGAAAGGACCTCCTCCTTTTGCCCAATGTGGTAAGGTCACATGTGAGCAACTCACATGGCTTGCATGTGGCTTAAGAGTGGCTTCCTGGCTTGTCTTTGGCTTGGGGAAAAGCTTGGTCAATTTCATGAAAATGGATTTTAGAAATTTTGGTAATTTAGGGGTGATTTGATGGGATTTGGCATATGGCTTGATTTGGAACCATTTGATGATTGATTTAGGACTTAGGGGATGATTTTAATTGAATGCATGATGAAGAAGAGTGTCATATGGACTTTGGATGAATTTTGGGCCTTTGGAATTTAGTGAAGATGGGCTTTTAAAATGGTTTAGAGAAGTGGGCTTTTGGATTTTAAAATGGATTTTAGGATGGGAATTTTGCAAAGGATTGGGTCCAATAAGTGTTGAATTTAATTTAGGAATGTTTCAGGAATGATTTGGAACAAATTTGAAGTGGTTTAGGCTTGAATTGGGTTGGATTTGGACCTTTTTGGTAAATGGGCCAATGTAGGTCAAATTGGGCTAACTTTGGCCAATGTTGGGCTAGGGTTCAAATTGATGTAAAATTAATGTTGGGAAATGTTTATGGGAATGTTTCAAAGAGGTTTTGACTTTGGTTGGGTTCTGATTTTGGGGTTTGGGCTTATTTGGGTTAGGTTTGGGTTTAGGTCAAAATTGGGCTTTTTTGCTTTGGGTTGAATTTGAGTGGGGTTTGGGTCTAAATTTTGGGTAAATCATGTTAGTTTTTTGTTTGTGGGGATGTTAGGGAAGGTTTAGAAAAGGTTTGGGGTTAATTGGAGTTGAATTGGGTTAGTTTGGATTAGGTTTGGGTCATGGGTCCAAATTGCGCTTTATGGCCAAAAGTGAAATTGGATTCAAATGTCAATAAAATTAGACTTGGATTTGGTCTAGATTGGTGTTGGGAATTTTGAATTGAAGTTTAGAATTGAATTGGACTAGAATTTGGGTCAATTGGGTAGGTTTGGTTTGACATTGGGTTCACTTTAGGTTAAAATGGGTCAAATTGGGGATTTTGACAAAAGTGGGGTAAATTGACAAAATTGACCCATGGTGTAGTTGAACAAAATGAAATTGGGAATATTTGAAATTTGTTGGAATTTTCTGGGAATTTTCTGAATTTTTGGATTTTTGGGTCAAGAGGGGCATTTTGGGTATTTGGAGGGTATTGGGAGGTATTTTTGGAATTTTTGGTATTTTTGGCTATGGATGATCAATTTGATTGGTGAGGAAATGTTCAAGGTTAATTTTGGGGAATTTTTGGGTGATTTGGAAATTTTGAAAAGTTTGGGTGATTTCAAGGGCTTTGGGTAGGCTAGGCGGGTGTAGGGTCCCGAGGGTCAAAAATTAGAAATTTAGAAAATTGAAGATTGGGTAAATGTAAGTGGAATGAAATCATTTTGGTTGAGCCATGAAGTCATATCAAGCCCACATGAGCCATGAAGGGACTCATTTAAGGCATCCACTATGTTGTTCCTAACCCTCTTAGCCAAGGGCTTAGGGGTCAAGGACCATCCATGTGAATCACCTTTATGAGTCAGGAGGTCAAGTTAAGTATGGGTGTGTTTTTAGGAGGTGTGTGAAAGTGTAGTGTATAAGTGTAGTGTGTGTGTAAGTCAGCCCTCACCAGACCAGGCCACCCAGGGCAATCCTAAGGCCAAAGAGTCCTATAGGAACTCATCCTTCAAACTTCCACATTTGGTTTCAACCCTCTAGGTGATTAGGGGTCTACAGTCAAGTTCGTGGAGTTTGCAGGGAGTTAAGAAGTGGTTTGAATTTCTAAGTGGTGGGTGCCAATTCTAATCCTCTAGGATAGTCAAAGGAAAAGCCTAAGGCTAGATCCTAAGTACTAAAAAGAAGAAGAGAAGACCTCATCAAAAATGAGGTCAACAAATGGACCCCCAATAGGTGTGGTGAGCTAACGGAGCACACCGCGCGTATTGGTGTTGACCGAAGCGATCAACAAAACCAACACAAATATCCAAGTGACAAACTTAGGACAAAGTAGAAGAGTTTCCGCTGGGGAGTGTCAAGTATATCTCTGAGACTGGAGATTCCTGAACTCTCGCTGGGGAAAGGGAAATGAGGTGAATCCCAAATCACATGACCTGGGGGAATTTCTATTTAGATTTTATTTTGTTTTAGTTTAAGTTTTGATGTGTGAGCTTAGATTTTAGCTTGAGTTTTAATTTAAATTGAAGTTTTGTTAAGATTAATTTGAAGGGATTTGAACTTGAAATGAAAATTGGAATTTTGTGGTTTTAGATGTAACATCTTCAACCTCAAATGAAAATTGAATTGATTGGATTGAATCATTACAATGAGGAGAGATCTCAGAGCAATGCGGTATTGGATGTAAAATCCTTAACCTCAAGAGTTTGATTTTGATGTATTTCATTACGATAAGGAAAGAATCCTAAAGCAATGCGGTATTGGATGTAAAATCCTCAACCCAAAAGTTTGATTTTAATGTATTTCATTGCGATAGGGGAAGAATCCTAAAGCAATGCAGTCTCGGATGTAAAATCCTCAACCCCAAAAGTTTGAATTTTGATGTATTTCATTGCAATATGGGAAGAATCCTAAAGCAATGCAGTCTCGGATGTAAAATCCTCAACCCCAAAAGTTTGAATTTGACGTATTTCATTGCGATAGGGAAAGAATCCTAAAGCAATGCAGTCTCGGATGTAAAATCCTCAACCCCAAGAATTTGAGTTTTTTTTTATGTATTTCAGTGAGATAGGGAAAGAATCCTGAAGTAATGCAGTCTCAGATGTAAAATCCTCAACCCCAAGAATTTGAATTTGATGTATTTCATTGCGATAGGGAAAGAATCCTAAAGCAATGTAGTCTCGGATGTAAAATCCTCAACCCCAAAAGTTTGATTTTGATGTATTTCATTGCGATAGAAAAAGAATCCTGAAGCAATGCAGTCTCGGATGTAAAATCCTCAACCCCAAGAATTTGAATTTGATGTATTTCATTGCGATAGGGAAAGAATCCTAAAGCAATGCAGTCTCGGATGTAAAATCCGCAACCCCAAGAAGTTTGAATTTGATGTATTTCATTGCGATAGGAAAGAACCTAAAGCAATGCGGTATCGGATGTAAAATCCTCAACCCCAAGAATTTGAATTTGATGTATATGATCTTGTAAAGATATGTAGTGTTGATTTGAAAAGTGTGGAATTTTGGTGTTTCGAGAATTTCATGAAAGTTGTAAAAGATTTTTTTGGAAAGAAACAAATTAGGAGGGAATATGTATATGCTACATATCCCATTCAAAAGAGTTGATCAAAGTTCTTTGGTTTGGATTGGATACAATTCCTCGCCATCAAATTCGATCCGTGTCAATGGAATCGAAACGCTTCCATCCCGAACAGGGAGAGAGTAGAACGGATTGGATTTCAGATTTGGAAGGTTGAGTTTGAATTTGATTGAGGTTTGATTTGAGATCTGGAAGATTGAATTTGAATTTGATTGAGATTTGATTTGAAATCTGGAAGGTTGAATTTGAATTTTATTGAGATTTGATTTGAAATTTATGTTCATTTTGTTTGTCTTTTAACGATTCAAATTTATTTTATCATTCATTTAATGTTCATGTGAATTTGGTGTTCATCATTTTTTAGATTTTTAGATTTTTAAGGAAAGTTTTTTCTTTTATTCTTTTTTTTTGTTCTTTGTTCGAAGTTCATTTAACTTTAATGGCGTTTCTCAGTCAACTTGCACAAAAGAGGTGAAGGCCAAAAATGTGAAATGGTCACTTTAATTCCAATCATGTTGAAGATACATCATACAACTCGATCTGGAATACATCTCATACAATCCATATAGACTCAAAACGGACTATGTATGATCTTTGCCGATCCATCCAAAAAAGGTATCTGTCAAAAATCCATGTCTGAATAGTGAGGTACATGGTCATTAACATCACCTTCCAAGCCATCCTTGGCAAGGATGCCGTATGGATGTACGTTGGAGGTGTGATATTTTCCATGTAACTCACAGCTCGTAAGGCCGGAGGCTCTCTAGCTCCGGGTCTGGCTGGAAGTAGTAAGGTGCTATCCTGTCAGCCATTCTTCTGAAAGTAACTGAAATCCGCTTCATTGGTACTCCTGGTATGCAATGTTTAGCGACATCAGCTCTGTTACCCTTCAGTATCATGACGGATCCTACCGGTAATGGTATCTTTACTGGCCCTCGGAACTCACTCGGCGCTCGCTTATCCGGAGGTCGGATCCGAACATGATATTACATTCATTCGGAAAAGAAACCGTGCGAAAGGTCCGACAAAGTCGTGGTGATCTTTGTGCGGGGGTATGCAGTCACCCTTCTTGTATATGTTAATGATGCTACTGTTGGGTTTGCAATCCGCGGCGATACCCTCCATGCTATCATTCTCTTTACCGACCTTTTGATGACTAATGGCATTGGATCCACCTGGCCATGACGGAGTATCCCCGGTGGGTTTCCCATCATGTCTTATGCGAAGTTGTAGCAGCATCCACATTGTATGGTAATTCTACCTTTCCCTGGCATCCATCTCTGGGGTTCTGAGTAGGTGTTTTCTCTTAGGCGGCCTGCTCGGCCCATTCTTTTCAAATCCCGGATGCAGTCCACGATTTGTTGTTGATCGTATTCTGAGAACACGTCTGTATGTAGCTCGAGGCCTTCTAGTATATTGATCCTCCTGCCTCTGATTCTCTCGAAGTATTCAAAAGTTTTCTTCTTGACATTCTGCATTCTTTCTATCTCGTATTCTGGAATAATTTGCAAATGACGAGGCCTGGTGACGAACTGTGGGATATACGGCTCAATCCCTTCACGTTCTCCTGCAAACATCGGCTCCTCGGGGATGGTGTCCGTCGGGACATCCTCATGGGTTACTTCTGCAACAAAGTTATGCATTACTGGTGGCTTTATCTGGTGGCGTGGTAGCCTTCCTTCTTCTGTTCTTCTTGAGATTTCCCTGGTCTCTTCTGTTATCCTCGGAGTTGGCCTCCTTTCTTCAGGTACCTGGTGAACTGGCGTCCTTGAAGTATACGTACTGGCAGTAGCAACTGCCTCGTCGAGCTGGTCCGCTGCTAGTTTGGGTAACATCTTGCGGATACGGAGATTTTTATTTCTTCGCTGAGTTGCTGTGAGAGTAGCTCTTCGTACTTCCTGAATCTCTATGGGCGCGACGCTGACAAGTCTGCCCTCTGCTGTAGCGACCACAGACTTGATTCTCTTGTCCTCCTCAGTGTTTGTTTTTCTTTTCTTGTTGCTGGAGTGGTGGCTTGGGCCACCCACTTTCATTATCGTCTCGACCGGCGGTTCTTCTCGGTCAACTGGGACCCAGACACTTTCCTCGTATTGCAGGCCTGCTAGTGCGAAGTCTGAGTCAATCTCGATTATCGCTCTATCTTTCACCCTCTTTTCGTCGAGTGCAAGGCTTACGCCATTTCTAAAGTTCAGGACCAACCGCCCGTTCGACATTTCCTCGCGAAAAGACAAGGAAAAGGATCGGGGTCGTACTAAGAACAAGAACATTAAGAAAATGTTTATTAAAGACAGCTTTTTTTATTACTTTTTGTATTTTTAAATTTAACGAGAATGAAGTGGGATAAGATCAGGAAAGAGATTTTGATATGGAAGAGAAAACAAGGAAAACTTTATTATCATGATTTTATTTATTTTAGCACATTTTTTATTATTTTTGGGTTCGGACCCAGTCATAAGTAATTACTTCACCCGTGCTTCTAGGGATGAAAAAAAATTCATTCCTTCGAAACATCAGGTAGCGTAATACTTCTTCAAGTATCGTCCGTTGATCGGAAGCATATGTCGTTCTCCTTGGCAATTCACTAGCTGGTAGGAGCCTCCTGAGTATACTGCTTCAACCATTAACGGCCCTTCTGAAGTGGGTTCAAACTCCTATCTTGCGGTGTGCAAGAATAGGTCTTTTGAGAACGAGAACTAAGCCACCAACTTTAAAGGTTCTTGGGCGGACCAGTGTGTCATGGGCTTGAACCATCTTAGCTTGGTATAGTTCTAAATTTTGCTGCGCTGCAAGTCTTTTCCCTTCCAGGCTTTCCAATTCTTCTAGTCGTAATTTGGCATTCTCTTCTATCATGATTTTGTTTGCGACTGCGATTCTGAGTGAAGGAAGCTGGACCTCTAAGGGTAACACTGCCTCGGACCCATACACCGAGCGTAAGGTGTAGCTTCGAGTAGGAGTTACGAAGGTTGTCCGTAGAGCCCATAAGGCTTCTAATAACTTCTCGTGCCAATTTCTCTTATTATCGTCCAAGGTTTTCTTTAAGATTTGAACGAGAGTTTTATTAAAAGCCTCCGCCAGGCCGTTTTCTCTTGGGTAGTAAATTGTTGAATACCGCCAGTCAATTCCGTGTCTCCTGACAAAATTGTTGATTTGTGTGCTTCTGTATGCTGACCCATTATCTGAGATGATCCTGTGTGGCACTCCGAAATGGTAGACAACTTGGTTCTTGAAAAACTGTAGCACGTGGTGTGCTTTCACTTCTCTAAGTGGAACTGTCTCTGCCCACTTGGAAAGTAATCTGTAGCCGCAAGAATGAAGCGATGTCCTTTTGAAGATGGTGGTTCAATTGGACCCACTATATCTGTGCCCCAACATTCAAATGGCCACGACGCAATTGTCGGATGTAACACATTTGGAGGTTGGTGTAGAACCACTCCGTGCACTTGGCATTGGTGACAGCTCTTGGCGATTTTCATGCGGTCGGTCATCATCGAGGGCCGGTAGTACCCTAGTCTTTTAATTTTCATTTTCATCTTCGGACCCGACCGGTGAGCGCCACGCAGTCCTGATTGCACCTCTTTAACAATTTCACGGGCCTCGGACCCACTTAGGCACCTTAGCCACATTTGATCGAAAGACCTTCTGTATAACGTGTTGTTTATTGATGCGTAGGACAGAGTTCTTTTCTTGATCCGATGGGCTAGCGACCTATCGTCCGGTAGTTTTCCTGTTTGCGGTGTAGTCATTAATGGTCGTCGCCAATCTTCCGTGTTCTCTCGTCACTCGTTGCAACTGATTCTTCTTCTTTTTCGATTTGTGTATTGTGTCTATGTCGAGCCGTGATAGGACCTGACGTCCGTGAACCGACACTTCTATCGACTCATCTTGAAAACAGGCAAATTCTTTTGCGAGACGGGCTAACGCATCTGCTAAAGCATTTTCTTTCCTGGGAATTTTGTAGATGGTCACATTCGGAATCTGTTCCAACAGCTGTATGGTATACTGGAAGTATTGTTCGAGTCTTGGTTTTAAAATTTTGTACTGTTCGGCGATCTGTTGAATGATTAACTGCGAATCCCCGTAGATGTTGATGTCTGTTATCCCCATTTGAATAGTTAATTCCAGTCCTATTATGAGGGCTTCGTCTTCTGCTTCGTTGTTTGTACACAGCTTTGTCAAATGGTAGGAGTATCTTAACATCCCCCGCTCTGGTGTTATAAAGATTAATCTGATCCCTACCTTACCGGGCACTATCACTTGCAATTCTTTGTCTTTGTGTGCTGAAGATGCTCCGTCAAAATATAATTCCCAACGTCGATCATCAGGGTCTTCTAGGCTCATTATTTGTTCATCTGGCAAATCGTCATTGAGAGGAGATTCTGCCGGCAAAGGGTGTGCAGCGAGGAAGTCTGCTAAGACTTGTCCCTTTACGGCACGAAGAGGCACGAAAGTTATATTGAATTGCAATAATATCATTGACCATCTGGCAAGTCTGCCGGAAAGTGTTGGACGAGTCATCAAGTATTGCAATGGATTAAATTTCGAGATCGAGTTGACCTTATGAGAAAGCATGTAGTGCTCGAGCTTTTGAGCGAAAGATCGAGGCCGAACAATGCTTTTCAATTGCGGGATACCTTATTTCCGTCGGAAGTAAACGACGGCTTAGGTAGTAAAGAGCATTTTCTTTACCCTCATCATTGACACAGGCCAACGGGGCTCGAGAGAGTCGTCTAAAGCCGTGGTATAAAGTATCAGCGGTCTACTCCGAGGCCGGGTCTGCTAAGACAGGAGGTGTCATTAAATATTGTTTAATGTCCTCAAAGGCTTTCTGGCATTTCTCTTCCCAAATAAATTTGGCATCCTTTTTAACTAAAGCTGAGAAAGGCTGACAGTTGGTTTCCTCTGTCCAACTGTCCTAACGTCTCTGCCACGACCTCGTCCCCGGCCTCGACCTCAGATGCGAGTTGTGGAGAAACCTTCACCATCTCGCCGTAAGGGAGTGGTGAGTGACTGTTGGACTAGAACTTCAGGTTTTTCGTCATTCTGAATTCCCTTTGCTTCATTCGTTATGGTATCTCTGGAGAAGATTGTTTTCTTCGGAGGTGCATAATAAGTCGCATCTTCATGGATTCCAATTTCATGTACGGAGAATGGTTGTAAGTCACCTTTGATGCACTCGTTCCCCTCCATCATAGTATTTGATGCATCGATGTAGAGATGATGGTACCAACCTGTTTTCATGTATCCATGGTCGGCCCAGTAGAGCGTTGAACGACGTTTCTGAATCGATTATGCGAAATTTTGTGGTTGTCTTTGCTAAGTCACCGGTCTTCATTAATAGTGTTATTGATCCGAGGGCTCTTTCTCCTTTCTGGTTGAATCCTCTTAATAACATTTTGTCTGCTTCAAGCTCGCGAGCATCAATTTCCAAATATGCTAGCGTTCAAAGATTGATTATATTGATTGATGCTCCTGGATCCACCAATACGCTGGAGAGTGTAAACTTACCAATTGTAACTTAAATGTACAACGGTCGGTTGTGGTCTGCTGTCCCAAGTAGTAGGTCATTGTCCGTGAAGGTAACACCTCGTTGTTCCTTTAACGAGCAAACCTCTGTTGACCTCATTTTTGATGAGGTCTTCTCTTCTTCTTTTTAGTGCTTAGGATCTAGCCTTAGGCTTTTCCTTTGACTATCTTAGAGGATTAGAATTGGGACCCACCACCTAGAATTTCAAACCACTTCTTAACTCCCTGCAAACTCCACAAACTTGACTGTAGACCCCTAATCACCTAGAGGGTTGAAATCAAGTGTGGAATTTTAAAGGATGAGTTCCTATAGGACTCTTTGGCCTTAATACTGCCCTGGGTGGCCTGGTCTGGTAAAGGGGCTGACTTACACACACACTACACCTATACACTACACTTTCACACACCTCCTAGGAACACACCCATACCTAACTTGACCTCCTGACTCATAAGGGTGATTCACATGGATGGTCCTTAACCCCTAAGCCCTTGGCTAAGAGGGTAAGGAACAACATAGTGGATACCTCAAATGAGTCCCTTCATGGCTCATGTGGGCTTAATATGGCTTCATGGCTCAACCAAAATGATTTCATTCTACTTACAATTACTCAATCTTCATTTTTCCAAATTTTCAATTTTTGACCCCCGGGACCCTACACCCGCTTAGCCTACCCAAAACCTTTAAAATTACCCAAATTTTCCAAAAATCTCCAAATCACCCAAAATTCCTCAAGACCAATCCCAAACATTCACACATTACTCAAATTGATCATCCATAGCCAAAAATACCAAAAATTCCAAAAATACCTCCCAATACCCTCCAAATACCCAAAATACCCCTCTTAACCCAAAAATCCAAAAATTCAGAAAATTCCTAGAAAATTACAGAAAATCCCAAATATTCCCAATTTCATTTGTCCAACTACACCATGGGCTAATTTTGTCAATTTACCCTACTTTTGTCAAAATCCCCAATTTGACCCATTTTAACCCTAAGTGAACCCAATGTCAAGTCAAACCTACCCAATTGACCCAAATTCTAGTCCAATTCAATTCTAAACTTCAATTCAACATTCCCAACACCAATCTAGACCAAATCCAAGTCCAATTTGATTGACATTTGAATCCAATTTTACTTTTGGCCTTAAAGCCCAATTTGGACCCATGACCCAAACCTAACCCAAACTAACCCAATTCAACTCCAATTAATCCCAAACCTTTTCTAAACCTTCCTTAACATCCCCACAAACAAAACACTAACATGATTTGCCCAAAATTTAGACCCAAACCCCACTCAAACTCAACCCAAAGCCAAAAAGCCCAATTTTGATCTAAACCCAAACCTAACCCAAATAAGCCCAAACCCCAAAATCAAGACCCCACCAAAGCCAAAACCTCTCTGAAACACTCCCATAAACATTTCCCAACATTTATTTTATATCAATTTCAACCCTAGCCCAACATTGGCCCAAGTTAGCCCAATTTGACCTACATTGGCCCATTCACCAAAGAGGCCCAAATCCAACCCAAACCTAGCCCAAACACTTCAAATTTATTCCAAATCATTCATGAAACATTCCTAAACTAAATTCAACACTTATTGGATCCAATCCTTTGCAAAATTCCCATCCTAAAATCCATTTTAAAATCCAAAAAACCACTTCCCTAAATCACTTTAAAAGCCCATCTAAAACCATTTCAAAGAGCCCAAAATCTACCCTAAAGCCCACATGACATTTCCATTTGCCATCCATTTAAGCAAAGCCATTCCCTAAGTTCAAATCAATCATCAAATAAATCCAAATCAAGCCATATGCCAAATCCCATCAAATCACCCCTAAATTACCAAAATTTCCAAATTCCATTTTCATGAAATTGACCAAGCTTTTCCCCAAGCCAAAGACAAGCCATGAAGCCACTCTTAAGCCACATGTAAGCCATGTGAGTTGCTCACATGTGACCTTACCACATTTGGCAAAAGGAGGGCTACCTTTCCTAATCCTTCTTAAACCCTTTTTTACCTTAAGCATGTCACACACTAAACCATGCTTAGCCACCTCATCATGGATGGAGACCACACCATTTTCTCTTAGCTGACCCAAGTGATCCTTTTTAGCCCAAAACCAGGCCTCAGGTGGTGAACCTAGCCCAAAATCATGGGTTGACTCATTTGAACCCAAAATAGCCTTCCCCCATTCCATTTCAATCCAAGCTCTTTACACATGGCATTGGCCAATTGATCGCACTAAGCCCCAGCCACGACCTCCCGACCTTGAGGGTGACCCGACCTCGGCCGGCCGACCACCTCAGCCGCGGAAACCACCGGGCCAAGAGCACCCATGTGAGCCAAAGTTTGGAATTCCCACTCGTCGAGTCGCCCCATGCCCAATAGTCATCATGGCTGTTCTTCCCTTGACCTAAGCAGCTGATCCCAAGCCTTAAACCCCCCGAGAGGCCCTCCACCCTCTCCTATTTAAACCTCACCTCCTCTCGGCCATGAGAGGTGCTAAACCGGACCTCATCGAAACCCCGCCAAAATTGCTCCGGACCACTCTCCATACTTAGAGCGAGCTTGATCCCCGAGTGACAATTTGCCCTAATCCCCACCAACGGAGCCCAATTTCTCAGCCAAAATTTCATCCAAAACCAGGACACTTCTCCACGAGTGGATCAATCCTCAAATTGATTGGTCCTACACCTTCACCAGACCAAGGGAAGAGGTCCACCAGCAAAAGCCCCCTCTCCAGGCCACCCATCTGTTCCAGAATCCAAGCTTTGTGATCGGGCTTGGTCGAAATCATACCTAGGCAATTCACCAGACCAGGAGACTTCATCTGGAGCTTGCTGGGACCCAATCGAAGGTGACACAACCCTCAGATTGAAGCCACACTTCTCTGAGCAAAGGTATGAGCTAACTCTTTATCCCGAGCTTCTGGAGATTCTCCATTTTAAATGCTTTAATTTCAATGCATGATCACCGTATAGATGTACTCGTCTCTTCAAGAAGAATCCATAGAGCACAAGAACACGAAAATCTGTTGAGAAATGAGTGAGTTCTTAGGGTTTTAGTGTGGACGGCTCTCGGGTGAGAACGGTTGGGGACGATGAACGGATGCCGTTCATTCCATACACGCGCGGACAGACAGCTCAGATCAGGTCGGATCAGCTGATGATACGCAGAAGGCGGGACCTGGGCTGCTGACTCAAATGGCGGCGTCTAATGGCAGCGCGACACGCGGCATTTCGGAGCTGCCGATGATGGCGTGGCGCCACGTGGATAAATAGAAATTTAGGGTATTTTTGATTTATTTAATTCCCCTAAACTTCAAAAATGCATAACTTTGTGTAGGAAAATCAGAAAAATAAAATAAAAATACCCTCTTGCTCGAGTGAACGGAGGAGAATAATGTGGAAAAGAAATCATTTAATTTCATCAAGTATTTTATTTTTAATAATTTATTTACCCTCCGCATTGTTTTAATTATCCATGCATATAGGAAATTCACCATGGCATGAGACCATAGGAGCTTTCAAGCCTCTAAATTTGAGAACATTCCCGAATTTTCTAAAGTCGGAGAGCCACCCCTATGAGAAGTTATTGATTTTTCAAATTCATGTTGCTTGTTTTGAGTATTTTAAATCCAATAATTAGCATGTTGTGAAATAAATTCTAGGAAAATTTGAGGATGTTTCTTATGACCGGAGGAACCTAGGAAAAATAGGTTTTGAATTAATCCACTTGGAAACCCTAATTGGCTTAAACACCCAAAATAGGTCCCTATTTAATTAGAGCTAATCATACATCTAATTGACTTGAAATCAATTCTCCACTAACCTTTAGGATCAGAGGAATCCATCATAAAAATTTTAAGTCAAATGGACTTGGTTAGCCCTACTAAATGGGTTGATTAAGCTATTTAGCCAATTTAAACTTTAAAAATTCATAACTTTCAAAATACTTTTCAAAAATTCACCAAATTAGTTTTGGAGCCTCTCTGATATCAGGGGAATTTAAGAAAAATAAATTGTAATTTTCTAAAAAAAGTTGATTTTTTATATTATTTTAATATTTTAATAATTAAAAAATAATAAGAATCACAAAATAATAAAATTCACCAAAATGTTATCTTTTGAATTTTAATCACTTAGGAATAAACCCCATATTTTTCTTAGGTCTGTACGATGAGATATTAAATTTTAAAGCCCTAAGGTAATTTTAAAATTAAAAAAATGTATTTTTTAGCATTTCCACTAAAATAATTCTAATATATCAAAGAAAAATCAGAAAATTGTAAAAATTGATTCTCTCATTTCCTTGATATCAGAGAGATTTTTGAAAAATATAAAATTTATTTTCCGAACTTTATTTTATTTTTAAATTAATAAATACTCCAAAACTCAAAATAATTATAATAAAAAGAATATAATTCACAAAATCACCAAAATTGGTCCAAGTGGTCCTCTGGTCATTAGGAATGTCTCATAATTTTCTTAAGGACAGAAACTTTCCCTTGGTCATATTATTAAATTTTCTTTGGAAATCTCTATTTTTCACCAAAAATAATTACATAAATAAATTAAATAAAGAAAAATCACATTTTTCTCCTCTCATGTCTTTATTGACATGTGAGTGAAGTCACATAAAAATTTCAAGTTCATTTAAGCTCAATTTAGTGAGTTATGAAATTATTAAGCTTGAAGGGCAAAATGGTAATTAAAATTTTAACCTTTAATTAAAACTTTAGGCTTAATAAAATTAAAGAATAAAATATTTGATCCTAATCTGATTTGGATGATTGAAATTTAAATAATTAAAGGGTAGAAACCTACTAAACAATTTAAAAATAATTAAAATAAACCTTAATTAAATAATTGATTAAATTTGGAAGAATAATAAAATTGGAATTATTAAAATAGGGATATTATTAGGAAGAGATTTGTTCTTTAATTTAAGAATCCCTAAATTAATCATCTCAATAATATTTAATTCCTAATTAAAATGATAATCCAAATTTAATATTTAAAATACTAAAAGACTTAATCATTAAATTAAATTAAAGCTAAATTATTTAAATTAAAACCTTTTAAAATTTCAATTAAATTAGTACTTTAATAATTAAAATTAAATCATCTTTAAAAAATTAAAAAAATAATAAAATATTAAATTAAAATTTAAAATAAAATTAAATTAAATTAAATTGAATTAAATTAAATTAAATTAAATTAAATTAAATTAAATTAAATTAAATTAAATTAAATCAAATCAAATTAAATTAAATTAAATTAAATTAAATTAAATTAAATTAAATCATATCAAATCAAATTAAATTGAATTAAATTAAATTAAATAATAGAATCAAGTTAAAATTAAAATCAAATTAAATTAAATTTAAATTAAAACTAAACCAAATTAAATTAAATTAAAGTTAAATTAAACTCGAATTAAAGATAACATCACCTAAAACATAAAGAAATTCAAAAATAAATATGAAGCAACTCGAACACTATTCCAAATTTAAACCGCGAACCGAAATTAAATTAAATCACAAACCATTTGAACATCAATTTGCCCTCAAAAGCTTTTGTTGTCATAACTCCTAAACAGAACGTTAAATGAAGTGTTACTCCACTTATAAGATATTCAAATGTCCTAGTTCACTGAGCAAGATAACAAAACTTGAATTCTCAGATGATTAATTCATTTGTATAATTAAATTCATTTGGACTTAAAACAATTCTAGCAATATTGAAAAGATGTTTAAGATTCTTCTTAAGCACTTCCTTAGTACGATAGGATATTTATAAGAACAATTGAACTTAATTGTTCTTTGATGAAGAAAATCGTCCTAAAAAAAACACAAGAACCTAGACGTCATAGGAGATGACTAGCTATAGGATTAGGAACTTGGTACAAAACCAAAACCCTTCCCTTAGCTTTTCCTAGGAACTTGCTTTAAATGCTTAAATATTCTAATTGTGTTTTAAGTGCAGCTTAGGATGACGGGAAGACCCTCCAGGTACGCTTTTATTTTATTGCAATTTACCTTATCGCAATTTATTTAATCGCATCGCACTTACTTTTCTTGCATGATAAACAATCGTTGCATGAAAACCCACACCTTTAGGATAGCCCCTAAAACTGAAACCAAAACTAAATTAAAAGTCATTACAAGATAAAATTCACCGCCACAACATTTCAAAATATAAAACAACTCAAAATTTAATCACAAACGAACACAAAACCGCAATTACAACTAAATTAAAACGTCTTGTTGGATGATCGGGAATACCTCGGATGATGTAACCTACGTGTTGCTAACGGGATTTCCCACGGTCTAAATGAAAGTGTGGAACTCATTTAGTTGAGTTTAGAAAATTCATCTTGACTAAGTGAATCCGATAAAAATAACGATGCCGGAAGGATGGAACTGTGGGATCTTAACTGGTGTTGTTATAATCAACTTTAAGATTTGTTTTAAATAAAAAAAACACTTGGAAATTAAGCCTTTCTCTAAACCAAAACACTTTTCTCATCTTCTGATTTATGACTTCTAAAACTAAACCTCTGCAACAACAAGGAGCTTGGAGCACTGTGGGCAGCACGACCATCGTCATCAGCAAAACTCGGATCTACTTCAGCAAAACAATTCTTAGAATTAAATAACCAAGCCATAGGATTTCGAGGTAGTTTTCCTAGTGCAACATAAATCCTCAACTCTTCGTTAGGCATTTGCATGATCATGTCATGTGAATTAAGCCCTAACCGGTCTTAGGACTCCGAGGTAGTCGTTTGATACGACATAAACCCTCATATCTTCCAGTGTATTTGTGTGATTTTACCATACAAATATAAGTCCAAACTAATTAAAATTGGCAAGATCAAAACATTAAACAAACATTAGGATTTTCCTAAATCCAAGCCAAACAATAGGATAGTTGGGAAATTACCGAAGTTCGTTTGGAATCTGTGATTTCTCCTACCTTTCTTCCTTTGAATTCTCAAAACAAAATGTTCCAAACTTGATCCATTCCCTATTGAAATTCCAAAATTCAATCCTTTGAAAACTTAATCTTTGAAATTCTTGAGAGCAGAATTACTAATTATTATCGAGAGTTTTCTTAGGTGATTCCCGTCACTTAAGATGTAATTAACTATAGGGCTTTCCCTTATAGGGAATTTTAAGAACCTGAGTAATATAAACCTCGTTTAATGCTTTCATATTAAGCAGGGGAATTTTTCGGCTTATAAAATTGGTTCGCGGACCAAACGGATGTCACAAATCTTCTAGTTTATTTAATCGAGTCCCCATCACCAAACAAAGGTGTCAATTCTTCGAGATAGATACACAGCTTGTGATGCGGTGCTCGTTTATATAAACTATTCGAGATGTGAGATCGGCTTGATTTCATATCTTAAAATTTTCAAATTTAAAATTATTTTCAAAATCAAATACTACTTTTCAAATTATTTATTTAAATTAAATTAAAAATTCACCGATAATTTCTGTTAGGCGACCCCCTTTTCAAAATAAAACACACAACCTAAAAATAATGTCAACATATTTCTAGCGACTCCGCTGGGGAAAATTCCTCTCTCCATTTTAATCTGACAATTCTGCTTTCAAAAATCGGTAGTGTATCCATGTTCCTAGTGGATCAAACTACCCTTCTTTCCGTTGGAATACTATGTTCATTTCTACCTTGAACAAGTATAGCCTAACATTCTCTCGGATTTAGGAGCCACCGTTTAGACACCCCTAAACAGAGAGGTTCCGAGATCCTTTTACCTCATTTCTGAGGTGGGGTGGACCCCCAATAGGTATTATTTTAGGAGCGGTCTTGCGGGTCGAGAAGTTTCTACAAAACTTTCTCTTCCTTTTCCAGTTCCTAATCAATTCCTTTTGTCCTTCCTACAACTCTCCTTCTTTTAATAACTCTCTGTCTTAATGAACAAATCTTTTCGAAAAATAATTTTCCTTTAAAACCACAAATACACTAAGATAAACAGAAATATGTTCGGACTCTTTCTTTTTCGTCATAAGTTATACGATAAGAAGAAGCACGATTCAAGGGACTAACACTGGAATCGCCTCGCGAAATGGAAGCCCCAAAACCGATCTTCTCCTTCGTCAACGGACTGGACCTGGCTGTGTTCAAGGACGAGCTGCCTGATAATGGAATCATTCGATTCGGACAAGGATTTGGAGACACCAATATCAAAATCCCCGACGTCACTCTCTTTTCACTCACAAGCAAAGTATCAGAAACTGAGAAGCCGTTGATTGAGTTTAATCTCAAGTCAACTCATGAATTCCCTCCTCTGCAAAAGTTTCCAACTCGAGAGGAGTACTCGTTGTTCACAAAAGGACTCGTTGTTGCTACCCCCACTCGATCTAGTTGTCTCCGCACCTACCCCGGCTCGCCGGACTAAAGGGGAAGGAAATTCGTAACTATGGTGAACCCGTTACCGTGGAGGGTACGGACCTTCCCGTGAAACCTTCTATTTTTGAAATCGGGTCCAGCTCGAGAATTCCATCGCTGACACGGACTCAGACAAGGAACAGAAGTAGAAGGATCGCTAGAGAAGCCAGAGCTGCTGAAGTTGCTTTCCTGGAGGAAATCCCAGAACTGCCCGAGTATACACCGCTTCCTGAATACATACCACTTTTGGGAGGAAGTAGATTTCATCACCTCTCCGCTGCAGAGGATGAAGAAAATGTTCGCAAGATTGCTGCCGCATTACCTCAGCCCGTATATTACAACGATAGCCGTAAGAAAAGGGCTAGAACTACGCGATTTGCTCGACTGCAAACTTTGATAGAGAAGTTAGCAAACAAGGAAAGATGCCCTGTATCGAAATTTTAAGAAGGATAGTGGCGGGTCCCGACCAAATCCCGTCTTGGGCCGCGAGTAGAACCTGCTATCGTTGCGTGAAAAGCCAAATAAGAGAATGAAAGCTAGTCCACTCGTCATTGTTTCGAGACTACGGATTAGGGAGGATACCACCTTCCAAGCATTTGGTCGACGGACCATCCGATCCTAGACCTTCTGCCGCTAGAAGGATGGTATGGCGTCCCACTACTTGGACAATTAAGATTAAAACAACGAACTCGAGAAGGAAAGTCTCGTCGGGAGACTTGAATCCGAAGAAAGTGCTACTACGATAAAGGGGACTCATTAGAAGGAAACCCGACAGCTTATCACATGACAACCGCAAGGATGTACGAAAAGACCACTAGAAGATGCTATGGAAAAGCTAAGAACCGATATTCGGCGATTAGCAAGGGAAAGAGAAGAGAAATTCGAGATGAGATTGATTCGTCGAGTTCATGGATGATGAATATGCGGAAATTAACATGGTTGAAACACGAGCTTCGTCGACTTCACAAGGTGCCCCCTGCACGCGCAGAAGAGAGGAGCCGAAGTAATGAGGAGGCGGCTTCAAGAGAAAGATGATATGATCGCCCAAATGGCAAAAAGGATGGAAGAGATGGTCGTAGCCCTAGCCACTCTCCGCAGTCGAGTGCAACCCCAAAGAGAAACACCCCCGTAAGTCATTCACATTGTAGACGGAGGAAAGGAGATTACGTCCGTTAATGGGGATGATCGCTAAAGAAGGATACAACACAAAGCATGATTCCGAAAAAGGATATTAAGAACATGGTGGAACAGCAGGTGCGAGAAGCCTTGGCACAATCAAAGAGCGGGACATCAATTCGGACGGGTAGACCTTACCCTGAAGAATTCGACGCTGTCTAATATCCTAAAGGCTTTATACCACCTCTGTTCAAGACCTTTGATGGAATCGAAAACCCTCGGCAGCATTTTGCACATTTTCGTGCCAGTTGTTGCAATGCCGGCGGAAGTGATGCCTTACTCTTCAGACAATTTGTCGACGGCCTATCGTGGATCACCTTTGATTGGTATGCGGAATTACCGAACGGTTCGGTGAAGACATTTTCAGAACTAGAGAACCTCTTCATCAAGCGATTTGCCGGAGCTCAGCACCACATCACTATAGGTGACTTAGTGGTAGAGAAGCAGAAACCGAACGAAACCTTGGTGGACTACATACTTCGATGGAGGAACCTAAGTATGAAGTGTGAGCCACAACTACAAGAACAAAGATGCGATCGGCATTTCATCGAAGAGCATTCATGGCCCGATAAGCACTTCTCCTCAAGGGATTTACTATTAAGACTTTCGAGAAGTTGTTAAGCAAGGCCAGAAGCTTGCAAGAGGAGGCGAAGCAATTAAGTTTCACCGACAAAACAGACAAAGAAAAGACTGTGAAAACTTTTGAAAAGAAATCCGGGATCATCGCATACTGTCGATAAAGGCAAGCAACCGATACAAATATCGTCGAACGGCCGCAACGAACCTCAACGGACTAACAAGCAACCCCGACCCGACTATTAGTCATCTCACCGGATGAACAACCGCCTCGTCCGCAACATACGTTAAGGGAGCTTCGAGCGGGAGTATCCGTTCAAGAATGAGGCGATGCCGAAAATGTTCCGCGATCTGACGAAGACTCCAGATTTCCAACTACCAGAACCCAAGAGACCAGAAGAAGTCGACAAGAAAGGAGATCCCAACTTTTGCCCTTACCACCTAATGCTTGGACACAAGATAGAAGATTGTATTACCTTCAAATGTTGGCTCAAGACAATCTGCGGAAAGGGAATATAACGATCCCGAAGGAGTACATGAAGGAACCCCAGAAAGGAGGTTCCGTCAATGTTATCTCAACAGATCTCGTTGTGCCAATAGACCCCTATGAGACTGATGATGGATGGGCTACCGCTTGGACAAAGTATTCGAAAAAGATTTTGGATCAAATCCAAACCGCTTCGGTGCGAGCCTCAATTCAGAGTTCGAAACATGTTAAGTCGACACTATCACTTGCGATAGAAGAACCACCTCAACAAGAGACGATTGAAGAGAAGAAGAAAATCGATGAAGAAGAGAAGACTGAAGCTCTTAAGGCTAGACTAGGGGCTGCTTATCCTAGGATAGTTGTTTCCGATTCGGGGGAGAAATCTCTCGAACCTCTGACTCTGTATGATTATCTGCCCACTCCGGTGGGATCTTATAATGATAAGAATTATAGTGTTGGCTATGTTTTGACTGTTTCTAACAATTACGTAACTAGCGACAATCCGGACATCGATTTCGATAAAAATGACAATTCTCAAATCATACACAATCTCGACGATCACAATGATGAAGAAGACATCCACCAAGGAGGCTACGAGAGTTCAACAAGCAATGAATCTATTTGCGAGTTTCGAGGAGCTCCAGTCACAATAGAGTTAGAGCCTTCAGACTCTGAAGCTAATCCAGAAGAACCTATCATTTCGATTCAAAAGGAAACACCAGCAAACTCAATACTAGATTCAGAAGAAATCACAGAAGTCAACTTGAGAAGTGGAAGAGTTCTACCTCCGAGAATGGGTCCAAAAGACAAAGGAAAGCAGGTGGTTGTTCAGGAAGAACCAACCCCTACAGAAGAAATAACCGTTCGAGAAGAAGCCGAGACACATGAAAATAAAGTGGACTACAACGTGCTAGCCCATCATAGGAAACTACCAGCCAAACTGAGCATCTACGACGCTCTCATCTTATCAAAGGAGATGAGAGAAGCTCGATCAAGGCCTTACTTGATCCGGAAATTTGCTTAGCTCAAATGGCCGGAGATTCCTTAGATGAGGTTTGTTCGTTAAAGGAACAACGAGGTGTCACCTTCACGCGACAATGACCTACTACTTGGGATGCGAGACCACAACCGACCGTTGTACATTTCAGTTACAATTGGGAAGTTTACACTCTCCAGAGTATTGGTGGATCCAGGAGCATCAATCAATATAATGAGTCTTCGAACACTAGTATATTTGGAAATTGATGCTCGCGAGCTCGAAGCAGACAAAATGTTATTAAGAGGATTCAACCAGAAAGGAGAAAGAGCCCTCGAATCAATAACACTGCTAATGAAGACCGGTGACTTAGCAAAGACAACCGCAAAATTTCACATAATTGATTCAGAAACGTCATTCAACGCTCTACTGGGCCGACCATGGATACATGAAAACAGGATGGTACCATCATCTCTACATCAGTTCATCAAATACTACGATGGAGGGGAACAGTGCATCAAAGGTGACTTACAACCATTCTCCGTGCATGAAATTGGAATCCATGAAGATGCAGCTTATTATGCACCCCTGAAGAAAACAATCTTCTCCAGAAATACCATAACAAATGAAGCAAAGGAAATCCGAGATAACGAAGAACCTGAAGTTCTGGTCCAACAGTCACTCACCACTCCTTTATGGCGAGATGGTGAAGGTTTCTCCACAACTCGAATCCGAGGTCGAGGCCGGGGACGAGGTCGTGGCAGAGACGTTAGGACAGTTGGACAGAGGAAACCAGCCATTAATGTTGATTGGGAAGACAGTTCTGAAGAAGAAAAATAGATCAAACAAGAAGCAGCGACAATAAGTCGGAAGAAGTCGCAATTCAGGATCCCTCTTGAAGATGAAAAGAATGGAGAATATAAATCGATGTACGAGAAGATTAACCACTATGTACATATTATGACCCTGACCCCGATCCATTCTAATAAGATCGAGCGTATGGTGGTTAAAGAGGTACGTAGCAGCGGTGCAAAGCCCATCAAATTCTACCGTGGTGCTCCTTCCTCCAAAACTGAAAATAATGTACAATTTGAAGATGTCACTTCATCAGAATTAATGGAATTACCTTTTAAGTGGTACTCTCCCTGTGTTCAAAATTTAATTCAGCGTGGTTTCTTACCTCGACAATGGACAAAAGGTCAATCACAAAATTTTGAAAAATTATGGAATAACTCCGGTCGTCTACCCAATTCAAAACATGGTCTCGGATTCGGCACGATAGGATCGGCTGACGATACTGAATTTTGCTTGGTTGTCACTTGCGAGTCTAATGAAAACTGCATGGAAACTACAGAAGAATTTGAAGATTTACAAATTGGAGACGCTCCACCAGAATTCGAAGAAGAGATTAAATCTACAATAGATGAGTTAACGGAAGTTAACTTAGGTACTAACGAAGAACCTAGACCTACCTTTGTTAGCTCCTTACTCAATAAAGAAGACTCCGAAGAAATAATCAAGTTATTAATGGAATTTAAAGACTGTTTTGCTTGGAACTACGATGAGATGCCGTGATTAGCTCCGGAGGTCGCGATCCATAAGCTAGGAGTGGATCCTACTTCGTCCCAATCAGACAAGGTCCCAGAAGAATGCGTCTAGAAATCGAACAACAAGTCATAGCTGAAGTTAAAAAGCTAATAGACGCCAAATTTGTCCGTGAAGAACAATACCCGACTTGGTTAGCCAATGTGGAACCAGTTAGGAAGAAGAATGGTCAGATCAGAATTTGTGTGAATTTCAGAGATTTAAACAAGGCATGTCCAAAAGATGAATTCCCTCTACCGATCCCAGAATTGATGATCGACATTGCTTCGACACATGAGATATTCTCATTAATGGATGGATCTTCAGGATACAACCAGATAAAAATGGCTCCGAAGATGAAAAACTTACAGACATTCAAAACGCCGATCGGAGTATATTGCTACACGATGATGCCATTCGGATCGAAGAACGCAGGAGCAACCTACCAGAGAGCGATGACAAGAATTTTTGATGATCTCATCCACAATCAAGTTGAATGCTACGTGGACGATGTGGTCATCAAAAGCAAAGTAAAGGACAACCACCTATATGATTTGAGAATTATTTTCGAACGATTAAGACAATTTAACCTTAAGATGAATCCCTTAAAATGCGCCGTCGGCGTCACCTCCGGAAATTCTTAGGATTCGTTGTCCGACATCGTGGAATTGAAATCGACCCGGAAAAGATTAAAGCTATCTTAGAAATGCCGTCTCCCAAAACCTTAAAACAACTACGATCTTTTCAAGGGAAGTTGGCATATCTTCGACGCTTTATCTCAAACTTGTCAAGTAGGTATCAGCCTTTCTCGGCACTAGTTAAAAAGGACGTCAAATTTATTTGGGAAGAGAAATGCCAGAAGGCCTTCGAGGACATTAAGCAATATTTAATGACACCTCCTGTCTTAGCAGCCCTGGCCTCGGAGTAGACCGCTGATACTTTATACTGCGGCTTTAGACGACTCTCTCGGAGCCCTGTTAGCCCAGGTCAATGATGAGGGTAAAGAAAATGCTCTTTACTACCTAAGCCGTCGTTTACTTCCGACGAAAATAAGGTATCCCGCAATTGACAAGCATTGTTTGGCCCTGATCTTCGCCGCTCAAAAGCTCAGGCACTACATGCTTTCTCATAAGGTCAACCTGATCTCGAAATTTAATCCATTGCAATACTTGATAACTCGTCCAACACTTTCCGGCAGACTTTCCAGATGGTCAATGATATTATTGCAATTCGATATAACTTTCATGCCTCTTCGTGCCGTAAAGGGACAAGTCCTAGCAGACTTCCTCGCAGCACACCCTTTGCAGGCAGAATCTCCTCTAAATGATGATTTGCTAGATGAACAAATAATGAGCCTAGAAGACCCTGGTGATCGACGTTTGGAATTATATTTCGACGGAGCATCTTCAGCACACAAAGACGAAGAATCGCAAGTGATAGTGCCCGGTAAGGCAGGGATCGGATTAATCTTTATAACACCGGAGCGGGGGATGTTAAGATACTCCTACCACTTGACAGAGCCGTGTACAAACAACGAAGCAGAATACGAAGCCCTCATAACAGGACTGGAATTAGCTATTCAAATGGGGATAACAGACATCAACATCTACGGGGACTCGCAGTTAATCATTCAACGGATCGCCGGACAAGACAGAATTTTAAAGCCAAGACTCGAGCAATACTTCCAGTATGTCATACAGTTGTTAGAACAGATTCCGAATGTGACGATCTACAAAATTCCCAGAAAAGAAAATGCTTTAGCAGATGCGTTAGCCCGCCTCGCAAAAGAATTTGCCTGTTTGCAAGATGAATCAGTGGAAGTGTCAGTTCACGGACGTCGGGTCCTATCACGACTCGATATAGATATAATACACAAATCGAAAAAGAAGAAGAATCGGTTACAGAATGATGACGTGAAAATACGATAAGATTGGCGACAGCCTTTAATAGACTACCTGCAAACAGGAAAACTACCAGACGATAGGTCGCTAGCCCATCAAATCAAGAAAAGAACTCTGTCATACGCATTGATAAACAACACGTTATACAGAAGGTCTTTTGATCAAATGTGGCTAAGGTGCCTAAGCGGGTCTGAGGCCCGTGAAATTGTTAAAGAGGTGCATTCAGGACTCTGTGGCGCTCACCGATCGGGTCCGAAGATGAAAATGAAAATTAAAAGATTAGGGTACTATCGGCCCTCGATGATGACCGACACGGCATGAAAATCGCCAAGAGCCGTCACCAATGCCAAGTACACGGAGTGGTTCTACACCAACCTCCAAATGTGTTACATCCGACAATTGCGTCGTGGCCATTTGAATGTTGGGGCATAGATATAGTGGGTCCAATAGAGCCACCGTCTTCAAAAGGACATCGCTTCATTCTTGCGGCTACAGATTACTTTTCCAAGTGGGCAGGCGAGCTCCACTTGAGAAGTGAAAGCACACCACGTGCTACGCTTTTCAAGAACCAAGTTGTCTACCGTTTCGGAGTGCCGCGCGAGATCATCTCGTATAATGGGTCGGCATTCGAAGCACGCAAATCAACAATTTCGTCGGGAGACACGGAATCGATCGGCGGTATTCAACAATTTACTACCCAAGAGCAAACGGCTCGGCTGAGGCTTTTAATAAAACTCTCGTTCAAATCTTAAAGAAAACTTTGGACGATAATAAGAGAAATTGGCACGAGAAGTTATTAGAAGCCTTATGGGCCTACCGGACAACCTTCGAACTCCTACTCAAGCTACACCTTACGCTCCGGTGTATGGGTCCGTGGCGAGTGTTACCTTTAGAGGTCCAGATCTTCCTTCACTCGAGATTGCGACTTGCAAACAAAATCACGACAGAAGAGAATGCCAAATTACAACTAGAAGAATTAGAAAGCCCGGAAGGGAAAAGACTTGCGGCGCAGCGAGAATTTAGAACTATACCAAGCTAAGATGGTTCAAGCTCATGACGGACCGGTCCGCCCAAGAACCTTCAAAGTTGGTGACTTAGTTCTCGTTCTCAAGAGACCTATTCTTGCACACCGCAAGATAGGAGGAAAATTTGAACCCACTGGGAAGGGCCGTTTGTGGTTGAGGCAGTCTACTCAGGAGGCTCCTACCAGCTAGTGAATTGCCAAGGAGAACGACATATGCTTCTGATCAATGGACGATACTTGAAGAAGTATTACGCTACCTAATGTTTTGAAGGAATGGATTTTTCATCCCTAGAAGCACGGTGAAGTAGTTACTTATGACCGGGTCCGAACCCAAAAATAATAAAAAATGTGCTAAAATAAATAAAATCATGATAATAAAGTTTTCCTTGTTTTCTCTTTCATATCAAAATCTCTTTCCCGATCTTATCCCACTTCATTCCCGTTAAATTTAAGAATACAAAAAGTAATAAAAAAGCTGTCTTTAATAAACATTTTCTTAATGTTTTTGTTCTTAAGTATGTACCCCGATCCTTTTCCTTATCTTTTCGCAGGAAATGTCGAACGGGCGGTTGGTCCTGAACTTTAGAAATGGCGTAAGCCTTGCACTCGACGAAAAGAGGGTGAAAGATAGAGCGATAATAGAGATTGACTCAGACTTCGCACCAGCATGCCTGCAATACAAGGAAAGTGACTGGGTCCCAGCTGAACGAGAGGAACCGCCTGGTCCGACAAGAATGAAAGTGGGTGGCCCAAGCCACCACTCCGAAGACAGAAGAAAAGGAAAACAAACACTGAAGAAGACAAGAGAATCAAGTCTGTAGTCGCTACAACAGAAGGCAGGCTTGTCACCGCCGCACCCACAGAAATTCAGGAAGTACGAAGAGCTACTCTCACGGCAACCCAGCGAAGAAATAAAAATCGCTGTATCCGCAAGATGTTAACTAAACTAGCAGCGGACCAGCACGACGAGGTAGTTGCTACTGCCAGTGCATATACTTCAAGGATGCCGGTTCACCAGGAACCTGAAGGAAGGAGGCCAGCTCCGAGGATAACAGAAGAGACCAGGGAAATCATAAGAAGAACAGAAGAAGGAAGGCCACAAAGCCACCAAATAAAGCCACCAGTAATGCATAACCTTGTTGCAAAAGCAACCTCGGAGGATGCCCCGACGGACACCATCCCCGAGGAGCCGAGGTATGCAAGAGAATGTGAGGGGATTGAGCCATATATCCCACAGTACGTCACCAGGCCTCGCCATTTGCAGATTATTCCAGAATACGAGCTAGAAAGAATGCAGAATGTCGAGAAGAAAACTTTTGAATACTTCGAGAGAATCAGAGGCAGGAGGATCAATATACTAGAAGGCCTCGAGCTACATACAGACGTGTTCTCAGAATACGAACAACAACAAATCATGGACTGCATCCTGGATTTGAAAAGAATGGGCCGAGCAGGCCTCCTAAGAGAAAACACTTACTCGGAACCCCGGAGATGGATGCCAGGAAAAGGGAGAATTACCATACAATGTGGATGCTGCTACAACTTCGCAGAAGATAGGAAGGGAAACCCACCGGGAATACTCCGTCATGGCCAGGTGGATCCAATGCCATTAGTCATCAAAAGGATGGTAAAGAGAATGATACCATGGAGGGTACGCTGCCAGGATTGCATACCCAACAGTTGCATCATTAACATTTACAAGAAGGGTGACTGCATACCCCCGCACATAGATCACCACGACTTTGTCATACCTTTCTGCACAGTTTCTTTTCTAAACGAATGTAATATCATGTTCGGATCTGACCTCCGGATAGCAGGCCCAGGTGTTGACCTCATTTTTGATGAGGTCTTCTCTTCTTCTTTTTAGTGCTTAGGATCTAGCCTTAGGCTTTTCCTTTGACTATCTTAGAGGACTAGAATTGGGATCCACCATCTAGAATTTCAAACCACATCTTAACTCCCCGCAAACTCCACAAACTCGATCGTAGACCCCTAATCACCTAGAGGGTTGAAATCAAATGTGGAAGTTTAAAGGATGAGTTCCTATAGGACCTTTTGGCCTTATGACTGCCCTGGGTGGCCTGGTCTAGTGAGAGGGCTGACTTACACACACACTACACTCATACACTACACTTTCACAAACCTCCTAAAACCACATCCATACCTAACTTGACCTCCTGACTCATGTAGGTGATTCACATGGATGGTCCTTAACCCCCAAGCCCTCGGCCGAGAGGGTTAGGAACAACATAGTGAATGCCTCAAATGAGTCCCTTCATGGCTCATGTGGGCTTGATGTTCCTTCATGGCTCAACCAAAATGATTTCATTCCACTCAAATTTACCCAATCTTCAATTTTCCAAATTTTCAATTTTTGACCCACGGGACCCTACACCCGCCTAACTTATCCAAAACCCTGGAAATCCTCCAAAAATCATCTAAATTACCCAAAATTCCTCAAAATCAATCCCAAGAATTCCCACATCACTCAAATTGATCATCCATACCCAAAAATACCAAAAATTCCAGAAATACCTCCCAATACCCTCCAAATACCCAAAATACCCCTCTTGACCCAAAAATCTAAAAATTCAGAAAATTCCGAGAAAATTCCAGAAAATCCCAAATATTCCCAATTTCATTTTGTTCAACTACACCATGGGCCAATTTTGTCAATTTACCCTACTTTTGTCAAAACCCCCAATTTAACCCATTTTAACCCTAAGTGAACCCAATGTCAAACCAAACCTATCCAATTGACCCAAATTCTGGTCTAATTAAATTCTAAACTTCAATTCAACATTTCCAACACCAATCTAGACCAAATCCAAGTCCAATTTGATTGATATTAGGATCCAATTTCACTTTTGGCCTTAAAGCCCAATTTGGACCCATGACCCAAACCTAACCCAAACTCACCCAATTCAACTCCAATTAACCCCAAATCTTTTCTAAATCTTCCTTAGCATCCCCAAAAGCAAAACACTAACATGATTTGCCCAAAATTTGGACCCAAACCCCACTCAAATTCAACCCCAAAGCTAAAAGGCCCAATTTCGACCTAAACCCAAACCTAACCCAAATGAGCCCAAACCCCAAAATCAAAGCCCAATCAAAGTCAAAACTTCTTTGAAACACTCCCATAAACATTTCTCAACATTAATTTTACATCAATTTCAACCCAAGCCCAACATTGGCCCAACTTAGTCCACTTGGACCTATATTGGCCCATTCACCAAAAGAACCCAAATTCAACCCAATTCAAACCCAAATAACCCCCAATTTGCTTCAAGTCACTCATGACACATCCATGAGCTAAACCCAACAATTATTTAGCCCAAGCCTTTACCAAAATTTCATCCCAAAATCCATTTTAAAATTCAAAAGCCCACTTTCCTAAACCATCTTAAAAGCCCATCTAAAACCATTTCAAAAAGCCCAAAATCTACCCTAAAGCCCACATGACATCTCCACTTGCCATCCACTTAATAAAAGCCATTCCCTAAGTCTTAAATTCATCATCAAATCATTCCAAATCAAGTTTCATACAAATTTCCATCAAATTACCAAAAATTCCTAAAATCTATTTCCATGAAATTGACTCCACTTTTCCCAAGCCAAAGGTGAGCCATGCAAGCCATGGACAAGCCACATGAAGCCATGGAAAGCTTGACATGTGATCAAGCCATTAATGGCAAAATGAGGGGCCCCTTTCCTAATCCTTCTTAAACCTTTTTTTACCTTAAGCATGTCACACACTAAACCATGCTTAGCCACCTCATCATGGATGGAGACCACACCATTCTCTCTTGGCTGACCCAAGTGATCCTTTTCAGCCCAAGACCAGGCCTTGGGTGGTGAACCTAGCCCAAAACCATGGGTTGACTCATTTGAACCCAAAATGGTCTTCCCCCATTCCATTTCAATCCAAGCTCTTTACACATGGCAATTGCCAATTGCTTCGCACCAAGTCCCGCCCCCGACCCACCCGACCTCGAGGGTGACCCATGCTCGGCCGGCCGGCCACCGGGCCGCCGGAAAACACCATGGCCGAGAGCTCACATGTGAGACAACTTTGAAATTCTCACATGCTGAGCTGCCCCATCCCCAGTGGCCATTGTAGCCGTTCTTCTCTTGCCAAGAGCAGCTGATCCCAAGCCTTAACTCTCCCTGGGAGGCCATCCACCCTCTCCTATTTAAACACCACCCCTCTCAGCCATGAGAGGTGCTGAAACAAACCTTAAGGAAACTCTGCCAAAATTATTCCGGACTACTCCCCATACACAGAGCACATGATCCCCACCGAAATCCCCCGCCATTTCTTCTCTCGCGAGCTCAATTTCGAGTTGAAATCCAAGCCCAAAACCAGGACACTTCTCCACAGGTGAGCCAATCCCCAAATTGATTGGTTCTACACCTTCACCGGACCAAGGGAAGGTGTCCACCGACAAAGCCCCGTCTCCGGGCCACCCGATTGCTCCGGCCTCCAAGCTTTGTGTTCGGTCGTGGTCGAAATCCTACCTAGGCAATTCTCCGGACCGAGGAGACTTCATCCGGAGCTTCGTCGGGATCCAATCGAAGGTGCAACAACCCTCGGATCGAAGCCACACTTCTCCGAGCAAAGGTATGGCCTCACTCTTCTTCCCGAGCTTCGAACATTCTCCATTTCTATTGCGTAAATTTCATCCCACATAAACCGTATGGATGTGTTCGTCTTCTCAAGACGAATCCATAGAGCATAAGAACATGAAAATCCATTAAGTATCGAGTGAGATCTTAGGGATTTAGTGTGGACGGCTCTCAGGTGAGGACACTCGGGGACGATGAACGGATACCGTCCATTCAATACACGCGCGGACGGACGGCTCAGATGGCGTCGGACCAGGAGACGGTACGAGAACCGCGGGGCCCGGGCTGCTGACTCAAGTGGCGGCGTCAAATGGGAGCGCGACGCGTGTGCGTTCGGAGATGCCGAGGATGACGCGGCGCCGCGTGGATAAATAGAAAATTAGGGGTATTTTCTATTTATTTAATTCCCTAAACTTGAAAAATTCATAACTTTGTGTAGGAAAATCATAAAAATAAAATAAAAATACCCTCTTGCTCAGTGAACAGAGGAGAATAATGTGGAAAAGTAATTATTTAATTTCATCAAGTATTTTATTTTTAATAATTTATTTACTCTTTGCATATTTTTAATTCTCCATGCATGTATACAATTCACCATGGCATGAGACCATAGGGCTTTCAAGCCTCCGAATTTGGGGACATTCCCCGAATTTTCCAAAGTCGGAGGCCATCCCTATGAAAAGTTATTGATTTTTCAAATTCATGTTACTGTTTTGCGTATTTTAATTCCAATAAATAGCATGTTGTGAAATAAATTCTAGGAAAATTTGGTGATGTTCCTTATGACCATAGGACCCTAGGAAAAATAGGTTTTGAGGTAGTTCATTTAAAACAACCCTAATTGGCTTAAACACCCAAAATGGATCTCTAATTAATTAGAGCTAACCATACATCAAATTGACTTGAAATCAATTCTCCACTGACCTTTAGGATCAGAGGAACCCACCATAAAAATTTGAGGTCAATCGGACTTGGTTAGCCCTACTAAATGGGTTGATTAAGCCACTTAGTCATTTTAAACTTTAAAAATTCATAACTTTCAAAATATCTTTCAAAAATTCACCAAATTGGTTTCGGAGCCTCTCTGATCTGATATTAGGGGAATTTAAGAAAATTAAAATTTCAATTTTCTAAAAAAGTTGATTTTTTAATATTATTTTAATATTTTAATAATTAAAAAATAATAAAAATCACAAAAATAATAAAATTCACCAAAATGTCACATTTTAAATTTTAATCACTTAGGAACAAACCCCATATTTTTCTTAGGTCTATTTAGTGAGATATTAAATTTTAAAGCTCTAGGGTAATTTTAAAATTTAAAAAATGTATTTTCTAGCATTTTCACTAAAATAATTATAATAAATCATAGAAAAATTAAAAAATTGCAAAATTTGATTCTCTGATTTCCTTGGTATCAGAGAGATTTTTAAAAAATATAAAATACATTTTTCAACATTTATTTTATTTTTAAATTAATTAACACTCCAAAACTTAAAATAATTATAATAAAAATAATATAATTAAAAAAATCACCAAAATTAGTCCAAGTGGTCCTCTGGTCATTAGAAATGTCCCCTAATTTTCTTAAGGACGAAACTTTCCCCTGGTCATGTTATTAAATTTTCCTTGAAAATCTCTATTTTCTACCAAAAATAATTATATAAATAAATTAAATACAGAAAAATCACATTTTCTCCTCTCATGTCTTTATTGACATATGAGTGAAGTCACATAAAAATTTCAAGTTCATTTGAGTTCAATTTAGTGAGTTATGAAATTATTAAGCTTAAAAGGGTAAAGCTGGTAATTAAAATTTTAACCTTTAATTAAAACTTTAGGCTTAATAAAATTAACAAGTAAAATATTTGATCCTAATCTGATTTGGATGATTGAAATTTAAATAATTAAAGGGTAGAAACCCATTAAGCAATTTAAAATAATTAAACCTTAATTAAATAATTGATTAAATTTGGAAGAATAATAAAATTGGAATTATTAAAATAGGGATATTATTAGGAAGAGATTTATTCTTTAATTTAAAATTCCCTAAATTAATCATCTCATTAATATTCAATTCTTAATTAAAATGATAACTCAAATTCAAAACATTAAAAGACTTAATCATTAAACTAAAATTAAATTATTAAACTCTTTTAAAATTTTAATTAAAATTAAAAAAAATTAAATTAAATTAAAAAATTAAATTAAATTAAGTAAATTGAATTGAATTAACTTAAATTAAATTAAATTAAATAAACAAATTAAATTAAATTAAATTAATTAAATTAAATTAAATTAAATAAATAAAATCAACTTAAATTAAGTTAAACCAAATTAAAAATTAAATTAGATTAAATGAATTAAAATTAAATTAAATTAAATTAAATTAAATTAAAATTAAAATTAAATAAAATTAAATTAAATTAAATTAAAATTAAATTAAATTAAATTAAATCAAATTAAATTAAAATTAAATCAAATCAAATTAATTTAACATCAAATCAAACTAAATTGAATTAAATTAAATTAAATTAAAATTAAAATTAGATTAAATTAAATTAAAGTTAAATGAAATTGAATTAAATAACATTACCTAAAACGAAAGAAATTAAATATGAAGCAACTTGAACACTTATTCCAAATTTAAATCATTAACCGAAATTAAATTAAATCACAAACCATTTGAACATCAATTTGCCCTCGAAAGCTTTTGTTGTCATAACTCCTAAATAGAACGTTAAATGAAGTGTTACTCCACTTATAGGATATTCAAATGTCCTAGTTCACTGAGAAAGATAACAAAACTTGAATTCTCGGACGATTAATTCATTTGTATAATTAAATTCATTTGGACTTAAAACAATTCTAGCAATATTGAAAAGATGTTTAAGATTCTTCTTAAGCACTTCCTCAGTATGATAGGATATTTATAAGAACAATTGAACTTAATTGTTCTTTGATGAAGAAAATTGTCCTCAAACCAAAACACAAGAACCTAGACGTCATAGGAGATGACTAGCTATAGGATTAGGAACTTGGTAGAAAACCATAACCCTTCCCTTAGCTTTTCCTAGGAACTTGCTTTAAATGCTTAAATATTCTAATTATGTTTTAAGTGCAGCTTGGGATGACGGGAAGACCCTCCAGGTACGCTTTTATTTTATTGCAATTTACCTTATTGCAATTTATTTAATCGCATCGCACTTACTTTTCTTGCATGATAAACAACTCGTTGCATGAAAACCCACACCTTTAGGATAGCCCCTAAAACTGAAACCAAAACTAAATTAAAAGTCATTACAAGATAAAATTCACCGCCACAACATTTCAAAATATAAAAAAACTCAAAATTTAATCACAAACAGAACACAAAACTACAATTACAACTAAATTAAAATGTCTTGTTGGATGATCGGGAATACCTCGGATGATGTAACCTACGTGTTGCTAACGGGATTTCCCACGGTCTAAATGAAAGTGTGGAACTCATTTAGTTGAGTTTAGCAAATTCATCTGGACTAAGTGAATCCGATAAAAATAACGACGCCGGAAGGATGGAACTGTGGGATCTTAATCGGTGTTGTTATAATCAACTTTAAGATTTGTTTTAAATAAAAAAAACACTTGGAAATTAAGCCTTTCTCTAAACCAAAACACTTTTCTCATCTCCTGATTTATGATTTCTAAAACTAAACCTCTGCAACAACAAGGAGCTTGGAGCATAGTGAGCAGCACGACCATCGTCATCAGCAAAACTCGGATCTACTTCAGCAAAACCATTCTTAGAATTAAATAACCAAGCCATAGGATTTAGAGGTAGTTTGCCTAGTGCAACATAAATCCTCAACTCTTCGTTAGGCATTTGCATGATCATGTCATGTGAATTAAGCCCTAACCGGTCTTAGGACTCCGAGGTAGTCGTTTGATACGACATAAACCCTCATATCTTCCAGGCAATTTGTGTGATTTTACCATACAAATATAAGTCCAAACTAATTAAAATTGGCAAGATCAAAACATTAAACAAACATTAGGATTTTCCTAAATCTAAGCCAAACAATAGGATAGTTGAGAAATTACCGAAGTTCGTTTCGAATATGTGATTTCTCTTACCTTTCTTCCTTTGAATTCCCAAAACAAAATGTTCCAAACTTGATCCATTCCCTATTGAAATTCCAAAATTCAATCCTTTGAAAACTTAACCTTTGAAATTCTTGAGAGCGAATTACCGATTATTATCGAGAGTTTTCTTAGGTGATTCCCGTCACTTAAGATGTAATTAACTATAGGGGCTTGCCCTTATAGGGAATTTTAAGAACCCGAGTAATATAAACCCCGTTTAATGCTTTTATATTAAGCTGGGGAATTTGTCGACTTATAAAATTGGTTCGCGGACCAAACGGATGTCACAAATCTTCTAGTTTATTTAATCGAGTCCCATCACCAAACAAGCGTGTCTATTCTTCGAGATAAATACACAGCTTGTGATGCGGTGCTCGTTTATATAAACTATTCGGGATGTGAGATCAGTTTGATTTCATATCTTAAAATTTTCAAATTTAAAATTATTTTCAAAATCAAATACTACTTTTCAAATTATTTATTTAAATTAAATTAAAAATTCGCCGATAATTTCTGTTAGGCGACCCCCTTTTCAAAATAAAACACACAACCTAAAAATAATGCCGACAACCTCATCTAAGGAATCTCCGGTCATTTGAGCTAAGCAAATTTCTGGATCAAGTAATGCTTTGATCAGAGCTTCTCTCATCTCCTTTGATAAGATGAGAGCGTCGTAGATGCTCAGTTTGGCCGGTAGTTTCCTAAGATGGGCTAGCTCATTGTAGTCCACTTTATTTCCATGTGTCTCGGCTTTTTCTCGAATGAGTATTTCTTCTGCCGGGGTTGGTTCTTCCTGAACAACCACCTACTTTCCTTTGTCCTTTGGGCCCATTCTTGGAGGTAGAACTCTTCCACTTCTTAAGTTAACTTCTGTAATTTCTTCTGAATTTAGTATTGAGTTTGCTGGTTTCTCCCCTTGAATCGGAATGACAGGTTCTTCTAGATTAGCTTCGAGTCCGAAGGCTCTAACTCTATCATGATCGGAGCTCCTCGAAACTCGCAAATAGATTCATTGCTCGTTGAACTCTCGTAGCTCCTTGGTGGATGTCTTCTTTGTCATTGTGATTGTCGAGATTGTGTATGATTTGAGAATTTTTATTTGTATCGGAATCGATGTCCGGATTGTCGTTAGTTACGTAATTGTTAGAAACAGTCAAAACGTAGCCAACGCCATAACCCTTATCATTATAAGATCCCACCGGAGTGAGCGGATAATCATACGCAGTCGGAGGTTCGAGGGATTTCTCCCCGAATCGGAAACAACTATCCTAGGATAAGCAGCCCCTAGTCTCAGCCTTAAGAGCCTCGGTCTTATCTTCTTCATCGATTTTCTTCTTCTCTTCAATTGTCTCTTGTTGAGGTGGTTCTTCTATCGCAAGTGATAGTGTCGACTTAACGAGTTTCGAACTCTAAATCGAGGCTCGCACCGAAGCGGTTTGGATGTGATCCAAAATCTTTTCGAAGACTTTGTCCAAGCGGTAGCCCATCCATCATCGGTCGCATGGGGTCTATCGGCACAATGAGATCCGTCGAGATAACATCGACGGAACCTCCTTTCGGGGTTCCTTCATGTACTCCTTCGGGATCGTTATATTCCCTTTCGAAGATTGTCGTTGAGCCAACTTTTGAAGGTAATACAATCTTCTATCTTATGCCCAAGCATCCGGTGGTAAAGGAAAAAGTCGGGATCACCTTTCTTGTCGACTTCTTCTGGTCTCTTAGGCTCTGGCAGTTGGAAATCTGGAGTCTTCATCAAACTGCGAAACATTTTCGGCGCTGCCTCATTATTGAATGGATACTCCCTGCTCAGAAGCTCCCTTAACGTACGTTATGGACGAGGCGATTGTTCATACTGTTGAGATGACTGATAGCTGGGTCGGGGTTGATGGTAATTCTGTTGAGGTTGCTACGGCCGTTCTGACGATATTTGTATTGGTTGCTTGCCTTTATCGACTGCTGCAATGATCCCGGACTTCTTTTCAAAAGTTTTCACGGGCTTCTGTTTGTTTGTTTTGTCGGTGAAACTTAATTGCTTCGCCTCCTCTTGCAAGCTTCCAGCCTTGCTTAACAACTTCTCGAAAGTCTTAATAGTAAATCCCTTGAGGAGAAGTGCTATCGGGTCATGGATGCTCTTAAGTAAAATGCCGACTGCATGCTGTTCTTGTAGTTGTGGTTCACACTTCATACTTAGGTTCCTCCATCGAAGTATGTAGTCCACCAAGGTTTCGTTGGGTTTCTGCTTCTCTACCACTAAATCACCTATAGTGATGTGGTGCTGAGCTCCGACAAATCGCTTGATGAAGAGGTTCTCTAGTTCTGAAAATGTCTTGACCGAACCGTTCGGTAATTCTGCATACCAATCAAAGGCGGTCCCTGATAGGCTGCTGACAAATTGTCTGAAGAGTAAGGCTTCACTTCCGGTTCCATCAAAGGTCTTGAACAGAGGTGGTACAAAGCCTTTCGGATATTGGACAGCGTCGAATTCTTCAGGGTAAGGTCTAACCGTCCGAATGGATGTCCCACTCTTTGATTGTGCCAAGGCTTCTCGCACCTGCTGTTCCACCATGTTCTTAATATCCTTTTTCGGAATCATGCTTTGTGTTGTATCCTTCTTTAACTGATCATCCCCATTAACGGACGTAATCTCCTTTCCTCCGTCTACAATGTGAATGACTTCTGGGGGTGTTTCTCTTTGGGGTTGCACCTGACTCTGGAGAGTGGCTAGGGCTACTGCCATCTCTTCCATCCTTTTTGCCATTTGGGCGATCATATCATCTTTCTCTTGAAGCCGCCTCCTCATTACTTCCGGCTCCTCTCTTCTCATGGCCGCAGGGGCACCTTGTGAAGCCGACGAAGCTCGTGTTTCAACCATGTTAATTCTCGCATATTCATCATCCATGAACTCGACGAATCAATCTCATCTCCAAATTTCTCTTCTCTTTCCTTGCTAATCGCCGAATATCGGTTCTTAGCTTTTCCATAGCATCTTCTAGTGGTCTTTTATGTACATCCTTGCAGTTGTCATGTGATAACTGTCGGGTTTCCTTCTAATGAGTCCCCTTTACTGCAGTAGCACTTTCTTCGGATTCAAGTCTCCTGACGAGACTTTCCTTTTCAGGCTGTTGTTTTAATCTTAATTGTCTAGTAGTGGGATGTCATACCATCCTTCTAGCAGTAGAAGGTCTAGGACCGGATGGTCCGTCGCCCAAATGCTAGAAGGTGGTATCCTCCCTAATCCGTAGTCCCGAAACAACGACAGAGTGGACTAGCTTTCATTCTCTTATTTGGCTTCTCCGCAGACGATAAGTAGGTTCTACTCGCGGCCCAAGACGGGACTTGCGTCGGCACCCGCCCTATCCTTCTTAAAATTTCTGATACAGGGCATTTTTCCTTCTTTGCTAACTTTTCTATCAAGGTTTGCAGTCGAGCAAATGGCGTAATTCTAGCCCTTTTCTTACGGCTATCGTTGTAATATAAGGGCTGAGGCAATGCGGCAGTAATCTTGCGGACATTTTCTCCATCCTCTGCGGCGGAGAGGGGATGGAACCTACTTCCTCCCAAAAGTGGTATGTATTCAGGTAGCGGTGTATACTCGAGCAGTTCTGGGATTTCTTCAAGGAAAGCAACTTCAGCAGCTATGGCTTCTCTAGCAATCCTTCTACTTCTGTTCCTTCTCTGAGTCCGTGTCAGCGATGGAATTCTCGAGCTAGACCTGATTTCAAAAACAGAATGTTTCACAGGAAGATCTGTACCCTCCACGGTAACAGGTTCATCATAGTTCTGAATTTCCTTTCCCTTTAGTCTGGTAGAAGCCGTAGTAGGTACGGAGACAACTAGACCAGTGGGGGTAGCAACAACAATCCTTCTGTGAACAGCAGTACTCCTCTCAGTTGGAATCTTTTGCAGAGGAGGGAATTCATGAGTTGACCTGAGGTTAAACTCAATCAACGGCATCTCAGTTTCTGGTACTTTGCTTGTGAGTGAAAAGAGAGTGACGTCGGGGATTTTGATGTCGGTGTCCCCGAATCCTTGTTCAAATCGAATAATTCCATTATCAGGCAGTTCGTCCATGAACACGGCCGAGTCGAGTCCATCGACGAAGGAGAAGATCGGCTTGGGGCTTCCATTTCTGCAGGGCAGATTCCAAGTGTTAGTCCCTGAATCGTGCTTCTTCTTGTCGTAAAACTTATGACGAAAAAGAAAGAGTTCGAACACATTTCTGTTTATCTTAGTGTATCTGTGGTATTAAAAGAAAATTGTCTTTTCTAAAAGATTTGTTCGTTAGGAAGGAGAATTATTAAAAGAAGGAAAGTTGTAGGAAGGGTAGAAGGAATTGATTAGGAACTGGAAAAGGAAGAGAAAGTCTTTTAGAAACTTCTCGACCCGCAAGACCGCTCCTAAACTAATACCTATTTGGGGTCCACCCCACCTCGTAAATGAGGTAAAGGATCTCGAACCTCTCCGTTTAGGGGTGTCTAAACAAGTGGCTCCTAAATCCGAGAGAATGTTGGCTATACTTGTTCAAGGTAGAAATGAACATAGTATTCCAACGGAAAGAAGGGTAGTTTGATCCACTAGGAACATGGATACACTACCGATTTTTGAAAGCAGAATTGTCAGATTAAAATGGAGAGAGGAATTCTCCCCAGCGGAGTCGCCAGAAAATGTCGGCATATTTTTGGGTTGTATGTTTAATTTTGAAGAAAGGGTCGCCTACAGAAATTGTCGGCGAATTTTAGATTTAATTTAAATAAATAATTTGAAAAGTAGTATTTAATTTTGAAAATAATTTTTAAATTTGAAGATTTTAAGATATGAAATCAAACTGATCTCACATCCCGAATAGTTTACATAAACGAGCACCACACCACAAACCGTGTATCTATCCCAAAGAATAGACACATTGCTTGATAATGGGGTTCGATTAGATAAACTAGAAAGGTTTGTGACATCTGTTTGGTCTGCGAACCAATTTTATAAGCCGACAAGTTCCCCTGCTTAATATAAATGAATTAAGTATGGTTTATATTACCTGGGTTCTTAAAATTCCCTATAAGGGCAAGCCCCTATAGTTAATTACATCTTAAGTGACGGAATCACCTAAGAAAACTCTCGATAATAATCGTAGTTCTCGCTCTCAAGAATTTCAAAGTTTAAGTTTTCATAGGATTGAATTTTGAATTTCAATAGGGAATGGATCAAATTTGGAACATTTTGTTTTGGGAATTCAAAGGAAGAAAGGTAGGAGAAATCACGGATTCGAAGCGAACTTCGCAATTTCTCAACTATCCTATTGTGTGGCTTGGATTTAGGAAAGCCCTAATGTTTATTTAGTATTTTGATCTTGCTAATTTTAATTAATTAGGACTTATATTCGTATGATGTGATCACACAAATAGCTTTCGAAGATATGAGGGTTTATGTCATATCGGATGACTACCTCGTAATCCTAAGACCTAGTTAGAGCTTAATTTGCAATGCAAATGCCTAACAGAAGATTGAGAATTTATGTTACACTAGGCAAACTACCTCAAAGTCCTTTGGTTTGGTTATTTAATTCTAAGAAAGTTTTGCTGAAGTAGATCCGAGTTTTGCTGATGACGATGGTCGTGCTGCCCACCATGCTCCGAGCTCCTTGTTGTTGCAGAGGTTTAGTTTTAGAAGTCACAAATCAGGAGATGAGAAAAGTGTTTTGGTTTAGATAAAATCTTAATTTCCAAGTGTTTTTTATATTTTATTTAAAACAAATCTTAAAGTTGATTATAACAACACCGGTTAAGATCCCACGGTTTCATCCTTTCGGCATCGTTATTTTTATCGGATTCACTTAGTCCAGATGAATTTGCTAAACTCAACTGAATGAGTTCCACACTTTCATTTAGACCATGGGAAATCCCGTTAGCAACACGTAGGTTACATCATCCGAGGTATTCCCGATCATCCAACAAGACATTTTAATTTAGTTGTAATTGTAGTTTTTTTTTCTGTTTGTGATTAAATTTTGAGTTGTTTTATATTTTGAAATGTTGTGGTGGTGAATTTTATCTTGCAATGACTTTTAATTTAGTTTTGGTTTCAGTTTTAGGGACTACCCTAGAGGTTTTGGTTTTCATGCAACAGTTGTTTACCATGCAAGAAAAGTAAATGCGATGCGATTAAATAAATTGCAATAAGGTAAATTGTAATAAAATAAAAGCGTACCTGGAGGGTCTTCCCGTCATCCCAAGCTGCACTTAAAACACAATTAGAATATTTAAGCATTTAAAGCAACTTCCTAGGTAAAGCTAAGGGAAGGGTTATGGTTTTCTACCAAGTTCCTAATCCTATAGCTAGTCATCTCCTATGACGTCTGAGGTTCTTGTGTTTTCGATTTCGAGGATGATTTTATTCATCAAAGAACAATTAAGTTCAATTGTTCTTATAAACATCCTATCATATTGAGAAAGTGCTTAAGAATAATCTTAAACATCTTTTCAATATTGCTAGAATTGTTTTAAGTCCAAATGAATTTAATCATACAAATGAATTAATCGTCCGGGAATTCAAGTTTTGTTGTTATCTTACTCAGTGAACTAGGACATTTGAATATCCTATGAGGGAAGTAACATTTCATTTAATGTTCTGTTTAGGAGTTATGATAACAAAAGATTTCGAGGGCAAATTGATGTTCAAATGGTTTGTGATTTAATTTAATTTCAGTTAACGGGTTTAAATTTGGAATAGTGTTCAAGTTGCTTTATTTTGAATTTCTTTGTCTTAGGTGATGTTATTTTTAATTCAATTTAATTTAACTTTAATTAAATTTAATTTAGTTTAGTTTTAAGTTTAATTTAATTTAATTTGATTTTAATTTTAAGTTGATTCTATTATTTAATTTAATTTAATTCAATTTAATTTGATTTGATATGATTCAATTTAATTTAATTTGATTTAATTTAATTTAATTTTATTTTATTTTATTTTTAATTTTAAAGATGGTTTAATTTTAATTGTTAAAGTATTAATTTAATTGAAATTTTAAAAGAGTTTAATTTAAATAATTTAACTTTAATTTAATTTAATGATTAAGTCTTTTAGCATTTTAAATCTTAAATTTGGATTATCATTTTAATTAGGAATTAAATATTATTGAGATGATTAATTTAGGGATTCTTAAATTAAAGAACAAATCTCTTCCTAATAATATCCCTATTTTAATAATTCCAATTTTATTATTCTTCCAAATTTAATCAATTATTTAATTAAGCTTTATTTTAATTATTTTTAAATTGTTTAGTAGGTTTCTACCCTTTAATTATTTAAATTTCAATCATCCAAATCAGATTAGGATCAAATATTTTACTCTTTAATTTTATTAAGCCTAAAGTTTTAATTAAAGATTAAAATTTTAATTACCATTTTGCCCTTCAAGCTTAATAATTTCATAACTCACTAAATTGAGCTTAAATGAACTTGAAATTTTTATGTGACTTCACTTATATGTCAATAAAGACATGAGAGGAGAAAATGTGATTTTTCTGTATTTAATTTATTTATGTAATTATTTTTGGTGGAAAATAGAGATTTCCAAGGAAAATTTAATAATATAACCAAGGGAAAGTTTCTGTCCTTAAGACAATTATGAGACATTTCTAATGACCAGAGGACCACTTGGACCAATTTTGGTGATTTTTTGATTTATATTCTTTTTATTAAAATTATTTTGAGTTTTGGAGTATTAATTAATTTAAAAATAAAATAAAGGTTGAAAAATGAATTTTATATTTTCAAAAATCTCTCTAATATCAAGGAAATTAGAGAATCAATTTTTACAATTTTCTGATTTTTCTTTGATTTATTAGAATTATTTTAGTGGAAATGCTAAAAAATACATTTTTTTAATTTTAAAATTACCTTAGGGCTTTAAAATTTAATATCTCATCATATAGACCTAAGAAAAATATGGGGTTTGTTCCTAAGTGATTAAAATTCAAAATGTGACATTTTGGTGAATTTTATTATTTTTGTGATTTTTATTATTTTTTAATTATTAAAATATTAAAATAATACAAAAAATCAACTTTTTTAGAAAATTGCAATTTTAATTTTCTTAAATTCCTCTGATATTACAGAGGCTCCAAAACCAATTTGGTGAATTTTTGAAAAGTATTTTGAAAGTTATGAATTTTTAAAGTTTAAATTGGCTAAATGGCTTAATCAACCCATTTAGTAGGCTAACCAAGTCCAATCGACTTCAAATTTTTATGGTGGGTTCCTCTGATCCTAAAGGTTAGTGGAGAATTGATTTCAAGTCAATTTGATGTATGATTAGCTCTAATTAATTAGGGACCTATTTTGGGTGTTTAAGCCAATTAGGGTTATTCCAAGTGGATTAATTCAAAACCTATTTTTCCTAAAGTCCTCTGGTCATAAGAGACATCACCAAATTTTTCTAGAATTCATTTCATAACATGCAAATTATTGGATTTAAAATACTTAAAACAGCAACATGAATTTGAAAAATCAATAACTTCTCATAGGGATGGCCTCTGACCTTGAAAAATTCAGGGAATATTCCCAAGTTCAGAGGCTTCAAAAGCCCTATGGTCTCATGCCATGGTGAATTTCCTATATGCATGGAGAATTAAAACAATTCAGAGGGTAAATAAATCATTAAAAATAAAATACTTGATGAAATTAAATGAATTCTTTTCCACATTATTCTCCTCTTTTATTTTTCTGATTTTCCTACACAAAGTTATGCATTTTTGAAGTTTAGGGAATTAAATAAATAGAAAAAAAGCCTATTTTTCTACTTATCCACGCGGCACTGACTCAACCTCAGCGTCTCCGAAAGGCCACGCGTCGTCTTCTGATTCGGCGCCGCCATACAACTCAGCGCTCCGGGGGCCCGCTGTATCGTTCCGTCTCCTCATCCGGCGCGATCCTGGCCGTCCGTCTGCGCGTGTATTAAATGAATGGCATCCGTTCATCATCCCCAAGCCTCCTAGCCCGAGAACCGTCCACACTAAATCCCCAATATCTCACTCAATACTTAACGGATTTTTGTGTTCTTTTACTCTATGGATTCGTCTTGAAAAGACGAATACATCTATACGGTGATCATGCATTGAAATTAAGGCATTCAAAATGGAGAATCTCCAGAAGCTCGGGATAAAAAGTTAGCTCATACCTTTGCTCAGAGAAGTGTGGCTTCAATCTGAGGGTTGTGTCACCTTCGATTGGGTCCCAGCAAGCTCCAGATGAAGTCTCCTGGTCTGGTGAATTTCCTAGGGATGATTTCGACCAACCCCTATCACAAAGCTTGGAGTCTGGAACAGAAGGGTGGCCTGGAGAGGGGGCTTTGCCGGTGGACTTCTTCCCTGGTCCGGTGAAGGTGTAGGACCAATCAATTTGAGGATTGGTCTCACGCGAAGAAGTGTCCTGGTTTTTGTGTTTGAAATTTGAACTCAAAATCGAGCTCGGCCAGAGGAATTCGGGCCGGAATCCAGGTGGGGATCAAGTGCTCTATGTGTAGAGAGTGGTCCGGAGTGATTTTGGCGAAGTTTCCTTAAGGTTGGTTCAGCACCTCTCCCATGGCCGAGAGAGGGGGTGTTTAAATAGGAGAGGGTGGAGGGCCTCCCAGGGGGCTTAAGTCTTGGGATCAGCTGCTTAGGTCAAGGGAAGAACAGCCATGGTGGCCATTGGGCATGGGGCAGCTCAGCAAGGGAGAATTTCAATGTTGTCTCACATGTGAGCTCTCGGGTGTGGTGTTTTCCGGTGGCCTAGTAGCTGGCCGGCCAGGCACTGGTCACCATCTTGTTCAGGTGGGTCAGGGCTGGGGTTTAGTGTAGGCAATTGGCAAATGCCATGTGTCAAAAGCTTGGATTAGAATGGTATGGGAGAAGGCTTATTTTGGCTCAATTCTTGGTTTAGGCTGAAGGGAAAGTGATTTGGTTCAGCATAATCAGTAGGTTCAAGTCAGCATCCAAGCACAATTAGGCATAAGCATGGTTAAGAGGAATCATGGGAGTGGTTAATCACCTTATGGGAATGTAGAAAGGACCTCCTCCTTTTGCCCAATGTGGTAAGGTCACATGTGAGCAACTCACATGGCTTGCATGTGGCTTAAGAGTGGCTTCTTGGCTTGTCTTTGGCTTGAGGAAAAGCTTGGTCAATTTCATGAAAATGGATTTTAGAAATTTTGGTAATTTAGGGGTGATTTGATGGGATTTGGCATATGGCTTGATTTGGAACCATTTGATGATTGATTTAGGACTTAAGGGATGATTTTAATTGAATGCATGATGAAGAAGAGTGTCATATGGACTTTGGATGAATTTTGCGCCTTTGGAATTTAGTGAAGATGGGCTTTTAAAATGGTTTAGAGAAGTGGGCTTTTGGATTTTAAAATGGATTTTAGGATGGGAATTTTGCAAAGGATTGGGTCCAATAAGTGTTGAATTTAATTTAGGAATGTTTCATGAATGATTTGGAACAAATTTGAAGTGGTTTAGGCTTGAATTGGGTTGGATTTGGACCTTTTTAGTAAATGGGCCAATGTAGGTCAAATTGGGCTAACTTGGGCCAATGATGGGCTAGGGTTCAAATTGATGTAAAATTAATGTTGGGAAATTTTTATGGGAATGTTTCAAAGAGGTTTTGACTTTGGTTGGGTTTTGATTTTGGGGTTTGGGCTTATTTGGGTTAGGTTTGGGTTTAGGTCAAAATTGGGCTTTTTGGCTTTGGGTTGAATTTGAGTGGGGTTTGGGTCTAAATTTTGGGTAAATCATGTTAGTGTTTTGTTTGTGGGGATGTTAGGGAAGGTTTAGAAAAGGTTTGGGGTTAATTGGAGTTGAATTGGGTTAGTTTGGATTAGGTTTGGGTCATGGGTCCAAATTGGGCTTTAAAGCCAAAAGTGAAATTGGATTCAAATGTCAATCAAATTGGACGTGTATTTGGTCTAGATTGGTGTTGGGAATGTTGAATTGAAGTTTAGAATTGAATTGGACCAGAATTTGGGTCAATTGGGTAGGTTTGGTTTGACATTGGGTTCACTTTAGGTTAAAATGGGTTAAATTGGGGATTTTGACAAAAGTGGGGTAAATTGACAAAATTGACCCATGGTGTAGTTGAACAAAATGAAATTAGGAATATTTGGAATTTTCTGGAAGTCTCTGGGAATTTTCTGAATTTTTGGATTTTTGGGTTAAGAGGGGCATTTTGGGTATTTGGAGGGTATTGGGAGGTATGTTTGAAATTTTTGGTATTTTTGGCTATGGATGATTAACTTGATTGGTGAGGAAATGTTCAAGGTGAATTTTGGAGAATTTTTTGGTGATTTCGAAATTTTGAAAAGTTTGGGTGATTTCAAGGGCTTTGGGTAGGCTAGACCCGTAGGGTCCCGGGGGTCAAAAATTGAAAATTTAGAAAATTGAAGATTGGGTAAATGTAAGTGGAATGAAATCATTTTGGTTGAGCCATGAAGTCATATCAAGCCCACATGAGCCATGAAGAGACTCATTTAAGGCATCCACTATGTTGTTCCTAACCCTCTTAGCCAAGGGCTTAGGGGTCAAGGACCATCCATGTGAATCACCTTTATGAGTCAGGACGTCAAGTTAAGTATGGGTGTGTTTTTAGGAGGTGTGTGAAAGTGTAGTGTATAAGTGTAGTGTGTGTGTAATTCAGCCCTCACCAGACCAGGCCACCCAGGGCAGTCCTAAGGCCAAAGAGTCCTATAGGAACTCATCCTTCAAACTTCCACATTTGGTTTCAACCCTCAGGTGATTAGGGGTCTACGAGTCAAGTTTGTGGAGTTTGCGGGGAGTTAAGAAGTGGTTTGAATTTCTAAGTGGTGGGTCTCAATTCTAATCCTCTAGGATAGTCAAAGGAAAAGCCTAAGGCTAGATCCTAAGTACTAAAAAGAAGAAGAGAAGACCTCATCAAAAATGAGGTCAACAGTTCCCCCAAACTTAAATGTTGCTTGTCCGCAAGTAACCCTTTTAATTACATAAAAATATATATAACATTTGGAATGATGTTTTAAATATTTAAGATTGCTTGTAATTTTTGGTTTTATAAATGCTTTAGCAAATCATTAACCTAATTTCACTAATTAAGGTTAATTTTAAGAATTTAAATCATACTTAACTACCAAATCATAAGACTTTAAATTTTCATTTATTTCAAGAATAATTGTAAGTTTCTTATATTAAGGTCACATAGAATATTTACAAGAAAAAGACTTTCATGAAACATTTTTCTAACAAAAAAATTTGTTCAGAAAAATTTAGTTAAAAAAATGTAATCAGTTTTCTTCCTATAAGATAATTCAAGTAAAGCCAATTTTTGATTAGGCATTTCCTCAAGCTTCTCCTTCTCTTTTTTTTTTTTAATTGAGGATTACTATTTTTGGATAGCTTTGTTAATGGTTTTAAACTTCACTTTCCTTAACTTATATTTAAAAACTTATACATTTGTTTTACTTAATAAATATGATATTATTAATAAGTATTTTTCAAAAATCATTTCAATCTTTTCTTTTTCGGGTAACAATCTTGATTCCTCAGTATTTCTAAAATACAATTCTCTTTACTATAAATAGAAAAATTCTTAATCTTATTATTCTTTAACTTAAATAATTCTATTCTTAAAATCAATCAAAATTATTGAAATTTTAGTTAAGTTTACTAAATTATTTATAAATTTCAAAAATTTAAGTTATCTTAAATAGATTTTTCATTCCTTATTTTATGTTAATATTTTTAAAAAGGACAAATAATATTTAAATTTGAAAAATGTTTTCCCTTCCCCCAAACATCAGTTTTAGTATATAACTGAATCATAAAATTTTCTAAAGCATGAGAGAAAGAAATAAACATGAATTTATTTAGGTACAGTGATAATGTAGAAAGGAAAAACTAATTTCTAATCCTACACATGCTTTAATAGGTATATAACAAAAATAATTAAGCATATATAAAAAAGTTTGCAGAGCAAGAGTTAATTTTTAAAAAAACTTTTTAAAGTATTCATAACACGTTAAATTACTAACTAAACAGTAGGCTGAAATGGAAATAAACCTTCATCGTAGACAATAAAAATTCAGCCATATTTTAGTGTTTTACACATATCACAGCAGATGCTCTATAACAATCTCAATATCAAAAGTTCACACAAAGTTACTTAAGCAAATCGACATTAACAAACAACAATGCAATCACACTAATCAGTACTAACAAACAAGAAATAAACTAAAAACAGAATCACACATCTCAAGAGGTAAATCTGGCTACTAATCACTGTCTGTAGCCTCGTCATTGTCATCATCAAAAGAAACGTCCATATCCTTCGGATCAATATATTCTGAAAATCTAGGATAGGTAGGAAACTGAACATCATGCTCACCCTTCAGGAATCTAACTAAAGACTCAGAATACTCAGCATCATACTCACTCTTCCTTTGGGTATACTCAGAAAGATGATCGATCTTCTTATCGTTCGTATCTACTCTACAATGAGTTAGAAATAACTCATTATGTTGCTCCATAAACTGATCATGCATACGCTCCCAGAAACTAGATGGTGGTTTAGCAGTAGAAGTAGAAGTTCTAGAAGTATCTACCAAAAGCAGGTAATGAACTAGAAGGTGCAGTAGAACTCTTACTTCGAAGTCGATCATAGATACTGACGCTTTCTCTTCCTATGGCCTTTGTAGACTTGAGCTTTTCCTCATAATGCTCAGCAACTATTCCAGCACTTTCACACACAGAATATATCAAAGATGGAAATCTAAGTCCAACAGAAGTGCGAGAGCGAGCAGTCGCCTCTACAGAATCATAAATGATACTTCCTACATAAATCGACTTCTTCTCTTGTATGCAATAATTAAGGATAGCTTTATCATTGGTAACCTCACTCAAATGATTGGATGGAATGAGACGAGCAGAAATAATGTAGTGCCATGCCTTTGAAACACCATTAAGCTTAGAAGATGAAAAATTTACCCTTTTTCCTTTCTAGATCTTCCAAGCTCCAGCACCATCATTCAGGTAATCAATAATCATATCTAAATCTCTCTCAGATGGAGATAATCCGAAGAAATAACACTCTAAGTTTGGCGACAGGCCGTAAAAAATTTTGATACGTTCGGGAGTGAATCCTACTCTAACTCCTCTAAAGAAAATCTTGTACTCTTTAGCATCCATGAAATTGGCATAAAATTCCCTAACCACGGTGGATAACGAGCAATGACGAGTAAAATAGCAGAACCGTTGCCAATTGAGTGCAACAATCGTTTCCTCAATTCTTCCTCCCGAATTGTAAAAACTTCGCTCCGAGATAAATTTTTGAGTCGTAGCAAAATCGTTGTAACGAAAATGTGCCGCAATAGTTATAAACTTGCTACGATCAAAATTTTCTCGTTCCTTTCCTTACTTAGATTTGGGTGTCATCTAAACGTGAAATATAAATGCAAAATAAAGTCATAGGATCACAGATAATATACTAATTTAAGCTTCCTAAACTTGAAAGGGCTTAAAAATCCATGGATTTAACTTAAAATCAAAATTTTTCTCAAAATTTTGGTTTTCTTCAATGTGAGCAAAATCCATGGTGACAATAAAAAATAATTAGTTTAGAATGTAGATCTGACCTTAAGATGAAGAAATCGAGTGATTTCAAACTCAAAAACCTGAAAATTTGGCCTCAAATGGGATCTCAAGGGTCTCTTTTTGTGAAAACCAGAGGAAAGGGAAGCTTAGGCGTAAAAAATGGCGTGGGGGTGTTTAATAAGATGAAGTTTCGGGTTTAGGCCGAACCGGCGCCTAGGCGCCAGACTCGCCTTTCCAAAATTTCAATTTAAATTTTATATTTTTCATAAAATCTTGTCAAGTTCAACTCCTAATTACTCTTGTAAGAGTATTATTCCAATTTATATCCTCCAAACATTTTCACAATCAATTTAAAATGATAATTAAGATCCACATTTCAAACACGAGATTTAACTAAACTCTTCAACTTTAATTCATAATTTCCATTCCAAACTTAATAAATTCTAGAATTAGACTATATCATGGTTCATCATTCTATAAACAACACAAACAACACAAATTCAAAGCAAATTCCAAATCCAACAATACACATTGAACAATAAAGCAAACACACACAAATTAGATAATCAACATACTAGAACTTGACTCAATCACACCTAGAACACATAAGAGATCTATTCAACACCGATCTTCAATTACCATCTCTTTCAAAATGAAGTTCTCTAGGACCAAATGGATAGAAAACCAACGCCCTTGGAAATTCCAAAGCCGCCTTTTCATCAATCCACTTGTTCTTCTCATACATTGCTACTTGAGCGTCTTGATAGGCCGCCATATGATCAAATTGAAGTTTTGATTGCCATTCCACATGCTCAATTTGATGATACCTTTTGTGTACGTGATTCACAAGGCTTTGAAGTTCCGCTTCAATCTTTTCCAGACGACTAAACAATTTCTCCATACTAACAGCAATAAAACCATTAAAATAAGGTTGAGGATCTTTGGGAGATTTGTATTTTACCTCATTTCCATGATTTTCTCTATCCATTGCTTCCAAACTCCTCTTAACTCCTCCAAAATAGATTGCTCTGGTCAAAATTAAGGTTTCTATGTGATTGGGGATGAAGATAGATCAATTTATAGGGAGATTTCGTGTGAAAAACTGAAGAAGTTCGGTTTTTACACAATCTGTAACCGTGGCTCTTAGGCGCTGGAATCTGGCGCCTAGGCGCCGAATCATCAATACGTACATGTTATTCTGGGGCTTAGACGCCAATTTTTGGCACCTAAGCGTCGGGACCTTGATCGACTCCGATTCGCCTATCGTTAAATTTTTAAAGTTTCTGTCTTAAAAATAGGTCTAGTAAAAGGGTGTGATCCACATACAAACACGATAGAATTAAATTCAAATCACAAACAATCACAATGATAATAAAAAGGGTTGCCTCCCATAAAGCGCTTGGTTTAACGTCTTCAGCCCGACCTAATTAATTAAATTAATCGAGTAGACTTAGTTCGTAAGCCTCTTTGTTATTTGGTTTCATTTCTCACATACAAGGCTTCAGTCTTAATCCGTTAACTTTAAATACTTATCCAGTTTTGGGATCTTTAATATCCATAGCTCCATAAGGGTACACTTTCTCAATTATAAATGGTCCCATCCATTTAGATTTAAATTTTCTAGGAAAAAGTTTTAAATGAGCATTGAATAATAACACTTCTTGTCCATGCTCAAACATTTTCCTTGAAATCTTTTTATCATGCAATTTCTTCATTCTTTCCGTATAAATCTTTGCATTCTCATGAGGCTCATTTCTTATTTCTTCAATCTCATTCAGTTGTAATAATCGTTTCTCTCCTACAGCATTCAAATTGTAATTGAACTCCTTTATCGCCCAATAAGCTTTATGTTCTAGTTCAACAAGTAAGTGACATTGTTTACCATAAAATAACTGATAAGGTGACATTCTGATAGGTGTCTTATAAGCTGTTCTATAAGCCCATAATGCAGAATCAAGTATATCAACTCATTCAGTTCTTTTAGGATTAACAGTCTTCTCGAATATTCTTTTAATTTCTCTGTTTGATATTTCAGCCATTCCACTTGTTTGCGGGTGATAAGCAGTTGTAATTTTATGTTTAATTCTGAATTTTTCTAATAACGATTGAATTCATACATTTCGGAAATGACTTCCCCCATCTGTGATAATTACCCTGGGCATTCCAAATCTTGTAAAAATCATCTTCTTTAAAAACTTTGAAACACTTTTGGAATTATAGTTAGGTAAAGCTACAGCTTCGATCCACTTTGAAACGTAATCAACTGCTAATAAAATATAAATCTTTCCAGATGATGGTAGGAAAGGTCTCATAAAGTCTGAACCCCATAAATAAAAAATTTTAATTTCTAATATAAAGTTTAGAGGCATTTCATCTTTTATGGATATATTTCTTATTCTTTGACATCGATCATAAGTTTTCACTTAATGTCCAACATCTTAGAATAAAGTAGGCCAATAAAATCCAGAATTTAAAATTTTAAATGCAATTTTCTCCACTCCAAAGTGTCCTCCAAATTCAGAATTGTGACATTTTTGAATAATTGCAAAAGTTTCTTCATACGGTACACATCTTCGAATCACCGAATCTCTTCCTATTTTAAATAAATGTGGATCTTCCCAAATATATGATTTACAATCATTCTTGAGTTTCTTAATGTATTTGTTATTCAACCCATATGCTAAAATATTGCTAACCAAATAGTTAACTATATCTGCATACCAAGGCATTTGTAATCCTTGAATGACATATAATTGTTCATCCGAGAATTTCTCATTTATATTTTCTTCATAAATCTTCTCATTATTATTTTTGATTCTCGATAAATGATCAGCAATTTAGTTGTAAGTTCCTTTTCTGTTTACAATTTCAAAGTTAAATTCTTGTAAAAGTAAAACCCATCTGATCAATCTAGGTTTAGCAACTTTCTTCGATATTAAATACTTAATAGCAGAATGATCAGTATGTACGATACATTTTGTTCCAAGAAGATATGGTCTAAATTTATCAAAGGCATATACTATTGCTAAAAGCTCTTTTTCAGTAGTAGTGTAATTTCTTTGAGTTTCATTAAGAGTTTTGCTAGCATAGTATATAACTTTAAAAATTTTCTCATATTTTTGTCCCAATACAGCTCCAATTGCATAATCACTTGCATCACACACTAATTCAAAAGGTTTATTCCAATCAGGTGTAACAATGACAGGTGCAGTGATTAATTTTTCATTTAAAATATTAAACGCATTCAGACAATCTTTATTAAATTCAAATTTAGCTTCTTTTCCAATAAATGACAAAGAGGTTTAGCAATTTTAGAAAAATCTTTTATATATCTCCTCTAAAATCCAGCATAACCCAGAAGACTTCTCACATCAGTAACGGTATTAGGTGGTTGAAGTTCAATAATAATTTTTATTTTCACCTGATCAACATCCATTCCTATTTTTGAAATTTTATGTCCAAGTATGATTCCTTCTGTAACCATAAATTGACAATTTTCCCAGTTTAGAACTAATTTTTTTTCTTCACATCTCTTCAAAACTTTTGTTATATTTTCCAAGCAAGATTCAAAAAAAGTTCTAAATACTGAAAAATCATCCATAAATACTTCAATTCCTTTATCGATTATATCACAAAATATTAACATCATACATCTTTGAAAAGTTACAGGTGCATTGCATAAACCGAAAGACATTCTTCTAAAGACAAATGTTTCATAAGGACTTGTAAATGTTGTTTTCTCTTGATCCTCAGGAGCAACAAGTAATTGATGATAACCAGAATATCCATCCAGAAAATAAAAATATGAGTGTCCAGCTAATTTATCCAACATTTGATCCAAGAAAGGTAAAGGAAAATGATCCTTTCTAGTGGCGTTATCTAATTTTCGATAATCGATGCAAATTCGCCATCCAATAACTTGCCTTGATGGAATTAATTCATTTTTATCATTAACAATGACTATTACTCCTCCTTTCTTCAGAACACAATGAATAGGACTCACCCATTGGCTATCTGAAATAGGATAAATAATTCCAGCATCTAACCATTTTAAAATCTCTTTCTTCACAACCTCTTTCATAATTTGGTTCAATCTTCTTTGAGGTTCAATAGTGGGTTTACAATTTTCTTCCATTAAAATCCTATGCATACATATTAAAGGACTTATTCCTTTTATATCTGCAATAGTCCAACCAAAAGCTTTCTTATAATTCTTCAAAACTCCTATTAATTTATTTCTTAATCTTTGCTTAGTTCTGAAGATATAATTATATGTAAAGTTAATGAATTTCCAAGAAATGCATACTTTAAATGTGCAAGTAACATTTTTAATTCCAGTTCATGGAATTTTCAATTGAGGGTAAAAGTATATCATTTTTAGTTATGTCTAAAATTTCCCAGTTTTCATGAATATAATGAGTTTCATTAGATAATTTTTCTTCGTTTACTTTTTCAATTTCTTCAGTTAATGACTCATTATATAATACAGATTCATCATTTTTATCTTCAAAAATGACCTTATATTTTTCTTGATAATGTTTTTTAATTATATAATCAAAAATATCCATTCGATAGCATTTTTCTTTATCAGGATACCTCATTGATTTCAGAACATTAAATGTTATCTCTTGATCATTAACTCTCATTGTTAATTCTCCTTTTTTGCACATCAATCATAGCACGTCCTGTAGCTAGAAAATGTCTCCCTAAAATAATAGGTATTTCTTTATCTTCTTCCATATCTAGCACAATGAAATCCACAGAAAAGATAAATTTATCTACTTTAACAAGAACATCCTCTATAACTTCTTTAGGATAAGTGATAGATCGATCAGCTAACTGAAGGGTTACAGTGGTGGGAGAAATCTCTCCTAAATCTAACCTTCGAAAGATTGAAAATGACCTGAGATTAATACTAGCTCCTAAATCACATAAGGCTTTTCCACAAAATTTTTCTCCAATAGCATATGGTATAGTGAAACTTCCAGGATCTTTAAGTTTCTGAGGTAGTTTCTTCTGAATTATTGCACTACATTCTTCATTTAATGCAACAGTTTCATAAGCTTCAAACTTTATTTTCTTACTTAAAATATCCTTCATAAATTTTGCATAGCTTGGCATTTGTTCCAACGCTTCAAAAAAAGGAATGTTGATGGTAAGTTTCTTAAAAATCTCAAAAAACTTAGAAAATTGATGGTCAAGCTTCTGTTGTTTTAATCTTTGAGGAAAAGGTGGTGGTGGTCTTTCAACTTCCACTTCAATAGGAATTACAGTCTGATCTTTACTTGGAGAAAGAGTATCTTTAGGTTTTTCAATTTCTTCTACCTCTCTCTTTTTCAAATTCATTCTGAATTTTCTCTTTTAATTCCTTTCCACTTCTAAGTTGTACAGCTTTTGCTTGTTCATGTTCTTTCCCAGTTTCTCTATGATTAATTTCAACATTGCTAGGTAGTGTTCCTTGAGGTCTGTAATTAATAAAATTAGCAATTTGACCCATCTAATTCTCAATATTACGCATAGCAGTGTTTTGACTTTGTAGCTGATTACTTAGTTGCAAGATTAATTCTTCTATAGATAACTTTTTCTGCTGATTATTAAAACCAGGAGGGTAAGTTGGTCTAAAGTTTGAATTTCCTTGATTGTTCCAATTTGGATTAACTTGATTATTACTCCATTGTTTATGTCCACTATTTCAATTAAAATTAGGATGATTTTTCCAACTAGGATTATAATAATTAGAATAAGGGTTATCAGTTTTACTAGCAATAGCTTTCAAAGTTTCCATTGCTTGAGAATCATCAGTATTTGCAGAATTATCATTACATACATGTGATATATTAATAATAAAATTATCTAATTTCTTAGATATCGCAGCCACTTGTGAAGCTAAAATAGAAAAGACTTCATTATCTTGAATACTTGCCATTCTTTTAGGATTAACCCTTTCGGAAGGTCATTGAAAATTATTATAAGCCATTTCTTCAATTAAGGTATAAGCTTCTTCAAATGTCTTAGCCATTAAAGAACCACCACCAGCAGCATCAATAATAGATCTAAGTGATCCAATAAGTCCATTATAAAATGTTTGAATAATTAACCAATCTGACAAAGCATGATGAGGACATTTTCTTAATAATTCTTTAAATCTTTCCCAAGCTTCATAAATTGTTTCTCCATCAAATTGTGTAAAAGATGTTATATCATTTCTTAATTTAGCACTTTTAGAAGGAGGAAAATATTTAGCAAGGAATTTTTTGTGTTATATCTGCCCATGTTTTATTAGAACAAGTTGCTAATGAATTAAGCCACATCTTTGTTTTATCTTTTATGGAAAAATGAAAGAGTTTAAGCTTAATAACATCATCAGAAACATTATTATATTTAAAGGTAGCACAAAGTTCTAAAAACTAGCAAGGTATAAATTTGGATCCTCATTAGGTGTTCCTCCAAATTGATTATTTTGAACCTTTTAAATAATAAAAGGTTTAAGCACAAAAGAATTAGCATCTACATATGGCATTTAAATACTAATATGAAGTTCATCAGTTGTAGGGTTTGCATAATCCCTTAATGGTTTATAAATATTTTGTTCATTAATTTCTATTGGATTTTGATTATTGTTATGTAAGTTAGCCATTTCCTGATATTTTTTAATTTGTTTTCCTTATTTTCCTTTTTTAATTCTTTAACTGTTCTTTCTAATTCAGAATCAAAAGGTAATAATCCTTCTGATCCATAACTACTCATAAAATAAAAATCTTTTTGGTAATTTTATATTATATATTTTATTATTTTTTTTATTTTTGGTATTTTAAAAGAAATAAAACTGTATAAATTATATTTAATTTGAAAAATATCTTTTTAACTTTCTTACTTATTTTCCTAATCTTCCCCGGCAACGGCGCAAAAAACTTGATGCGTGACTTAGCCTAAATGGGCTATATATATATTTTCAAATGCAAGAATTTGATACCACTGCTAGAAGATTTAATCACTGACAGTGGCGCCAAACACTTGATGTGATTTTACTTATGAAAGAGTTTATGAATTTATATTTAGATTATAATTTGTAAAAGTCACAATTACGAACGCAAGTATACGTATCGTATCATGTAATACAGGGCTCTAGTGGAGTCCTAGTTATCGATCCCACAGGGAAGATTTTTAGAATATTAAGTAATATTTTTTAGATTTTTCAAATTAAAAATAATTTTTCTTTCTTTTATTTCTTTTTAATGTCAAGATTATAGATTTAATGAAAGTTATACTAAATGTAAGTAAGCAATACTAAAATAAATATTAATGCAGGTATAAATAAAACAACTTCCTCCTATTCAACTAATCAAAGATTTTTAGAATAATTACCATTTGTGGAGAATTTAGATTATGGTATTGTGCCAAATAGAAGCATTCATATTCTTTACTCTTTGGTCCAGGCATAAAAAATATTGACTAATCTATAGATCGGTTCAGGATGTTTTATTAGTAGAATGGGTTAATCTAGGCTCACACTACTAGTTGTCCAAGGGTGGCTTTGGTCGGCCCAACATGTGACCCGTTCTCTATCTATAAACCAAATTATTAGAATTTAGTCTGTCACTCTAAAAACTAATGAATTCTAAACCCAATAAATCATATCTTCCTATTTATTTACACTTTACCTTAAATAACCCGCGTATAGCCTGTGATTACCTAAGGATTCATATGATATCTACTAGTTAAGAAATCATCTCCGAATAGGTCTCGGAATTCTTCAACATGTTTTAACAATTTAAATGACCAGTATAAAAAGTAAACTAAGATTAGGTATTAATATCATCACAATTTTTATAAGTATTTTAAGTTAAATTCTCCATCAAAGTTAAATTATTTTATTATCTTTTCATAGTTGAAGGAGAAAGAAATCTAACTACTGAGAACACATTGAATTCACACAAAAAAATATATTTATAAAACTTTGAACCAAGTTACATATACTTATCTAGAATGTTCATTCAAGTGATCTGCTGACTCCTACTGACTCCAATGCAATGATGAAAGACTTCAATAGCAATAACACTAATAATCTCACACTTAACACTCAAATTAAACTAACTAAATAATAAAGAAGGTGGCTCCCTAAAATAATTGAATGAAATATAGTGCTTGGGGACTAAAGATGCAAGAAGGGGTGAAAGAGACTATAGGGTGCGATTTTCTCTGTAGAATGGGCTCCTATTTATAGAGCTCTGAAATTGACCAGGGATTGCTTAAGGCACCTCTTCAAAATTCATCCAAATACAATGTATCTTCTAGAAGGTAACTGTCGCGCCTAGGCACCGGACTCTTTGACCAGGTCTTCGTACCTCTTCACTTTGGGTCGCACCTCTTTGAGATTAAAACCGTTTCCCTGTGTCCAGATGCATTGTATCACATGTCCTATATATTAGGAGTAACTTCCAGTCTTCTAGAAGTTCCAACAACCGCTTAATACCGTCAAAATAACTGCCCAAAGTTGTCAAAAATCTTGTTTGTGATTGTATCGAACTGGTGCTTAGGCGCCGGATTCTGGCGCCTAGGCGTCAGGCCTATAATTTTGACAAATTTGCTCTTTTAGCTCCATTTTTGCTCCATTTTGCTCATTTTTCCTTCTTGAACTCTTTTTTTATCACCTACATCCAAAAACATAAAAATACCTTTCACTAAAGCATAATATCCTTAAAAATTGAATCATAAATAAGGCTTAAAAATGTGTATTTTTAAAGTGGATCACTGCCTAACTTCTTTACTAGTTAACTGAACAATTTGAGTGCACTCAAGTTGCGAGATCACCACTCTTCCAAGTCTTAGTTTCACTTACAACAAGTTTTAGCATAACCTATTGCTACTTAAGTTATGTAAATTTAGCGAAGGAAATATTACTCATCACAGTAAAATGAAAATAATTCTATCATAAAAATAATTTTCCTACACATGCCACTACTTCATATTAAAAGAAAATAGTAAAGAAATTTACTAATAAAGCATGGAGAAAACACAAAAGAAAACTTCTTTTAAATTAAAGAAACACCAAAAAATGTTTACAACAGTTACAAGAAAATGAAGAACACAATACTTAGCTTTTTCATTCTGAAAGAAAGAAGAAAATCTCTCCACCAAAGTCTTCCGCCAATCCATGCAATGCTCGTACATTCCTTACAAATATCTCTCAAAATCCCTCACCAATCTCTCCAAAAAATGTAGAAATCTACATCAAGACTCTAACTCAATTCTAAAACGACTCTACATAACTCTCTTAGACTCAAATTCGACTCTAAAAGGACTCCAAAAGGACTCCACACGACTCTAGACGACCCCCCTAGCCTGTAGAATTAATTTCTATTTATAGAGCTTCGAAAATGACCAAGGGTTACTTCAGACATCTCTTTAAATTTCGTCCACATTCAATGAATATTCTAGATATTAACTGTGGCACCTAGGCTCCGGTCTATCTGTGTGAAGGGTTGCACCCCTTCACTTAAGAGACGCACCTCTTCATTTAAAAACCGCTCCAATGTGTCTAGATTCATTGTATTACTTGATAACATATAGGATTCCGTCCAGAGGCTTCTAGAATGCTTTGGAACCACCCAAAACCGTCCAATAATCGTCCATAACCATCCCCAAAATGTTTCTGGCACCTAGGTGCCCATTTTCTGTGCCTAGGCGCAGTTTTGTAGTTGTCACTGGCGCCCAGGCGCCAGTTTGGGTGCCTCGGCACCACTCTGTAGGCAGCTTCACTGTTTTGCTCCGTTTGGCTTCATTTCAACTCCATTTCGCCTCGTTTCAGTTGCATTGTGTTCCTAACATCTTCACCTACAAGATAAACATAAAACTAACCTTTCTTTAAAGTGTGATTTTATTCAAAAACATGTGCTAAATATAAAAGAGATTAATCATAGAAAGACATATTGATATGTGCTATGTTAGAATTTTCTTCTTTGCTCATTTTGGCTCCAAATTACATTGTTTTTGCCTCTCTTTCTCTAAAATCATATATTATTATACTTGAGGACAAAAATATGAAAAATAACTTCCTTTAAAGTGTATATCATTAAAAATATGCATAAAGTGAGCATAAAATCTACATTAAAAATAGGTAATTTTTAGTTGATCAATTCCCCCAAACTTAAACATTACTTGTCCTCAAGTAACACTATTACATATAAAAAGCAAATCATGTGTATGAGTTTCTTTAGGAGTTTCTAAAATTTTGTTATAGAAATGTAGTAGTCCAATTTAGAAAAAATTTTAGTAAATGAAACCAATTTAAAGTTTAGAAATCTCTTAGATGAAAGAGTATAAAAATATGTGTTGTTATCTAATTCAGAAATACTAATAGATTTTTCAAAATATAGGGGTTAGACATTTTATTTTTTTACTTAAATTTTTTTATTAAAAATAATTATACTAACTATATTATATTTTTAAGCTTAAGATTTTCTCAAATCTTATACTTTAAAAAGCTCAGGTGTGGAACCAATTTTTTATTATGTCCTTTAATCCTCAACCTTCTCCTTCCTTTTTCACATACTATATCTTTTATGTTCTTTTCTTTTTCTTTTCCTTTTCTTTTTTCTTTTTTCTTTCATAGTTTAGTTTTCTTTTCTTAGGCAAGGATTACAATATCTGGATAGTCCTTTAATAATTTTGAATTCCACCATTCCTTTCCTAAAGCATAAGGTAGATATATATCTTTTACTTAGAAATATAATAACAGTTTTGAAATTATTTTTCAATAAAATAAATTTAAATATTGAAAACAAAATTCAAATCCTTCCATTTTTCCAAAATAAAAATTTTCTACTATAGATAGTTAAACAATATTTAACATTTCTTTACTAAGAAAATTTTAACTTAAAATTTTTCATCACTACTATAGATTTTAACTAAATTCTCTTACTCATTTCTATATTAAAAATTTTATTTCCCTGATATAATTTCATACACATAATCAATTTTCAAATCAAAAATCAAATTTATTTATAGCATACTTGAGAACAAATAAACTTTAAGTTTTGAAAATTGATTTTTCATTCCCCCCACAAACTTGAATTTTAAAATATTTTGCAATTAATTTCATAAAATGTAGGAGGAAGAAAAATAAAAGCTGAATATACTAACTACTACAACATCCTATCAAATGTATATACATGCATAATGAGGATAGAATGACTGCAGTAGAAACTAAACCTAGCATTAAACATGCTTGAAATAATATTAAACCAAAAGGAAGTATTCTAAATTTAAAATATATTTTTCTTCCTATCCCCAAACTTGATTTTTAACATTTATAGCATTCAACACAGAAAATATAAGTAGGAAGAACAACAGTTCAGAAGTTCTATCTACCACAAATGTCTATCAAAAACATATACAAGTATTCATCAGGACAGAATAATTTACAATAGAAAGTAAATCTAAACTAAACCTTCCAAAATAAATTAAACTAAAGAAAGGTTTAACAAGCATGACATGTATCAGTATAGGAATATATATTTAAAGTGTTCTCCAAATTTCAATATTGTTGTAACACAAACATAAACACACATGATAAATGAGGTCAACAGTTCCTTTAACTCGTCACATCTCACTAACATACTTCTAATTTCTAACAGAATCACTACACTAATAAATTAGGTACCTAGAAATGTTTTTTTTATAAAATATAAAATCCCATGGACACAATTATCCCAGATATATTGGCTCATGAGCACCTACCTCAGGCATCATCATATCCCTTTAAGAAAGCACCTCTAACATTAATAAAGATAGTGCAAGATCATCCTCAGGTTACTCATTCAATAGGTTTATGACTCCTACAGAATGAAAACAAGGTCAGAGAAAATAAGTAATGGAAATTATGATGGATCCATAAGAAGTTAAGGAATCACCTCAGACAAAGATCAAATTAAACTATTAACAATCCAAATTTCAATCAAGCTCATCAATTCCACAAAAATCAATTTACTTCATTAACAATTCAAACATCCACCAATCATTAATCAAGTAGATCAATCCTCTCTAAAGCGAACACAATAAAACACTAACAATCATGACTTTCAACCATACTAAATCAAACCACACTGATAACTATGGGTTGCCTCCCATAAAGCACTTTGTTTAACGTCGTCGGCCTGACAAATGATTCCTCCTGGATCAAAATTTCAAATAATTAATCCTTGATCAATCGCCCAAACTTTTCCAGATCCATAAATTCCTAAAATTCTCAAATTTTAATTTTTCTATCTGTTTTTCCTTTTCATAATGATTTATATCATTGTTCCTCAAGTCTCTTTCTAGATCCAATATTCTTCTCATGATTTTCTCAATTTTCATAATATTATTATCTTTAAAATTCATAAGAAATGGATCTCTATAAAATAGTTCAAGTTCTTCCAAATTTTGGATCAGATTCTCTCTAGGTGATTCATATTTTAGATCAAATTCTACTAGATTACTCTTCTAATTTAAGTTATCCTTGACTAGCATTATAATCCAAATATGAATATTCATTATATTGTTGATCCGCCATTTCTAACATAAATTCATGGAGTCTTTTCTAATTCATCATCCTCCTAAAAGTTCTCTCTCGATCAAACGCGTACAAATCTAAAGACTTAACTAATAGGATATATATCAATAATATTTTTGGTATTTTAAATTTTCTTTAAAATAAACACACAATAATTAAACACATGATATTATAATATTATAAATTCCAAAACTAAGTCTTACAGGTTTAACTAAAATTTTCCTAAAAGTTCTTACCGTTGCTTCCACTACAACGGCGCCAAAAACTTGACCCGATCCGCAATTACGCGGTAAATTAACTTCCAAAAGATGGCTAAAAACTTGACCCAATTTATAAATAGCGGCTAGTGTGCAAAATCTTAAAAGATATAAAAATTATAAAATATTTTACACACTAGGGGTACTACGCAAGTATACGTATCCTTTCAAGTAATATAGGGCTTTCTTTTAAAACCCCAGTATCGATCCTAAAAAGAAGCGAGGTAAGAAATCCTTTAGGCTAATTCTAGTCTAATTCTATAAGGCCTTAATTTGGAATGTCAATTAAAATGGTTTTTCTAATAACTATTCCTAAATGAAAATTTAAAATAAAAAGATAACTTATATGGATAAATTGGTTTAGAGAATTTTGAGTTGTTAATGACTACCTTTATCTTACAATTGCCTAGATAATGTGTAGGAAAGAAATGCTTAAAATTTAATTTAGTAGTGACAAATAGGAGCATATATATTATTTACCCTTGATTCAGTGCAAAAAGAACATTGGCTAGTTTTTAAAGATTAGATCAGGATGTATTATTAGTAGTAAGGATTAATTCAAGGTTGTCACTTCTAGATTACCCCAGGGTGCCTATGGTCGGGCCTACAAGTGACCCGTCACCTCTTTTTTAAACCAAATTGATAGAAATTAATCTTTCACTCTAAAAACATAATCAATTCTACACCCATCAAAGATCATCTCCCTATCTATTTGCACCTCCCCTTTCAAGGATTTACTCTCTACCTTTCCAAGAGAAATGTGATACATACAAGTTAAGAACTCTTAGCCCACGGTCAGATCTTAAGAATTCTCCACAGATTTTAATGATACAAGAGGCCAATTTGTAAAGTAAATGAAGTTCCAGTATGAATATCATCACCATAATTTAATAAGAGAATATCTAAGCAAATCTTGATTCCTAAACATACATCTATTTTATTACAAAATAAAAGTTAATGAAAATAATAACATAAGAAGTAAAAAAATTAATAGAATTATGAATAAATTTAGTGCCAACAAGGAACATATGTCTTTAATATTCTATTAGTTTCATGCAACTATCTGTCACCTAGAAGCATCTAATAGAAACAAATCATTAAATTATAATTCCTTAAAAGTTGCATTACCGCCTAACTATTTTACTAGTTAACCGGACAATGTGAGTGCACTCAAGTTGCGAGATCACCGTACTTCCGAGTCTTAGTTTCACTTACAACAAATTTTAACATAATCTATCGCCACTTAAGTTATGTAAATTAATTGAAGAAGATATTGCTCATCATAGTAAAATGAAAATAATTATATCATAAAAATAATTTTCCTACACATGCCACTACTTCATATTAAAAGAAAATAGTAAAGAAATTTACTAATGAAGCATGGATAAAACACAACAGAAAACTTCATTTAAATCAAAGAAAATCCACTAAAAAGTTTTTACAACAGTTACAAGAAAATGAAGAACACAATACTTAGCTTTTTCCCTCTGAAAGAAAGAATAAAATCTCTCCACCAAAGTCTTCTGCCAATCCAGTGCTGCTCGTACATTCCTTACATATATCTCTCCAGAAAATGTAGAAATCTACATCATGACTCTAACCCAACTCTAAAACAACTCCAAATAACTCTCTAAGACTCAAATCAGACTCTAAAAGGACTCCAAAAGGACTCCACACAACTCCAAACGACCCTTCTAGGCTGTAGAATCAATCCCTATTTATAGAGCTTCGAAAATGACAAAGGGTTGCTTTAGACATCTCTACAAAATTCATCCACATTCAATGAATATTCTATAAATTAACTGTGGTGCCTAGGCGCCAGTCCATCTATGTGAAGGGTCGCACTTCTTCACTTAAGAGACACACCTCTTCATTTAAAAACTACTCCAATGTGTTTAGATTCATTGTATTACTTGATGACATGTAGGATTTCATCTAGAGGCTTCTAGAATGCTTTGAAACCACCCAAAACTGTCTAATAACCGTCCATAACCGTCCCCAAAATTTTTTTGGCGCCTAGGTGCCCGTTTTTGGTGCCTAGGCTTCATTTTCTCATCGTCACTGGCGCCCAAGCGCCACTCTGTAGGCAGCTTCATTGTTTTGCTCCGTTTGGCTTTGTTTCAACTCCATTTCACCATGTTTCAGTTGTGTTGTGTTCCTAACATCTTCACCTACAAGATAAACATAAAAAAACCTTTATTTAAAGTGTAATTTCATTCAAAAATATGTGAGAAATGTAAAAGAGATTAATCATAGAAAGACATATTGATATGTGCTAGGTTAGAATTTTCTTCTTTGCTCATTTTGGTTCCAAATTGCATTGTTTTTGCCTCTATTTCTCTAAAATCATATATTATTATACTTGAAGACAAAAATATGCAAAATACCTTCCTTTAAAGTGTATATCATTAAAATTGTGCATAAAGTGAGCATAAAATCTACATTAAAAATAGGTAATTTTTAGGTGGATCAGTTGGGTGATCTACCTCATGAGCTTGAATGTGGAACCAGAAACTTACTATGACTGAAGAGAGATTAAAGATTTTCTAGGAGGAGAGAAAAATAGATGCTAAACAACATGAGTAATATTAAGAGCTCTTTTGAAGGAAAATAGAGAGTGGTAGGACAAAATATCTTCGATGATCACTATGGTGGTATTTGTCGAGGGTCATTGTCATCAAGTTATAGCCAGCACTTCTCTAGCGATTGAGAGGTTCGTAAAACATTAGCAGGTGGATCCCAAGTGGCAAAAGATGGAGGAGTTTGGGAAGCTTCTCTAGGATCTGGAGGGCAGAGAAGAGTTAGCAAACCGGGTGTTCGATGGTGTCGAAGGTGTAGAAGGGGCTAAGGAGGCAGATTCAATGGAGTCTTCGAATGCTTAGGGTTAAAGCGGTCCCATTTTGTATGTTTTTGTTTCTTTTATTTCCGTTTGTTTCATTACAGAGAAGCTTATTAATTTTAATTTGCAAATGAACTGTTGTGACATATGGAAATTTTTGAAGCTGGAGGTTTCATTATCTCGCATTTTCTAACTTTTAGATGCTAAATACTGGAATGCATAAGTAATTTTACTTACTATGAGTTGTTGGTGAGTGTGTGTGTATTTCATATATGCAGTCATCATAGACTCCTTGTGGAGCTAGTAGTTGGAGGGTGTTAACGCAGCCCTAGACTCGTTTACGCACTCCTCCCAGAGCTTTTCCCTGTCGGGTGTCAATCTGTCCCATAGGTCACTAACGATTGTTAAAAACCCCTTGGGGAGCTTGTCCATGTGGGGTGCTAACGCTTAAAGTTGGGCACAGAATGATCATCCATGCACCTCTCGAGGAGTATGTCACTGTCAGGTGCGATACGTCATAGGCCATAGAAGATGGTTAGACACCCATTAAGTAGCTTATCACTATCGTTCATGCACCCCTCACGGAGCTTGTCACTGCTAAGGGCTGATACGTCCCATAAGCTACTTATAATGGTTAGACACCTCTAGTGGAGCTTGTCACTTTCAGATTTTAATGTTTAAGATACGACTCAGTACGATCATTCATGTGCTCCTCGCAGAGCTAGTCCCTACTGGGTGCTAATGCATCTCATAGGCCACTAACGATGACACCCCCTCACTGAGCTTGTCACTGTTGGGTGTTAACAATTATGGTGGGGTGACGTAACCCTCACGGAGTTTGTCATTGTTGGGTGATTCCCGTAGGCTCGCGATAGTTAGACGCCCATCGCAGAGCTTATCATTGTTGGGTGTTAACACTTAAAGTAAGACATAGAATGATCATTCGTGCACCCCTTGCGGAGCTTATCGCTGCCAGGTGTCGATACGTTCAATAGACCACTTAAATATCCTTGCATGGATTGATAGGTTTTAAGCACTTTTAAGGTTATTTTCCAAGAATAATTGTGTCAATTCCCTGAGTGCAACTGCATCAGTTTCCCGAGTGTAACTACATCAGTTCCCCGAGCATAACTGTGTCAGTTCTCTAAGTGTAACTACATTAGTTCCCTAACATTAAAAAATAATCAGAGAAAATACTATTAGATATATTGAATATATGAAATCTCAAACTTTTAGATGCTATAAATGTTTTTAGTTTTTAAAAGATAAGAAGGGTTATACAAAACAATTGTAACAATGTTACTTCTATAAGTAGGGATAGCTTTAAGGGAAGAATTATGTTGATTGTCATCACTCCAAGTTCGAGAGATGTCATTCCTTGTGAATGTCTTCAGTTTGTATTATCTGGGTTTTACTCTCTGGTGGATGATGTAGGACTCATTCTAAGTTTGATCCAATTTCCCGATAGCCTGCCCCCTGGCGGTGGGGTCGGCCTCCTTCAACACCAGGTCCTCTGGGGAAAACTTCTCTTCGCGTATGTTTTGGTTAAAATATCTGACTGTCTGATCCACTTTTCGATATTTATACTTATAATTGTGATAAAAAGGTTAGCAACGGCACCAAAAACTTGATCCGCACTAAATATATATACTGATGATTTTATTATGGATTTTATGATTTATATTGTGGATACTACGCAAGTATACTTATCGTTATCAAGAAATATAGGGCTCTAATGGAGTCCTAGATATCGATCCCACAGGGAAGTTAGAAAATTTCAAAGATAAATTAAATTAAACTTACTTACTAATCTAGTATACGGAAATTAAGAATACTTAATCTAAAATAAACTAATGCTTAAAGTTGAATATAAGATTTCAGAAAAGTACCTTTCTCCTTGTTTTAGATAATTAAGTGAATGAAGAATTAATTAAGTTTTTAATTGTATCGTACCAAATAGGAGCATTCCTATTCTTTACCCTTTGGTACAGGTGCAAAGAACATTGACTAGTCTTATGTTTGATTACTGAATCTGCGGCTAGGCTGGGAGGATACCGACTGCCACTTCGTAGCTCCCACGTTCCCCTCGTCCGAGGGCTAACATCTACACTTCAGCTCTCAAAAAATAAGACTGAATTGAATATTTTAGTTTGTCACACTAAAATGTTCAATTCTACGCCCAATGGTTAATATTTCCCTATTTATTTGCACCCTCCTTCCAAGGCTTTTGACTTCCCAGAATCTTGGATGTAATCATTACTATAGTTGATATTTCAACATATGTTAACAAATCAATTGGTCAGATTGAAAATAAATTAAGATTTAAGTTAAAGATTAGCACAATTTTTATTTTCATATTTTAGGCACAATTACCTTAATTCATAATTTCACGTAATCTCAATAACAAGGAGAAAGAGTAAGGAAACTACTGAGAATGCATGGAAAAAATAACACAAAGCATGGATTTCATTAAAGTTAACAAATAAATAACAAATGTACTTATCTCAATTCTTCTCCCCAAGCAGATTCTTGAAGTTCCTTTGACTCTTCCTTCCAGTACAGCACACCAAAACCCTAAACACTCACTCAAAGACTCTTATATTATACTTAACTTTCACACAAATGACAAAAACTGACACACCAATGACACACACTAACTAGAATTCGTATCTATATATAGAAGGGGTCAAATCTCCAAAGGGTACTTAAGCACCTCTTTAAAAAGCGTCGGGTTCATTGTATTTTGGCTCTTTTAAACTGTCTCACCGTCGACAGCTCGATCTTGCCCGTTGGCAGGCTTCTAGAAGATGGGCTAACCGCGCCGATCTCGCTGTTGGCGGGCTCGATCTCGCCGTCAGCGGGCTCCTTATAATATATTAAAAATCTTTTGGGAAAAACTCGCCTTCGGCGGCCTAAACCTCGCCGTCGGCGGTACAGTTCAATTTTCATCAAATTGAGTCTTTTTTGCTCCAAATCTACTTCTTTTGTGCTTTTTGCTTTCAGTACTTATAAATCTTCATTCCTACAATAAAATAAAGAAAATATCTTTCATTAAAGTGCAATTTCACATAAAATTGGTATGAAATTCTTAATATATTTTCTAGTGATCAACTTCCCCCAAACTTAGCTATTACTTGTCCTCAAGTAATTTAGATACTACATAAAAGTAAATGATTATTTGTAGTAAAGTTTTAATTTAGAAATACTATGGATTAGATTAAAATAAGTATTATAGTAAAGTTTAATAGAAATATTTTTAGAATAATTAAACTAATTCTATAGATTTAAGGCTATTTAGTTTCCAAGTTTAAGATTTCTAGTTTTCTTTTAATTTTAAGAATAACTATACTTTTCAATACTAAATTGCTGAAGATATTCAGATGATTGGAATTTTTTGAAAACACAACTTAGCAAAAGACTAATCCATATATATAAGTTTAGAAATGTAATTGAAGTTTATTCTTTAGGTTGATTAAAATGAAGCCAATTTTCGATAAGGCATCTCCTCAAGTTTCTCCTCACTTATATATATATATATATATATATATTCTTTTTTTCTTTTTTTTCTGGATTGATTTTCAATCCCTTTTTTTTTCTTTACTTTTTTTTAAGTGAGGATCACTATTTTTGGTTAGCCTGTTAATAATTTTGAACTTCATTTTCCTCTTCCTAAATTTGAAACTTGAAACATTTACTTCTCTTATATATATTTCAAAGTTTTTACTTTATTGAGTTTCAATTTTTTTCTTTCTCAACTATATACTTAAGAATTTCATATTTGAAAATATAGTTTTCCTTACTTTAAATAGTTTACTATATGCTTATACTTTTAAACTAAATTTCTTAATCTATAAAAATTAGTTAATCATTAAAAGTATTTCTCTTAACTTTCTATAATAATTAAAAAAAATTAATTTTAGCTTACTGAATTAAAATTACTTCAGAAAATCATTTATAATAATTTTGAAAATGTAACTTGAGAACAATTTAATAATTAAATTTGCATTTTTCACAATACTACCACATTTTATACTAACAAATTATACTACGTCCACATACATTTACTCATTCAATCCAAGGTTACAATAGTAGTCTGAAAACATTAGAAATTTTAAAAACTGTCTAAATTTAACAACAATATTAAAACAATCTACAATACATCATAATCAAGTTTATAAACTAAAACATCAATACTAAAATGTAAAACAACAAACAAACAATAACAACATCAGAATCTTTAACTAAACAAATAAACATAACATCTAATCTTCTGCATCAAAGTCCCAAACTATATCTTCATTTCCTGGATCAGTTGGTGGATTAGGCTGGTAATGAGTATATCGGGGGCACTCAATAAATACAACATCGAGCTCTCCTCTCCTGTAACAATTTTCAGCATCATAATAGGCTATCTCATATTCTGAATGTCTTTGGATATACTCATTGTCATAATCATGTCTTCTCTCTAATCTTCCAATTCCCTGATCAATATGTTCCAGTTTTTTTTCTATTTTCTCAAAACGTTTCAGCTGTAAAGTCATCTTATTCATCAAATCTTGAAGGGTAGGAGAACTATAGGGAGGAGGGTCATAACTAGTAGAGGGAATATCTCTACTTGAAAAAGGAACATAACTCCTTGTTCCAGATCTCCTTCCTTCGTGGGATTCATATTTCTTAATATTAGCCGGAGTAATGGGTTTCATAGGATCAACCCATTCCTCATCATCTCTTGTCTCTACCCCAAATAATTGGCAGAGTGCATAGATAAGACTAGGATGTCCTAGTCCTCCTCCACTTTCACTTCTTGAGGTGGCTAATATATTCTTATAAATTACACTTCCCACATTAATACTTTTTTGGTTCTGAATACAGAAATTCAGAACTGCTCTATCTCTTGTTACCTCACTATGGTGGTAAGTAGGTATCAAAGTAGAACAAATAAAACAGTGTTAGGCTTTAGATGATGCATTCAACATAGAAAGAGGGAAGTTTACCCGTTCTCGCTGCTTCATCTTCCAAACTCCTTTCTCGTCAGTGAGAAAGTCGATCACCTCTTCCAGTGGTCCTTCCATAGTTCAATCATACTCATTGGTGTAGGTGTCTCGTACCTCGTAATAAGCATTTATTCTTGTAGCACTGAATTCCACAAAAAATCCTCTAACCTTAACCAGTGCATCTTCAGCCTGTGTCAGGTTCGCATAGAATTCCTTTACCACTTCTACGGAGGCTTTGTTGGTTATGAAACAGAAATTTTCACATTCTCTTTCCTTAATTATTCGCTCTACTTCACCTCCAGGACTTTTGAAAACTCGATCTTGAATGCATGTTCTAGCTTGAATATTGTGAAATTATCTTGATTGTGTCCTTGCATTCACAAAACGAGTTTCGTCGTAATCCACTCTTCCCTTTTGTCGTTGAGTCATTTTTCGATCTGTTAAATTTGCAAATATCTTAACTAAACTTCTAAAGATGGCTTAAAATAGTTACTAAAATCAATCTAAATCAAGTTTCATGAATTTCTTCTAATTCTTTTCTTCTCATTTCAAATTTTTCCAAAATTTCTCATTGTTGAAGAAATTCATGGTGAAAATCAAAAAATTTTACATATGAGTGAAGTTCTTACCAAGAGAAGATGAAATTCGGCGTCAAAATGTGTTAAAATCGCCTCTAATCCAAGATTCTACAAGCCTTAGGTCGATTTTTTTAAGTTTTTGAGGAGGGAGACGATGAATAGTGTCGGTTGACCGGTCAAATAAAGTATATTTCGCGATCTCGTTGTAGTCGAGAATTTTCTCGCCTTCGCTGAGCTAATTAATTCACCAAGGCCAATGTTTCGGGAAAATCTCGCCGTCGGTGAGATTTCTCTCGCTGTCAGCGAGGTTTCTGAAAAATTTAATATATTTTATTTTTTCAATTATATTCTACTTAGATTAAGCCTTGTTCACTGTTCTGGTCACTAAATTTGATATATTTATTATTTTTTTTATTAAGATTAGATACTAACACATAAATTCACACAACACAGACATTATAACTTTATAAATGAAATCCATGAACTTACAACTTCAAACACTACATAACTAACAATTGACTAAGTAAATTAACCCAAACACATCTAACTCGGCATTACAATCCACACCACGATACTCTAAATGCTAAGACAAAACAAACAACATACAATCTCATCTAAACTGAGATTATCTACGTAAAATTCAAACTAAATCAAAAGCTAAATTCACATCAACACACATACATATAATATGAATAGAAGTCTCTACTACTCATAGGAATCTGAACTATTCTCTTCTCTGATGTTTCCAATAGAATGCCGGTGCACAAACAAATTATAGAAAGGCCTAAAAGAGAATTCTGCAGTAGAGTCTTCTTCAATCCACCATTTCTGTCTCAATAGTCGTATAAAACTTGCCTCCAGGTGTCCTATATGGTCAAAGTGCTTCTTCATTCTCCAATCGATATGATCGAATAAATCAGAGATATTATCAATAGAATTCATCACAGTCAGTAGTACCTTCTCCAATCTTTTAAGTTTCCATAAAATGAGGTTTGTTCTATCAGTCAGGGTCTTAACTAAAGGATTATTTTGTGATGCTTAATCAGAAATAATTACTGTTTCATCATTGTTATCCAATGTAGGAAACATATCTGTCGGATCTAGTGGTGTCCAAGGCAATAGCACTTTTTCCCAAGCTTCGTAGGAAACTTGGTACTGACTACATAAAGCAAATATAGTTGATGGGTGTCCAAGTCCATGAATTGACTCATGCACAATTAATCATAATGCAGACTTCACAATAATAGATCCAACATCAATTGGCAATCCAGATTGAATACAGTAATTTAAGATTGAGCATTCCTTCGAATCTTTGTTTACCCTCAAAGTGGGTAGTAACTTTGATGAAATAAAGAAATGCCAATGCTTTGAGACGGGGTTAAGAAGTGAAGCAGAAAAACTAACGTACCCTTCTTTTCGTAATTCCCAATCTTCAGGTTTGTCGGTCAGATATCTGTATATCTCATTCATGTTGTATCTTGTAGGAACAAAATTTGAATAGTGGCAAACAGGGGTATTCTCAATCGAGTATAATTCATTTATTCAAGAAGGAGTGAAAGTTACTCATCTGCCTCATACGTAGACACTTCCATTATGGATCACATACATATTAGAGTAGAATTCTTTGACTATTGGAATGACTACAGCAGATGTGGTATAGCAGAATACCTCCCAACATCACTGAACAATCCTTTCTTCAATTGTTGTTGTTGAATTCTCCGCTCCTCTGTTTACGAACCCTCTTTCTTTAATCAGATGCATTTTCATCAGAACTTTGTTGAATAGTCGCTGAGCCTCAGAACTGATGAACTTTCGTCGGTTAAAAATTTCGGATTTCGTGGTTTCAAGAAGTTTGGAGGCCATAATAAATTGTTTTGGAGGGACTCTAATCATTTCTAAGGAAAAAGTTAGTGTAAAAATGAAGTTTTAAACGTTTTATATAGAGAAATGGCCTTAGAATCGTCCAAAATTGCAAAATAACTCACAAAAACTACTTTTTAACTATCTCGCCGTCAGTGGTAATGATCTCGCCGTCGGCGGGATAGTTAATTATTTTAAACTGAAATTGGGCGCGCCGATCTCGCTGTCGGCGGGATCGATCGCGCCATCGGCGGGATCGATCTTGCCATCTGCGAGATTAGGTAAATTGCCCAAATTTTCGCTCCGGTCCTAATATTTTCTGATTTCTTTATATAGATTCAAATTTGTGATGATTCTAGAAAGTAAAATGAGTAGAATCTATTCTATATTTTTATTTTTCAATAACTTTAATAAATATATCATAATTAATAACTATTATGGGCTGTCTCCCACAAAGTGTTTGGTTTAACGTCGTGAGCCTGACCTAATTTAGTTAGTAATCTGATTGACTGAGTATTAAAACCTCTTTAAAATTTGGTCTTATTCCTTCAAAATAAAGTTTTAATCTGTGTCCGTTTACTTTAAGTCTATGCCCAGTTTTTGGATCTTCAATTTCTATAGTTCCGTATAAGAATATTTGAGTTATAGTGAAAGGTCCTAACCATCGAGATTTCAATTTCCCAAGAAATAATTTTAATCTTGTATTATAAAGTAAAAATTCTTGTCCTGGCTTGAAATTCTTCAGGTTAATCTTCCGATCATGCCATAATTTCATTTTTTCTTTATAAATTCTATCATTATGATAAGATTCATTTCTTAATTCATCTAATTCATTCAATTGCAACAATCTTTTCTCACCAGACTTCTTTCAAATTGTAATTAAATTCTTTAATCGCCCAATAAGCTTTATGTTCTAATTCGAATCGGTAAGTGGCAAGTCTTTCCATAAATAAGCTCGTAAGGAGTCATTCCAATCGGAGTTTTATAAGCGAGTCTTGTATGCCCATAATGCGATGTCTAGTCTTATAGACCAATCCAATCTATTAGTGGTTTACGATCTTTTCTAAAATACGTTTAATTTCTAGATTAGAAACTTCAGCTAATCCACAGGTTTGTGGATGATAAGCAGTTGATATCTTATGAATAATATTAAATTTTTCTACTAGTTTGTGAATATATTTATTCTAAAATGAGATCCTTCGTTAGTGATAATCACTCTGACATTCCAAATCTAGTAAAAATATTTTTCATTAGAAACTTTGAAACACTCTTAGCATCACATCGAGGTAAAGCCTGTGCTTCAATCCATTTAGAAACATAATCAACAGCTACTAATATATATGAGTTTCCAAATGAAGGAACAAATGGTCCCATAAAATCTAATTCCCAAACATCAAAAATTTCAACTTCTAATTTAAAATTTAGAGGCATTTCATTTCTTCTAGATATATTACATACTCGTTGGCATTTGTCGCAAGTTTTGATGCATCTATAAACATCTCTGAAAAGAGTAGGCCAATAAAATCCAGATTGTAGAATTTTATAAACAGTTTTATCTTTTCCAAAATGTCCTCCAAAGTCAGAATCATGACATTTATGAATGATTTGTTCTGTTTCTTCATAAGACACGCATTTTCTAATTATAAGATCCTTACATTGCTTATATAAATATGGTTCATCACAAAAATAAGTTTTAGCATCATGAATGAATTTTTTCTGTTGTTGCAAAGTTAACATAGGTGGTAAAATATCACTTATAATATAATTTACTATGTCAGCATAACATGGTATTTTCCACTCATTAATATTATATAATTGTTCATCAGGAAAACTGTCAGTAATTTCATTATTAGTATCAGATAATTCATTATATTCTAGCCTTGATAAATGATCTGCTATTTGATTATCAGTTCCCTTTTTGTTAATGATTTTAAAATTGAATTCTTGCATTAGTAATATCCATCTAATTAATCTAGGTTTGGAATCTTTCTTTTGCATTAGATATTTAATAGCAGGGTGATCAGTATGCACAATACATTTATTTCCAATTAAATAAGGCCTAAATTTATCAAAGGCATAAACAATTGCTAATAACTCTTTTTCAGTAACTGTTTAATTCAATTCAGCATTATTAAGAGTTTTACTAGCATAGTATATAACTTTAAAAATTTTATCATAAAGTACTACTCCTATAACATAATCACTAGCATCACACATAAGTTCAAATGGTTTCTCCCAATCAGGTGAAACTATTATAAGTGTTGTGATTAATTTATCTTTTAATAATTCAAAAGCATTTAAGCATTTAGTTGTGAATTCAAATTTCTTATCCTTTTCTGAAAGTTGGCATAGAGGTTTAGTAATTTTTGAAAAATCTTTTATGTAGTGTCTATAGAATCCAGCATGTCCAAGAAAACTTCTTACCCCTTTTACTGTAGTTGGAGGTGGTAATTTAGCTATAACTTGAATTTTTGCAGGGTCTACTTCCATGCCATTTTCTGAAATTTTATGCCCTAATACAATTCCTCCTGCAACCATAAATTGACATTTCTCCCAATTTAGAACTAAGTTAGTTTTCTCGCATACTTCTAATACTTTTTCATGATAATTTAAGCATGCGTCAAATGACGTTCCAAATACAGAGAAATCATCCATAAATACTTTTATTACATAATCAATTAATTTACTAAATATAGACATCATACATCTCTGGAATGTTGCAGGTGCATTACATAATCCAAAAGGCATTCTTCGAAAAGCAAATGTTCCATAAGGACTAGTAAATGTAGTTTTCTCTTGATCCTCAGGAGCAATATGTACCTGATGATAACCGGTATATACATCCAAAAAACAAAAATATTTATATCAGTTAATATATCCAACATTTGGTCTAGAAATGGTAATGGGAAGTGATCTTTCTTGGTGGCTGCATTTAATTTTCTATAGTCAATACATATACGCCATCCAATAACTTGTCTTATAGGTATTAAATCATTATTTTTCATTAGCTTTAACGGTCACTCCTCCTTTCTTAGGGACACAGTGAATTGGGCTTACCCAAGCACTGTCCGAAATAGGATATATAATATCATTATCTAACCATTTTAATATTTCTTTCTTGACTACTTCTTTCATTATTGGGTTTAATCTCCTTTGAGGATCTACTCTTGGCTTATGTTCCTTATCTAAAATAATTCTGTGCATACAGATTGAAGGACTAATTCGTTTAATATCCGCTAAAGTCCAAACAAAAGTTTTCTTATATTTTTTTAATGTGTCTAACAGTTTTTGTTCTTGTGATTCATTCAATTCAGCTGATATAATAACTGGTAGGGTTGAATGGTTACCTAAGTAAGCATATTTTAAAATATTAGGTAGAATTTTTAATTCGAGTTCAGGAGGTCTAATTATTGACGGAACTATATTCTTTTCAATGTTTTTAGTATTATCCAACATTTCAAATTGTTCGTGTATATAATCCAGTTTTTCATTATATGCTTCTTTAATTAATTCAGTATTTTATTTTTCTAACTTTTCTTCATAATATTCTTTAAAATGTTCATTTTGCAAATGTTCAAGTATTTCCATTTGAAAACATTCATCATCTTTTTCTAAGGCAGCATATTTCATTGATTTTGTTATGTTAAAAGTTACTTTTTGATCGTTTACTCTCATAATCAATTCTCCTTTCTGAACATCAATCATAGCTTTTCCAGTGGCTAAAAAGGGTCTTCCTAGTATTATTGGAATTTCTTTATCTTCTTCCATATCTAGAACAATAAAATCTACTGGGAAGATAAATTTATCCACTTTTACTAACACATATTCAATAACTCCCTTAGGATAAGTCATAGAACGATCAGCTAACTAAAGAGTTACTGAAGTAAGTGAAATTTCTCCTAATTCTAATCTTTTAAAAATTGATAGAGGCATTAGATTTATGCTTTCTCCTAAGTCACTCAAAGCTTTTCCATAAAATTTTTCTCTAATAGCGCAAGGTATAGTGAAACTACTAGGATCTTTTAATTTTTCAGGAAGTTTTTTCTGAATAATTGCACTACACTCTTCGCTAAGTGCAACAGTTTCATTATTTGTAAATTTTTTTTTATTTAAAATATCTTTCATAAATTTTACATAATTAGGCATTTGTTCTAATGCTTCTACAAAAGGAATATTTATTGTTAATTTTTTTAAAATTTCAAGGAATTTAGCAATTTGTTTATCTTTTTTATGTTGTTTAAGTCGTTGAGGAAATGGTGGTGGTGGTTTTTTTATAGATATTTTCATAGGGATCAATGGATATTCTAAGTTTTAATCTTGATGATCCTTTTCTTTCTCGATTTCCACTTCCTCATTTTTACTTTCTGTTTCTTTTTGAATTTTAGTTTCTAACTCTTTTCTGCTTCTTAGTTGTATTGCTTTAATTTGTTCTTTTCCTTGGTCTTTAGGATTTATTTCCACATTACTAGGAAAAGCTCTAGGAATTCTATTGCTAAGCGTAGTGGCAATATGTCCGAGTTGAGTTTCAATATTTTTAATTGTTGTTCCTTGATTTTGTAATTGATTTCCTTGAATTTGTAATTGATTTCAATGAATTTGCAAGTGCTGGCCCATACTTAATATTAATTCTTCTATAGATAACATCTTATCTTTAAATTGAGTGTTATTAAATCCAGGTGGATAAGATGGTTTATAATTTGTATTTCCTTGATTAGGTGGATTTCCTATAGAGTTGTTCATCCATTGTTGATTAGTTGTATTGTTATTCCAATTAAAATTTGGATGATTCTTCCAACCAGGATTATAATAATTTGCATAAGGATTATTGGGTCTATTATTAATAGCATTTATAGTTTCATAATGAGATTAAGAATCTATAATTTGTCCAGATGAATTTTCTTCTAATATAGTAGGAGAGTAATTCATTCCAAAATGATCTAATTTCTTTAATATAGCAGCAATTTGAGAAGCTAACATAGATATTGCATCATTTTCATGAATACTAGCTATCTTTTTAGGATTTATTCTTTCAGCAGACCATTGAAAATTGTTAGTAGCCATTTCTTTGATTAACACATAGGCTTCATCAAATGGTTTGGACATTAATGAACCTCCAACAGCAGCATCAATGATTGATCTAAGAGATCATACTAATCCATTGTAAAAAGTTTGTATAATTAACTAATCTGGTAATACATGATGTGGGCATTTCCTAAAAAGTTCTTTAAATCTCTCCCAAGCTTCATATATGGATTCTCCATCAAACTGATTAAAAGATGTTATATCATTTCTAAGTTTTGCAGTTTTCGAAGGAGGAAAACATTTGGATAGAAATTTTTGTGATAATTTTCCCCAAGTTTTAATAGATCCAGGTGCTAAAGAATTTAACCACATCTTAGCCTTATCCCTTAAAGAAAAAGGAAAAATCCTAAGTCTAATAGCATCATTAGATACTCCTTCATATTTAAAAGTAGCACATAGTTCCAAAAAAACTAGCAAGATGTAAATTAGGATCTTTATTAGGTGAACCACTAAATTGATTATTACATACCATTTGGATAATTGCGGGTTTAAGTTCAAATGAATTAGCAAGCTACATCGGGGTTTTGAATAGTTAGGTGAATTTCAACTAATGTAGGGTTGGCATAGTCTCTTAATGGTCTTTGTTGGTTTATATTTTCAATTTTTGGATTATTTGCCATTTGTGTTAAATTTATAATTTCTCTCTTTTGTTTTCTAATTCTTTTAATTATATGCTCTAATTCTGAATCGTAAGGTATTAAATTTTTTTTCCAAATTTACACATACAATTTTTAAGTAATATTTAAAATAGTTCGTTACTCTAGTAATTATTTTAATAATTTTATTAATTACCTTAATAATTACTTTACTTCACTTCCCCGGCAACGGCGCCAAAAACTTGATCCACTTTTCGATATTTATACTTACAATTGTGATAGAAAAGTTAGCAACGACACTAAAAACTTGATCCGCACTAAATATATATACTGATGATTTTATTATGGACTTTATGATTTATATTGTGGATACTACGTAAGTATACGTATCGTTATCAAGTAATATAGGGCTCTAATGGAGTCCTAGATATCGATCCCACAAGGAAGTTAGAAAATTTCAAAAACAAATTAAATTAAACTTACTTTCTAATCTAGTATACGGAAATTAAGAATACTTAATATAAAATAAACAAATGCTTAAAGTTGAATATAAGATTTCAAAAAAGTATTTTTTCTCCTTGTTTTAGAGAATTAAGTGAATGAAGAATTAAATAAGTTTTTAATTGTATTGTGCCAAATAGGAGCATTCCTATTATTTACCATTTGGTCCAGGTGCAAAGAACATTGACTAGTCTTATGTTTGATTACTGAATATGTGGCTAGGTTGGGAGGATACCGACTGCCTCTTCAGAGCTCCCACGTTCCCCTCGCCTGAGGGCTAACATCTACACTACAGCTCTCAAACAATAAGACCGAATTGAATATTTTAGTCTGTCACACTAAAATGTCCAATTCTACGCCCAATGGTTAATATTTCCCTATTTATTTGCACCCTCCTTCTAACGCTTTTGACTTCCCTGAATCTTGGATTTAATCTTTACTATACTTGATATTTCAACATATGTTAACAAATCAATTGGCCAAATTGAAAGTAAATTAAGATTTAAGTTAAAGATTAGCACAATTTCTATTTTCATATTTTAGGCACAATTACCTTAATTCATCATTTCACGTAATCTCAATAACAAGGAGAAAGACTAAGGAAACTACTCAGAATGCATGAGAAAAATAATGCAAAGCATGGATTTCATTAAAGTTAACAAACAAATAACAAATATACTTATCTCAATTTTTCTATCCAAGCAGATTCTTGAAGTTCCTTTGACTCTTCCTTCCAGTACAGCACATCAAAATGCTAAACACTCACTCAAAGACTCTTAAATTACACTTAACTTTCACACAAATGACAAAAACTGACACACCAATGACACACACTGACTAGAATTCATCTCTATTTATAGACGGGGTCAAATCTCCAAAGGGAACTTAAGCACCTCTTTAAAAAGCGTCCAGGTTTATTGTATTTTGGCTCTTTTCAACTGTCTCGTCTGCGGCTGCTCGATCTCGCTGTCGGCGGGCTTCTAGAAGATGGACTAACCGTGCCGATCTCTTTGTCGGCGGGCTCGATCTCGCCTTCAGCGGGCTCCTTATAATATATTAAAAATCTTTCGGGAAAAACTCACCGTCGGCGGCCTAAATCTCGTCGTCGGCGGAACAGTTCAATTTTCATCAAATTGTGTCCTTTTTGCTCCAAATCCGCTTCTTTTGTGATTTTTGCTTTCAGTACTTATAAATCTTCATTCCTGCAATAAAACAAAGAAATATCTTTCTTTAAAGTACAATTTCACTTAAAATTGATATGAAATTCTTAATATATTTTCTAGTGATCACTGTCCTAGCTTTACAATTGTACATATTAGCTCTTATCATTAACTTTTTCAGAGGGGCTTTTTGGGGTAATTATAGAGTTATTCACATATAATAAGATCGGGGACTGGTTCGATCGATGAGAGTTGTCGATTATATGGTAAGCCTTGACTCGATCGATATCTAGTCCAAAAGAGCTCTTCTTATAGATCGACCTGAAGGCTAATTACATCCCTGCGGGAGCCTATCCTGGCACCTTTCCTCGATTGTCTGAACAAGACTCTTTGCTTACCAATATTTAGCCAAAAATTGAATGTCGAAGGCTATGTTCGATAGGCCGTATCTACTTCCCTAGCCGTTCATCTGCCATGAGATTAGTGCTGACATATATATATATATATATATATATATATATATATATATATATATATATATATATATATATTTATATATATATATTTATATATATATATATATATATAGTATAAAAATTGGAAAGATAGATACATTCATGAGTTCAAAAAGAAATTGTGCTAACAAATAGTTGATTTGATATAGGCTGAACCATAGAAACATAGAATAAATTCGACTGTTTGGCTCTTGACTAAGAATTCTAGTTGATCTAAAGTAGTGCTGAAGTTAATTTTACAACCAGTAGTGCATGAAGAATATCGAATCATTTTTCCACTAACGTTTGATGACCTCAGATAATAACAATATGAATAAAGTGCTATTACGGCCCAACTCATTTAGACATTGCCACAAAATTACACAGAAAAAATCAACAGAAAATAATGCCATCATCCCAATGTTATCCAAATCACTTAAAAAATTCTAAAGTTATATATATTTAAGATCTCAAAACAGTGGGAACCTATAAAGTTGGTTCACATGTAGCAGGTACAGCTACAAATATTCATCTCCATATATGTACAACTCGGAAAGAGACGCAGGCGCTCAAATCAGTGTGAAACATGGATGCTGCAAATGAGTAATAGGACAAGCAGAGAAGGCAGACATTATTTTTGTATTCATCAAACTGGAGCAAATACTTACGTCTGGAAGCACAAGTCATTCAATAATAGCTCTTCAACCTTAGTGGTTACAATCTAAATTTATATATATATATAGGTTTCCAATAATGATGCAATCATATCTCTGCATGCTGCAGAACAATGTCTATTTATTATGAATATTACGTAGAGAAAAAGAAAATATTATATGTGGATGAATACATAAATGTATTAAAAATGTACCTCCCTGAATACACCTAAATTTATAGTGCGAATTGGGTGTACTCACATAAATATATCATGAATACACTCTAAGTATATCTGAATGAATTATCCTCTCATTGTAGAGATTTAACTTGGTTCTTTTCTTCGATGAATGGCTTATAGTTTTATCGCAACAGCAGATGCATATTTCAATCGATCAACTGAAAGACTGTAGGCTGATCGAATGTTACTTCTGACACTCATTGATGACTTGTACATAAGCACGGTATTTGCAACTTTATGGATTTTAAAAAAAAAAAAAAATCTTTATTGAGTTTAATAAGGAAGAGAAAAGTTGCTCCAGATGAGACTTAAAAATTGCAGTCACACTACACATTGAGATGATGTATGAGTTCTGTACATCTGAAACTTATTTAGGCTAACTGCACTCACTGAACTCACTAGAGTGAACTTGTTTGAACCATTCAAAATTAAGAATTAAGCATTTAAGAAAAGAAAAAGTCAGAGATCTACCATGGAGTTTGACCGTGCCAGTCAAACAAAATTAAAACAGGATCTGTGCCGTTGGAGAAATATTAATGTGGCGAGTTAAATCGTGACAACCAATAATATTTTTTTTTTTTAATTTGTTATATTAGTCTTACATTTGGCAAGAGTGAGATCGAATAGTTAGGCATATATGAGGATGACTATAGCATTTGACTTTTAAAAGTTTTAGATATATATATATATATATATATATATATATATATATATTAAATTTTACTCAAGTAAAATGATCAAAATAAATTATAAAAAAACTAAGAATGATAATAGTTAAATTATAATAATAAGGATATAATAAATTAATTTTTAAGAAAATATAAACATAAATACATTAAAAAAATCTATAAAACAAACGATTTCTTAATTAATAATAACGAATAAAAAATAATTCTAATTAATTAATATTAAAACTAACTCAATGATCTAAGTTAAAAAAAAAAAAAATTTACATTCATACCACCAAGAAAATAAATTTTAGGGGTTAGATATGTAACTACATAAGAATTCGTGGTATACACACACACACAAACTTAAAAACTTAAATTCAATAATTAAAATACTTTTTTTAATTAAAATGTAAATAATAATATCAAAATAAAAAAATAACATTAATAAATAAAATTAAATTTAACACGATGCTCTAAGTTAAAAATGAGACTAACATATATGCCACCTAAAAATAAATTTTGATGTAAGATAAGTTAATACATAAGAATTATGTGTAATGTATGTTAAGCCTCTGAAAAAGGCTTGATTTAAAATAGAAAGAGCGGTTGTTTAATTTCTTTTCAGCGCAATAAGGAAAAAAAAAAAAAAGAGAGAGATATTGCACCAGAAAACTTTTTTAAACTTAATCATAGTAGATAATACACAAAAAAGTCTCTTTTGAATTGACCGTAAAAGTAATGAATGCCTAATAATTTTTATATTAATTATGTTATCTTCTTATAAATTGTACTCTCGAAATATTAGAATTGTAATGATTAAGGAGGTTGATTATTGTGCTAGTCCTAGGATTCCGGATTCTTAAGCTTGATTTATCAATAAGTATCCAAAAATATGCTTTATTGCCATCATGTGAGACACTTTACGATATACTTTTAAATCATTCACATTAGCATAAATAAAACATAATATCGATATATCATATCGTAGAAATGGTTCAATCATACTTTACTATCACTTTATGATAATAGCCATTTCGTTAGGCTCTCTATCTATTTATATACACAATATGTCCTTTCATGTCAAATTTCTTAATGAGATCCTTTTTGAAATTTATTTAACATTTAAATAGCCTATTTTTCTCTAGTTTAAACTAAAATAATAAAAAAAATTTTATAATCTCTCTCTCTCTCTCTCTCTCTCTCTCTCTCTCTCTCTCTCTCTCTCTCTCTCTATATATATATATATATATATATATATATATATATATATTATTTATTAAATGCAAACAATCTTAAGCGTTTGAAATCCATATTTTTTTATGTAATTTCTATTACAATAGAAATACATCTTAATTACGTTGGACATTTAACCTTAAAAAAAGCTTTTAAGACAACATGTCTCAATTTATGGCAAAAGATTACTCATAAAAATAATTTCTATAATTGTAAGTAGCATAACTATTTTCCAAAGTTTCATAGGATCTCTTTATATTACCATTGATTTTTAGTGTTATTTTAAAGCTCATTTTATCATGCAAGATGTATTAACGCCTTTCATAATGTTCATTAGTTAGTCATATCGACATCTTAATTACAAGTCATTTATTAGCAAATCCATAATCAACTAGTTTGGTCTTACTTAAGCGTTCATTCTCATTGTAATTCCATAAACATTTTGCTAGAATTTTATGTAGATAGAAAAATAATTCTATAGTTCCAAATTCATAAGGAAGGAGATCAATGTGACATGAAGATAATCATATAAGGGGTTGAGAGTTTCTCATATTAAATGGTGGATGGATTATACAACTTAAGTATGATACTATTAAGGAAGTGTGGGGGTGAGGTATATGTAAAAGTTGACTCTCCATAAGATTGATCCTAATATAACAAAATTGATCATATAGAAGTTCGAAGTTCCAAATAATCAGAATTGTGACCATTTTTGTAATTTGAAGGGTTATTTCATTCCCTAACATAAACTATGTTAGGATTATATTAACACATATCAACAAAAGATGGACAATCCCATATCATTTTTCAAGTAAAATGTGATTGAGCAATCATACAACTGACTTGAATGAACAACTAGTTTGACACCAGGTTAGCCTGAGTAGTTGACTAGGCGTGGTGTTAGTGGTTTGAATATCTCTTACCATCACTAGTTAAATTTTCATTCAACATACAAAACTATATATGTTTAAAGATCTTGATCCCACAACCCCACAATTCAACCAAATGAAATTTTGATTATCAGATTATTGATAATATGTAAAACAATATTTAAAGAGTAAATTTGGATACATAAAAAATGATGATGATATGCTTCAAATTACTCGTAACCAAAATGACTCATGAAATAAGTATATGGGGCTTGTAGGAATTTTGAGAAGATAGAACATTTTGGGTGAATCATGTACCGTGGAATATGTTGCCCAACTAGACATCATTTAAGCATTATTCACAAAATAGACCTTTATGGATAGTTTATTATATGACATTCCTTCTTATTGGCCAGTGACTTGTGACAACTACCACCCCCTTAATTTCACATGAATGGGATCTCTATGCACGCGGAAGGAAAAACTTGGCTTCAAACTTTTTATTATAGTTCAACTCATTCAATTTTCTTTGAAGTTTGATTTTTTTTTAGTTGAAGGAGACAAAGGCTCCCTACGCGTTTCATAAGCAAAGTAAAAATACAAAACCGGGAAAGAGGTCCTATCTAACACACCCAAACAACTCACGCAAAAAATAAGAATCTAAGGTCCTCTTTCCTAAAAAAGACAAAATACAACTCACACGACACACACAGATAACCCAAAAAATCATAAATCAGATAAAAAAGCATTCAAAAGCTCCCAAGGAATAAGATTAGAGATCCATACACCATTAGTAAGTAATCCAAATTTAGCCGCCATATGAGCCACTTTATTGTCATTCCTTCTAGTATGAGACCATTTAATATAAAAGCTCTTCGAAAGTTTTAAAATCTTCTTCAAATGAATAGAGATAGTCCAATGAGGATTAATTTGTAGCATACAGCTTTTCCAAATAATGAGAGAATATGTCTCAAGCTCTACAAATTTCCAGCCCATTCGTTTAGCAAGTTGTAAACCAAAAAGCACAGCATCAGCTTCAGCAATAAGAGGAGACAGAGACACAGCTCTAGTTGTAAACCAATACAAAACAGCACCTGAAAAATCTCTAACAATACCTCCAACACTAGCAGCATTAGTATTCCAAGAACCATCAACATTAATCTTAATAAAAGGAATACTGGGTTTCAGTCATTTAGTATTTGAAAGACAAACTTGAGGACAATGAACATTAAAACCAAGATTAATAAGCAATTTATTAAGTTTAGTAGAATTCTTCTTATTAATACTAAGAAGATTAAGTCCCTTAAAAATATAACCGCAAATTAATTTAACTGTAACCCCCACAGAAGGAATCATACTCAAGCATATTTAAAGTTATTTCTAGAAACTCAAATGAACTACGAAATAACAACAGACGGAGAAGCAAAAAAATCCACCCCTAAAGCCTTCCAAACAGAAAACATATCAGAAATATTAGCATAATTAAACTTCAGATGATCTAACTTCAACATACTAAGACACCGACTCCAAACAGCAATAGTAAAAGAGCAATTAACAAAAAGATGATTAAGAGATTCCTCTTATGAATGACAAAAGGAGCAGCAAGAAGCCAATCTTAAACCTTTCATTTTAAGAATGTCATCAGTAGGAATAAGAGAATTTAAAACTCTCCAAGTAAAGAAAGACATAGACGGTTTAAGCCACGGATTCCAAATCCACCGCAGATTCAACCCATGAGAGTAAGAAAGAGATTTAGCAAAACTTTTGGTACATGAATCCCCCATATTACCTTTAATCCTAGGCACATCCTGCTGATCAGCATTAATAGGCATAGAATAAATGAAATGAGCATCCAAATGATTCACATGATGTTTCAGTTTATGTAAATTCCAATGATTGTCCTGCCAGAAATCCTGAACTTTAATATTAATATCAGCAGGACCACCATAAGAATTATTCAGAGGACCAAAACCCAACCAATCATCAAACCAGAAAGAACAATCGCCTTTACCAATGTCCCAGTAAAGAAAAGCTTCAGCACTGTTAGCCACATTCAACATTTCTTTCCAAACAAAAGAATCAGAATTCTTAGCAGTAATAGTAAGAGGATGATTAAGACCACAATACTTAGCCTTCATAAAATCAGCCCATAAGGAGTTATTCTGCCTAAATCTGAACCATAATTTCATATAATTAAGCTTAATGGAATCAGATAATTTTCTAAAACCTAACCCACCAGCATCCGTAGGCTTACATAATTTATCCCAACTTCTCCAATGGATATTAGAGTGAAACTTGCCCTCCCAAAGAAACTTGCTAAAGAGAGCTTCAATCTTTTTGATAATGATACCCGGCATATGCATAATTTGAGAAGTATAGAGAGGTAAAGAAGTAAGAACGCTTTTAATAATGGTAATTCTACAGCCAAAAGAGAGGAAACAATTTTCCCAAGAAAAAATCCTCTTCTTAATCTTATCAATAAGATTGAGAAACATGTTACTTCTAGTTCTACCTTTGGTAAGGTTGAAACCCAAGTAACAAAGAGGGAGCAAATCTCTATTGCAATTAGTAAATTCAGAAATCCACAACTTCTTAGGAACAGAAATACTTTTGGCACAATAAAAGAAAGACTTGGAAGTATTGAAACATAAACCAGAAACCTTCTGAAAAAACAAAATCAAATCCCAAATCTTTTTAATAGATCTTTTATTAGCATTAGTGAATATGATTATATCATCAGCAAAACAAAGGTGACTAATGTTAATATTACCTTTATGATAATAGTTTAAGGAAGGATAAGAAATATAAAGGTTATTTAAACTTCTTGAAAAGTAATCTAAAGAAATGATAATGAGATAAGGAGATAAAGGGTCCCCTTGCTTAAGACCCTTAGAAGCTTGGAAGAAACCATGCTTATTACCATTGATAATAAGAGAATAATAATTACCCTTGAGAATATTAAGAATGAGCTGACAAAACTTCTGATTAAACCCAATTGCAGCAAGAACATCCAAACTGAATTCCCAACTAATATTATCAAATGCTCTTTGAATATCCATTTTAAAAAAAATATTACCATCCCTCTTTTTCAAATCAATATCCAAGAGAAGCTCTTGAACAATAAGGGCATTATCACAAATATTTCTCCCTTTCAGAAAAGCGGATCGATTATTACTAATAATCTTGTTAATAATAGAATGTAACCTATTCACAATAATCTTAGAAATAACTTTAGAAAGTACGGAATTCGTACTTATAGGTCTGAAATTATCCCAACTACTAGCATTAGCCTTCTTAGGAATTAAAACAATCTTAGAAGTTTTAAAGTAAGTAGGAAGGTCTTTACCTCTAAAGAAGTCTTGAATGGTATCAGTAACATCTTTATGAATGATTTCTCAACCATTCTGATAAAATTCAGCACTAAAACCATCCGGTCCAGCAACCTTACCAATTCCCATCTGATCAAAAGTCTCTTTGATTTTAATAGAACTAGGAATAGCTGTAAGCAAATTATTATCAATAACAGGAACATTATTATAAAAGTTAGAATCAATATGGCTCAAAGCCACCTCTTTCTTAGTAAAAGCATTAGAAAAGTAAGCAACACCATCATTAATAATATCATTCCGATTAGTAAGGACATTACCATCAGCAGTAGTAATTTTAGAAATCCAATTCATCTGTTTCCTACTGTTAATACAAGCATGAAAAAATCTAGAATTTCTATCACCATTCAAAAAATTAATCTTAGAAGCTTTTTGAGCATAAAAATGCTCCTCTAAGGATATGGCGTCATTCAAATTCTGCTGCCCTTTAATCAGCAGCTCCAGATCAATCTTATTATTAACATAATCATTCTCAAGCAGAGAAACCTCAGCCTCAGCATTCTCAACCTTCCTATGAATGTTACCAAAAACATTCCAGTTCCAAAAATTAAGAGCCTTGGCAATATTTTTATGTAGCTTCCAAAGCTTAATACCCGAAGGACAATTCATCTCAGCTTTCCAATTGTCTTTAAGAAATTGGAAATAAGAAGAATGCTGTAACCACATACTATAGAATCTGAAAGAGTAATTACTCACAGTGTTACTAACATTGACTTTAAGAATAAGGGGAGCATGATCAGAGGCATAAATGGACATATGATAAACCTTATACAAAGAAAAAGTATTAATCCAATTAGTGTTAGCAACAAATCTATCAAGACGCTCAAAAACATTACCTCTATGCCAAGTAAACCTACTGCCATGGTACCCAAGGTCATTAAGATCAGCATTAACAAGAGTATTATTAAAATCCTCTATAAGATTCAAATTAGGAAAACAACCTCCCTTCTTTTCCATAACCGAAGAGATCATATTAAAGTCCCCACCCATAAGCCAATTCTCATGAATAGGATTAATATCAATAATCTTACTCCAAAGCTCAAGGCTAGCAGTTTTAGTACAACCGGCATAAATAATAGTAAAGAGAAAAGAAACATTATTAAAATGAATCCTTAAATGAAGAAATTGTTGTTGATTAATAAGAATATCAATCTTCAAGCAATCCTTCCATAAAAACCAAATTTTATTATTGACATTAACAAAATAATTAAAATTCCCCAACTTTCTAATATATTTATCATTATTCTCCATAGCAACCAACGGTTCTAACAAACCAAAAAAATTTAATTTAAAAGTACGAATAAGGTTTTTAAGTCTATCAGAAGCACTCTGCTTAGCAATACCACGAACATTCCAAACCATAGTATTAAAATTCATCATTAATAACCTTATCAGACTTAGAATTCGAATTAAAACCCTTATTCGTAGCAGCCGAATTTTTACTCCTAGCAGCAGAGATATTATTTTCAGGGTAAAGATAATTAGAATCACGATTACATCTGACCTTTCTCTTTTTAGAAGAATGATGAATGGTCCATCCTTCTTCCAGCTCAATATGGGAAAGAGCAGCTTTCTCCTTTCCCACAACACCAGAATGTATAACCAGCTGTTTCTCAAAGTTTGAGAAATCATCAACATAAGAAGTATTTTGCAACCCATCCTTATGAGGAATAATGGCTAAAACAGAATGTTCTTTTTCAACAGCCTGCTGACTAAGAAAATCAGTACTAGCAACCAAATTATCATGAGTACCTTGATTATTAACTTCAACAATCATGTCATTCTTAGCCGAAGAATCAAAAATATCTTGCATAACATGATTATTAACTTCAGGAATCATTTTATTAATAATATCAGAATCAATAATATTTTGCGGTAAAACAGAATTATCATCATTATTCTCATTCCTAAAAATCACGTTATTACTAGTATCCAGATTTAGCAGAGAATTAAAAACCTTAGTAACAGGCACAAAATGTTTTAAGATAGCACTACTATAAATCTTAGGATTAAGATCAAGATTATCAATATTGGAAATAACTTGTCTCTCTTGACGATTTCTGGAAACATGTATATCGGGCACATGAATATTCTTGGTTTTTTTCAACTCCGGATGGGCATGAAAGCAATGAGAAAGAAGGTGACCAAAAATTTTGTAATGAGAACAATAATGTGGCACAAATTCAGCTTCAATTTTCTGCCAATAACCTATATTAGCATCTTCCAGCCAAATGCAATCAGGTAAACTCAAAGTAGCGTCCCTTTCCACCAAAATCCTAGCTAAATCAGACTTAGAATTATCCGTAGTAGCAGCATCAATTTTTAAGGGTTTGCCAAAAATCTCACCCATTGAGTAAAGAACATGGTGATTAAAGAATTGAAGTTTTAAACCAGGAACACGAATCCAAATTGGCACAATAGGAAATTCTTCAGAAGGATTGAAATTAGGATTCCATTTAAGAAGTTTCATATAAAACTTCTCAATGATTAAAACCTTTTTGGCAAATAAAGAAGCGTAATCTTCTTCCATTTGCAGTTTAATCATCAAATTCCTATTATCAATCAACCCCAACTTCTAACCACCAACCAAATGCAAATAAGAAAAGAATTTACGAATAATATCAAATTTAGGGCGCCCGAACGAAAACTTACCAATCAATGAAAATCGTAAAGGCTCCATTAGAATTTCAGTGTCTTCTTTAGTAAAAAAAGGGCAGGTTTACCGTTTTTCCGAGAAGCTTTGTTAAGAAGGCCATTAGCATCACAATCCCACAATTTCTCATGAAAATCGAATGGAAAAATGAATTCACCCATACCAACAGATTTATCTCCGGTGTTGACAGATTTACCTGCCACCGCCTCTTTGTAAGATATCACCATAGCAGTTAAAAGGGAAGCCCGATTAAGAAAATCAAGACAAAACCTCAGAACAAATGAAGATCTAAGGAGAAAACCCTAAACTACTCACAGGCACCAAGAAAGCTTCAAGAAACCCAACAGCAATATGCCAAGCTAGGAGTGAAAAAATACTTACAGTGAAGTGGAAGGCGTAGAGAAGAAAATGGCTGAAGGTGAGCCTTGAACCCCTTACCGTGGAGCCTTTCGTCTGACAAGATTGTTGTCAAAGGACAGGGGCTCTCGGCAGAAGGAGGCGAGCTGGCGGGGTCGCCGGACGAGAAGTCGAGGCTGAGGCGAAGTCGCGGCTAGGGTTTCGCGAAGGATTCTTGGACGTCGGGTTTCCGCCAAAATCCTATCCTCTTGGACTTATTCCTGGCTCTTCCTCGATGGTTTCAGATCGATCCCGCCGTCGCCTTCTCTTTGAGCTCCAAATTCGCTCACGAAGCCGATGGTTTCGGTCGAACCCGGAAGAGATAGAAAGAAGTTTGATTTAATTGATTTTGATGTCATTTTGATGAAACGTGCTTTATGAAAACAAATTTGTCATTTGGAGTTTTTTAAAGTCTAAATATTTTCTTAATTGATGATTTAAATTTGATAAGGTCTATTATAATCAGTTCAAAATTCAACCCTAGTTGACCCAGCAGTGTTTATCAGAAGTGTTGGGGGTGTTTAAGTGCAACAATGGTGCTTAATCACTGATTTTGATCAACTAAATTTATTTAGAGTTAATCAGAATTGGCTGCTGTCAATGAACAAATGAACATACTTTTATGGAGTGGAAGAGCATGCACTTTTTGTTTTTCAAAATACATCTAAAAGATTAACAGAGAATCATTAACTCAATTAATCAAACACCTACAAATAAAAAAATAAATAAAAATCTTCTTTGGCATAAAGTGAACCTTTCCCAGTCTGTATATTAATGAGAACAAACCCCTTTTGGGCAGAAAAAAATATGGCTTTCTAAAGCTTTTCGAGACAGCCAAAACCTAATTACTATTATTAAAAGAGTAGGTTGTCTTGGAATTGAGATGGCCTATTTTATATTTCCGACAGTTCTCTCTATCCTTTTCACACTGATCTCTACCTTTTAACAATGCAAAAGGTGCATTAGCCTTTTAACCTAATGATGCCAGTTTTTATCACCATTTGTTTATCGTTTCAACATCAGTTAGATAAAGGCGTGAAAGGTTAAAGATAAAGTACGTGTATCATGGATGAGTACATCCAAAAGTCTAGTCTTGGAACCTGCGAGTTATGGGCTCAAATATTATTGTTCATTTCTCGCACAACTCATCCCCCTAGTTGACCCAGACACGTGAAGCCAGCCAGAGAGCGGGTGAGCTGATTAAGATATTTCTTTAAATTTAACAGGATTTCAACAATAGCTTAATAATTTAAATGTTTAGGGACAAATATTGACATAAATTTTGAATTTTAAGGCCTACAACAGAATGAGTGAACTAAAATTAAAAAAAAAAAAACTAATTATTAAATGATTTGTGCTCTTAACTTGCATCCCTATGGCCAGAGAGGTTATCTCATCATGATTTTCCAATTACAGAGAGATCATTCAATTCGACACATTTACATTTTTGGATTTGATATAATTGCCAGAATTGTAAAGTTGCTTAGGTTAGTGGGTGGACTATCTCCTCCCTCATTACAGCATTAATTATAAGCAGTGGGTATTTTTTGGGGGACCTACCCTATTGGAGGTATGGCTGTCAAAATAGTTCGTTGTTCACGAACAACTCATGTTCAGCTCGTTAAGAAGTTCAGCTCGTTTGCTAAGTTAATGACCTAAACACAAAAAAAAAAAAAAGATTTGTTCGTTCGTGCTCAATTCTTTTTGCTCGAAATACTTTTATATATATATATATATATATATATATATATATATATATATATATATATATATAATATTTATGAGTAGTATTTTTAAAAAATTTAATTCACTGTAAGATTACAAAAATTTAAAATCAATTAAAAGCATTAATTAAGAAAATAGAAAAAAATTATTAAATTAAACTTAAATGATGTTTTAATATAAACAATAATTTTTAAATTTTGTCCGAACCCTTAAAATCTTATGGTGACGTGATTAAAATTGTCAAAACGATTATTTGTTCGTGAACAGCTCGTGTTCGGCGCGCTAAGCAAACGAGCCACACACTTTTTTAGCTCGAAATATAAACGAGCCGAACACGAGCTGAGCCTGGGCTCGCTCATGTTCGGCTCATCTACACCCCTAATTTGAGGCCAAATTTAATTTGATATAATCTCAATTTGATTTATATAAATAAAAAAGTGTTTGAAATATATTCCATATTATGATTAGTGTAAGCAAAAATAAATGAAATAATGAAAGGAAGGATGGATTTGAAGTTGCAAAAGAGAGGTTTGCAGCTTAAAAAAATCTTGTCGGAAATGAAATGATTGAAGATGTTAAATGAATATAAATCAAATTTAATCAAGAAAAACGATCCAGAAGAAAGAAGTATAAATGTCATATCATCATAGGGTGTGAGAAGTTCATTGAAAGAATAAATATTACGCTTCCGGATGACGGACATGATACAGCGGACTTGGAGGTCCGAGCCCCGCTGTATCACATCCGTCCTCTGGACGCAGCTCTGCTTCTGAACTCTAGACGTAATATTTTTTCTCATTGAAATTAGTATTTTATAAAAATAAACATTAAATCTATTAATTGATTAAGTTTATTCTTTAAGGATTTGCTTTGTACAATTTTAAATGAGAACTGCCTCCGACATCCTGAAAATAATAATTCGATCATAACTTGCAAATTAGAGAGAATATTTTCATCGGTTTTTAACTTAATGAAAAATCTTTAAAAACATCTGCTATATGAGGTTAGAGTTGGTGGCCAAATTAAATATTTACAAATGCGTCTATTTAATATGCAAATAAATAAAATATGGAACGCTGAATATACTATTTATTTTATTCCAATAAATTGATCATTTTTTTTAAAGATATTTAAAGAAATTTAAGATAATACTAACAAATTAAAACTCATTTGAAAGGGTCCATTTTGAAGCATATCTAGCTCAAGAAAGTACAGATTATTTGTCACCACCCAATGCAATGCAACTCATTATATCGAGGTGGATGGTCTGATGTGAAGATTAAATGAATTTTGTTTATTTATTTTAATTTTTATAGACATTGAGTCACTAAAATTATCAAAATATTGTAAGATATAAATATAAAAAAATCATTTAGATCATATCAAAGTGATATAACAAAAGTAAGTCTACAGCAAGTATGCTTAAATGCACATAACATATAGCCACTCAGTCATATAGTCACCTGCACTTCTGCCTAATATTCTTTTTTCTTTGGCATTGAATCAGTACAAACCATTATATATAATTAAAAGTGAAATTTGTTGGGAAATTAATTTGCATTAAAATTATAATTTACAAAACTATTTATATACAATAATTGGAATAATATTTTGAAGTCTTTATTTTGCTTTATTGTAAATTTTATTGGGTTCAATTAACTCGCTAAAATGCATAAAATATTATACAACATTAAAAACCTAATAAAAAAATTTAATTTTTTATGTTAAATTGTCTTGCACAATCTGATCTAAACCATATGAAAGGTTACTGGATGAAAGTTGGTTTGTTTGAAATTTTACCAAATGAAATGCCTAAGCATTAGAAAAATGATGGAATTAAAATATGAAGTAGGGTAGTAGATCTTACCAAATAGTCTGGATTCCGTTTTAAGGGGGAAGAGAAACGTTGATCTTGGGGAGACTACCAACCCTTGTTGTTGTTGCCATTTCCAATTGAAGTCCCTTGTCTTGCAAGGAGAGAAAGAGAAAAGCGACCAATTAATTGATGTCTAAAGCGGAGCTCGCCCGTTTGGAGAAGTTATAGGAAATGACCTGAGAGTTGGAGTTGAGGGAGAAAGAGCACAAACAGATAGACATAGCTCTGGCTAAGGGAAATAAGGAGCTCTAGGAGACCGGCACGGTCATACAAAAAGACCATGTCGGAGCACTCTCCGAGCAAATACCTGTGCAGCTGGCTATGATTGTCAAGTGTTTTGCCAAGAGAGGGTTGGTGGAGCCTAAATGGATAGACATGGATCAACTGGCCACCCACTTCACAAATTATGATGAGGAAGGTGGCGAGCCAGATCAGCCGGGAAAAGTTGGATGTGGGGGCAACGATAGTTCCGCAACCACTTGGGCCCTTTGTCATTTTCAACTTTTACCTGTAACTTCAAGATTTTATAGGGAATCTGTTTTGCTCGCTCATGCCTAACTGGCAGGTCAAATATTGGTAAAAACACTACATAAATTAAGCAAATATGTGTTCAACATATCAGATGCAAAACGACGACAAATTCTTCGATAATACAATATTATCGTCAGCTTTGCGTATGTTTTTTGTTTGTTTATTTTCATGAGTAAATTAGGAGTTGATAATGTAATTTATGTTAAATATGCGTCGAATATGTTCAACGTAAGTTTTTTGCATTAGATGCACGTCTTATTTGCATCAGTTACCATTGAGACGATTTTTAATCTGACATGAAGTTTTTGCATCTGATGACTGGTAGATTTACAACATAATATAAAAGAAAAACAAAAAAAATAATTGTCACCAACAATATGCCCTATTTGATTTCCTTGTTTAAAATAATAGAAGCAGGAAGTAATTGACTTCCGTAGCATGTATGCTTTGCATATTAATCCCTTAGGATTTGCTTTATTCTTAATGATTTTTTTTTATTTTATTTAAAAATATGTAACACAAAGATATTCTACATTGAATATGACAGTACTTTAGATAAATTGCAATAGATCGGGAAGTCAAACCTCCAAAGGAATATACATCCTTTTGTACTGCACTGGACCCCTTAGTATAGTTTCATAACATAGCTGTATAGATAGATCCTCCATAGAGTTAAAGAAAACAGGGGGAATATTCTCAACAAGTCAACATCCAGAGTCCTTATACACAACTCCCTAAAGAATCTACTTATTTCAATTAAGGTATCAAGCACTAGCTTTGGGAGTGCATGAAATACAATAAGTAATAAACACTACAAAAATATATGACATTTATGACTATTCATGCCAAAAACCTTCCCCATTCTCAAGTCAAAATAGTGGCTCAAATTTGAGACACAATAGAAAACTTTTAAAAAATTCTCCCACTCAAATATTTTTCTTCGATGATCTAGTGTAAGATAGTGTGTAGCTTTGAGCTTTTATTAATTTATCTGCATTTGTCTTTTGAGGTTCGAAGGTCCTTTTCTTGCTACACTCTTCAGGTACGATCTAACTTTCACATTATATTTTATTTTAACCTTGATATTCATCACAATATTGAAGATATTATAAAAAATCTCTTCTTAATATGCATAACATCGAGATTATGTATAATCAGACAAGTATCGTGTTAAATCATGTAAGGAGCTATACACATAGAAGCGAACGGCCTTTGAAACCAAGGTACAAGCGGAAAGTGAAAGAGAAACTTGTTTGGAATATTTTGCTCATTTTTACCCTTTCCACCCCTTTGCTTGAATCTATCACACAACAAAATCGGCAAGCTGTCTTGACTGCATCAACCATATAATATATCATGCAGTGGTTAACACGACAATCAATCTTCTCATATTCTACCCCTAAATTTTACACTTAAAAGCTCTAGGATAGAGGACACATGAATTATGTTCAGGTCGAAAGCCTATGACATACGACCAATCTAACAGCTTGACATAAATGTTAATAGTTCTTAAACACATTGAATAAATGATACATGACAATAATAATAATAATAATAATAATAATAATAATAATAATAATAATAATCTTCATCATCGCCATCATCACCAACTCAAGTGAACTTTCAAAAATCACTGAAACAAAGAACTTAGGATAGGTCATTTGAGCTATGGTTTCTCTGTCCCTCGCCCTTTTCATAGAATAAGGTGAGATGATGCGATTGAGTGGTGGACAACCTTCAGGAAATGATCAAGACAAAACATGAAGTAAAGATAGACTTAAACAACATAAACACTTAAGCCTTTGAGGTTGTTCGTCTAGCATGATGTAAATCCTCACACTATCCTTTAGGTTTTCTAATGATTGTGTATCATCTGATATAAGCCATAACTCCTTTCAGAATTCTGAGGTTATCAATTTGGTATGATTTAAACCCTCATATCTTCATAGGCTGTATCTGTTGATCGTGTGTCGCACAAAATAAATTCTAGATTTAAAAAAGAAATGACAGGAGTAAACATCAAATAACATCATTTTAGAATACAAAGCCAAACAATATGATAGATTTGAAAGTTATTGAGGTTCTCCACGTAATCTATGATATCCTATATATTTTATTTCTTTGGATTCGAAAAATAACTATTCCACATTGAGTCATTTCCCAGTTAGTTTTCCTTTAAAAAATCATGAAAACTAAACTTTGAATTCTTAAAAATAAAACCCAGATGTTAACCGAGAGTTTGCTTAAGTGACTTCATTTGCTTAAGATGTAATTAAATATAGGGGCTTGCACGTATAGGAGAATCAGTAACCCAAATAATATAAACCATATCTACCCTTATATTAGGTAGGGGAATGATCCGTTGAAAATTTCATAGACCAAATAAATATAAAAGATATTTTAGTTTGAATAATTGAGATTATTATCGAGTGATATTCTCGTCTTTCTGAAGAATCACTTCTAATATTGTGCTCGGTTATTTAAACTATTGAATATATGAGATCTGTTCAGTCTCATTTTTCAAAATTTAAAAATTCCCTTTTTTTAAATTTAAAATTATATATATACTATATTAAATCAGTTTCAGGTACCATAAATATTTAACAGATCATCAATTCAATGAGTCTTCCCGTAGATGGTGAGGCATGAAAAATTATGATCGTATAGATCTCGAGTTTGTTGCGAAAGCACGTAACATGAGGCTTGACATATGCTCAGATGGCTTATGACTATTCGGCCAGACAGTGACTCTCTACTCGAGTTGGTCAGTGATCATTACACAATAGAATCTTCCCCAAGAGATGTGCAATACAACTTCATTCTTATTCCTGACCATGATTATACCAAGTCCCAACAATCCTAAAGGTCAGATTGATGCATACTTATACCCACTGATAAATGAGCTGCAGATTCTCTGGGAAAAAGGCGTCGTGACTTATAATGTTACTATGAAACATAATGTTTTGATGTAAGCAACACTAATGTGGATAATAAGTAATTTTCTAGTATATGAAATATTATCTGAATGGATCACTGCGGGAAAGTCAACATTTTCATATTTCATGAATTCATCTAAGGAATTCACACTTTAGTATTGCAAGAATAATTTATGGCTTCGCTGTCCCTGTCTGTTTCTAGATGTTGAACATACCTTTAGGAGGAACTGAAGTGCATTCAGAAGAAATAAAATTGAAAAATCAATGTCACATCGATTAGTTTCTAGAGAAGATTTATTTTAGATTGTTAGAGACGTTCCAAAGATCAATGTTAGTCCCGAACTATTTTTGCACCGTCCATCAGGTTTAGTGTTGTTCATAATTGGTTAAAAAATCAATTTCTGGGATCTACCTTATTGGAAGGATAACATGATTAGACATAATTTTGATGTGATTCATATGAAATTTTTTTTTTTTGACAATATATTCAACATTGTGATGGATGTTAATGGAAAAACTAAAGATAATGTGAATTCCAGACTATAATTGAAGGAGATTTGCATAAGACGGGAGCTAGAGATCTAGAAAACTGTTGCTGACAAGCTTTTGAAGCCTAAAAGTAAAATATTCTTTTACTTTGACACAACGAAAATTAATTTGTAAGTAGCTTCAAGCTTTTAAATTCCCGAGCATATATGCTTCAAATTTGAGTCAATGCATTGATGTGAAATGAAAAAATATTTAAAATGAAAAGCCATGATTGTCATATTGTTCTAAAAAATTTGATGCCAACCACATTTAGCTATTTTTTGAGAGATATTTTAATCCCTAGATTGAAATTAGTGTGTTCTTTAAGGTGATATATAAAGTAAACATTCTAATAATATTATGCAAGCTGAAAAGAATGTTCTCACCAAGACTTTTCGACTCCATGGAGCATCTACCAGTACATCTACCTCACGAGACCTTATTTGGAGGACAAGTACAGTATCAATTGATGTATCCATCTAAGAGGTACATAAAATTTTTAGGTAATACTTCATAAATAATATTGTGAAATTATATTGATTAATAATTATTTACAAATTTTTGAATAAACAGAAGTGAACTGTAAAGAATAAAGCATGACTAGAAAAATCCATATGTGAGACATATCTAATGTAGGAGGCCACCTCTTTCTGCCCCTACTATTTCATGCAAGAAGAATCCACACCTTTAGCTATGGCCCCCCTTCCTCAACACTTTCTGTTTTTTAGCAGTTTAGTGAACCATCAGGGATGTACACATCACATTATTTTAGTGATAGGGAATTTTGAGCAGTGACACTTTATATTCATTTTTGTGATGATGTTTAACCCTTTATTGTGTAAGACACTAAATTTTACTAATAGTTTATTCTTCCGGGTGAAAATATTATAGTGAGCTAATCCATAGTTTTTTCATTGTGGTAACAATTTATTCTTAGAATCATTGAACTAATTTGAGGATGAAATCATAAGCCAAAGAATAATTTCTCCGTTGATTCACAACATATGTAAGTTAATGTTTAGCAAAACTATCAAAGAACTATGATAATTATTATTTGGTATCTTCAATGACATGAGAGTTTTTTTATGAATTACTATATTCATGATCGAAACAATGGAGTAACAGTCCGGGCTTGATAGATCTTGCTTAGGGACCTATGCACATCGTAAAATTTTGATAAATTTATGATGTGAATTGCTACTAGTTACATATGAGATCCATGTCCATAGAAAAAAAAAAAAAAAGACTTATAATTTTGGCGTTTGTGTAAAACTAAATAATAAATTGGATGATGAGAAACATTACTATGCAAACCTCGAAAAAGTTGTTAAACATTTTTAGGGAGTATATGTTATATTTGCTTGGATTCACATCTTTTCCTTACTATCACTTTAAGCTTTATATTTGGATTGTTGTTCCAAGTCAGGTCTTTTTTAAAAGGGCTGGAAGTATCTCTATCCCTCTTGATTTCTATGACCGTTGGTTCTCCTGGTTGATTCTCCTAGTTTGGCCGTCAAGATTTGCTTTTCTTGCCAAGTGTTAGTATGACTCATATATCAAATAAGGGACAGTTGTTGGAGCGGAGAGAGCGAATCAAGGGAGTTACGTTATATGGGTTGTGGGTGCGGGGGCAACGCCCCACGGTATGACAAATGAGTAATTTGTTAATTACATTTTGTACATCTATGATTATATATATATTCCTGTTTGTAACCCTTGGGCTTAGTGTATTCTATACTATTTTTTTTCTGAAATTGCAAGAAAAATCGTTGCTATGCTCCTGAGAATACAGACATCTTTTCCGAACCTCATTAAATCTCTCTGTTTCTTCTAAATTTATTTTAATTCTTACTTTTCCTCGCCCTATAATTCCAATACCAAGTTTCAAGAGTGTTTTCCTTTCTGCTTTGATACGTGCCAATAAACTGAATGAAGCAAGTCACTTTGACACTCAAGGCTCCGAATTACCTGAGGTGACCGGTTTGACGGAGTTAGCTTAGAAACGAGGTACAGAGTCGCTTTTGGCTGCCTTTGTAGGCACACTGTTTACTCAGTTCGGTAGTTGCAACGAAGTGACATTTATGATTTATTAAAGTTATTTAGCTGTTATCAATATAAATAATAACTGTTAGATGTTAAACATATAAATATAATTTCTTAAGATCTTAAAAAAATAACAATGAGAAAGCAATGGAAGCAGCTCATTCTACTTCTGAAGCCAATCGGTGCTCGTACGGTAAGAAACCAATGGTCGGCCCCATCTGTCCACGTGTCAAGATCGTGAGGTGGAGGACGAAAGAGGCCCGGGAGGCCAGCGCCGGCGGCCTTTCCAATACAAGATGGCAGCAGCAAGGCCTCCTGCTATGGTGGGGCCCACAGCAGATGAGGTCGATTGCAGCGAAGATAAAATCCCAGAAAAGCCCCCATACAAAAAGGTTTATTAGAAATGCAATTTTATAATTACCGAAAATATATAATAAGGGTTAGGATTGAAGAGAGAAAGGTAGTGGTGGGGTTGGTTGCAAAATGTCAAACGCTAGACAGCCATTCTGGGAAATTGGGTCGCTGACACGACCGATGATGAATTGTCGCCAGAATAGCGTCATCAGCCACCCTGCCGAATTTAATTAGAGGGTAGTGGCGAAAAGTTATGCGAATTGATTTTACTATATTGTTCACGAGAATTGATTTTACTATATTGATTTTACTATAGCTTTTAGATTTCAATAATAATTCTATCTGAAAAATTATTTTCTTGAAAAGAAATTTATTCAACTATTAGAAATAGACTAATTAATCAACTAAATATTCTAAGTCCTAATAATCCTATCTATTTGTATCCATGGTCTTTGTAGAATGCATGTGCTTAGAGGAGTCCCTAACATGGGCCCATCTCTGATGTGTATGAATCACTTGAAAAAGTCTTATTTTATATGGCTTTCAATAGCTCCTCCGTTAATGCCTTTTTCTGGTGGTAAATGGTGACTACTTCATTCTTCTAACAACACATAAGTTCGTGATTCTTTATTATCCTTCAAGTTTTCATGTTTTATATTAGGTAATCGGGTGATCTACTAGTAGTGCAAGATCTTCTCCAACCTTGGGACCCTTGAATATTTCTATCTTTCCCATTAACTTTTTCATTGCTAGACCTCTCTATTTTGCTGCTTTTTTGTTGTAGTAAATCAAATCTTCTTCTTGGTATCAATCTGTATTCATTAAAATTTTAGACTCCTCTCCAACATTGGTATCAATGCCAAAATGCTATCAATATGATACGTAAACTTTTTTAAAAATAAAAAAAATGATAAATATATTGAAGAAAAGAAAAATAAAAAGAAGAAAAAATGACAGTTATAAGAGACTAGGAGTGAGACGCTACAAGTATTAAGCAAATTTGTGTCGGTCATATCAGACGAATTGAACGCAAATCCAACAATATTCGATGTTTATCGGTAGATTTGCATCTGATTTACGTCCGATTTTTTCGTGGGTAAATCGGGGGCGGTCGATAATAATTGTTCTATCCATTTTGTGTCAAAATATTATGATGTAAAGTATTTGAGTCGGCTTCTTCATTATATTACCATCAGATTTGCATAAGCTACAGAGGCATTGAATTTAGCATCTAAAAACATCGACCAATAAAATAGTCCATGTGATTATCTTCACATTTGTTGGGGGGGGGGGGGGGGGGGGGGGGAATATCGAAGAACGAAGGAATAATATTATCAATCTAGTGTTTGATTATTCCACGCAACAAAACCGATGCAAACCTGCCACATAGAAAAAAAAATGTAAATAAGCAATTATATTTCCACAACTGAACGCAATAAAAAATTCACATCTAAAACAAATTTTATCCAGCCATATCAGCACAGATCAAAAATCAAATACATATCATTAATAAAATTAAGATACTGTAACAAATTGTCTCAAATAAGAATAATAAAATTTACAAAAAGTTTCACAATAAATATTCAAACTAATGATGACAAATAAAAGAAAATATAAAAAGAAATTTCTCATCATCTCCCTCCTCATCCTCCTCCTCCTTAATACATATTGAGATGGAAATTCCATATTCACATCGCAACGAAATTTTATCCAACCTTATCACATATCAAAGCTCAAATACATATCATTAATGAAAAAAGATACTATAACAATTTTTCCCAGATAAGAATACTAAAATTAACCAAAAATTTCACTACAAATGTTCAAAAAATGCTTGCAAATAATTTAAAAAAGAAAAACGTAAATGGAAACTCCTCCTCCTCCTCCTCCTCCTCCTCCTCCTCCTCTTCCTCCTCTATGGATGTTATAGTCCTCAAACCTATGTCAGCCTTCTAGCATCTACTCTCACAACTAACGAATCTCTTCGTTCATTGTAACCACCTGTTTGATATGAGCCTCTTGGTATGGCTGTAAGGAGCTAAGGGAACTCAGTACGAGACCACGGGAGAGCTTAACCTTGAAGGCTATGATGCCCTTCGCGCCAAGGCCATAGACCCTCCAATTCTTCTTCATCTCAGCCATGGACCAAAGCACGTACTCGGACTATGTGGTGGTAAACCGTCTACCAGTGCTGCTGGTTGAAGTCTAGGCCTGAGTGGTTGAGTGCCTCTCTCAAAATTGCTCAAACTCCTTCTATATAATTATAATTTCAATAGTTAAAGTAAAAATAAACTTAAATTTTTTTTTAAAATATAGCAACCCACCCAAAATGCTCCCGAGACACATTGCACGGTTCCTGCGAGCTGATAAGTTCAGACATGCAGCTCCACAACAAATGGAGCACGACTGAGGTCCTTGGTCAGTGTAGCGTATAAAATTGGTTCGCACCACAAAATTACTTCAAAGATTAAATTTTTAAATATTTAAAAGAAGCTTACCAGCCTCTTGTAGTGCTTTGTATGGGGGATTGATCTGCTAATATGGAGCACAGCTCCCTTGGACCCTTGTGTCTCCTAGTTCACCCAATTCATTCTCTTTTTCCTCTCATAGTCAGAAGAATCTCAAATTGTGTTCAACTAACTCCAAAGCCCCTCACCTATCTAGACAATCCACTTACCCCTTCGACAGACTATCATGAACATGTCTCCAAGGTGATGCCTATCTCGAATCTCGAAGATTCAACGGATCTGATGGTAGTGCACTAGGAGCTAGGTGAATGACCCATGCAATGTAAAAATTAATCCATGTTGTAAAATAAAAAAAATTAAATATACAAATTTGATTCAAATTAAATGATCATACCTTGAACTCCTTGAACCACAAGTTCCGAGTAGCTGCAAGGGTCTGTTTGTTAAGAGATAGGCATGATCGTACCACTCCTGATAATCTCTCTGTTGCAAGTGACATTCAACTTATGGGGAATTAGTCTACTTAAGAAAAAAATTAGTTACAATAAAATATATAACAAAAAGAAAAAACATAATATAATACTAAAACGAGTTCCCTTCTCGCAGTAAATGTACCTTAAGGAGGGACAAGAGTCGACTGGCCAGGCTCAAGTGGATCGAAGCAGGTGGGCCTTGAAGTGGTAAGGCAGTATGTGTGCAAGAAGTAATAGAATTTACAGCAGGTGGGGAGTAGGTCCGGAAGCATTGTTATATGAGGTGGTGCAGCTGTGGGTGCGAAGCAGGTGTCACAGGAGGAGTGGCAGCAGTGAGTGCAGAAGCATGTGTCATACGAGAGGGTGGCAGCAGTGGGTGCAGGAGCAGGTATCACAGGAGGGGTAACAATAGCTGGTGCAGGAGCAGGTGGGGGAGCAGTTGTGGAAGCATTAGCAAAAGTAGATGACGTCCTCTTTATTCTACAATAGGTGCCCTCTAGTGTCCCTAGAATACGGGGTCTCTAAGGTGGCTGACCACCTGCACCACCTGTGACCATTTATAAACAAATGAATAACATTAGTAAGAATAGTACTGATAGGAAAAATAATCATGCGTAGAAAGACATGATGCAATAAAGGTAAGACACAAGTAGTAGTTATATCTAAGAACAAGAAAAATGAGAGTAAACACTTGCCTTAAAACAACATAAGTCAAAGAGAAAAGTAGCTATAGTGACCACTAATATAAAATTACATACTTTTTTATTAATTTCATTAGAGGAACTCATCGTCAAAGATGAACCTAACAATTTTTCTTAACTCTCATTATCATCCTCGTCCGTACCATGAAGAACCTCTTCAAAAATTCCTGTGATATTGGTGCAATTTTTTTAATTTGCCAAAATTTATGAACTCAGATTTATATATATATATATATATATATATATATATATATATTGATTTAGTTTTCTATTGAGTCACACAATTAAACGTAAGTATACGTATCGCTCAAGTAATACAGAGCTCTAATGGAGTCTTGGTTATCGATCCCACGAGGAGGCAATTTAGTTTGTTACGTAGCACAAAAATCACTTCACGAATCACAACACAATTGCATTATTTACTAATAATTAAAGACAAACAAAAAATTGCAGTTAATAATTCTACTAAAGTACGTTCCAACTTCCTAACAAAGTTAACTAACACAAGAGTAAATTTATAACAAAAGTTCAATTGCAAGGATGAATCTTCCTCCTCTCCAATGATAAAGTGATGATTTAGTGACATAGATCAGTGATGCAGATGTATTGTGCCAATAAGGAGTATTCCAATTCTTTACCCTCTTCCAAGCACATAAAAAACATTGGTTAATCCTAAGTTCAGTCCCCAAATCCGTGGTTAGGCTGGGAGGGTACTGGCTCTCACTCCAGAGCTCCCACTTCCCTTCGCCTGTAGACTAACTCTCGCTTTGGTTTCTAAACCCTAGGACCAAATTTGGGATTTCAACTTGTTAATTTAAAATCTCCAATTCTATGCCCATCAAAATATATCTTCCTATTTATTTGCACTCAACCCCCATGAACTACGTCACTCATTCATGGACATTGAATGTGACCTTCACTTTTGTTGTGGAACTCATAATCCTTTCGGAGCATATTTTTCCCAACAAGTTTTAACAATTCAATTAGCTAGATCAAAAATTAAATGAAGTATGAAGTGAAAAGGTCATCACAAATTCTCCATAATAAATCCGCACATCATTTCCATATCACAACATCAACATATCACATGGAAAGAAGGAAGACAAAGAAATCTACTCAAGACTCACGAGGAAAATACGACAAAATATGGATTATATATATATAAGCAACATCATACAAACAAAGTAAAAAAAGATTCTTCCCCAAACGAATCTCAAGGAATTCCTTTGACTCCTCTTCTTTCTTCACAACAACACACAATTCTCTCTTTAGATAAGTAAGGAAGAAGAAATCTCTCACTTTTCCTCTCCTCCTACACTCCTTAGAAGAGAACACACACAAAACCTAGATGGACTCTCTACACTACAATAATGAAAAGACACTCTCTCTCCTCACTCACACACACTAAAGACTCTCTTCCCCTCTCTAAACTTGGCTCCAAAACAGTTTGAATTAGGCTGTAACTGATTTCCCAAGTGTTTCCTTAAGCATCCCTCTAAAATCCTGCCAAATACTTTGAATCTAGTTTAAAATCGGGATAGGGCGCGGTCAGGTGCAGGATAGGGTGGCATCCGACACTATTTTTCGCCTTCTGGTCAAAATGCTGGTGACAACGAGGTTCAACTCTAGTTCAATAAAATGCATTTTTGCTCCATTTTGCTCCAAATTTGCTTCTTTTTTCCTTCCTTTTGCTCCAAAGGCCTAAAATCATTGTACCTGCATGAAATCTTGAAAAATACCTTTCTTTAAAGTTCAATATAATCGAAAATTAGTATGAAATAGACATTAAGAAGCTATCAAATTTTCAGTGGATCAGGTATTTTTTAGCACAAATATTTCATCATTTGTGATGTGTTGACCTCATTTTTGATGAGGTCTTCCCTTCTTCTTTTTAGTGCTTAGGATCTAGCCTTAGGCTTTTCCTTTGACTATCTTAGAGGACTAGAATTGGGACCCACCTTTTAGAAATTCAAAACATTTCTAAACTCCCCGCAAACTCCACAAATTCGACCATAGACCCCTAATCACCTAGAGGGTTGAAATCAAATGTGGAAGTTTAAAGGATGAGTTCCTATAGTGGCTCTTCGGCCTTAGGACTACCCCGGGCGGCTCGGTCCGATGAGGGGCCGACTTACACACACTACACTTATACACTACACTTACACACTACATTTCCACACACTTCCTAAAACCACACCCATACCCAACTTGACCTCCCGACTCATGTAGGTGATTCACATGGATGGTCCTTAACCCCTAAGCCCTCGCTAAGAGGGTTAGGAACAACATAAATGAATGCCTCAAATGAGTCCTCTCATGGCTCATATGGGCTTGAAATGACTTCATGGCTCAACCAAAATGACTTATTTCCACTTACATCCACCCAATCTTCAATTTCCCAAATTTTCAATTTTTGACCCCTGGACCCTACACCTACTAAACCTACCCAAAACCTCGAAATTACCCAAATTTTTGCAAAATTTCCAAATTACCTAAAATTCTTCAAAATTATTCCCAAACATTTCTACACCACTCAAATTGACCATCTATATCCAAAAATACCAAAAATTCCAAGAAAACCTCCCAATACCCTCCAAATACCCAAAATACCCTTCTCGACCCAAAAATTCAAAAAATTCAGAAAATTCCCAGAAAATTCCAGAAAATCCTAAATATTCCCAATTTCATTTTGTCCAACTACACCATGGGCCAATTTTGTCAATTTACCCTACTTTTGTCAAAACCCCCAAATCGACCCATTTTAACCCAAAGTGAACCCAATGTTAAACCAAACCTATCCAATTGACCCCAATTTTGGTCCAATTCAATTCTAAACTTCAATTCAACATTCCCAATACCAATTTAGACCAAATCCAAGTCCAATTTGATTGACATTTGGATCCAATCTCACTTTTGGCCTTAAAGCCCAAATTTGGACCCATGACCCAAACTTAACCCAAACTCACCCAATTCAACTCCAATTAACCTCAAATCTTTTCTAAATCTTCCTTAACATTCCCACAAACAAAACCCTAACATGATTTGCCCAAAATTTAGACCCAAACCCTACTCAAACTCAACCCAAGGTTAAAAGGCCCATTTTCGACCTAAGCCCAAACCTAACCCAAATTCAACCCAATTCAAATCCAAATCACCCTCAATTTTTTTTCAAATCACTCATGACACATCTATGAGCTAAACCCAACAATTATTTGGCCCAACCTCTTTACAAAATTCCCATCCATAAATTCATTTTTAAACTTAAGGGCCCATTCCTTAAACCACTTTAAAAGCCCATTTCCTTCAAAATTCAAAAGCCCAAATCTACCCTAAAGCCCACATGACATCTCCATTTGTCATCCATTTAATTAAATCCATTACCTAAGTCCTAAAATCATCATTGAATTATTCCAAATGAAGCTTCATCCAAATTCCCATTAAATTACCAAAAATTTCTTAAAACCCATTTTTATGAAATCGACTCAACTTTCCCCAAGCCAAAGACAAGCCATGCAAGCCATTGACAAGCCACATGAAGCCATGGGAGGCTTGACATGTGACCATGCCATTAATGGTAAAAGGAGGGCTCCTTTCCTAATCTTTCATTAAGCCTTTTTTACCTTAAGCATGTCACACACTAAACCATGTTTAGCCACCTCATCATGGATAGAGACCACACCACTCTCTCTGGTCGACCTAACCGATCCTCTCAGCTCCAAAATCAGTGCCATGGGGAGGTGAACCAAGCCCAAAAGGTGGGTTGACCCATTTGGACCCAAAATAGGCTCATCCCCCATTCCATTTCAATCCAACTCCTTTACACATGGCATTTGCCAATCGCCTACACTAAACCCCAACCCCGACCCACCCGACCAAGATGGTGACCATCGCTCGGCCGGCCGGCCACCAGGCCGCCGGAAAACACCATGGCCGAGAGTTCACATGTGAGCCAACATTGAAATTCTCACTTGCTGAGCCGCCCCATCCCCGCTGGCTACCATGGCTGATCTTCTCCTCACTCGCAGCAGCTCGATCCCAAGCCCTAACTCCCCCGGGAGGCCTTCCACCCTCTCCTATTTAAACCCCTCACCCTCTCGGCCAAAGAGGTGCTGAACAAAAAACCTTAAGGAAACTCTGCCAAAATCACTCCACATCACTCTCCACACATAGAGCACTAGATCCCCACTGAATTCCAGCCCCAATTCCCTCTAGCTGAGCCCAATTTTGAGCTCAAACTTTAACCCAAAAACCAGGACACTTCTCCACAACGAGCCAATTCCCAAATCGATTGGCTCTACACCTTCACTCGTACCAAGAGAAGGTGTCCACCATCAAAAGCCCCATCTCCAAGCCACCCGCCTGCTCCGCCCTCCAAGCTTTGTGATCGGGCTTGGTCGAAATCATATCCAGCAATTCACTGCACTGCAGAGACTTCATCCGGAGCTTGCAGGACCCAATCGAAGGCGCAACAACTCTCGATTGAAGCCACACTTCTCTCGAGCCAAGGTATGAGCTAACTCTTCATCCCGAGCTTCCGAAGATTCTCCATTTCAAATGCCTTAGTTTCAATGCATGTTAACCGTATGGATGCGTTCGTCTCTTCAAGACGAATCCATAGTAGTATAAGAACGTAAAAATCCATCGAGAATCGAGTGAGATCTTAGGGATTTAGTGTGGACGCGCTCTCGGGCGAGAACACTCGGGGACGATGAACGGATGCCGTCCATTCAATACACGCGCGGACGAGCGGCTCGGATGGCGTCGGACCGAGAAACGGTGCGAGAACCGCGGGGCCCGGGCTGCCGACTCGGATGGCGGCGCCCAATCGCAGCGCGACACGTACCCCTTCGGAGTCGCCGATGTTTCGCCGGCGCCGCGTGGATAAGTAGATAATTAGGGTATTTAATGGATTTATTAAATATCGAAACTTCAAAAATCCATATCTTTGTGTAGAAAAATCACAAAAATAAAATAAAAATACCCTCTCGCTCGATGAACGGAGGAGAATAATGTGGAAAAGAAATCATTTAATTTCATCAAGTATTTTATTTTTTATAATTTATTTACTCTCTGCATACATTTAATTCTCCATGCATGTATACAATTCACCATGGCATGAGACCATAGGGCTTTTGAAGCCTCTGAACTTGGGAACATTCCCTGAATTTTCCAAGGTCGAGGCCATCTCTGTGAAAAGTTATTTATTTTTCAAATGCATGTTGCTGTTTTGAGTATTTTAATTCCAAAAATTAGCATGTTGTGAAATAAATTCTAGGAAAATTTGGTGATGTTCCTTATGACCAGAGAACCCTAGGAAAAATAGATTTTGGCTTAGTTCATTCAGAACAACTCTAATTGGCTTAAACACCCAAAATAGGTCTTTAATTAATTAGAGTTAACCAAGCATCAAATTGACTTGAAATCAATTCTCCACTGACCTTTAGGATCAGAGGAATCCACCATAAAAATTTGAGGTCAATTGGACTTGGTTAGCCCCACTAATTGGGTTGATTAAGTCACTTAGCCATTTTAAACTTTAAAAATTCATAACTTTTAAAATACTTTTCAAAAATTCACCAAATTGGTTTTGGAGCCTCTCTGATATCAGGGGAACCCAAGAAAATTAAAATTTCAATTTTCTAAAAAAGTTGATTTTTAATAATATTTTAATATTTTTAATAATTAAAAAATAATAAAAATCACAAAAATAATAAAATTCACCAAAATGTCACATTTTGAATTCTAATCACTTAGGAACAAATCCCACATTTTTCCTAGGTCTATTTAGTGAGATATTGAATTTTAAAACCCTAGGGTAATTTTAAAATTAAAAAAAAATGTATTTTCTAGCATTTTCACTAAAATAATTATAATAAATCATAGAAAAATCAGAAAATTGCAAAATTTGTTTCTCTGGTTTCCTTGATATCAGAGAGATTTTTGAAAAATATAAAATCCATTTTTCAACATTTATTTTATTTTTAAATTAATTAACACTCCAAAACTTAAAATAATTATAATAAAAATAATATAATTCAAAAAATCACCAAAATTGGTCCAAGTGCTTCTCTGGTCATTAGGAATGTCCCCTAATTTTCTTAAGGACAGAAACTTTCCCTTGGTCATGTTATCAAATTTTCCTTGAAAATCTCCATTTTCCACCAAAAATAATTATATAAATAAATTAAATACAGAAAAATCACATTTTCTCCTCTCATGTCTTTATTGACATATGAGTGAAGTCACATAAAAATTTCAAATTCATTTAAGTTCAATTTAGTGAGTTATGAAATTATTAAGCTTAAGGGGTAAAATGGTAATTAAACTTTTAACCCTTAATTAAAACTTTAGGTTTAATAAAAATCAACAAGTAAAATATTTGATCTTAATCTGATTTGGATGATTGAAATTTAAATAATTAAAGGGTAGAAACCCATTAAATAATTTTAAAATGATTAAACTTTAATTGAATAATAGATTAAATTTGGAAGAATAATAAAATCGGAATTATTAAAATAAGGGATATTTATTAGGAAGAGATTTATTCTTTAATTTAAAAATCCCTAAATTAATCATCTCATTAATGTTCAACTTTTAATTAAAATGATAATTCAAATTCAAAATATTAAAAGACTTAATTAAATTATTAAACTCTTTTGAAATTTCAATTAAAATTAAAAATAAAGTAAATTAAAGATAAATTAAATTAAAATTAAATTAAATTTAATAATTAAATTAAATTAAGACAAATTAAATTAAATTAAATTAAATTAAAATTAAATTAAATTAAATTAAATAATTAAATTAAATTAAATTAAATAATTAAATTAAATTAAATTAAATTAAAAATTAAATTAAATTAAATTAAATAATTAAATTAAATTAAATCAAATCAAATTAATTAAACACCAAATCAAATTAAATTGAACTATGTTAAATTAAATTAAGACTCAAATTAAATTAAATTGAATTAAATATAACATCACCTAAGACATAAAGAATTAAAATAAATGAAAAGCAACTTCGAACACTATTCCAAATTTAAACCCTTTAACTTAAATCAAATCATTTGAATACTAATTTACCCTCGAAAGTTTTAGTTATCATAACTCCTAAACGTAACATTAAATGAAATGTTACTTCACTTATAGGATATTCAAATATCCTAGTTCACCGAGCAAGATAACAATAAAACTTAAAACTCTTGGACGATTAATTCATTTATATAATTAAATTCATTCGGACTTAAAACAATCCTAGAAATATTGAAAAGATGTTTAAGATTCCTCTTAAACACTTCCTCAATATGATAGGATATTTATAAGAACAATCGGATTTAATTGTTCTTTGATGAAGAAAATCGTCCTCAAGCAAAAACACAAAGAACCTAGACGTCATAGGAAATGACTAGCTATAGTGATTAGGAATTTGGTAGAAAACCATAACCTTTCCCTTAGTTTTACCTAGGAACTTGCTTAAATATTCTAATTATGTTTTAAGTGCAGCTTGGGATGACGGGAAGACCCTCCATGTACGCTTTTATTTTTATTGCAATTTATTTTCTGCAATTTACTTTCGCAATTTACATTATCGCAATTTATTTAACTGCATCGCACTTACTTTTCTCGCATGATAAACAACTCGTTGCATGAAAACCCACACCTTTAGGATAGACCCTAAAACTGAAACCAAATTAAGTTAAAAGTCATTGCAAGATAAAATTCACCGCCACAACATTTCAAAATATAAAACAACTCAAAATTTAATCACAAACGTAACACAAAACTACAATTACAACTAAATTAAAACGTCCCGTTGGATGATCGAGAATACCTCGGATGATGTAACCTACGTGTTGCTAACGGGATTTCCCACGGTCTAAATGAAAGTGTGGAACTCATTCAGTTGAGTTTAGCAAATTCATCTGGACTAAGTGAATCCGATAAAAATAATGATGCCGGAAGGATGGAACCGTGGGATCTTAACCGGTGTCGTTATAATCAACTTTAAGATTTGTTTTAATCAAAATACAAAACACTTGGAAATTAAGACCTCTCTAAACCAAAACACTTTTCTCATCCCCCGATTTATGATTTCTAAAACTAAACCTCGCAACAACAAGGAGCTTCGGAGCATGGTGGGCAAGCACGACCATCGTCGTCAGCAAAACTCGAACCTACTTCAGCAAAACTTTCCTAGAATTAAACAACAAGGTCATAGGACTTCGAGGTAGCTTGTCCTAGTGCAACATAAATCCTCAACTCTTAGTTAGGCATTTGCATACTTGCAAATTAAGCCCTAACCGATCTTAGGATTCCGAGGTAGTCGTCCGATACGACAATAAACCCTCACATCTTCTGTGCTATTTGTTTGATTTTATCATACAAATATAAGCCCTAATTAATTAAAATTGGCAAGATCGAAATATCTAAATAAACATTAGGACTTTCCTAAATTCAAGCCAAACAATAGGATAGTCGGGAAATTATCGAAGTTCACTTCGAATCGATGATTTCTCCTACCTTTCTTCCTTTGGATTCACAAAATAAAATGTTCCAAAATTTGATCCATTCCCTATCGAAACTCCAAAATTCAATCTTCGAAAACCTTAAACTTCGAAATTCTTGAGAGCAGTAATTATTGATTATTATCGAGAGTTTTCTTAAGTGATTCCCGTCACTTAAGATGTAATTAACTATAGGGCTTGCCCTTATAGGAATTTTAAAGAACCTGTGTAATATAAACCCCGTTTAATACTTTCATATTAAGCAGGGAATTTGTCGGCTTATAAAATTGGTTCGTGACCAAACGGATGTCACAAAACTTCTAGTTTATTTGATCGAGCCCCACCATCAAGCGTGTGTCTATCCTTAGTGATAGATACACGGCTTGTGGTGCGGTGCTCGTTTATATAAACTATTTCGGAATGTGAGATCGGCTTAATCTCATATCTTAAAACTTTCAAATTTAAAAATTATTTTCAAAGCCAAATACTACTTTCTAAATTATATATATATTTAAATCAAATTTAAAATTTAAATTCGCCGACAACTTCGTTAGACGACCCCTTTTCAAAATATCAACACAACCTAAAAATAGTGCCGACAAATTTCAGCGACTCTACTGGGACTATTCCTCTCTCCATTATAATCAAATAATTTCGTTTTCAAAAATCGGTAGTGTATCCATGTCCCTAATGGATCAAACTATCCTTCTTTCCGTTGGAATACTATGTTCATTTCTATCTCGAACAAGTATAGCCAACATTCTCTCGGATTTAGGAGCCACCGTTTAGACACCCCTAAACAGAGAGGTTCCGAGATCCTTTTACCTCATTTCGAGGTGGGTGGACCCCCGATAGGTGTTAGTTTAGGAGTGATCCTTCGAGTCGGGAAGTCTTGCTTAAGACTTTCTTTTCCTTTCCGAATCGGATTCCTTACCTTCTCTACACCTTTCGAACATTCCGTTCTAAATAAACAAACCCTCTAATAAGTGATTCTTTTAACAAATGATTCTTTTTTATAAATACATGAACAAAGAATGAGTTCGGACTCTTTTCAATTCCTTTCTTTTCGTCCTAAAGAAAAGAAGCATAACTTGGGATCGACAACCGAATCTACCTCGCGAAATGGAAGCCCCGAAACCGATTTTCTCCTTCACCAACGGACTCGGACTTCGCCGTCTATAAGGATGAGCCGCCCGACAATGGGGTCATCCGATTCGACAAGGATTTGAAAACACGAACGTCAAGGTCACCGACGTCTCCCTCTTCGCACCGACGAACAAGGTATCCGAAGCCGAGGAACCACCGCTCGAGTTCAACCTTAGGTCGACCCAAGAGTTTCCTCCCCCGCAAAGGGTCCCGACTAGGAGGAGTACCGCCGTCCGCAGAGGACCGTTCTCACTACCCCCACTCGGTCTAGTTGTTTCCGCACCTACCCCGACTTCGCCAAATCAAAGGGGAAAGAAATCCGGAACTATGATAAACCCGTTACCGCGGAGGGTACGGATCTTCCCGTAAGACCTTCCGTCTTCGAAATCGGGTCCAGCTCGAAGATTCCGTCGCCGACAAAGACCCAAAGAAGAAATAGAAATAGAAGGATCGCCAGGGAAACCGTAGCCGCCGAGATCGCCTTCCCGAGGAAATTCCGCAGTTGCCGAATATACACCGTTACCGTAATATACACCACTCGCCCGACTATATACCACTTTTGGGAGGAAGCAGGTTCCATCCCCTCTCCGCCGCAGGATGAGGAGAATGTTCGCAAGATTGCCGCCACATTACCACAACCCGCATACTACAACGATAGCCGCAAGAAAAGAACTAGAACTACGCCGTTTGCTCGACCGCAAACTTTGGTAGAAAAGCTAGCAAGGAAGGAAAACTCGCCCCGTGTCGGAAATTCTACGAAGGATAGGGCGGGTGCCGGTCAAATCCCGTCTCGGGCCTCGAGTAGAACCCGCCGTCATGATAGAAAAGCCAAGCAAGAGAATGAAGGCTAGCCCGCCCGTCGTAGTATCGTGTTACGGATTAGGAGGATACCACCTTCCAGCATTTGGTCGATGTGACCATCCGGTCCTAGACCTTCCGCCGCTAGAAGGATGGTGTGGCGTCCCACTACGGGGCGACTGAGACCGAAACAAGCAGCTCGAGAAAGAAAGTCTCGCCGGAGGCCGGAATCCGAAGAAAGCGCTACCGCGATGAAGGGGACTCGTGAAAAAGGACCCGGCAACCATCGCATGACAACCACAAAGATACACGAGAAGCTCCGCTAGAAGATGCCATGGATAAGCCGAGAACCGACATCCGACGGTTGGCAAAAGAAAGAGAAGAAAAGTTCGGAGATGAGATCGACTCATCGGAATTCATGGACAACGAATATGCGGAAATCAACATGGTCGAGACACGAGCTTCATCAGCTTCTCAAGGTGCTCCTCGAACCAGCAGAAAGAGAGGAGCCGAACCGATGAAGAGACAGCCTTCGGAAAAGGACGACACGATCGCTCAAATGGCGAAGAGGATGGAAGAGATGGCCATAGCTCTAGCCACTCTCCAAAGTCAAGTACAACCACATGAGAGACACCCCCGAAGTCATTCACATCGTAGACGGAGGAAAGGAGATTACATCCGTCAATGGGGATGACCAGCTGAAAAAGGATACAACACAAAGCATGATTCCAGAAAAGGATATCAAGAACTTGGTAGAGCAGACAGTGCGAGAAGCCCTAGCACAATCGAAGAACGGGACATCCATTCGGACGGGTAGACCTTACCCGAAGAATTCGACGCCGTCCAAGCACCCGAAAGGCTTCGTACCACCTCTCGTTTAAGACCTTCGACGGAACCGGAACCCCCGACAAGCATGTTGCACACTTTCGTGCCGCTTGTTGCAATGCCGGCGGGAGCGATGCGCTACTCTTCCGACAGCTCGTCAGCAGTCCGTCAGAATCGCCTTCGACTGGTATGCAGAATTACCCAACGGTTCTGTGAAGACATTCTCAGAGCTAGAGAGCCTCTTCATCAAGCGATTCGCCGGAGCTCAGCACCACATCACTATAGGTGATTTAGTGGTAGAGAAACAAAGGCCGAATGAAACTCTAGTGGATTACATACTTCGATGGAGAAATTTAAGCATGAAGTGTGAACCACAACTGCAAGAACAACATGCAATCAGCATCTCGCTTAAAAGCATTCACGGCCCGATAAGCACTTCTCCTCAAGGGATTCACTATTAAGACTTTTGAGAAGTTGTTAAGCAAGGCCGGAAGCTTGCAAGAAGAGGCGAAGCAATTAAGTTTCGCCGACAAGACTGACAAGCGTAAGCCGGTGAAGACTTTCGAAAAGAAATCCGGGGTCGTTGCAGAAGCATTGACAAAGGCAAACAACCGATGCAAATACCACCGTAACGGCCGCAGCAACCACAACAAAATTACCAAGCAACCCCGGTCCAAGCTATCGGCCGTCTCCGCAAGTATGAACAACCGTCTCGTCCGCAACGTACATCGAGGGAGCTTCGAGCAGAGAATATCCGTTCAAAAATGAAGCAAGACCGAAGATGTTCCGTAGCTTAATGAAAACTCCAGCATTTCCAACTGCCAGAGCCCAAAAGACCGGAGGAAGTCAACAAGAAAGGTGATCCCAACTTTTGCCCCTACCATCGGATGCTTCGGGCACAAGATAGAAGACCGCATTACCTTCAAAAGTCTGGCTCAACGACAACCTTCGGAAAGGAAATATAACAATCCCGAAGGAGTACATGAAGGAACCCCGTAAAGGAGGTTCCGTCAATGTTATCTCAACCGATCCCGTCATTCCGATAGATCCCTATGCAACCGACGATGGATGGACTACCGCCTCGGACGAGATCTTCGAAGAAGATTTTAGACAACATCCGAACCGCTTCGGTGCGAGCTTCAATTCGTAGTTCGAGACCCGTTAAGCCGGTACTATCACTTGCGATAGAAGAACCACCTCGACAGAGAAAATCGAAGAGAAGAAGAAAATCGACGAAGAAGAGGGGACCGAGATTCCTAAGGCTGGACTAGGGGCCGCTTATCCTAGGATAGTCGTTTCGATTCGGGGAGAAATCCCTCGAACCTCCGATTTTGTATGATTATCCGCTCACTTCGGTGGGATCATATAATGATAAGGGTGATGGCGTTGGCTACGTTTTCGATCGTTTCTAACGATTACGTAACTAGCGACAATCCGGGCGTCGATTTCGATACCAACAACAATTCTCAAATCATACAAGATCTCGACGATCAAAATGACGAAGAAGGCATCCATCAAGGAGGCTACGAGAGTTCAACAAGCAACGGCTCTATCTGTGAGTTTCGAGGAGCTCCAGTTACGATAGAGTTAGAGCCTTCGCATTTTGAAGATAATCCGAAGAGCTCGTCATTCCGATTCAGTGAGGAGACACCGACAAACTCAACACTAGATTCGAAGAAATTACGAAGTCAACCTAAGAAATGGAAAAGTTCTACCTCCAAGAATGGGTCCAAAAGACAAAGGAAAGCAGTGGTTGTTCAAGAAGAACCAACCCCAAACGAAGAAATACCCATTCGAGAAGAAGCCGAGACGCAGGAGAACAAAGTGGACTACAACGTGCTAGCCCATCTTAGGAAACTACCGGCCAAACCGAGCATTTACGATGCTCTCATCTTATCAAAGGAGATGAGAGAAGCTCTGATCAAGGCCTTACTTGATCCGGAAATTTGCTTAGCTCAAATGGCCGGAGATTCCTTAGATGAGGTTTGCTCGTTAAAGGAACAACGAGGTGTTACCTTCACGGACAATGACCTACTACTTGGGACGCAGCATCACAACCGACCATTGTACATTTCAGCTTACGATTGGGAAGTTTACGCTCTCCGCAGTTTTGGTGGATCCAGGAGCATCAATCAATATAATGAGTCTTCGAACACTAAAGCATACTTGGAAATCGATGCTCGTGAGCTCGAGGCCGACAAAATGTTATTAAGAGGATTCAACCGTAAAGGAGAAAGAGCCCTCGGGTCAATAACGCTATCGATGAAGACCGGTGATTTAGCAAAGACAACCGCAAAATTTCATATAATCGATTCAGAAACGTCGTTCAACGCTCTACTGGGCCGACCATGGATACATGAAAACAGGATGGTACCATCATCTCTACACCAGTGCATCAAGTACTACGATGGAGGGGAACAGTGCATCAAAGGTGACTTACAACCATTCTCCGTACATGAGATTGGAGTCCATGAAGATGCAGCTTATTATGCACCGCCGAAGAAAACAATCTTCTCCAGAGATACCATAACAAATGAAGCAAAGAAAGTTCGAGACAACGAAGAACCCGAAGTTCTAGTCCAACAGCTCACTCACCACTCCCTTCCGGCGAGATGGTGAAGGTTTCTCCACAACTCGCATCCGAGGTCGAGGCCGGGACGAGGCCGTGGTAGAGACACTAGGACAATCGGACGAAGAAACCAGCCATCAATGTTGATCGGGAAGATAGTTCGAAGAGGAAAAAGAAATCAAGCAAGAAGCAGCAACAATAAGTCGAAAGAAGCCGCAATACAAGATCTCCCTCGAAGATGAAAAGAACGAAGAATACAAATCAATGTACGAGAAGATTAACCACTACGTACATACTATGACCCTAACTCCGATCCATTCTAATAAGATCGAGGGTATGGAGGTCAAAGAGGTACGTAGTGACGGTGCAAAGCCGATCAAATTCTACCGTGGTGCTTCTTCCTCCAAAACTCGAAAATAATGTACAATTCGAAGATGTCACTTCATCGAATTAATGGAATTACCTTTTGAGTGGTACTCTCCCCGTGTTCAAAATTTAATTCAACGTGGTTTCTTACCTCGACAATGGACAAAAGGCCAATCACAACATTTTGAAAAGTTATGGAATAACTCCGGCCGTCCTCCCAATTCAAAGTATGGACTCGGATTCGGCACAGTAGGTCGGTCGACGATACCGAATTTTGCTTGGTTGTCACTTGCAAGTCCAATGAAAACCGCATGGAAACTACAGACGAACTCGAAGATTTACAAATCGGAGACGCTCCACCGAATTCGAAGAAGAAATTAAATCCACAATAGATGAGTTAACGGAAGTTAACTTAGGTACTAGCGAAGAGCCTAGACCTACCTTTGTTAGCTCCTTACTCAATAAAGAAGACTCCGAAGAAATAATCAAGTTATTAATGGAATTTAAAGACTGTTTTGCTTGGAGCTACGATGAAATGCCGGATTAGCTCAGTAGGTTGCAGTCCATAAGCTAGAGTGGATCCTACTTGCTCCAGCGACAAGGTCCCGTAAGAATGCGTCTAGAAATCGAACAACAAGTCATAGCCGAAGTTAAAAAGCTAATAGACGCTAAATTTGTCCGTGAAGAACAATACCCGACCCGGTTAGCCAATGTGGTGCCACCGTAAAGAAGAATGGTCGATCGAATTTGTGTAGACTTCGGAGATTTAAACAAGGCATGTCCAAAAGATGAATTCCCTCTACCGATCCTGGAATCAATGATCGACATTGCTTCGACACATGAAATATTCTCATTCATGGATGGATCTTCGTGATACAACCAGCATAAAAATGGCTCCGTAAGATGAAAAGCTTACAGAGCATTCGTAACGCCGATCGGAGTATTTTGCTACACAATGATGCCATTCGGATCGAAGAACGCAGGAGCAACCTACCAAAGAGCAATGACAAGAATTTTTGATGATCTCATCCACAATCAAGTCGAATGCTACGTGGACGATGTCGTCATCAAAAGCAAAGTAAAGGAAAACCACTCGTATGATTTGAGAATTGTTTTCGAACGATTAAGACAATTTAACCTTAAGATGAATCCCTTAAAATGCGCCTTCGGCGTCACCTCCGGGAAATTCTTAGGATTCGTTGTCCGACATCGTGGAATTGAAATCGACCCGGAGAAGATTAAAGCTATCTTAGAAATGCCGCCTCCCAAAACCTTAAAACAATTACGATCTTTTCAAGGGAAGCTGGCATATCTTCGACGCTTTATCTCAAACCTGTCATGTAGGTGTCAGCCTTTCTCGGCACTAGTTAAAAAGGACGCCAAATTTATTTGGGAAGAGAAATGCCGTAAGGCCTTCGAAGACATTAAACAATATTTAATGACACCTCCCGTCTTAGCAGCCTCGGCCTCGTGTAGACCGACGATACTTTACACCGCGGCTCTAGACGACTCTCTGGAGCCCCGTTAGCCTGTGTCAATGATGAGGGTAAAGAAAATGCTCTTTACTACTTAAGCCGTCGTTTACTTCCGACGGAAGTAAGGTATCCCGCAATCGAAAAGCATTGTTTGGCCCCGATCTTCGCCGCTCAAAAGCTCGTGCACTACATGCTTTCTCACAAGGTCAACTCGATTTCGAAGTTTAATCCATTGCAATACTTGATGACTCGTCCAACACTTTCCTGCGTACTTGCTACGATGGTCAATGATATTATCGCAATTCGATATAACTTTCGTGCCTCTGCGTGCCGTAAAGGGACAAGTCTTAGCAGACTTCCTCGCAAAGACATCCTTTGCCGGCCGAATCTCCTCTCAATGACGATCCGCCGGACGAACAAATAATGAACCTAGAAGACCTCGACGATCGACGTTGGGAATTATATTTCGACGGAGCATCTTCAAGCACACAAAGACGAAGAATCGCAAGTGATAGTGCCTGTGAAGGCAGGAATCGGGCTAATCTTTATAACACCGGAGCGGGGGATGTTAAGATACTCCTACCACTTGACAGAACCGTGTACAAACAACGAAGCAGAATACGAAGCCCTCATAACGGGATTGGAATTAACCATTCAAATGGGAATAACAGACATCAACATCTACGGGGATTCGCAGTTAATCATTCGACAGATCACGGACAAGACAGAATTTTTAAACCAAGACTCGAACAATACTTCCAAGATGCCATACAACTTGTTGGAATGATTCCAAATGTGACAATCTACAAAATTCCTAGAAAAGAGAATGCTTTAGCAGATGCTTTAACCCGTCTCGCAAAAGAATTTGCTCGTTTGCAAGATGAATCAAGTGGAAGTGTCAGTTCACTGGACGTCGGGTCCTATCACACATCGACATAGTACACAATATACAAATCAGAAAAGAAAAAGAATCAACAGAAGAAGTGATGTAAAAACACAGAAGATCGGCGACAGCCATCGATGGACTACCCGCAAACAGAAAGCTACCGGACGATAGGTCGCCGGCCCATCGCATCAAGAAAAGAACTCGTCTTACGCATTAATAAACAACACATTATACGAAGGTCTTTTGATCAAATGTGGCTAAGGTGCCTAAGCGGGTCCGAGGCCCGTGAAATTGTTAAAGAGGTGCATTCGAGACTCGTGGCGCTCACCAGTCGGGTCCAAAGATGAAAATGAAAATTAAAAGACTAGGGTACTACCGGCCCTCGATGATGACCGACCGCATGAAAATCGCCAAGAGCCGTCACCAATGCCAAGTGCACGGAGTGGTTCTACACCAACCTCCAAATGTGCTACACCCGACAATCGCGTCGTGGCCGTTTGAATGTTGGGGCACAGTATATAGTGGGTCCAATAGAACCACCATCTTCAAAAGGACATCGCTTCATTCTTGCAGCTACGGATTACTTTTCCAAGTGGGCGAAGCAGCTCCACTTAGAGAAGTGAAAGCACACCACGTGCCGCAATTTTTCAAGAACCAAGTTGTCTACCGTTTCGGAGTGCCGCGCAGATCATCTCGTATAATGGGTCGCATTCGAAGCACACAAATCAACAATTTTGTCGGAGGCACGGAATCGATCGGCGATACTCGACAATTTACTACCCAAGAGCAAACGGTCTCGCCGAGGCTTTTAATAAAACTCTCGTTCAAATCTTAAAGAAAACCCCGGACGATAATAAGAGAAATTGGCACGAGAAATTATTAGAAGCCTTATGGGCCTACCGGACAACCTTCGAACTCCTACTCAAGCTACACCTTACGCTCCGGTGTATGGGTCCGAGGCAGAGTGTTACCTTTAGAGGTTCGGCCTTCCTTCACTCGGAATTGCAGCTGCAAACAAGATCACGACGAAGAAAACGCCACACTACGACTCGAAGAATTAGAAAGCTCGGAAGGGAAAAGACTTGCAGCGCAACGTAATTTAGAACTATACCAAGCTAAGATGGTTCAAGCCCATGACAAACCGGTCCGCCCAAGAACCTTCAAAGTTGGTGACTTAGTTCTCGTTCTCAAGAGACCTATTCTCGCACACCGCAAGATAGGAGGAAAATTTGAACCCACTTGGGAAGGACCGTTTGTGGTCGAAGCAAGATACTCGTGGAGGTTCCTACCAGCCTAGTGAATTGCCGTGGAGAACGACATATGCTTCCGATCAACGGACGATACTTGAAAAAATATTACGCTACCTGATGTTTCGAAGGAATGAATTCTTCATCCCTAAGAAACACGGGTGAAGTAATTACTTATGATTGGGTCCGAACTCAAAAATAATAAAATGTGCTAAAATAAATGAATAAATGATAATAAAGTTTTCCTCGTTTTCTTCTCCAAATCAAAGTCCCTTTTCTGATCTTATCCTACTTTATTCCCGATAAAATATAAGAATAATAAAAAATGTATCTTTAATAAACATTTTCTTAATGTTCTTGTTCTTAAGTACAACCCCCGATCCTTTTCCTTGTCTTTTCGCAGGAAATGTCGAACGGGCGGTTGGTCTTGAACTTTAAGAATGGCGTAAGCCTTGCACTCGATGAAAAGAGGGTGAAAGATGGAGCGATAATCGAGATTGACTCGCATTTCGCACCACAGAGCTCTACAAGTACGAGGAAAGTGACTCGGGTCCCAGCTAACCGAGAAGAACTGCCCGGACGGACAAGTGATGAAAGTGGGTGGCCCAAGCCACCAATACAACAACAAGAAAAGAAAGGCAAACACCGAAGAAGACAAGAAAATGAAGTCCGTAATCGCTACAAGCGGAGGGCAAGCTTGTCGCCGCCGCGCCCGCGAGAGATTCAAGAAGTTCGGAGAGCTACTCTCACAGCCCACGCAACGAAGAAATAAGAATCGCCGTATCCGTAAAATGTTAACAAAACTAGCCGCGGACCAGCGCGACGAGACAGATTGCTAATGCCAGCACTCACATTTCAAGGACACCGGTTCACCGAGAACTCCGAAGAAAGGAGGCCAGCTCCTAGAATAACGAAAGAACTGGGAAATCTCCGTAAGATTAGAAGAAAGAAGGCTACCACGCCACCGGATAGAACCACCGCAGCTGCATGACCTTGTTGCGGAAGCAACCCCGGGGATGTCCGGACAGGCATCATCCCCGAGGAGCCGAGGTATGCAGGGGAACGTGAAGGGATTGAACCATATATCCCACAATATGTCACAAGGCCTCGCCATCCGCAGATCATTCCGGAATACGAGCTGGAGAGGATGCGAATGTTGAAAAGAAAACTTTCGAATACTTCGAGAGAATTAAAGGAAGAAGAATCAACATACTAGAAGGCCTCGAGCTACACACCGACGTATTCTCAGAGTATGAACAACAGCAAATCGTGGATTGTATCCAGGATTTGAAGAGAATGGGCCGAGCAGGCCGCTTAAGGGAAAACACATACTCGGAACCCCGGAGATGGATGCCAGGGAAAGGAAGAATCACAATACAATGCGGATGCTGCTACAACTTCTGTCGAAGACGAAAAGGAAACCCACCGAGGATACTCCGTCATGGCCAAGTGGATCCGATGCCACTAGTCATCAAGAGAATGGTAAAAAGATTAATAACATGGAGGGTACTGCCAACAGATTGCATACCCAACAGCTGCATTATCAACATCTACAAACAGGGTGACTGCATACCCCCACATATTGATCACCACGACTTCGTCGCACCTTTCGCACGGTCTCTTTCTTGAATGAGTGCAACATCATGTTCGGATCCGACCTCCGGATAGCGAGCCCGGGTGAGTTCCGAGGGCCAGCAAAGATACCTTTACCGGTGGGTTCCGTCATGATATTGCAAGGTAACGGAGCGGATATCGCAAAGCATTGCATACCGAGAGTGCCGATGGAGCGAATCTCGGCTACTTTCAGGAGGATGGACGACAAGCAAAATACCTTACCATTTCCAACCGGATCCGAGCTAGAGAACCTCCGGCCTTACGAGCCGTGAGTTACATGGGAAATATCACACCTCCAACGTACATCCAGATCGGCATCCTTGCCAAGGATGGCTTGGAAGGTGATGTTATTGACCATGTACCCCACTATTCGGACATGGATTTTTGACAGATGATTCTTTTGATGGATCAACAAAGATCATACACGATCCGTTTCGAGTCTACATGGATTGTATGAAATATATTCCGGATCGAGTTGTATGATATATTTTCAACATGATTGGAATGAAAGTGACCATGTCACGTTTTTGGCTTTCACCTCTTTTGTGCAAATTGATTGGGAAACGCCATTAAAGTTAAATGAACTTCGAACAAAGAACGAAAAAGAAATAAAAAAAAGAGAATAAAAGAAAACTTTCTAAAAAAAAAATCTAAAAATGACAAACACTAAGTTCACATGAACATTAAATAAACAATAAAATAAAATTTGAATCATTAAAAGATAAACGAAATCAACACAAATCTCAAATTCCATCCTTTCAAATTTTCAATCAAATTTCAAATTCATCTTTCCAAATTCCAAATCAAATCTCAATCAAATTTCAAATCCACTCTCGATCAAATTTCAAATTTCATCTTTCCAAATTCCAAATCAAATCTCAATCAAATTTCAAATCCACTCTCGATCAAATTTCAAATTTGATCTTTCCAAATCTCAAATCAAATTCTCAATCAAATTCCAAATCCAATCTCGATCAAGTTTCAAACTTGATCTTCCAAATTTCAAATCAAATCTTAAATCAAATTTCGATCGAGTTCAAACTCATCCTTCCAAATTCAAATTCAATCTTTCCAGATTCTAAATCTCTATCAAATCTCAAATCCGATCTTCTAGATCTCAAATCAAATCTCAATCAGAAAATTCAAATTCAAATCAAACTCCTTCGGGTCGAGGATTTTACATCCGAGACTGCACTGCTTTAGGATTCTTTTCCTACTGCACTGAAATACATCAAAATTCAACTTTTGGGTCGAGGATTTTACATCCAAGACTGCACTGCTTTAGGATTCTTTTCCTACTGCACTGAAATACATCAAATCAAAATTCAACTTTTTGGGTCGAGGATTTTACATCCAAGACTGCACTGCTTTAGGATCCTTTTCCTATTGCACTGAAGTACATCAAAAAATCAAACTCTTTTGGGTCGAGGATTTTACATCCAAGACTGCACTGCTTTAGGATTCTTTTCCTATTGCACTGAAATACATCAAAATCAAACTCTTTTGGGTCGAGGATTTTACATCCAAGATCGCATCGCTTTAGGATCCTTTTCCTATCGTACCGAAATACATCAAATTCAAACCTTTTGGGTCGAGGATTTTACGTCCAAGACTGCACTCGCTTTAGGATTCTTTTCCTATCGCACCGAAATACATCAAATTCAACCTTTGGGTCGAGGATTTTACGTCCAAGACCGCACCGCTTTAGGATTCTTTTCCTATCGCACCGAAATACATCAAATCAAACTCTTTTGGGTCGAGGATTTTACATCCAAGATCGCATCGCTTTAGGATCCTTTTCCTATCGCACTGAAATACATCAAATTCAAACCTTTTGGGTCGAGGATTTTACGTCCAAGACTCGCATCGCTTTAGGATTCTTTTCCTATCGCACCGAAATACATCAAATTCAAACCTTTTGGGTCGAGGATTTACATCCGAGATCGCACCGCTTTAGGATTCTTTTCCTATCGCACTAAAATACATCAAATCAAACACTTTTGGGTCGAGGATTTCACATCCAAGACTGCACTCGCTTTAGGATTCTTTTCCTATCGCACCGAAGTACATCAAAATTCAAACTTTTGGGTCGAGGATTTTACATCCAAGACTCGCACCGCTTTAGGATTCTTTTCCTATTGCAATGAAATACATCAAAATTCAAACTTTTGGGTTGAGGATTTACATCCGAGACTGCATTGCTTTAGGATTCTTTCCCTATTGCGATGAAATACATCAAAAAATCAAACTCTTGAGGTTAAGGATTTTATATCCAACACAACACCACTTTGCTCTGAGATCTCTTCTCATTGCAACGATTCAATCTAATCAATTCAATTTTCTTTCGAGGTTGGAGATGTTACATCTAAAACCTCAGAACTCCAATTTTCATTTCAAATCAAATCCCTCAAATTAATTTTGACAAAACTTCAATCTAAAAAAAAACTCTCCAAGTTGAAATCTAAACTCACACATAAAAATCTAAAACAAAATAAAATCTAAATCGAAATTCCCTGTGTCATGTGATTTGGGATTTACCTCCTTTTCCTTTCCCCAGCCGAGAGTTCAAGAATCTCCGGTTCCGAGATATACTTGACACTCCCCACGGAAACTCTTCTACTTCATCCTAAGTTCGTCATTCGGACATCCGTGTTGGTTTTGTTGATCGCTTCGGTCAACACCAATACGCGCGGTGTGCTCCGTCGACTCACCACACCTATCGGGGGTCCATTTGTTGACCTCATTTTTGATGAGGTCTTCCCTTCTTCTTTTAGTGCTTAGGATCTAGCCTTAGGCTTTTCCTTTAACTATCTTAGAGGACTAGAATTGGGACCCACCTTTTAGAAATTCCAAACATTTCTAAACTCCCCGCAAACTCCACAAATTTGACCATAGACCCCTAATCACCTAGAGGGTTGAAATCAAATGTGGAAGTTTAAAGGATGAGTTCCTATAGGGCTCTTCGGCCTTAGGACTACCCCGGTGGCCCTGGTCCGATGAGGGGGCTGACTTACACACACTACACTTATACACTACACTTACACACTACATTTCCACACACTTCCTAAAACCACACCCATACCCAACTTGACCTCCCGACTCATGTAGGTGATTCACATGGATGGTCCTTAACCCCTAAGCCCTGGCAAGAGGGTTAGGAACAACATAGATGAATGCCTCAAATGAGTCCTCTCATGGCTCATATGGGCTTGAAATGACTTCATGGCTCAACCAAAATGACTTATTTCCACTTACATCCACCCAATCTTCAATTTCCCAAATTTTCAATTTTTGACCCCAGGACCCTACACCTACTAAACCTACCCAAAACCCTTGAAATTACCCAAATTTTTGCAAAATTTCCAAATTACCTAAAATTCTTCAAAATTATTTCCAAACATTTCTACACCACTCAAATTGACCATCTATATCCAAAAATACCAAAAATTCCAAGAAAACCTCCCAATACCCTCCAAATACCCATAATACCCTTCTTGACCCAAAAATCCAAAAATTCAGAAAATTCCCAGAAAATTCCAGAAAATCCTAAATATTCCTAATTTCATTTTGTCCAACTACACCATGGGCCAATTTTGTCAATTTACCCTACTTTTGTCAAAACCCCCAAATCGACCCATTTTAACCCAAAGTGAACCCAATGTTAAACCAAACCTATCCAATTGACCCCAAATTTGGTCCAATTCAATTCTAAACTTCAATTCAACATTCCCAATACCAATTTAGACCAAATCCAAGTCCAATTTGATTGACATTTGGATCCAATCTCACTTTTGGCCTTAAAGCCCAAATTTGAACCCATGACCCAAACTTAACCCAAACTCACCCAATTCAACTCCAATTAACCTCAAATCTTTTCTAAATCTTCCTTAACATTCCCACAAACAAAACCCTAACATGATTTGCCCAAAATTTAGACCCAAACCCTACTCAAACTCAACCCAAGGTTAAAAGGCCCATTTTCGACCTAAGCCCAAACCTAACCCAAATTCAACCCAATTCAAATCCAAATCACCCCCAATTTTTTTTCAAATCACTCATGACACATCTATGAGCTAAACCCAACAATTATTTGGCCCAACCTCTTTACAAAATTCCCATCCATAAATTCATTTTTAAACTTAAGGGCCCATTCCTTAAACCACTTTAAAAGCCCATTTCCTTCAAAATTCAAAAGCCCAAATCTACTCTAAAGCCCACATGACATCTCCATTTGTCATCCATTTAATTAAATCCATTACCTAAGTCCTAAAATCATCATTGAATTATTCCAAATGAAGCTTCATCCAAATTCCCATTAAATTACCAAAAATTTCTTAAAACCCATTTTTATGAAATCGACTCAACTTTCCCCAAGCCAAAGACAAGCCATGCAAGCCATTGACAAGCCACATGAAGCCATGGGAGGCTTGACATGTGACCATGCCATTAATGGTAAAAGGAGGGGCTCCTTTCCTAATTTTTCATTAAGCCTTTTTTACCTTAAGCATGTCACACACTAAACCATGTTTAGCCACCTCATCATGGATAGAGACCACACCACTCTCTCTGGCCGACCCAACCGATCCTCTCAGCCCAAAATCGAGGCCATGGGGAGGTGAACCAAGCCCAAAAGGTGGGTTGACCCATTTGGACCCAAAATAGGCTCATCCCCCATTCCATTTCAATCCAACTCCTTTACACATGGCATTTGCCAATCGCCTACACTAAACCCCAACCCCGACCCACCCGACCAAGATGGTGACCATCGCTCGGCCGGCCGGCCACCGTGCCGCCGGAAAACACCATGGCCGAGAGTTCACATGTGAGCCAACATTGAAATTCTCACTTGCCGAGCCGCCCCATCCCCAGTGGCTACCATGGCCGATCTTCTCCTCACCGCAGCAAGCTCGATCCCAAGCCCTAACTCCCCCCGGGAGGCCTTCCACCCTCTCCTATTTAAACCCCTCACCCTCTCGACCAAAGAGGTGCCGAACAAAAACCTTAAGGAAACTCGCCAAAATCACTCCGCATCACTCTCCACACATAGAGCACCGCATCCCCACCGAATTCCACCCCAATTCCTCTAGCCGAGCCCAATTTCGAGCTCAAACTTTAACCCAAAAACCAGGACACTTCTCCACGATGAGCCAATTCCCAAATCGATTGGCTCTACACCTTCACTGCACCAAGAGAAGGTGTCCACCATCAAAAGCCCCATCTCCAAGCCACCCAGCTTGCTCCAGCCTCCAAGCTTTGTGGATCGGGCTCGGTCGAAATCATATCCAGCAATTCACTGCACCGGGAGACTTCATCCGGAGCTCGTAGGACCCAATCGAAGGCGCAACAACTCTCGGATTGAAGCCACACTTCTCCGAGCCAAGGTATGAGCTAACTCTTCATCCCGAGCTTCGAAGATTCTCCATTTCAAATGCCTTAGTTTCAATGCATGTTAATCGTATGGATGCGTTCGTCTCTTCAAGACGAATCCATGTAGTATAGGAACGTAAAAATCCATCGAGAATCTAGTGAGATCTTAGTGGATTTAGTGTGGACGGCTCTCGGTGAGAACACTGGGACGATGAACGGATGCCGTCCATTCAATACACGCGCGGACGAGCGGCTCGGATGGCGTCGGACCAAGAAACGGTGCAAGAACCGCGGGGCCCGGGCCGCCGACTCGGATGGCGGCGCCCAATCACGCGCGCGACACGTACCCCTTCGGAGCCGCCGATGTTTCGCCGGCGCCGCGTGGATAAGTAGATAATTAGGGTATTTAATGGATTTATTAAATATCGAAACTTCAAAAATCCATATCTTTGTGTAGAAAAATCACAAAAATAAAATAAAAATACCCTCTCGCTCAGGTGAACGTAGGAGAATAATGTGGAAAAGAAATCATTTAATTTCATCAAGTATTTTATTTTTTATAATTTATTTACTCTCTGCATACATTTAATTCTCCATGCATGTATACAATTCACCATGGCATGAGACCATAGAGCTTTGAAGCCTCTGAACTTGGGAACATTCCCTGAATTTTCCAAGGTCGAGGCCATCTCTGTGAAAAGTTATTTATTTTTCAAATGCATGTTGCTGTTTTGAGTATTTTAATTCCAAAAATTAGCATGTTGTGAAATAAATTCTAGGAAAATTTGGTGATGTTCCTTATGACCAGAGAACCCTAGGAAAAATAGATTTTGGCTTAGTTCATTCGAACAACTCTAATTGGCTTAAACACCCAAAATAGGTCTTTAATTAATTAGAGTTAACCAAACATTAAATTGACTTGAAATCAATTCTCCACTGACCTTTAGGATCAGAGGAATCCACCATAAAAATTTGAGGTCAATTGGACTTGGTTAGCCCCACTAATTGGGTTGATTAAGTCACTTAGCCATTTTAAACTTTAAAAATTCATAACTTTTAAAATACTTTTCAAAAATTCACCAAATTGGTTTTGGAGCCTCTCTGATATCAGGGGAACCCAAGAAAATTAAAATTTCAATTTTCTAAAAAAGTTGATTTTTAATAATATTTTAATATTTTTAATAATTAAAAAATAATAAAAATCACAAAAATAATAAAATTCACCAAAATGTCACATTTTGAATTCTAATCACTTAGGAACAAATCCCACATTTTTCCTAGGTCTATTTAGTGAGATATTGAATTTTAAAACCCTAGGGTAATTTTAAAATTAAAAAAAAATGTATTTTCTAGCATTTTCACTAAAATAATTATAATAAATCATAGAAAAATCAGAAAATTGCAAAATTTGTTTCTCTGGTTTCCTTGATATCAGAGAGATTTTTGAAAAATATAAAATCCATTTTTCAACATTTATTTTATTTTTAAATTAATTAACACTCCAAAACTTAAAATAATTATAATAAAAATAATATAATTCAAAAAATCACCAAAATTGGTCCAAGTGCTTCTCTGGTCATTAGGAATGTCCCCTAATTTTCTTAAGGACAGAAACTTTCCCTTGGTCATGTTATCAAATTTTCCTTGAAAATCTCCATTTTCCACCAAAAATAATTATATAAATAAATTAAATACAAAAAAATCACATTTTCTCCTCTCATGTCTTTATTGACATATGAGTGAAGTCACATAAAAATTTCAAATTCATTTAAGTTCAATTTAGTGAGTTATGAAATTATTAAGCTTAAGGGGTAAAATGGTAATTAAACTTTTAACCCTTAATTAAAACTTTAGGTTTAATAAAAAATCAACAAGTAAAATATTTGATCTTAATCTGATTTGGATGATTGAAATTTAAATAATTAAAGGGTAGAAACCCATTAAATAATTTTAAAATGATTAAACTTTAATTGAATAATAGATTAAATTTGGAAGAATAATAAAATTCGAATTATTAAAATAAGGGATATTTATTAGGAAGAGATTTATTCTTTAATTTAAAAATCCCTAAATTAATCATCTCATTAATGTTCAACTTTTAATTAAAATGATAATTCAAATTCAAAATATTAAAAGACTTAATTAAATTATTAAACTCTTTTGAAATTTCAATTAAAATTAAAAATAAAATAAATTAAAGATAAATTAAATTAAAATTAAATTAAATTTAATAATTAAATTAAATTAAGACAAATTAAATTAAATTAAATTAAATTAAAATTAAATCAAATTAAATTTAATAATTAAAATTAAATTAAATTTAATAATTAAATTAAATTAAGACAAATTAAATTAAATTAAATTAAATTAAATAATTAAATTAAATTAAATCAAATCAAATTAATTAAACACCAAATCAAATTAAATTGAACTATGTTAAACTAAATTAAGACTCAATTAAATTAAGTTGAATTAAATATAACATCACCTAAGACATAAAGAATTCAAAATAAATGAAAAGCAACTTGAACACTATTCCAAATTTAAACCCTTTAACTTAAATCAAATCATTTGAATACTAATTTACCCTTGAAAGTTTTAGTTATCATAACTCCTAAACAGAACATTAAATGAAATGTTACTTCACTTATAGGATATTCAAATATCCTAGTTCACTCGAGCAAGATAACAATAAAACTTGAAATTCTTGGACGATTAATTCATTTGTATAATTAAATTCATTTGGACTTAAAACAATCCTAGAAATATTGAAAAGATGTTTAAGATTCCTCTTAAACACTTCCTCAATATGATAGGATATTTATAAGAACAATTGGACTTAATTGTTCTTTGATGAAGAAAATCGTCCTCAAGCAAAAACACAAAGAACCTAGACGTCATAGGAAATGACTAGCTATAGGATTAGGAATTTGGTAGAAAACCATAACCTTTCCCTTAGTTTTACTCTAGGAACTTGCTTAAATATTCTAATTATGTTTTAAGTGCAGCTTGGGATGACGGGAAGACCCTCCAGTGTACGCTTTTATTTTTATTGCAATTTATTTTCTTGCAATTTACTTTCTCGCAATTTACATTATTGCAATTTATTTAACGCATCGCACTTACTTTTCTTGCATGATAAACAATCTGTTGCATGAAAACCCACACCTTTAGGATAGACCCTAAAACTGAAACAAATTAAGTTAAAAGTCATTGCAAGATAAAATTCACCGCCACAACATTTCAAAATATAAAACAACTCAAAATTTAATCACGAAACGAACACAAAACTACAATTACAACTAAATTAAAACGTCCCGTTGGATGATCGGGAATACCTCGGATGATGTAACCTACGTGTTGCTAACGGGATTTCCCACGGTCTAAATGAAAGTGTGGAACTCATTCAGTTGAGTTTAGCAAATTCATCTGGACTAAGTGAATCCGATAAAAATAATGATGCCGGAAGGATGGAACCGTGGGATCTTAACCGGTGTCGTTATAATCAACTTTAAGATTTGTTTTAATCAAAATACAAAACACTTGGAAATTAAGACCTCTCTAAACCAAAACACTTTTCTCATCCCCTGATTTATGATTTTTAAAACTAAACCTCTGCAACAACAAGGAGCTTGGAGCATGGTGGGCAGCACGGCCATCGTCGTCAGCAAAACTTGAACCTACTTCACAGAAACTTTCCTAGAATTAAACAACAAGGTCATAGGACTTCGAGGTAGCTTGCACTAGTGCAACATAAATCCTCAACTCTTCGTTAGGCATTTGCATTCGCAAATTAAGCCCTAACCGATCTTAGGATTCCGAGGTAGTCGTCCGATACGACAATAAACCCTCACATCTTCTAAGCTATTTGTTTGATTTTATCATACAAATATAAGCCCTAATTAATTAAAATTGGCAAGATTGAAATACTTAAATAAACATTAGGACTTTCCTAAATTCAAGCCAAACGATAGGATAGTCGGGAAATTATCGAAGTTCACTTCGAATCAGTGATTTCTCCTACCTTTCTTCCTTTGGATTCACAAAATAAAATGTTCCAAAATTTGATCCATTCCCTATTAAAACTCCAAAATTCAATCTTTGAAAACCTTAAACTCGAAATTCTTGAGAGCGAATTATTGATTATTATCGAGAGTTTTCTTAAGTGATTCCCGTCACTTAAGATGTAATTAACTATAGGGGCTTGCCCTTATAGGAATTTTAAAGAACCTGAGTAATATAAACCCCGTTTAATACTTTCATATTAAGCAGGGAATTTGTCGGCTTATAAAATTGGTTCGCAGACCAAACGGATGTCACAAAACTTCTAGTTTATTTGATCGAGCCCCACCATCGAGCGAGTGTGTCTATCCTTAGGGATAGATACACGGTTTGTGGTGCGGTGCTCGTTTATATAAACTATTTGGAATGTGAGATCGGTTTAATCTCATATCTTAAAACTTTCAAATTTAAAAATTATTTTCAAAGCCAAATACTACTTTCTAAATTATATATATATTTAAATCAAATTTAAAATTTAAATTCGCCGACAACTTCTGTTAGGCGACCCCTTTTCAAAATATCACACAACCTAAAAATAGTGCCGACATGATGCTCTGAATATGAAAGTTTGACATGCCTTTCTCCTGGTGAATTGGTTCTATAGTACTTTGCAGCTCAATATTTTTCCTTTGTTTGTTCTTCATAACCACATCCTACTTAACATATTCCCTTACTCTACTAGAGTACTGATGGTAATAAACTTGTGTAGCTTGGTGTGCTATCATCTGCTCAATTTGACTTTAGTTATATCATAAAGCGTAAGTGTTCATGTTCCTCAATTCAGAATAGGAGTGAATCACTGATAGTTGAACACGTATACAATGTAGTTGGTATTACCTAGATATTGCAAAATGACTTAATCAAGTACACTGCAATAGCTAATCTCTCTATTTGTATCTGTGTTTTCTTCAACAACGACACCAAACTTATATGCCTTCTTCCCTTCAGAACAGAAAGTTGTATGGAATCTTTAGCTGTTTAAATCAAATATCGGCCATGTAGTAAAACTACAGTTCATCCCCATACAATATATAGTGATCTCTTATCCGCGATTCCATTGGCTATATTGTGAACTTATAGTAAATTAAAAGGTACTATTAGTGTAACCTTAAATGTCACAAATGTATTACACACAAGTGTTTTGAGGAGATGCTTCTATATACGCATAATTTAAACCATGTTAAAAATTCTGTTTCGACCTTTTTACTTATCATAGACTTATATTCCATGTCCAAGATGTCGATGAGTAATCTGCTCACAACATTCTTATTTATATTTTCAAATTAGTTAGTATATAAATAATACTCTGAATAATAAATGACAGTATTGAGTTTGGGGATCGTGAATCATACTGTATAAATGACTAGACTTCGTCACATTTCATCAGGACATACAATGCAGCTCCCTGTATCTCTTTATCACTTATATATCAAATACCATGCCTCCCTGATAGCTCAGTTGACATATGATATAGGGATAATTTTGCTGTGAAGTCATGCCAACTATAATATGACTTATTTGATGGCCTCATTAAAAATAACATGAGAATAAAAATATCATCTCCTGCAATAGATATGTTTCACGGATCAATTCCTCAGGATGTGCTTTATTCTTAATATATTGTTTTTAAAATTTATTTAAAATCCATAACATAAAGATAATTTACCTTGAATATGGTGGTTGTTTTCTATAGAAAAAATATGCTACTCACAATTTATGCATTAGGAAGATATGTCTCTCAAAGGAATACATTCATTTGTATTGCAATGGAACCCACAAATAACCACGTAATGTATAGGTTGGTGCTCCATATATTCAAAGAAACCAAGAGGAAATATCCACTCAAGTTTACATAGAATAGGGGAATACTCGCATCAAGATATCTCAACGAGTCAACATTCAGTATCTCTGTAACTGACTTTGACGAATGATAAAATGGAATAAGTAATAAGCATGGCAAAAATATATGTTAGTCATGACTCTTCATGCCAAATACCTTACATATTCCCAAATCAAAACAATGACTCAAATTTGAAACACAGCCACAAAAAAACTTCAGAGAATTCACCCACTCAAATTTTATCCTCCATTAATCTGGTGTAAAATTGTATGCAGCTTTGGGCTTTTTTAATTTAGTTCCATTTCTTTCATGAAGTTCTAAGGTCCTCCTTCTGCAACACACTTTCAGGTACATTCTAGTTTTCACGCTATCTTTTCTTTTACCCTTGATACTATCACAGTATTGAACATGTTATCAAAAAAAATTTTCTCAATATGTATAACATTGTGATTATGTCTAATTACTTTAGTCTTTCAATACAAAAGATTACATAATATACTGCGCTTAGCATAATTGTGTGTGACACTAAAATCAGAAAGATAAGTTGAAGCTAACTCTGACTTCTCAGTGATCTTCGGTAATTCACTGATCATCAATAATAATTCGACTATAGTAATCCTTGGGGTTGAACTTGATCGATCAATCCTATTCTTGAATACATCATTGTTCCTACTAAATAGGTGATTATGGTGAAAAAATCTTCGGTGCCAATTGAACCAACTATTTTTCCTACCATGTTTTAGAGTAAAAGTGATCACTGAAAAATTTATTAAGAAATTCATACCTATTTTTGATGAAATTGCACTTTAAAGAAGGGTATTTTCTTTATTTTATTGCAGGAATGAAGAATTTAGGTGATAAAAGCAAAAATCATAAAAAGGAGCAAATTTGGAGCAAAATCATGCAATTTGTGCTGAGTCACCGACGACGAGATCGAGCCCGCCGACGGCGAGGTTACGAGAAGAAAATTCTGAAGAATTTATAACTGTCTCGCTGACAGCGAGCCCGAGCCCGCTGACAGCGAGCTAGAGCGGTTGAAGATCTTCAAGAAGCCTCGCCGACAGCGAGGTAGTTCGTCGCCGACGGCGAGCTAGTTCAAATGGTGCAGATACATTGAACCTGGACACTTTTTGATGGGATGCTTACACACCTCTTGGTCCTTTGCTCACCTCTATATGTAGAAGCCGAAATTAAGTCTTTAGTGTCCAATCTTTTGTGTTCTAAGTGTGTTATTTTTGTGTGTTCTAAGTGTGTTAAGTCGAGTTTTGTATCTTAGTGTGTGTCTTAGAGAGTTCTTGAGTGAGTTAGAGAGTTTTTATTGAGTTTTGCTGTACTGGAAGGAAGAGTCAAAGAAGCATGAGAGTACGCTTGGGGATAAATTAAGATAAGTATTTGTATTTATTGTTTTTAACTTTAAATGAAATCCATGCTTAGTTTAGTTTCCATGCATTCTGAGTAGTTTATTTAGTCTTTCTCCATGTTTATGAAAATTAAGTGACTTAATGAAATTAAAATAGAGATACTTTTATATATTAATAAATTGTGATAATTTTTACTTAAAACTTAATTTACTTTTCAAACTGGCCATTTGATTTGTTAAAATATGTTGATTATCAACTATAGTAAAAATTACATCTGATATTCGGGAATTCAAAAGCCTTGGAAGGAGGGTGCAAATAAATAGGGAAATAATATCACTGGGCGTAGAATTAAGCATTTTAGTGTGATAGACTAAAATATTCAATTCGGTCCTATTGTTTGAGAGCTGAAGTGTAGATGTTAGCCCTCGAGCGAGGGAACGCGGGAGCTGCGAAGTGGCAGTCGGTATCCTCCCGAACCTAGCCGCGATTCGATAATCAAACATAGGATTAGTCGATATTCTTTACACTCGGACCAAAGGGTAAAGAATAGAAATGCTCCTATTTGTCACAATACCTTAACATTATCTATTTAAATTCATCAATCATTTAAATTTCTAAACAAGGGGAAAGATACTTTTTCTGAATAGTTAAGACTTATTTAGCAATTAGTTTTATTTCCTGCACTTTCAATTCGTATTAATTTTCTGCTTAGTTAATTTTATTAATTAAAATACTTAGTTTACTTTATTGCGCTTAAATTCAGAATTCCAAATTTTCGTATATTATTATTATTATTATTATTATTATTTTTAAATTAGCTGTTATTTAATTTTCTCTTTCCCTGTGGGATCGATAACCAGGACTCCACTAGAGCCTTGTATTACTTGATACGATACGTATACTTGCGTATCATCCACAACATAAACAATTACAATTCTATACATATATTATAGCGGGGTCAAGTTTTTGGCGTCGTTGCAATTAAATTAAAAATATCATAATAAAAAAATTGTGGGTCAAGTTTTTGGCGCCGTTGCCGGGGAAAGTAAGAAAAATTTACTAGAGTAACGGACTATTTTAAAATAATCATAAATTAATATCTATTCTAAAATTGTATGCGCAAATTTGGACACGAAAATTTAATACCTTACGATTCTGAATTAGATCGTACAATTAAAAGAATTAGAAAACAAAAGAAACAAATAATAAATTTAACACAAATGGCAAATATTCCTGAAATTCAAAATATGAACCAAAAAGCCAATTAAGAGATTATGCCAACCCTACATCAGATGAAATTCATTTAACTATTCAAAACCCTGATGTAGCTGCTAATTCATTTGAACTTAAACCAGCAATTATCCAAATGGTACAAAACAATCAATTTAGTGGTTCACCTATCGAAGATCCTAACTTACATCTTGCTAGTTTTCTAGAACTTTGTGCTACTTTTAAATATCAAGGAGTATCTGACGATGCTATAAGACTTAGACTTTTTCCTTTTTCATTAATGGATAAGGCTAAAATGTGGTTGAATTCGTTAGCACCTGGATCTATTAAAACTTGGGGAGAATTATCACAAAAATTTCTATCCAAATATTTTCCACCATCTAAAACTGCTAAGTTTAGAAAAGATATAACTTCTTTTTGTCAGATAGATGGAGAATCGATTTATGAATCTTGGGAGAGATTTAAGGAACTTCTTAGGAAATGCCCACATCATGCGCTACCAGATTGGTCGATTATTCGAAACCTTTTATAATGGATTAGTGGGATCTTTAAGATCAATCATCGATCTTCTTCTTGGAGGTTCATTAATGTCTAAACCATTTGATGAAGCTTATGCACTAATCGAAGAAATGACAACAAATAATTTCCAATGGTCTGCAGATAGAGTAAATCAAAAAAAAATAGCCAGCATCCATGAAAACGATGCAATATCTATGTTAGCTTCTCAAATTGCTGCTATATCTAAGAAATTAGATCATTTTGGAATGAACTACTCTCCTACTTTAGAAGAAAACTCATCTGGACAAATCATAGAATCTCAATCTAATTATGAAAATTTAAATGCTATTAATAATAGAACTAATAACCCTTATTCAAACTATTATAATCCTGGTTGGAAAACTCATCCAAATTTTAATTGAATAACACATCTAATCAACAATGGATGAATCAACCTAATCAAGCAAATCCAAACTATAAACCTAATTACCCACCTGGATTTAATAACAATAACCTTCAATTCAAAGATAAGAAATTATCTATGGATGAATTAATTTTGAATATGGGTCATCAACTACAAAATCAAAGAAATCAACTACAAATTCAAGGAAATCAACTACAAATTCAAGGAACATCTATTAAAAATATTGAAACTCAACTTGGACATATTGCTCTGCACTAAATAATAGAATACCTGAAACTTTTCCTAGTAATGTGGAAATAAATCCTAAAGATCAAGGAAAAGAACAAATTAAAGCAATACAACTAAGGAGTGGAAAAGAACTAGAACCTTAAATTCAAAAAGAACTTGAAAGCCAAAAAAAGGAAGTGGAAATTGAAAAGGAAACAATTCAACAAGATTCAAACTTGGAACATCCTTTAATACCTATGAAAATTTCTGTTGAAAAACCTCCACCACCATTTCCTCAACGACTAGCTTAACACAAAAAAGATAAACAATTTGCTAAATTCCTTGAAATACTAAAGAAATTAACAATCAATATACCTTTTGTTGAAGCTTTAGATCAGATGCCAAATTATGTAAAATTTATGAAAGATATTCTAAATAAGAAAAGAAAATTCAACGATAATGAAACGATCGCACTTAGTGAAGAGTGTAGTGCTTATTATTCGAAGAAGCTTCCGAAAAATTGAAAGATCTCGGTAGTTTCACTATACCTGCGCTATAGGAGAAAAATTTTATGGAAAAGCTTTGTGTGACTTAGGAGCAAGCATCAATCTAATGCCTCTATCGATTTCTAAGAGATTAGGATTAGGATAAATTACACCTACTTCAGTAACCCTTCGATTAGTCGATCGTTCGGTTACCTATCCTAAGGAGTTATTGAAGATGTGTTAGTAAAAGTGGATAAATTTATCTTCCCCAGTAGATTTTATTGTTTTAGATATGGAGGAAGATAAAGAAATTCCTATCATTTTAGGAAGACCATTTTTAGCTACTGGAAAAGCTATGATTAATGTTCAGAAAGGAGAATTAACTATGAGAGTAAATGACCAAAAAGTTACCTTTAATATTGCAAAATCAATGAAATATCCCGCGCTAGAAAAACATGATGAATGTTTTCGGATGGAAATACTTGAACAATTACAACACGAACATTTTAAGGAATATTACGAAGATAATTTAGAAAAAGAAAACATTGAATTAATTGAAGATAATAATGAAGAATTAAATTATATTCAAGAAAAATTTGAATTTTTGGATAATACTGAAAACACTGTCAAGAATATAGTTCCATCAATTATTAAACCTCCTGAACTTGAGCTGAAAATATTACTTCATCATTTGAAATATGCTTATTTAGGTAATTCTTCAACTTTACCAGTTATTATTTCATCTGCATTAAACGAATCTCAAGAACAAAAACTTTTAGAAACTTTAAAAAAATATAAGAAAACTTTTGGTTGGACTTTAGCAGATATTAAAGGAATTAGTCCTTCAATCTGTATGCATAAAATTATTTTAGATGATGAACATAAACCTAAAGCAGATCCCCAAAGGAGATTAAACCCGATAATGAAAGAAGTAGTTAAGAAAGAAATTTTAAAATGGTTAGATAATGGTATCATATATCCTATTTCTGACAGTGCTTGGGTAAGCCCAATTCACCGTGTTCCTAATAAGGGAGGAGTGACCGTCACTGTTAATGAAAATAACGATCTTATTCGTATAAGACAAGTTACTGGTTGGCGTATATGTATTGATTATAGGAAATTAAATACCGCCACCAGGAAAGATCACTTCCCTTTACCATTTCTAGACCGGATGTTAGATAGATTAGCTGGACATAAGTATTTTTGTTTTCTAGATGGATACACCGGTTATCATCAAATACAAATTGCTACTGAGGATCAAGAGAAAACTACATTTACTAGTCCTTATGGAACTTTCGCTTTTCGAAGAATGCCTTTTGGATTATGTAATGCACCAGCAACATTCCAGAGATGTATGATGTACTATATTTAGTAAGTTAATTGACAATGGAATAGAAGTATTTATGGATGATTTCTCCGTATTTGGAACATCATTTGACACATGCTTAACTCATCTTGAAAAAGTATTAGAAGTATGTGAGAAAACAAATTTAGTTCTAAATTGGGAGAAATGTCAATTTATGGTTGCGGGCGGCATTATATTAAGGCATAAAATTTCGGAAAAAGGCATGGAAGTGGACCCTGCAAAAATTCAAGTTATAGCTAAATTACCACCTCTAACTACGGTAAAAGGGGTAAGAAGTTTTCTTGGACATGCTGGATTCTACAGACGCTATATAAAAGATTTTTCAAAAATTACTAAACCTCTATGTCAACTTCTCGAAAAGGACAAGAAATTTGAATTTACAATCGAAGGCCTAAATGCTTTTGAACTCTTAAAAGAAAAATTAATTACAGCACCTATAATAGTTTCACCTAATTGGGAGAAACCATTTGAGCTTATGTGTGATGCTAGTGATTATCGTTGTAGGAGCAGTTCTTAGGCAAAGATATGAAAAGATTTTTAAAGTTATATACTATGCTTAGTAAAACTCTAAATGATGCTTCGAAATCAATTATACGATTACTGAGAAGAGAATTATTAGCGGTAGTATATGGTTTTAATAAATTTAGACCTTATCCGATTGGAACAAAATGTATCGTGCATACCGATCATTACGCTCATCAAATATTTAATGCAAAAGAAAGATTCCGAACCAAGATTAATTAGATGGATGCTATTAATGCAAGAATTCGATTTTGAGATCGTTAATAAGAAAGGAACCGATAATCAAATTGAGGATCATTTATCAAGATTAGAAAATCATGAATTATCCGATATTGAAAATGAAATTATAGACGATTTTCCGATGAACAACTATATAAAAACAATGAGTGGAAAATACCATGGTATCGTTGATATAGTAAACTATATAGTTAGTAATATTTTACCACCTATGCTAACTTTGCAACAACCGAAAAAATTCATCCATGATATGAAAACCTATTTTTGGGATGAACCATATTTATATAAGCAATGTAAGGATTTAATTATTAGAAGATGTGTACCTTATGAAGAAACTGAACCAATTATTCAAAAATGTCATGATTCGATTTTAGAGGACATTTTGGGATCGATAAAGCTGCTTATAAGATTCTACGATACGGATTTTCTTGGCTACTCTATTTAGAGATGTATACGGATATATTAAAACTTGTGATAAATGTCGAAAGAGTAGGAAATATATCTAGAAGAAACAAAATGCCTCTAAATTTTATATTAGAAGTTGAAATTTTTGATGTTTGGGGATTAGATTTTATGGGACCTTTTATTTCTTCGTTTGGAAACTCATATATATTAGTAAGTTGTTGATTATGTTTCCAAATGGATCGAGGCACAAGCTTTACCTAGGTATGATGCTTAAGAGTGTTTCAAAATTTACGATGAAAAATATTTTTACTAGATTTGAAATGCCGAGAGTGATTATCATCGATGGAGGAACTCATTTTAGAAATAAATACATTCACAAACTAGTAGAAAAATACAATATTACTCATAAGATATCCACTTGCTTATCATCCACGAGACTAGCGGATTAGTTGAAGTATCCAATCGTGAGATTAAACGTATTTTAGAAAAATCCGTAAACTCGAAATAGGTTAGATTGGTCTATTAGATTAGACAACGCATTATGGGCTTATAGGATTGCTTATAAAACTCGATTGGAATGACTCCTTACGAGGCTTATATATGGAAAAAATGCCACTTACCGAGTTGAATTAGAACATAAAGCATATTGGGCGATTAAAGAGTTTAATTATAATATGAAGGAAAGCTAGTGAGAAAAGATTGCTGCAATTAAATGAATTGGAAGAATTAAGAAATGAATCATATGATAATGATCGGATTTATAAAGAAAAGATGAAATTATGGCATGATCGGAAGATTAATCGGAGAAATTTTGAACCGGGACGGGAAGTTTTGTTATATAATACTAGATTGAAATTATTTCTGGAAAATTGAAGTCTCGATGGTTAGGACCTTTCACCATAACTCAAATATTTTCATACGGAACTATAGAAATCGAAGTTCCAAAAACTGGACATAAATTTAAAGTTAATGGATATAGATTAAATCCATATTTCAAAGGTATAAGATCTAACTATAAAGAGGTTTTAATGCTTAGTCAACCTGATTAATAATTGAAATTAGGTCGGGCTGACGACGTTCAACCAAGTGCTTTATGGGAGGCAACCCATATTAGTTATCTATTTTTATTGTATCTTAATAGTTAGTTTATATTATTGAAACTTTACTACTCAATTTTTATTAAGAATCGTCACATATTCGAACCATTATGATGAGAAAAGAAATTATTCGATTTAGAGCGAAATTGGACATTATTTTGGAATCTCACCGACGGCGAGGTCGATACTCGCCGACAGCGAGGTTCGCGTCTAATTTAATTCAGTTTATTTATAAGCTCGCTGACAGCGAGAAACGAGCCCGCCAGACGGCGAGAACACGAAGGCGGTTTTTTAACTAAGTCGCCGACGACGAGAAACCTCCCGCCGACAGCGAGGAAGTTATAAAAATGAATTATATATACTTTAAATGCCAACTTGGACGGTTTCAACACCAAATCCTTAGTGAAAAAACATTCTTAAACCATTCTAAGTCTGCCTTCTTCACTAGAATTCATTCTATTCACTATAATGGCCCCCAAATTCTTAGATTCTTCTAAATCTGGAGTGTTTAACCGGAGGAAATTTGTGAGTGCGGAAGCGCAGCGGATCTTCAACAAGGTTTTGGTAAAGAAAAGAGTTATCAAGGAACGGGGATTTGTCGATCGAGGATTAGAGAATTCCACTACGAAGATAAAAGAAATGATCGCACGAGCGGCAACTGGGAGGTATTCTGTTACACTACGTACGTTGTTGTTATTTCGGTTGTGAAAGAGTTCTACTCTAACTTACATGCGATCAACAATGGGAATATCTACGTCCGAGGAAGATGGGTGACGTTTACTCCATCAAGAGTAAATGAGTTATTCTCTATAGAAAACACCCCGGTATGTCACTATTCAAATTTTTTGCCTTCTCGGTATAATATGAATGAGATATTTCGATATCTGATTGATGAAACAGAAGATTAGGAAATGTGTGAAGACGGGTATGTTAGTTTCTCTGCATCACTTTTGAATCCTGTCTCGAAGCACTGGCACTTTTTCATCTCATCTAAATTGTTACCTACTATGAGGGTAAACAAGGTTTCGAAAGAATGTGCTATATTGAATTATTGTATTCAAATTGGATTGCCTATTGATGTGGGATCAATAATTGTTAAGTCTGCATTGGGTTTAATTGTGCATGGGTCAGTTCACGGACTAGGACACCCATCTACTATTTTTGCATTATGCGATCGATGCACGGGTTTCTTATGAAGCTTGGGAAAAGGTTACGTTACCTTGGAAGCCGCTTGATCCTACGGATATGTTCCCTACTTTGGACAATAATGAAGACATTACATTTATCTCCGATAGATCTTCACAGAATCATCCATATAGCAAGGCCTATTTCGGATAAAACGAGTTACTTATGAAGAAAATTAATGGAATGGAGAAAGAACTACGAATGTGAGAGATTTAATCGACAATATATCCGATTTATTTGATCACATTGGTCGGAGGATGAAGGAAAACTTCGATCATTCTGGACACTTGGAAGCTAGCTTTCTTCATTTGCGAGACAAAAGGGTTGGATCACTGAAGAATGCGCCGAAATTTCCCTTCGAGCCTTTCTATAACTTATTTGTGCATCATCGTCATATCGGAAATATCAGAGAAGATGAAGATTCTGACATTGAAGAGTAGTAGTAAAGATTTCCATAGTATGTTTATGTTTATTTTATTTGATTTGATTTAGATTTTTATTATGTGTGGAGTGATGATTTGCATATCTCAAACTTAATTGAGATATGCGTCATAGTTTTGTATCAGCATTTAGTGTGTCGTGGTTTGGTTTGCGATCTTTGATTAGTAGTAATGATTGAAGTTTGAAGTTTGATTATAGAGTTTAAATTATGTTAGTTTGTACATCCCATGGATTTCAATATTAAAGTTAATTTGTTGTGTTGTGTGAATTTGTTTGTGTATAAGTAGCTAATCTTCATATAAAATTAATAAATGATGTGATCGGAAATATAATATAAGACAAATCAAGGGCGAAAATGAATGACGAATTTCAGAAATTTAAAATTTTTGGAATCTCGCCGACGGCGAGAAAAATCCCGCCAACAGCGAGATCGATCTCGCCGACGAGCGAAGAATTTCTCGCCGACAACGGATTTTTCCGAGAGTTTTTGGTTCGAAAAATATTTGCTCTCCGACGGCGAGAAAAATCTCGCTGACGACGAGGTCGGAAAAAAAACATATATTTGACCGGTCAAAAACACTATTCATCATCCCCAACCTCCAATTTTCGCAAAAAACTGACCTAGGGCTTGAGAGATCTTGGATTTGAAGCGATTTCATCACTCAAAAACACCGGATATCATCTTCTCTTGGTAAGTGCTTCACTCCTATACAAAATTTTTTTATTTTCACCATATATTTTCACCACATTGCAAATTTTTGGAAAAATCAAAATGTGGAAGAAATATTCGGTGGAAATCCATGGAATTTGATTTAAATTGCTTACAAATGTTGTAGGAAGCCTTCTTAGGATTATTTTTAAGTTTAGTGAAAATTTTTATGATTTTCACAGATCGATCGAATGGCTCCACGACAAAAATGTCAAGTAGAGTTCGACGAAAACCGATTCATTAATGCACAAGCACAAGCAAAATATTTTGAAAATATACAAGGAAGAAAGTGCATTTCGGATCGGGTATTCAAAAATCCGGGAGGAGAAGTAGAGCGGATTATAAAGGAACGAGTGCAGGAAAATTTACGTTATGTTCGGTATAGAGCGGTATGTAGAAGTGGTGAAGGAATTTTATGCCAATTGATTGCTCGGCGAAGATGCACCGAGTAAAGGTACGAGGGTTTTTTGTAGATTTCAATGCTGCAAGAATTAACTCGTTCTATGAAGTTCATGACTCGCACTTTAGCGAGTATGAATCTTTTGGAACGATGGAAGGACCACTGGAGGAAGTCATTAACTTTCTCACTGATGGGACTGAAGTATGAAAAATTAAGCGACGGGAAAGAGTGAATTTTCCTCTTTCCAAATTAAATGCGATCTCCAAAGCTCGGCATTACTTTATTTGTTCTACTCTGTTACCCACATATCACCATAGTGAGGTAACACGAGATGAAACGATTCCGAATTTCGTATTCGAATAACGAAGCATCGACATCGGGAGAGTTATTAATCGGAACATCCGAGGCCACTCCTCGAAATGAGAGTGGAGGCTGGATTGGGCCATACTGGATTGATTTTGCACTGCGCCAACTTTACGGAGTTGAGGCTAGAGATGATGAAGAGTGGGTGGAACCTATGAAACCACTCACAGTTGCTAACATTAAGAAGTATGAGTCCCATGAAGGGTGGAGAGCAGGAGTAAGAAGTTATTTTACTCAGTCAAGTAGAGATATACCCTCTACTAGCTATGGACCTCTTGAGCCTACCACCCCTACCTTACAAGATCTGATGAATGAATTGACTCGCATAGGAGGAGTTTTGAGCGGTTGGAGAGACCATGGGGAGAAGGTTTGATCATTTTGATCGAAAGGATTGATAATCCGGAGAGGAGACATGATTATGATAGTGAATACCTCCGGCGACATTCGGAATATGAAATTGCATACTATGAAGCTGAACGTCATTATAGGAGTGGAGATTTAGATGTTGTCTTTCCGGAATGCCCCGGTATACTCGGTATCGACACTCGCTCGGTCTTCTCGGCGGCTTACGGATCAAGGAGGGGATGATATAGTTTGGGACTTTGATGCTGAAGATTAGGACTTTATGTATTTTTTTTGTTTGATGTAAGTTATTTTGAGGACTGTATATGTTTGTAATATTTAGTACTTTAATTTTGAGACATTGGATGTTAGTTAGATTATTCTGCTTGGATTGTTATAGTAGTTAGTTTTTGTTTTTGTGTTAGTTAATTGCATTTGTTTTTATGTTAAATAAGATGTTAGTTTTTCTTTAATATGTTTTTATTTTATTTTGTATTGTTTTAAGTTTTCAAAATTGTTAATCTGTTAGTTCAATTATTTTTAATATGTTAGTAATTCATATGTGTAGTGTAGAGTTATTTTAATTGTTGTGTTTAATACTTATCTTAGGTTTTATCCCTGCATTTTCTTTAAATTGTTATATATATATGGAGAATACTAACAGTACAGGTTCAATGAAAAATGAAAAAGCCTGCAAAAATTTCAAAGAAAAAAGAAATACCTAAACTTCAAAAGGTATGATTTATTTACTTTCCTTCTTATTCATTATTTAGAATAGATATAAAAATTTAAGTTTGGGGGAGAGTAAAATACAAATTTAGTTATTAACTTGTTCTCAATTTCTATTTTCAAATTATTATAAAATGATTTTTATAGCAAATTTTTCAATTTGATTTAATATGAATTATTTTATTTAATTATTATAAAAAGTTAAATGAAATATTTCTAGTGCTTTAATTAATTAAATAGAATAAAATATTTGGTTAAAGGGAATAAGAATATAGTAAACTATTTTTAGTAAGGAAAACTATATTCTAAAATTAAAATTCTTAAGTATTCAAGTGAAAAAGAAAAGATTGAAAATCAATGAAGTAAAAACTATGAAGTATATATAAGCTAAGAAATATTTCTAAGTTTCAAATTTAGGAAGGTGAAAATGAAGTTCAAAATTATTAACAGGCTCTCCAGATACAGTAATCCTTAGTTTAAAAAAAAAAAAAAAGAGAGAGAAAGAGAAAAAAAAGAAAAAGAAAAAGAAAAAGAAAAATGAGGAGAAGCTTGAGGAGATGCCTTATCAAAAATTGGCTTCATTTGAATTAACCTAAAGGGAAAAACTTAGATATTTCCAAACTTATGTTTATGGATTAGAATTTTACCTAATAGTATTTTCTTAAATTTCTTATCATATGAATATCTTAAGTAGTTATTCTTTTAAATATAGTCATTCCTGAAATGAATAGTAAGCTAGAAATCTTAGACCCGATGACTAAATAATTTATTTCTATAAGATTAATTAAATTACATGAATTATTTTTATTTAACTTTATTATGATATTAATTAATCTAATTTATAGTTATTTAAATTGAAAAATCTTATTATAAAACTCATTATTTTTATGTAGTACTAAAATTACTTGAGGACAAGTAATAAGTAAGTTTGGGGGATTTTGATCACTGAAAAATTTATTAATAAATTCATACCTATTTTTGATGAAATTGCACTTTAAAGAAGGGTATTTTCTTTATTTTATTGCAGGAATGAAGAATTTAGGTGATAAAAGCAAAAATCATAAAAAGGAGCGAATTTGGAGCAAAATCATGCAATTTGTCTTTGAGTCGCCGACGGCAAGAACGAGCCCGCCGACGACGAGGTTACGAGAAGAAAATTTTGAAGAATTTATAAGCTGTCTCATCGACGACGAGCCCGAGCTCGTCGACGGCGAGCTGAAGCGGTTTGAAGATCTTCTAGAAGCCTCGCCGACAGACGAGAGTAGTTCGTCGCCGATGGCGAGCTAGTTCAAATAGTGCGGATACATTGAACCCGGACACTTTTGAAGGGATGCTTACACACCTCTTGGTCCTTTGCTCACCTCTATATATAGAAGCCGAAATTAAGTCTTTAGTGTCCAATCTTTTGTGTTCTAAGTGTGTTATTTTTGTGTGTTCTAAGTGTGTTAAGTAGAGTTTTGTGTCTTAGTGTGTGTCTTAGAGAGTTCTTGAGTGAGTTAAAGAGTTTTTAGTGAGTTTCTTTGTCTTGGAAGGAAGAGTCGAAAGGAACTGCAGGAGTACTGCAGGGATAAATTAAGATAAGTATTTGTATTTATTGTTTTTAACTTTAAATGAAATCCATGCTTAGTTTAGTTTCCATGCATTCTGAGTAGTTTATTTAGTCTTTCTCTCTGTTTATGAAAATTAAGTGACTTGATGAAATTAAAATAGAGATACTTTTATATATTAATAAATTGTGATAATTTTTACTTAAAACTTAATTTACTTTTCAAACTAGCCATTTAATTTGTTAAAATATGTTGATTATCAACTATAGTAAAAATTACATCTGATATTCGGGGAATTCAAAAGCCTTGGAAGGAGGGTGCAAATAAATAGGGAAATAATATCATTGGGTGTAGAATTGAGCATTTTAGTGTGACGGACTAAAATATTTAATTCGGTCCTATTGTTTGAGAGCTGAAGTGTAGATGTTAGCCCTCGGGCGAGGGAACGCGCGAGCTACGAAGTGGCGGTCGGTATCCTCCCGAGCCTAGCCGCGATTCGATAATCAAACATAGGATTAGTCAATATTCTTTACACTGGACCAAAGGGTAAAGAATAGAAATGCTCCTATTTGTCACAATACCTTAACATTATCTATTTAAATTCATCAATCATTTAAATTTCTAAACAAGGGGAAAGATACTTTTTCTGAATAGTTAAGACTTATTTAGCAATTAGTTTTATTTCCTGCACTTTCAATTCGTATTAATTTTCTGCTTAGTTAATTTATCTAATTAAAATACTTAGTTTACTTTATTGCGCTTAAATTCAGAATTCCAAATTTTTGTATATTATTATTATTATTATTTTTAAATTAGTACGTTATTTAATTTTCTCTTTCCACGTAGGATCGATAACCGAGACTCCACTAGAGCCCTGTATTACTTGATACGATACGTATACTTGCGTAGCATCCACAACATAAACAATTACAATTCTATACATATATTATAGCGGGGTCAAGTTTTTGGTGTCGTTGCAATTAAATTAAAAATATCATAATAAAAAATTGTGGGTCAAAAAGCCTTTAAAATATTCATGCAATAAAAAAATACCAATTTTCAGGCTGTGCTCCAACCAGCTAGGATACCATAAGCCAGGAAATCACTAATTGCCCACATAATAGCTGCTCTCAATTGGAAATTCTGTTTCGTAGTGTTGTCATACATAAGCACAACTATCTCCCATAACATTGAGTCTTTTAAATGAAAGTTTATAAGTTGATGTTGATTTTTCTCTTTGCGTTATGTCGTCCTGGTATGATGAATGTCAAAAATAAGAACATCACGGTCATGCAAATATTAAGGGGCAAGTTGTACTGTGTAATGATCACTGACCAACATAGGAATGGGGTTACGACATGACTGTGCAGGGTGAAGCTGTCTGAACATAACCCATGTGATGGATGACTCATCGAGTTAATATTAATGGATCCAGTACTGTGTCTAGTCATTTGAGGGGTTGTATGTATGGAAGCGAAGTCAGGGTATGACCAAAAAATAAAATATTTGTTCAGTGTTTCAGGTTTGTGTTGAATGTACTCAACAAAGTGAGCTCTTTAAGCATCATGAATCATTTATTCATATGTGTCAGGATCAAAATCATCTACAAGAGGGGCATAACTTATCGAGGCATGACTTGACCCATAATTACACAGTAATTTAGCTTCCAAAAGATGGCAAAAAACTTGACCCAATTTATATTTAGTAGCTAATGTGCAGAATTAAAATGTTATAAAATTTAAAAAGTAGTTTACATACTAGGGGCACTACACAAGTATACGTATCGTTTCAAGTAATATAGGCTTTTCTTTTATGACCTAGAGCATCGATCCCACAAAGAAGCGATGTAAGAAATTTCTTAGGCTAATTCTAGTATACTACTATCAGGCCTTAGTTTGGAATATTGATTAAAGCGGTTATTCTAACAACTACTTCTAAATAAAAATATTAAATATAAAGACAACTTATTTAAAAAAAATGGTTTGGAGAATTTTGACATGTTAAAAACTACCCTTATCGTGTAAAGACTTATATAATGTGTTGGAATGAAATACTTAGAAGTTAATGTAGTAGTGAAAAATAAGAGCATTCATATTCTTTACCCTCACACTTGGTGCTTGCAAAGAACATTTGCTAACCTAGAGTTTTTCACCAGCTTGTGTAGTAGTGCTGAGTAGATTCTAGCATCTTACTTCCAGATTACCCACTGTGCCCTATTTATAGGACCTATTAGGAACCCTAAACCGAATTGATAAAAGAATATAGTCTGTCACCCTAGAAAAATCAATTCTACACCCATAAAAACTTATCTCCCTATATATTTGCACTCCCCCTTAGATGATTGCAACAGCTCTTTCCAGAGTGAAGTGTGGTACTCATTAGTTGGTGAAATCATAGCCCTCCCGAGCCATTATGTTTCACAATGGATTTTAACCTCATAAGTGATCAGTTTTCAAAGTAAATTAAGACCTGGTGAAAATATCATTACATTAATAAAATAAGAGAATATCTAAGCAAATCAAGATTCCTAAACATGCATCTAGTTTATTTCAAAAAGAAAATTAAAATGAAGATAATGACATAAGCATTAAAAGAATTGATGGAATTAAATAATAAATTATGTGCCAACAAAGAACATATGATTACCTACCCTCTTAAAACTGTATATGTATGCATAATATTCTATTATTTTTATGCAACTATCTGTCACTCAAAAGCGTCTAATAGAAACTGATCATTAAATTATATTTCCTTAAAAGTTACATTGCCACCTAAACTATTTTACCAGCCAACCGATCAATTTGAATGCACTCAAGTTGCAAGATCTACACTCTCCCAAGTCATAATTTCACTTGAAATAAATTTTAACATAACTTAATTGTCACTTAAGTTATGTCAATAAAGCAATTGAGATATTACTCATCACAAGAAAATAATAATATTTCTATCATAAAAAATTTTCCTACATATGTGACCGATGCGCTGTCGCTAACGTAAATATTCAAAAAGTAGGTTCAGTTCAGTTTTACAATAAGATCAATTTAATAATTAGGCGTACCGCTCTTATACAAAAGTATACATATTTTTCAAGTAATACAGGGCTCTAGTGAGTCCTGGTTATCAATCCCACGAGGAAGGTTGGAACTTCTCAAAGTATAGCATATAAATCAAATCCAATATTCAATTCACAATGCAAGTTCAAGAAATATTAATGTTGCTAGTGTAACGATGACTAAAAGCTAAGTTTACTAAAGTTACTTTCTAAATTTCTAGACAGAATTAACCAGCACAGACAAAATTTTGTATTCAAAGGTTCAAATATGGAAAAAAATCTTTCCCCTTACAATGATACCATGATGAGTAAATGATATAGATTGACAATAAACTTGTATTGTACCAAATATGAGCATTCATATTCTTTACCCTCTTCAGAGTTATGTAAAGAACATTGGCAAATCCTAGGCTTAGTCCCTAAATCCATGATTAGGCTAGGAGGATACTGGCTGTCACTTCAGAGTTCCCACTTCCCTTCACCTGAAGGCTAGCTTTAGTTACCAAACACTAGGACCAAATTGGGGATTGCAGTCTTGTTGACCTCATTTTTTGATGAGGTCTTTTTTTCTCTCTTTAGTACTTAGGATCTAGCCTTAGGCTTTTCCTTTGACTATCTTAGAGGACTAGAATTGGGACCCATCCCTTAGAAATTTAAACCACTTCTTGTCTCCCTGCAAACCCCACAAACTTGATTGAAGACCCCTAATCACCTAGAGGGTTGAAATCAAATGTGAAGGTTTAAAGGATAAGTTCCCTATAGGACTCTTTGGCCTTAGGACTACCCTGTGTGGCCTGGTCTGGTGAGGGTTGACTTACACACTCACTACACTCATACTCTACACTCTCACACACACAATCCAAATCCTAAAACCACACCCATACCCAACTTGACTCCTTGACTCATGTAGGTAATTCATATGGATGGACCTTAACCCCAAGCCCCGGTTAAGAGGGTTAGGAACAACATAGTGAATGCCTCAAATGAGTCCTCTCATGGCTCATATAGGCTTAATATGACTTCATGGCTTAACCAAAGTGATTCCATTTCACTCATATTTGATCAATCTTCATTCTTCCAAAATTTCAATTTTTGACCCCGGGGACCCTATACCTACCAAACCTACCAAAACCCTTAAAATTGCCCAAATACTCCAAGATTTCCAAATCATAAAAAATTCCCCAAAATTAACCTTGAATATTTACTCACCAATCAAATTGATCATCCATAGCCAAAAATACCAAAAATCCTAAAAGTATCCCCCAATACCCTCCAAATTACCAAAATGCCCCTCTTGACCCAAAAATACAAAAAATTCAGAAAATTCTCAGAAAATTTCAGAAAAACCCAAATATTCCCAATGTCATTTTGTCTAACTACACAATGGGACAATTTTGTCAATTTACCCCACTTTTACCAAAACCCCCAATTTAGCCCAATCTTAACCCAAGTGAACCCAATGTCAAACCAAACCTACCCAATTGACCCCAATTTTTGTTCAATTTAATTCTAAACTTCAATTTAATATCCACAATATCAATCTAGACTAAATCCAAGTCCAATTTGATTGACATTTGAATCCAATTTCACTTTTGACCTTAAAGCCCAATTTGGACCCATGACCCAAACTTAGCCCAAACTAAACCAATTCAACTCCAATTAACCCCAAACCTTTTCTAAACCTTCCTTAACATCCCCACAAACAAAACACTAACATGATTTGCCCAAAATTTGGACTCAAACCTCACCCAAATCCACCCTAAAGCCAAAATCCCCTAAAAGGGCCTACACCCAAACCTAACCCAAATGGGCCCAAAACCATAAATCAAAACCCAACCAAAGTTGAAACCTCTTTGAAACACCCCCACAAACATTTTTCAACATTAATTTTACATCAATTTCAACCTTAGCCCAACATTGGCCCAAGTTAGCCCAATTTGACCTACATTGGCCCATTTACCAAATGAACCCAAATTCAACCCAATTCAATTCCAAACTACCTCAAATTTGCTTCAAATCATTCAAGACACATCCTTAAAATAAACTCAACATTTATTTGGCATGGCCGTTTGCAAAATTTTTCATCTAAAAGCCCATTGTTAAACATAAAGGCTCACTCCCTTAAACCTTCCTAAAAGCCCACTTCCACCAAATTCAAAAGCCCAAATCAATTTAAAGCCCACATGACACTTTCCCTCATCACACATTCAATTTAAAATCATTCCTAAAGTCCTAATTTATCATTAAACAATTCCAAATTAAACCTCATGACAATTCTCACCAAAATAACAAAATTCCTAAAACCCATTTCTATGAAATCAAGCCAAGCCATCCTAAGCCATAGGCAAGCCATGAAGCCATGCATGAGCCACATGGAAGCCATGAGAGCATCTTTACATGTCACCATGCCATTTTGGGCAAAAGAAGGAGGCTCTTTCCATAATCTCCTAAAGTCATTAGCCTTAACCATGAACCCAAATTTACTCTAAATATTCTTAGAAAGAGACCTCACCACCTTTGACCAGCTAACCTAACTTATTCTCTCAGCCTAAAACCAGGTCATGGGGAGGTGAACCCAACCCAAACACATGGGTTGACCCAAACCAAGCCAAAATAGCCATGCCCCCATTCCATTTTGATCTAACCCCTTTACACATGGCAAAGCTCAATTGCCTACACTAAACCCCGACCACGACTCACCCGAACCCGAGGGTGACCCTTGCTCGCGGCCGACCACACAGGCCGCCGGAAAACACCATGGTCGAGACCTCGGGAGGAGCCAAATTTTGAAATTCCACCTTGCTGAGCTACCCCACTCCAAATAGCCATTGCAGCTGTTCTTCTCCTCATCAGAGCAGCTGATCCCAACCCTTAAACACCCCTGGGAGGCCCTCCAGCCTCTCCTATTTAAACACCACCTCTCTCAGCCATGAAGAGGTGCTGAAAAAAACCTTACTGAAACTCTGCCAAAATCATCCCAGACTACTCTCTACACATAGAGCACTTGATTCCCACTGGATTCCAGCCCCATTTCCTCTAGCCGAGCTCAATTTTGAGTTCGAATTTCGACGATAAAAACCGGGACACTTCACCACGGTGAGCCAATCCCCAAATTGATTGGCTCTACACCTTCACCGGATCAAGAGAAGAAGTTTACCAGACAAAGCCCCCTCTCCGGGCCAGCCATTGCTTCTAGCCTCCAAGCTTTGTGATCGAGTCGTGGGCACTTTCATACCTGAGACAATTCACCAGGCCAAGGGACTTCATCTGGAGCTTTCTTGGAACCAATCGAACGTGACACAACTCTTAGATCGAAGCTCCACTTCTCTGAGCAAAGGTATGGACTCACTCTTCCTCCCGAGCATCCAGAGATTCTCCATTTAATTTGAATCAATTTCAATGCATGTTTACCATATGGATGTGTTCGTCTCTTCAAGACGAATCCATAGAGCATAAGAACACAAAAATCTGTTGAGAATCGAGTGAGAAATTAGGGTTAGAAGGTCGAATGTTACGGGTTCACACCAGTCGTAGACGATGACTGGGAGCCGTTGGATCGCGCGTGTATCGGATGGATGGCCAGGATCGCGCTGGATGGAGGAACGGGACATGAACCGCAGGTAGCGTGGCATCCCAGTCAGATGGCTGCGCCGAATCAAGAGGCGACACGTGGAGCTTCGGAGGCGCTGAGGTTGAGTCAGTGCCGCGTGGATAAGTAGAAAAATAGGATTTTTTTCTATTTATTTAATTCCCAGTACTTCAAAAATTCATAACTTTGTGTAGAAAAATCATAAAAATAAAATAAAACTACCCTCTTGCTCAGTGAACAGAGGAGAATAATGTGGAAAAGAAATTAATTAATTTCATTAAGTATTTTATTTTTAATGATTTATTTACTCTCTGCATTGTTTTAATTCTCCATTTGCATAGGCAATTCACCATGGCATGAGACCATAGGGCTTTTGAAGCCTTTGAACTTGGGAACATTCCCTGAATTTTCCAAGGTCATAGGTCATCCCTATGAGAAGTTATTGATTTTCCAAGTTCATGTTACTGTTTTGAGTATTTTAATTCCAATAATTAGCATGTTGAGAAATAAATTCTAGGAAAATTTGTTAATGTTTATTATGACCAGAGGAACCTAGGAAAAATAAGTTTTAAGTTAATTCACTTGGAACAACCCTAATTGGCTTAAATACCCAAAATTGAACTTTAATTAATTAGGGTTAACCACACATCAAATTAACATAAAAACAATTCTTCTCTGTCCTTTAGAGTCACGAGAGTCTCACATAAAAATTTGAAATCAATTGGACTTGATTAACTTCACCAAATGGGTTAATTAGGCCTCTTAAGCAAAATGGGTAAAATTAAACTTTAAAAATTCATAACTCACAAAATATTTCTCAAAAATTCACAAAAATAGTTTTGGAGCTTCTCTGATATCAGAGGAACTTAGGAAAATTAAAATTATAATTTTCTTAAAAAGTTGATTTTTATCATTATTTTAATATTTTTAATAATTAAAAAATAACAAAAATCATAAAAATATTAAAAATCACCAAAATGTCACATTTTGAATTCTATTCATGTAGAAATAAACCAAATATTTTTCTTAAGTCCCTAGGGTAAGATATTGAATTTTAAAGGCTTAATGTAATTTTTAATATTAAAAAATGTATATTCCAACCTTTTCACTAAAATAATTCTAATAAATCAAAGAAAAATCAGAAAAATACAAAACTTGTTTCTCTGAACTCCTTGAGGTCAGAGAGATCTAAGAAAAATATAAAATCTATTTTTCAATTTTAATTTTATTTTAAAATTAATTAATGCTCCAAAACTCAAAATAATTCTAATAAATAAAATATAATTCAACAAAATCACCAAAATTGGTCCAAATGGTCCTCTGGTCATTAGGAATGTCCCATATTTTTCTTAAGGACATAAACATTTCCTTGGTCATGTTATTGAATTTTCCTTGAAAACTCCTATTTTCCATTAAAAATAATTACATAAATAAATTAAATACAGAAAAATCATATTTTCTCCTCTAATGTCTTAGGCTGCATTTGGAAGAGATTATTTACAGCTGTGGCGTTTTCAAAACGCTATGGACACGTTTGGATGTCCCGTTTCCTCAAATTATTAAGAACCGCGATTTTTTTTTTTCTACTGGTCGCGGATCACGGGGTCCTACCCGCGATCCGCGATTCCTTTTTTTCTAAGACGAAATTTACCCTCGATCCGTCTCCTTCCCTGGAGAGCCCTGCGCGATCCTCGCGCGATCGGTCTCCTCGTTCGTCTCCTTCCCGAGCTCCTGGTCGCGGCATCCGTCTCCTTCCTTCCTCCCTAGCGCAATCCGTCTCCTTTAATCCGTCTCCTTCCCGAGCCGTCTCCTTCGAGCCGTCTCCTTCGATCCATCTCCTTAGATCCGTCTCCTTTAGATCAGTGTTCATTGATCACGATTTGGGGATCCTTCCTTCCGTGCCGAACGAGACGACAGGCGTTGAAAATGTGCAGCTAGCGTGAACGTCGGCTGCCGACTTTGAATTCTGGTCGCCATCGAGTATGGCTAACTAAGGGTCTGTTTGGTGCAGCTGCAGATTATCCAACTTGGCGATAAGCGATTATTCGATAATCTGCGATCATCACTCGATCCGGATAAGTTGTCTGACTCGTTTGGTTGCAAGCATTTGGAAAACAATGATTCCGAAAAATCGACCATTCACGCCATGTTCCGAATAAGTTCGTTTAATCGTTTAATTGTTTGGTTAGTGCGTTTTGTAAACGAACTTATTTGTAAATTTTTTTAATTAAATAAATAATCTGTGCAACATAATTTATTATTTCTCTAAATGAAATTAAATAAAAAATTGTATGATATTTTTAAAATAATATTATATGTAGTTATACATTTACATAAAGGGTTTAAAAAATAATTTTTAACATAAAATTATTTTCAAATACAAATATTGTTTTAAAATATAAATTATAATTTTTCAGTATGAAAATTTTATTTTCAAACTTATGAGAAATTGTTCCATAATTTAAATTTTCAATCGGGAAAAAACCAAATTCATAACTGAACCAAATTTTGCTGCTCACTTGACTTAAATTAGAGTTCAAGACACCTAATTAAGATAAAAATACATAAAGAAACTACAATTAGTAATACAATTATAACATTCAATTTAAAATGCAAAAGTAACATCTCACGAGAACCGTTGTTTGGTTGGTGCATGATTGAACTCCGAGCATCATTATGTGGCTCTGAAACACTAGAAGCAGAAGTGATATTCTCTGATTTTGATACCGTGGAACACCGTGCAACGTTATCCGATTGGGATAAAGCCGAACCAGGAGGTCCGTCTGCCCACCTGAAAAACCTGCAATCGTTCACTCCGTGTTGCCACCTTGGGCAACCATAGAACTGTCGCCCGTAGCTACGTTGCTTACGTGATGTAAGTAGTAAGGCCAGCAGTCCACAACGGCACATGATTTGCTTGGGCTTCACTGAATATCTGGAACTCATCGTCTGTAGTTATTTAAAAAGAGAGTAGATTAGTTAGAACTCTCACTTTCTAAAACAATGCTATCTCTAATTTTGTTGGATTGAATAAATGAGACCTAAAGCAAACTTAAACATTGTCAATTAGCCAATTCTGGAGAAGACCCCCCAAAACTTAAACATTGCCAATTAGCCAATCCTCAATCTTTGTAATCAATCACCCTTGTTGGCAAAATTCAAACGGATAATTGCATACAGACCACCCCAAACACTAATATTTACAGATTAACCATAAAGGGGGATATTTTTGAACTGCCAAATTAATGTATTTACGCACGTCCTGATGAAACTATTGAGAAATTGATAAAAATGAAAAAATATAGGCTGGGATTTTACCATGAATTTTGTTATTTGTGCCCCATAAAAAAGATAATTACATAAAGACCCTTTGAAAATAAGTCCTTAGGTTTCATCAGCTTAAAAGAATAAAGAAAAACATTCTTGGTTGATTAAACTATCAATTCTGCTTTAAATTCTGGATTTTGCTCCCGTTATTTTAAATGCATAAACGACCTTCAAAATTAAACATTTCCATGAATATGCATTGTTTTCAATTCTCTAAGCGAGTTATTTATCTATCGAGCTACATACCGAACATAGCAAGTAAATACAAACAAGCATTCTTCATTGGGTCCAAACACCAAAGTTCACGTAAATGAAAAGGAAAAGAAAAATTAACGGCAATAATAAATTTCCAAAGAGCACTTAAAAGTCTACCAACATTTGACTTCTACATTAGATAATGATAGTGTTCACAAAAACTATAACTTCTAAACAGGTACCATTTCTTATATGTTAGCTCATCCCCTATAATCTTGCTCATTAAAAAAAAACATTCTTTACTTCACAAATATTGTTATTAATTAAGCCTAAAACAAGATTACGTTGGCTACTGTAAGCAATGATAAAAGAGCGATTGGATTTTTAGATTATTAGAGAAGATTTGGATTTTCAGATCAAGTAAATTACCGAAATAAACAAATTAAATGCTATAAAAATTCAGAGAGAAAGAGCCACAGCCCCTTCCCCAAATTGTCGGTCAATGATATTTCTTGCAATCCACCAGAATACACGAAGTGCACCACAGCCCTTTTCTCAATGCCACTCTATTTCTTGCAATCCACCAAGATAAAGAACCGAAAAAGAGTTCAGGGACTTGCATTGTGAGATTTATTTAATTTTTGGGTTATAAATAGGAATTCGAGGCATGTAAACAAAAAGACATTGAAAAACAAAATCCTTTGGGTACGTAAATCATCATTTTCCTTCCAAGATTCAGCTTGTTAATCAAGTGTGAGACCTAATATTTGGGCAAGCTCACCCATACAAATTCAAGGCGTATTCTTCCAGCAACATCTTCCCTCTTCTTCTTTTTCTTCCCCTCCACATTCACAAGTCATATTTCGTTATTATTTGACTGTTGAGATTGAATTTTGATATATTTACTACACGCTACATTTCTTTTGTCACATAAAATTTCAACGGTGGTGTTGATATCTACCATTCCTTGTTTTTTAATTCAACTAAAAGTTCATAAATCTATCATCACAACTGCATTTAACTTCTTTTTGTTAATTTCAACACAGAAGAGAAGCTATTTCTACGAACCCTTTCTCGCAGGCCTCCGGCAGAGATTGGCTTCCTTATGGGTCTTTCCGTTGATGACTTCTTGCAAACTCTTTATCATTCCTTCTATTGGTAGCTTTCCTTGAACGTCCTAGAGGCTTTAAGACATAATCTTAGCTATCTTACGGCTTTCTATCCGATAGTAATATTACGCTAAAGTTCCTTCCAAAAATTTCTCATTCTAATGAAGCATGTAGCCCTTTAGTGTTTGCTTTCAGCATTAATTTTAAAATTACAAATAAGGGCAGCCTGAGGCACTTAAGAACCGAAAAAGAGTTCAGGGACCTGCTCCATCAAACGAATCCTCCAATACTTGTAATCCCTTTCCTTGACGATTTATTGCTATTGCATCGTAAATATTACTAGTACAAAAAGCTCACATGGTTAATTGAGAATTAACTGCACTTCCGTAAATATTGCAATCCACCAAGATGGCCTTCCATGGTTAATTGAGAATTAAAAGCTCACATTCATCTTTGTTTCATAAAACAAGCGATGGTTACCCTCGAAAGGCATAGGCCATCCAAGCGGTTGAATGGTGATGAGCCAATGACAATTTTGTACTTGTAAATCTTACTCATGTATTAGAAGAAAAACACCTAATAGAAAAGTCTTGCTCCAATGAAAAATGGAAAACTAATGAATCAACAATTATTGAACCAAACCAAGCAGGCAAATAGCAAAAAAAAACTGTGAGACATTCATATTTGTAAAACTAGCACCTTTCTTCAATCATTTCTCACAATCTCACTCAAATATCGAAGTACAAGATAAAACCCATTTATTTCAATTTACATATATAACACTAAAAACTATGCGACGTTCATTTCTTACTCAAACAGAACATCATATCTTTTTTTCTGATGACTTGAAAGCACAACCATAACGCATCTTTGGTATGGTGCATCTTATGACTCGCTCAACCCGAGTAGATAGCAGCCCTAAAGAGCATAAAAAAGGTAGTAAATAAATGACATTTGATTTTGTTTCATCAAGAAGTCCCATCTTATGCCAATCAGAGCCTCAAATTTTCTACAGATTTTCAGCTTTTCCAAGGAGGCAACTAGAATGTGTCATCCCTAACAGCTTCGCAGAGAATAAGCTGGAATTTCTCAATGCCACTCTATTTCTTGCAATCCACCAAGATAAAGAACCGAAAAAGAGTTCGCTTAAGCAAAGAAAGAAACAGATCATATGCTTCGGCTCTCCCGCTCCATCAAACCAAAGAAAGAATCTCATCTACCATTTTTATTTAACCATAAAGCAAATTGCAGCTTCATCATTGATAATAAAGGATTCAATCATACATTCCTTAACAAATTTCCATTCATCAGAAACAGTCATCGTTTATTCCTCTTTAAAGAGGAGGAATTGCTAAGTTTGAAAATTTCAAATCAAAGGCTGAAAAGTCTAAGCAATAAGTAAGAGACTGGTCTGGATCCATCCCTATTAATTAAGGTCATCCTGCAATGCTAACCAAACTAGTTTAAGGTATAAGAATATGTTTTATGAAAAGGTGGGGAAGGGTAACAGGATCAGATCTCTTTTCATTCAATCAAAAGACTGAAGTTCTGCTCTATCATAGGGTTGCCAAAATCATTTTCGCACAATTCATAAAAGGAGAAAATGAAGGTGAGAGATCCAAAGATTGGAACTCAACTAATTTTCCATATTAAAATACAAAGCTTAATTCAGAAATATTAAAAGCATATTCATCTAATCCAAGAATAAAAGCCTCAGTGTTGTTCTCAAGTGTCAAACCAAAATACTAAAAAAGCATTCAAAGATTTATCTTTTTTATAGCATAATACAAAGTTTAAAGCCTCGATATCCTTGAAATGCAGCCAAAACACAATTGAAAACCATAGATTTGAGAGTAGAAATTTTGAAACCTTGGCTTCTGGAAACTTGTAGCTTCAAAATTTGGCTTCACCTAAACGTTCACATGTATTTATATGTATTACATGTATGAGAAATGCATTACATGTATGCTTTCGAGCTGCTGTTATGATACCATGATGACTCCCACAATGAGTACAGCATAAATTACAACCAAACTACAAATGAAATATTCCAGTATTAAGAAAGGAATGCATATAAGATATAATCAGAAATATAGTCAATATTTATCTATTGTTCCACACAAATTCTATTGTCTTCTGTGATAAAACGAACCAACATAATTCATCACAACGTAACATAAAATGAACTGTTCATCGTGCACAATAAAAATAAATCCACTGAATACATATTTGAGGTTCAAAATAAAGACGATGTGGAAATTCAGCTTTGACATATAGCATCCGTGATACGCTCCCTCGGAGCAGCGCCATCTCCGATGCACCTTCCCGTCCCGGGTTTCAAATTCTTCAACTTCCATAAGGTCATCGGGGATTGATCGGCCAATTTGTAATTCCGATGCCTCGGGCGGGAGGTGCATGTCGTCGGCCTCAACCATATTAAAATCACGTGTCGGAACGGGATGGATGTCTTCTAATGAAATTATGCAACGCCATCGTGGCCACTACAATATGAACCTGCTTACGAAATGGGTACGTAGGCATGTCACGTAGGATGACCCATTTCTTCTTCCAAACACCAAATGTTCTTTCGATCACCCCGCGCAAGGAGGAGTGACGTTTGTTGAACATCTCTTTCCGACCCCAGGCGACGCCACTCGATCTCTCAAAATCGGGAATATGATATTTCGTCTCCGGGAATGGCTTCGGATATCCCTCCGTAAGGGATATCCGGCGTCTACCAAATAGTATTTACCTATCACGAAAGACATCATTATTTTCTACTGTAAATATATAATAATGGGGTAGAAAGTTAAGTCAACCTGGAGGTGGGTGAGGGAAGTGTTGTCTGCTGTCTTTCGTTGTGTATTTGAAAATAAGGCTGTCATGTGCACTCCCTTCCCATCCGGCCATAACAACTGTGAAGCACATGTTGAAGTCACATACAACCATCACATTTTGGGTAGGCGATCCGCTTCGACCAATGTACGCCACCTTCTGATCGCTAGGAAGTCGGGCATGAATATGCGTACCGTCAATTGCTCCAATACAGTTCTGTAATGATTTGTTAGGTGATCGTTAGTATTGAGATCTAGATTTTCACTTTGAAGTAGACGTGATGAAATAAGGAACTAACCTTAAAAAATGGCATGTAACGCGGGTCATTGGCAATCTTTGCTGGAGTTGTGCTGAATAACTGGTCTTCCGGCTTAATGATTTGAATAGATAGGCTAATTAAAGCCTTTAATCCTTCGGAGAAGTATCGACTTATTGTCTCAGAGGAATGTTGGAAACGCTCCATAGCTCCTCTAATTAATTGATTCTGAGATAAAATGAACAATGTAATTGCCAATACCTCCCTAGTCGATGTTCTAGGCGAGCCTTCGAGTCCGTGATCGCATCGTAGTTCATGTAAAAGGTCCGTAAAAATGGGCACACTCATACGAAATATGTTGTGGAATCTTATGGGATATCCAGCAAGCATCTCGCCGACCCATTTATCCCCAATAAATAATCATGTCATGCGTGGGTTTCTACCAGTGCTGGAGCGGTAATACTCTAAAAGCAATATTATAATTGCGGCAGCTAATCTTCTGCGGCGTGCTACCTGATACATCCTGCGTAAATGTTTTCGTATAAGGGAACGTTTACTCAATTAGCAGACAAATATCCGTGCAAACTTTTAAAAAATATAAACATTTAACAGAACAATTCAATAGATCAATGATGAAAAAATGCACAAATAACAATGTCTTCAAAAACCAAAATTGCACACATAACAGAAACATTCAGAACAGTCCACAAAAAATAATAAAAAAAATCCTAAAAAGTGGGGCTGAAACATTTTTAAATGGATAAACGTAAATATTCGGCACGTGACTCGAGCCGCGACCTCTTGAAAATCTGTCTCCGTATCGGGTCTTCCAAAACTTTAACACATTTTAGGTAGAATGCGGGATCACGAACAACTTCGGAATTTCATCCAAAAGATTCATGAAGTCAACATCGGGATCAACTACTACAGTATGAACAGTTTGTGGAGTTTCGAATGCTTGTATTAGTTTATCTATCGAGCTCTGAATGAAAACATCTTTATTTTTTATTTTTTTGTCGGTCTTGCGCCTCTTTGATTGGCACGTGGATTCGAGTTCTATTGGGTGCACGCTCGGGCCTTCACCAGAAACCATAAATTGTTCGGGTATATTGTCAACTGAGATACCAGCAAAGCCCTGCTCGCTGGGGTTGAATGCATTTTCACCCGTAGCAACAACCCCTTGGAACATAACATCCAGTTTGTCCTCCAAGTCCGGCTCAATCCCGCACACCTTAAATTTTTTTGCATTTGGAAAAGCCTGCAATGTCGAGAGGTTTTCCAGATTAGAATTATAATTGATAATAAACTGAAGAGTACACAATGATACAATTATTACCGCTAACTTTGCAGTCCACCATTCCTCAGAAGCATCCACCGTACGTTTGAGAGGATTCCAACCTAATCCAGTTGATCCCCTTTTAAGATCCTTCCATAACTTCCAATCTCTCTTTAGCTGATCCCACTTGTTCTTGAATTTCAACATATCGTAGTCTCGTCCTGTCATTTCATTAAACTTATTGGCTATATTAGCCCATCCTTCTTTGCTAAAACAAGACGATGGCCTATTTCCAGCTTCAATCTCATTAACACATAGATTGCAAAAAATATTTGTCACAATTTTATCCCACGTTGCTGATGTAGACCCTTCTTTGGTTTTAGCCATATCGTAACTAGTAGAAGTCACAGATGAAATATTTGAGAATCATCAATGAAAACATAATACATGCTTGCACGTGGCCAAGAAGGTATCTATCAATTTAAAATAAGAACATGCAAATTAATTAAAAATACATAAGAATTGTGAAGTAGCATTTACTAATCAAAAGTAAGATGGCTTTAATAGTTGCTCTGATGGCAATGGAAAAACTGATGATGATCAATTAATATATAAAAAAAATGCAATGAATCCACAAATTTTCAAATTTATGTTAAAATTTTGCATGGATTTCTCGTAGGATTAATCTTTTGTACTTTAAGTTGTATCTATTTATGATTCTACATTTCGAAGTTCGATAGTTTGAAGCAAATGATTCTACAAATGATGTCTGTTAGATATGTAAACCTTTTTCATGCATAGGTTGTGGAGGAAGTACGAGGATATGTGTGTGTTAAGTATTGAATAAACAATATCATATCTAAATACAAGATAAAGAAACATAGAGGACTCGAGCAAAAAGTTTTACACTCGATGCCTACAATCAACTTTGAACTCTAAAATTATCATAAGACAAATATCACAATGCAAAGAAAATTTAGCATAATTCATGTTTTAATAAATCTATGAATTTAGATAAAATACAAAGAAGATATGAAAAAGAAGCCCACATAAACTTATCGAAGCAAAACATTTCCAAGTTTACTTGGGAAAGGGATATAAAAAGGCCCCAAATCCTTTACCATTAATCAGAGTTTGCAGGAATATTGACATAGGGTTCAAGTTGAAATAAAGGAATTTTAAAAGGCATAAATGTTCTGAGATGATCTTTTGAAGCAAGGTTAAACATTGCAAAAGCAAAATAATAGCATTTAATGCAAGAATCAGAAAAAAATTAATAATACCTCATGAAGACAAATTACCACATGAGAATATTGGCAAGCACAAAAAAGAGGAGGTAATGTCAGTTCAAAGGTGAATATTAAAAAAAAAGTGATAGACATAACAAAATGAGAGCGAAAAATATAACAAAGAATCACTTATGGTATAAGTGTTATAATAAATATTTAAAAGAAAAGTTACAAATATATCATCGGTGATGAGGTTAATCCGATCATCAAAATCAAATTTTTTGCCTTGCTAGAACGAGAATAAACTGAATCTCTCGAATGAATCCTTTATCTCTATTGACAATGTAAGTATATGGGTTTATATAAGCTACAAGGGTGTTCCAAGCACTAAGGATTGTAGTTAATGATGAACGTCAAACTCTTGAAAATGCAATCTATGCTTGTTTTGACTGCCCCTCCTCTGAGGTCGACTTGTTGGGGATGGGGAGCGGGAGGAGGACGGATCAGAGAGGAAGGAGAAAAGGAGATGATTCGCATACCTGAGAAGCCGACAAAGAAAGGAGGACGCAGGTTGCTGCGGGATCGGTGAGGGAGACGGGTGCTGCGAGATCTGCGAGCGAGACGGGAGCTGGAATCAGGGAGGGAGAGGAATCACGCCGCGACCTAGGGTTCTGGATGGAAGGGACGGGCGAGGGCAAATATCGTCCAACACAAATTGGAATCGCGATGGAATAGCCGATAGCGTGTAGTATCCCGCGATCCGCGACTAATAGAAATTAGGAAATGTGTTTTGTAATAATCTGATGGAATAGTTGTGCCAAACAGGTTTATGGCATTTTGAAAACGCCACAGCTGCAAATAATCTCTCCCAAACGCACCATAAACCTAGCCCCTAGTTTCCTTCGCCATTCGATCTCTATTTTTTTTTTACCGCTAAGGGGACTGTGCTCGCTTTGAGAAGATGGAAGAGGTTATGGTATGATTAGGCCATTCATGATCTTTTGCTCTTTGTTGCTATGGAGAATTAGGAGTTTTATCAAAGAATAACATTTGGGGCATATGGAGATTGGATTAGTGGTTTAGGTTGAGGCAATTCTTTTATAGTTGCTTTATTTTAAGTCGGGATTTTTTTGTATTGGTCGCGTGAAAGTAGACAATGTCCCCTTTTTCCTTATGGTGGAATGCATGTGTGTTCTTTGGATTCTTTTTCATTGGGATGGGATTTGGTTGATTATAGTTTTATTGAAGCTTTTATGGCTAATTATATTCTTTCGTCTGCGGTTGATGATTTTCAGGCTAATTTTGTTGAGTAAATACTCAACATGGGTATTAAATTACAAGCTTTGAGAAATTTGGTAGTTTAGGTTGAGGCCTATTTCCAATTTTTTTTTATTGATGCATTTGAAAGCTTCCAATCACAGACCTTGATTGTCAGGATGTGAAATATTAGGCCTTCAACATAAAGCGATAAGTAATGTGGACGGACACCAACCAATCCAAAAAAGTAAGCATAGGAGTATTGGTCATTGCTAACATATATGAAAATTAACTTTTATTTTACTCTTGATTATTGTAAATGTAAAAGTTTTTATGTTTTCTCCAATTTTAGCGATAAAGAGAAGCCCTAAATTCATATTTTTTTCACAAAATGTTGCAAATAAGTTGGTCTCAAACCGCTGAAACCAAACAGTTTAACAGATTATTCAAAACAGGGGTAGAATTGTCATTTATCCACAAACAGATGCGATTCAGCTGTTTTTCAAACGCTCAAACCAAACAGACAGACAGATTATCCGGATCAGCTGATAATCAGCAGATCCTGATAATCTGGATAATCTGCAGCTGCGCCAAACAGACCCTTAATTGACATGTGAGTGAGGTTGCATAAAAATTTCAAGTTCATTTGAGCTTAATTTAGTGAGTTATAGAATTATTAAGCTTGAAGGGCAAAATGGTAATTAAAAATTTCAACCCTTAATTAAAATTTTAGGATTAATCAAAGGGAGGGTAAAATATTTGATTTTAAATCTGATTTTTGGATGATTGAAACTTAAATGATTAAGGGTAGAAATCTACTAACCATTTCAAATATAATTAAAATAAAACTTTAATTAATTAATTAATTGAAATTTTGGGGGAATAATAGAAATTAGAATTATTAAAGTAGGGATATTATTTAAGAGGATATTTATTCTTTAATTTAAAAATACCTAAATAAATCACTTCAATAATACTTAAGTCTTAATTAAAAAAATTAAAAGAATAATCTCAATTAAATTAAAATTGAAATTAAGTTAAAATCAAATTAAATTAAATTAAAAGAAAATTAAATTGAGATCAAATTGAGTTAAATTAAACTAAATTAAATTAAATCGAATAAAATTAAATTAAATTAAAATTGAAATTAAATTAAATCAAATTAATTTAAATTAAATTAAACCAAATTTAAAATTAAATTAAATCAAAATTAAATTAAATTAAATTAAATTAAAATTAAATTAAGATTAAAATTAAATTAAATTAAATTAAACTAAATCAAATTAAAATTAAGTCAAATTAAATTAAATTAAATTAAATTAAATTAAATTAAATTAAATCAAAATTAAATTAAATTGAATTAAATTAAATTAAATTCATTTAACAACAAACCTAAATGAAATCATTAAGAATTAAATCTAAAATGACTCGAACACTATTCTAAACTTAAACTAATTTTTTATAATTAAGTCAAAATTAAAATTAAATCATTAAGTTTAAATCATTAAAATACTTAATAATTTGATTTGCCCTTTTAAAGCTCTTATTATTATAACTCTTAAATGAGGTATCAAGTGAAGTGTTACTTCACTCATGGGACATTCAAATGTCCTAGTTCATCGAGCAAAAGAACAAAACTTAAACCCCTGGATGATTAATTCACTTGTATAATTAAATTCTCTTGACTTAAAACAATCCTGAGGTATTGAAAAGATGTTTAAGACTCGTCTTAAGCACTTCCTCAATATGATAGGATGTTTACAAGAACAATTGAATTTAATTGTTTCTTTAATGAAGAAAATCATCCTTAAACCAAAACACAAGAACCTAGACGTCATAGGAGATGACTAGCTATAGGATTAGGACTTTGGTAGACAACCAAAAACCTCTCCCTTAGCTTTACCTAGATACTTGTTGAAATATTTAAATGCCTTAACATGTGTTTTAAGTGCAGCTTGGAATGACGAAAAGACCCTTTAGGTATGCTTTTATTTTGTTGCAATTTACTTTATTGCAATTTACTTACATGCACTGTACTTTACTTTTCTTGCATGATAAACAACTGTTGCATGAAAACCAAAACCTTTAGGGTAGTCCCTGAACTGAAACCAAAACTAAAGAAAAAATCATTACAAGATAAAATTCACCGCCACAACATTTCAAAATATAAAACAACTCAAAACTTAATCATAAACAGAAAAATAAAACTAAAATTACAACTAAATTAAAACGTCTCGTTGAATGATCAGGAATACCTCGGATGATGTAACCCACGAGTTGCTAACGAGATTTCCCACGGTCTAAATGAAAGTGTGGAACTCATTCAGTTGAGTTTAGCAAATTCATCTGGACTAAGTGAATTCGATGAAAATAACGGTGCCGGGATGACGGAACCGTGGGATCTTAATAGGTTCTATTTAAACAACTTTAAGATTTGTTTTAATTAAAATATTAAAAACACTTGGACTTTAAGATTTCTAAACCAAAACACTTTTCTCATCTCTTGATTTTCACCTTCTATAACTAAACCTCTCGCAACAACAAGGAGCTTGGAGCACGGTGGGCAGCACGGCCATCTTCGTCAGCTAAACAACTCTACATCAGCTAAACATTCCTAGAATTAAACAACAAAGCCATAGGATTTCGAGGTAGTTTGCCTAGTGCAACATAAATCCTCAACTCTTCGTTAGGCATTTGCATGATAATGTCATGTAAATTAAGCCCTAACCGGTCTTAGGACTCCGAGGTAGTCGTTTGGTACGACATAAACTCTCACATCTTCAAGGCTATTTGTATGATTTTATCATACAAATATAAGTCCAAATTAATTAAAATTGGCAAGATTGAGATATCAGATAATATTAAGATTTTCTTAAACTCGAAGCCAAACAATAGGATAATTTGGGAAGTTGCCAAGATTCTTCTTGGATCCTCAGCTTCTCCTAATTCTCTTCCTTTGGATTCTTGAAACAAACTGTTCCAAACTTGATCCATTCCCTATTGAAATCCCAAAATTCAATCCTTTGAAACCTTAAACTTTGAAATTCTTGAGAGCAAAACCACTGATCATTATTGAGAGTTTTCTTAAATGATTCACTTCATTTAAGATGTAATTAACTAAAGGGGCTAGCCCTTATAGGGAACTTTAAGAACCTGTGTAATATAAACCCTGCTTAATTCCTTTATAATAAGCATGGGAACTTGTCGGCTTATAAAATTGGTTTGTAGACCAAACGGATGTCACAAATCTTCTAGTTTATTTAACCGAGCCCCATCATCAAGCAGTGTGTTTATTCTCCGGGATAAATATACAGTTTGTGGTGCGGTGCTCGTTTATATAAACTATTCGGGATGTGAGATCAGTTTGATTTCATATCTTAAAATTTTAAAATTTAAAATTATTTTCAAAATAAAATACTACTTTTCAAATTATTTATTTAAATTAAATTAAAAATTCGCCAAAAATTTCTGTAGGCGACCTCTTTTCAAAAATACAACACTCAACCTAAAAATATGCCGACAACTTCTGGAGACTCCACTGGGGACTAGTTCCTCTCTCCATTTTGATCAGATGGTTTTGCTTTCATAAATCGGTAGTGAGCCCATGCTCCTAGTGGACCAAACTACCATTCTTCCGTTGGAATACCCCGTTCATTTCCGTCTCGAACGAGTATAGCCAACTCCTCTCGGATTTAGGAGCCACCGTTTAGATGACTCCTAAACGGAGAGGTTCCAAGATCCTTTTACCTCTTTTCTGAGGTGGGGTGGACCCCCAATAGGTGTTAGTTTAGGAGCGGTCCTTCGAGTCGAGAAGTTTTGCATAAGACTTTCTCTTCCTTTCCAATTCTGAATCGGATTCCTTACCTTCTCTACACCTTTGAACATTCCATTCCTAATAAAAAAAATCCTCTAATGAATGACTCTTTTAACAAACAATGAATGACTCTTTTAACAAATAACTCCTTTTTATAAATACATGAACAAAAATGTGTTCGGACTCTTTTCAATTCCTTTCTTTTCGTCCTGATGAGAAGAAGCATAACTCGAGACCGACAATCGAATCTACCTTGCGAGAAATGTTTGCCCCAAAGCCGATTTTCTCCTTTACCAACGGACTTCGACCAAGCTGTCTACAAGGAGGAGCTTCCTGACAATGGAATCATCCGTTTCGGGCAAGGATTCGAGAATACAAATGTCAAGATCACTGACGTCACCCTTTTCACACTTAGAGACAAAGTGTCTGAAACTGAAAAGCCTTTGATCGAGTTCAACCTCAAGTCAGCTCAAGAGTTCCCACCTCTGCAAGGGTTCCATTTCAGAAGAGTACTGCTGTTCGCAGGAGGACCGTTGTTTCTACCCCCGCTAGTCTAGTCATATCTGCATCTACCCCGGCTTCTGCCAAACTGAAGGGGAAGGAAATTCAAATTTGTGATGAGCATGTTACCGTGGAGGGTACAGATCTCCATGCGAGACCTTCTGTTTTTGAAATTGGGTCCAGCTCAAGGTTTCCACCCCTAACACGGACTCAGAGGAGAAACAAAAGTAGAAAGATTGCCAGAAAGGCCAGAGCTGCCGAAGTCGCTTTCTTAGAAGAGATCCCTGAGTACACACCATTACCTGAGTACATACCATTGCCTGAGTATACACTGCTTTTGGAAGGAAGTAGGTTCTATACCCTCTCCGCCACAACTGACGAGGAAAATGTCCGCAAGATTGCTTCTACATTACCTCGACCCGCATACTATAGCAACAACCGAAAGAAAAGGGCTAGGATTACACCATTCGCCTGACTGCAGACTGTGATAGAGAAGTTAGCAAAGAAAGAGAAATGTCCCGTATCGTAGATTTTAAGAAGGATAGGGCGGGTGCCGACCAACTCAGTCTCGGCCACGAGTAGAACCCGTTAGCGCCACAAAAAAGCCGAATAAGTAGATGAAAGCTAGTCCACCTCGTTGTTGTTTCAGTGTTTGCTGCATCGTGGAGGATACCACCTTCCAAAGATTCACCGACGTGACCATCCGGTCCTAGGCCTTCGTCGCTAGAAGGATGATATGGCGTCCTACTACTGGCCAATTAAGACCGAAACAACAACCAGAAAAGGAAAGTCTCGTCAGGAGACTTGAGTCAGAAAAGAGCGCCACTACAATGAAGGGGACTCCCAAGAAGGAAATCCAACAGCCATCGCATGATAACTGCGAAACCATACGAAAAAGACCATTGGAGGATGCTATGGAAAAGCTAAGAATCGACATTCAACGATTAGCAAGAGAAAGAGAAGAAAAGTTTGGAGATGAAGTTGACTCATCATAACTCATGGATGACGAATATGTGGAGATCAACATGGTTGATACACGAGCATCGTCAGCTTCGCAAGGTGCTCCGGCAGCTGCGGAAAGGGATGAACCAGAAATGTTAAGAGCACAACTTCGAGAAAAAGATGATACAATCTCTCAAATGGCGAAAAGGATGGCAGAGATGGCTGCAGCCCTAGCCACTCTTTAGAGTCAGGTTCAACCCCCAAGAGAAACACCTCCAGAAGTTATTCATATTACAGAAGGAGGAAAAGAGATTACATTCGTTAACGGAGACGATTAGCCAAAGAAGGATTCTACTCAGAATATGATTCCAGAGAAGGACATCAAGAACATGGTAGAACAGCAGGTACGAGAAGCCTTGGCACAGTCTAAGAGCGGAGCATCTATTCAGACAGGTAGAACTCACACCTTAGAATTTGATGCAGTACAATACCTAAAAGGCTTCGTACCACCTCTGTTCAAGACTTTTCATGGTACCGGAAACCCTCGACATCATGTTGCACATTTTCGCGCTAGTTGTTGCAATGCCAGTGGAAGTGACGCCTTACTCTTCCGACAGTTCGTCAGCAGCCTGTCAGGGATCGCCTTCGATTGGTACGCAGAGTTACCGAACAGTTCGGTAAAGACATTTTCAAAATTAGAGAACCTCTTCGTGAAACGGTTTGCCGGAGCTCAACACCATATCACCATCGGTGATTTAGTGGTGGAGAAACATAAACCGAAAGAAACTTTAGTGGACTACATACTTCGATGGAGAAATCTAAGCATGAAGTGTGAGCCACAGCTACAAGAGCAAAGATGCGCTCGGTATCTTGCTTAAAAGCATTCACGGCCCGATAAGTACTTCTCCTTAAGGGATTTACGATTAAGACTTTCGAGAAGTTGTTAAGTAAGGCCGGAAGCTTGCAAGAGGAAGCGAAATGACTAAGTTTCGTCGATAAGACAAACAAACGAAGCTCGCGAAGACATTGGTAAAGAAATCCGGATCGTCGCGGCACGATAAGGGCAAGCAACCAATGCAAATACAACTGAGCAACAGGCAGCCATGACTATCGCGAACCTTAGCAGAACTACCAACAACCTCGACCCGGTTATCGCCCAACTCAACAACATGAGCAACCGCCTCGCCCGCAGCCGCACATTAAAGGAGCTCATAAACAGAGAATATCCGTTCAAGAATGAAGCAAGTGCTAAAGATGTTCCGCAATTTGATGAAGACTTCGCATTTTCAACCGCGTAACCCAAGAAGCCGGAGGAAGTTAATAAGAAAGACCATCCCAACTACTGCCCTTACCACCGGATGCTTGGACATAAGATAGAGGATTGCATCACCTTCAAGTGTTGGCTTGACAATAATCTTCGAAAAGGGAACATAACGATTCCGAAGGAATACATGAAGGAACCCCAGAAAGGCGGTTCCGTCAATGTTATTTCAACGGATCCTATTGTTCCTATAGATCCCTACATGACGAATGATGGATGGAGTACCGCTTGGACGAAGTCATCGAAGAAAATTTTGGATCACATCCAAACCGCTTTGGTGCATGCTTCGATTCAAAGTTTGAAACCTACCAAGCCGGCACTGTCACTAGCAATTGAAGAACCGCCCCAGGAGGAAAAGATTGTAGAAAAGAAAGAGATCGTAGAAGAAGAAAGGACCGAGGCTCTTAAGGCTAGACCAGGGGCTGGTTATCTTAGGATGGTTGTTTCCGATTCGGGGGAGAAACTCCTCGAACCTCTGACTCTGTATGATTATTTGCTCGCTCCGGCGGGATCTTATGATGATAGGAGTTATGGCGTTGGCTACGTTTTGACTGTTTCTAACGATTACACAACTAACGACAACCAATCTAATCCGGATCTCGATTTCGATACAAATAACAATTCTCAAATCATACACAACCTCGACAATCACGATGACAAAGAAGACATTCACCAAGAAGGCTACGAAAGTTCAACAAGCAATGAATCTGTTTGTGAATTTCGAGGAGCTCCAATCACAATAGAGTTAGAGCTTTCATATTCTAAAGTGACTCCGTAAGAACTCCGTCATGCCGATTCAAAAGGAGACACCAAGAACTCGGGCCCAGATTTAGAAGAAATCACAGAAGTCAACTTAAGGAGCGGAAGGGTTCTACCTCCAAGAATGGGTCCAAAAGACAAAGGAAAGAAGGTGGTTGTTCAGGAAGAATCAACCCCAGCAGAAGAATTGCCCATTCGGAAAGAAATTGAGACAGATGGTAACAAAGTGGATTATAACGTGCTAGCCCATCTTAGGAAACTACCAGCCAAACTGAGCATCTACGACGCTCTCATCTTATCAAAAGAGATGAGGGAAGCTCTGATCAAGGCCTTACTTAGCTCAGATGGCCGGAGATTCCTTAGACGAGGTTTGCTCGTTAAAGGAACAGCGAGGTGTTACCTTCACGGAAGGTGATCTACTACTTGGGACAGCTGATCACAACCGACCGTTGTACATTTCAACTCACAATCGGAAAATTTACGCTCTCCGCAGTATTGGTGGATCCAGGAGCGTCAATCAACATAATGAATCTTCAGACGCTAGCATACTTGGAAATTGATGCTTACTAGCTTGAAGCGGACAAGATGTTACTAAGAGGATTCAACCAGAAAGGAAAAAGAGCCCTTGGATCAATAACGCTGTTGATGAAGACGGGTGACTTAGCAAAGACAACAGCAAAATTTCACATAATTTTTTATGAGACATCGTTCAATGCTCTACTGGGCCGGCTGTGGATCCATGAAAATAGGATGGTACCATCGTCTCTGCATCAAAGCATAAAATACTACGAAGGGGTAGAACAGTGCATTAAAGGTGATTTGCAACCTTTCTCCGTACATGAGATTGGAATCCATGAAGATGCAACTTATTACGCACCTCCGAAGAAAACAATCTTCTCCAGAAACACCGTGCCAAATGAAGCAAAAGAAATTCGAGAATATGAAGAACCTGAAGTTCTAGTCCAACAGTCACTCACCACTCCCTTATGGCGAGATGGTGAAGGTTTCTCCAGAACTCGAATCCGAGGTCGAGGTCGGGGACGAGGTCGTGGAAGAGACACTGGGACAGCTGGACAGAAAAAGCCAGTGATCAACGTTGATTGGGAGAACAGCTCCGAGGAAGAAGAGGAAGTCAAGAAAGAAGCAACTACAATAAACCAGAAGAAACCAAAATTCAAGATTTCTCTCGAAGATGAAAAGAACAAAGAATACAAATCGATGTACGAGAAGATTAACCACTATGTACACACTATGACCCTGACCCCGATCCAGTCTAATAAGATCGAGGGTATGGTGGTCAAAGAAGTACATAGCAGCGGTGCAAAGCCAATCAAATTCTATCGTGAAACTTCTTCTTCCAATACTGAAAATGATGTACAATTTGAAGATGTCACTTCTTCCGAATTAATGGAATTACCTTTTGAGTGGTACTCTCCCTGTGTTCAAAATTTAATTCAGCGTGGTGTCTTACCTCGACAATGGACAAAAGGTCAATCACAACACTACGAAAAATTATGGAATATCGCCGGTCGGCCTCCCAATGCAAAGCATGGTCTCGGATTTTGTACAGTAGGATCAGTTGACGATATGGAATTTTGCTTGGTTGTCACTTGCAAACCTAATGAAGACTGCTTGGAAACTACAGAAGAGCTTGAAGATCTGCAAATTAGAGACGCTCCACCAGAGTTCGAAGAAGAAATCAAATCTACAATAGACGAGTTAATGGAAGTTAACTTAGGTACTGGCGAAGAGCTTAGGCCAACCTTTGTTAGCTCCTTACTCAATAAAGAAGATTCCGAGGAAATGATCAAGCTATTAATGGAATTCAAGGACTGTTTTGCTTGGAGTTACGACGAAATGCCAGGATTAGCTCCAGAAGTCGTAGTTCACAAGTTAGGAGTAGATCCTACTTCTGTTCCAGTTAGACAAGCTCCCAGAAGAATGCGTCTAGAAATTGAACAACAAGTAATAGCCAAAATTAAGAAGCTAATCGACGCTAAATTTGTCCGTGAAGAACAATACCCTACTTGGTTTGCCAACGTGGTACCAGTCAGAAAGACGAATGGTCAGATCAGAATCTGCGTGGATTTCAGAGATGTGAACAAAGCATGTCCGAAGGATGAATTTCCACTACCAATTCCAGAGTTAATGATCGACATCGCTTCGACACATGAAATTTTCTCTTTCATGGATGGATCTTCAGGATACAACCAGATAAAGATGGCACCAGAAGACGAAAAGCTCACGACATTCAGAACACCAATCAGAGTGTATTGCTACACAGTAATGCCATTCGGACTAAAGAACGCAAGAGCAATATACCAAAGAGCAAAGACAAAGATTTTTGATGATCTCATTCACAATCAAGTTGAGTGATACGTGGATGATGTGGTCATCAAAAGCAAACTGAAGGAAGATCACCAGTATGATTTGAGAATTATTTTCGAGCGACTAAGGCAATACAACCTTAAGATGAATCCCTTAAAATGCGCCTTCGGCGTCACCTCCAGGAAATTCTTAAGATTTGTTGTCCGACATCGCGGGATTGAAATTGATCCGAAAAGATTAAAGCTATCTTAGAGATGCCGCCTCCCAAAACCTTAAAACAGCTATGATCCTTTCAAGGGAAGTTAGCATATCTTCGACGCTTTATTTCGAACTTGTCAGGTAGGTGTCAGCCCTTCTCGGCATTAGTTAAAAAGGACGTCAAATTCATTTGGGAAGAGAAATGCCAACGGGCCTTCGAGAACGTTAAGCAATATTTAATGACACCTCCTGTCTTAGCAGCCACAGTCTCAGGTAGACCGTTGATACTTTATACCGCGGCTCTAGACGACTCTCTTGGAGCCCTGCTAGCCCAGATTAATGATGAGGGAAAAGAAAATGCTCTCTATTACTTAAGCCGTCGTCTGATTCTGACGGAAGTAAAGTATCCTCCAATTGAGAAGCATTGTTTGGCCCTGATCTTTGCCGCTCAAAAGCTCAGGCATTACATGCTCTCTCATAAGGTCAACCTTATCTTGAAAGTTAATCCGTTGCAATATTTGATGACCCGTCCAACACTTTCTGGCAGGCTTGCTAGGTGGTCGATGATACTATTGCAATTCAACATAACTTTCATGCCTCTTTGTGCCGTAAAGGGACAAGTCCTAGCAGACTTCCTTGCAGCACACCCTTTGCCGGTAGAATCGCCTCTCAACGACGACTTGCCAGACGAGCAGATAATGAGCCTAGAAGACACTGATGATCGACGTTGGGAACTATACTTCGACGGAGCGTACTCAACATAAAAAAAAAAGAATTGCAAACGATTGTGCCCGGTAAGGCAGGAATCGGACTAATCTTTATAACACCGGAGCAGGGGATGTTAAGATACTCCTACCACTTAACAGAGTCGTGCACAAACAACAAGACAGAATACGAAGCCCTCATAACAGGACTAGAACTGACCATTCAAATGGGAAAAACGAATATCAACATCTACGGAGATTCTCAGTTGATCGTTCAACAGATCGCCGAACAATACAGAATTTTAAAGCCAAGACTAGAGCAATACTTTCAGTATGCCATGAAACTGTTGGAAGGAATTTCGAATGTAACAATCTACAAGATCCCCAGAAGAGAAAATGCTCTCGCGGATGCGCTAGCTCGCCTTGCAAAAGAATTTGCCTACTTGCAAGATGAGTCAGTTGAAGTGTCAGTTCAAGGATGATAGGTCCTATCACAACTCGACATGGATATGATACAGAAATCAGAAAAAGCAAAGAAATCAGCTGCAAAGAAGGATGTAAAATACGTAAGATTGGCGTCAACCGCTATCGTACTACCCGCAAATAGGAAAATTACCGGATGATAAGTCATTAAGCACATCAAATCAAGAAAAGAACTCGTCTTATGCATTAATAAACAATACATTATACGAAGGTCTTTTGATCGATGTGGTTAAGATGCCCGAGCGAGTCCGAGGCTCGTGAAATTGTCAAAGAAGTGCATTTAGGACTTTGTGGCGCTCATCGACTCGGTCCGAAAATGAAAATGAAAATTAAAAGACTAGGGTGTTATCGGCCCTCGATGATGACCGACCGCATGAAAGTCGCCAAGAGTTATAACCGAAGCCAAGTGCACGGAGTGGTTCTACACCAACCTCCAAATGTGCTACATCCGACAATCGCGTCATGGTCATTCGAGTGTTGGGGCACGTATATAATGGATCCGATGAACCACCTTCTTCAAGTGGACATCACTTCATCCTTGCAGCTACAGACTACTTTTGTAAATGGGCAGAAGCAGTTCCACTCAGAGAAGTAAAGGCACACCACGTGCTACAGTTTTTCAAAAATCAATTCTTCTACCGTTTCGGAGTACAGCGCAGAATCATTTAGGATAATGGGTCCGCATTCAGAAGCACAAAAATCAACAATTTTGTCAGAAGACATGGAATAGATTGGCGATACTCAACAATCTATTACCCAAGAGCAAACGGCTTGGCGGAGGCTTTTAATAATACTCTCGTTCAAATTTTAAAGAAAACTTTGGATGACAACAAGAGAAATTGGAATGAGAAGTTGTTAGAAGCCTTATGGGCCTACATGACGACTTTTAGGACTCCTACTCAGTCTACGCCTTACACTTTTGTGTACGGGTCCGAGGCAGTTTTACCTTTGGAGGTTCAGCTTCCATCACTCGAATCGCAGCTTGCAAATAAAATTACTACGAAGAAAATGCCGGATTACGATCGGAAGAACTCGGAAAACTCCGGAAGGGAAAAGACTTGCAGCCGCAAAAAATTTGGAACTCGTACCAAGCTAAGATGATCCAGTGCCCATGATAAACCGGTCCGCCCAAGAAATTTCAAAGTTGGTGACTTAGTTCTTGTTCTCGAAGACCTATTCTTGCTCATCGCAAGATAGGAGGCAAATTTGAACCGACTCGGGAAGGGTCATTCGTGGTCGAGGCAAGCCACTCAGGAGGCTCCTACCAACTTGTGAATTGCCAAGGAGAATGACAAATGCTTCCAATCAATGGACGATATTTAAAGAAGTATTACTCAACCTGATGTTTCAAAGGAATGAATTCTCATCCCTAGAAACACGGGTGACGTAACCACTTGTGACTGGGTCCGAACCCAAAAACATAAGAAAATGAATAAAAAAAAATCATTAACAAAAAATATGTACTAAAAATAAAATATGTGGAATCATAATAAGTTTTACCCTTCCTTTCAAATCAAATCTTGTTCCTGGTCTTTCCTCATCTTTGCCTACTTTCCTTAAAATTAAAAATTAAAATAAGTGAATAAGAATCTTCAGTGATAAATATTTTCTTAATGTTCTTGTTCTTAGTACAGCCCCTGATCCTTTCCTTGTCTTCTTCGTAGGGAAATGTCGAACGGCGGTTGGTCCAAAACTTTAAAAATGGCGTGAGTCTCGCACTCGATGAAAAGAGGGTTAAGGATGAAGCAGTGATAGAAATTGATTCTGACTTCACACTAGTTAGCCTACAATATGAAGAAAATGATTGGGTCCCAGTAGATCGGGAAGAGCTTCATAGCCAGACAGTGATGAAGATGGGTGGCCCAAGCCACCAATCCAACAACAAGAAAAGAAAGACAAACACCGAAGAAAGCAAGAAAATTAAGTCAGTAGTTGCCACGGCAGAGGACAGGCTCGTCAGCACCGTGCCCGCAGAAATTCAAGAAGTGAGGAGAGCTATGATCACTGCTACTCAAAGAAGGAATAAGAATCACCTTATCCGCAAGATGTTGACTAAACTAGTAGCAGATCAACACGAGGAAACAGCCAGCTTCGCCGACACACACATTTCAAAGATGCCGGTTCATCAGGAACCTGAAAAGAGAGAACAAGCTCTGAGAACAACAGAAAGGATAAGGGAAACTCTGAGAAGATCAGAGGCGGAGAGATCGCCTCGCCGCCGGATAGAGATACCATATCCGAAGAACCTTGTTTCGAAGCAACCCCGGAGGATGTCCCGACGCAGACAATCCCCGAGGAGCCAAGGTATGTAGGAGAACGTGACGGGATTGAGCCATACATCCCGCAATACGTTACTAGGCCTCGTCACTTACGCATCATCCCGTAATATGAACTAGAAAGAATGCAAAATGTTGAGAAGAAGACTTTTGAATACTTTGAAAGAATTAGAGGCAAAAGAATCAACATTTTGGAAGGCCTCGAGTCACACACAGGTGTATTCTCAGAGTACGAGCAACAGCAGATTGTGGATTGCATCTTAGAACTTCAAAAAATGGATCGAGCAGGCCGTCTAAGAGAAAAGACTTATTCGGAACCCCGAAATGGATGCCGTGGAAAGGAAGAGTCACAATACAATGCGGATGTTGCTATAACTTCGCAGAGGACAGAAGAGGAAATCCACCAGGGATACTCCATCACGGTGAGGTGGATCCAATGCTGAGGATAATTAAAAGAATGGTGAAAAGAATGTTAACGTGGAGGGTACCGCCGTGAGATCGCATACCCAATGCTTGCATCATCAACATTTATCGAAGGGCGACTGCATACCTCGACACATAGACCACCATGACTTTATCAGGCCTTTCTGCACAGTTTCGTTCTTCAACCAATGCAATATCATGTTCGGATCTGACCTCCGGATAGCAGGCCTTGGTAAGTTCCGAGGGCCGGTGGAGATACCACTTCCGTAGGTTCCGTCATGATATTGCAAGGAAATGGAGCGTACATCGCAAAACATTGTATACCAGGAGTACCAGTGGAGCGGATCTCCGTCACTTTTAGAAGGATGGATGACAGAAAGGCACCTTACCACTTCCATCCAGATCTAGAATTAGAGAGTCTCTGGCCCTACGAGCTGTGAGTTACACGGGAAATAACACACCTCCAATGCACATCCATGTGGCATTCCTGCCAAGAATGGCTTGGAAGGTGATGTTATTGACCGTGTATCTCATTATTCAGACATGGATTTAACATATACTTTTTGGATGAATCAACAAGAATCATACATAGCCCGTTTTGAGTCATGGATTGTATGAGAAATATTTCGCATCGAGTCGTATGATGTATCTTCAACAAGATTGGAATGAAAGTGACCATGTCACATTTTGCCTTCACCTCTTTTTGCGCAAATTGATCGGGAAACGCCATTAAAGTTAAATGAACTTCGAACAAAGAACAGAAAAGAAAAGGAAAATAAATAAGAACTCTCTTCCATAAAAATCCAAACATTAAAAAGAACTTCAAATCCACATGAAAACCAAATAAACAACAAAAAAAGGGATAGTTAAAGAACAAACAAAACAAATCTAAAGCTCAAATTGAATTCCAGTTTAAATACATCTTTTCAAATCCTCCAATTCTTCTTCAAATCAAGATCTATTCCAGACCTCCTTTGAAACCCACTCTCAGGATGATTTAAGAATCACGAAGAACTTTCAATTTGATTCGGATGGCATGGATTCGTACCCTTCGCCAAATAATCAAACTTTGATTGATTCCCATGGGATATGGAACACTTTCATATCTCATTTCGATCTCCCGCTAAATCCAAATCTCCACAAGAAATTTCAATTCAAAATTTCGAGTCCGGTACCTAAATTCCAGCTTCTCATTCCGAGATCGATACCTAAATTTCGATTCTCATCCGAATCGATACCCAAATTTCAATTCAAAATTTCCGAGACTGGTACCTAAATTCCAGTTCTCATTCTGAGATCGATACCTAAATTTCGATTCTCATCCGAATTGATACCTAAATTTCAATTCTAAATTCCGACACTGGTACCTAAATTCCAGATATCTTCCTTCGAGGTCGGTACCTAAATTCCGACTCTCATTCAAGATTGATACCTAAATTTCGATTCTCTTTCGAATTGATACCTAAATTTCAATTCTAAATTTCGAGACTGGCACCTAAATTCTAGTTCTCTTCCTTCGAGGTCGGTACCTAAATTCCGACTCTCATTCGAGATCGATACCTAAATTTCGATTCTCTTTCGAATTGATACCTAAATTTCAATTCTAAATTTCGAGAGTGGTACCTAAATTCCAATTCTCTTCCTTCGAGGTTGGTACCTAAATTCCAACTCTCATTCGAGATCGATACATAAATTTCGATTCTCTTTCGAATTGATACCTAAATTTCAATTCTAAATTCCGAGGCTGGTACCTAAATTCCAGTCCTCTTCCTTCAAGGTCGGTACCTAAATTCCGACTCTCATTCGAGGTCGATACCTAAATTTCGATTCTCTTTCAAATTGATACCTAAATTTCAATTCTAAACTTCCGAGACTGGTACCTAAATTCCAGCTCTCATTTCGAGACTAGTACCTAAATTCTAGTTCTCATTCCGAGATCAATACCTAAATTCTGATTCTCATCCTTTTCGAGGTCGATACCTAAATTTCGACTCTCTTTCGAGATTGATACTTAAATTTCAATTCTCATCCCTTTCGAGATCAGTACCTAAATTCTGATTCTCATCCTTTTCAATCGACACTTAAACTCCGATTCTCACTCCGAGGCTGGTACCTAAATTCCAGTTTTCCTTGCAGTCCCGAGGTTGGAACCTAGGTTTCAACTCTCATTTCAAATCCAAATTTCAAATTCAAAATTTTCTCAAATTGATTTTAAATCAAACTTCAATCTAAATTAAAACTCAAAATCTAAACTTACACATTGAAACTTGAAATTTAAAAGTAAAATGAAATCTAAATCAAATTCCCTGCATTTGGTGATTTGGAGTTTACCTCCTTTTCCATTCCCCAGCGAGAGTTCAGGAACCTCCGGTCTTGGAAATATACCTGATACTCCCTAGCGGAAATTCTTCTACTTCATCCTAAGTTTGTCACTTGGACATCTGTAATTGGTTTTGTCGATATTTTCGGTCAACACCAATACGCGCGGTGTGCTTGGTTAGCACACCACACCTATTGGGGGTCCATTTGTTGACCTCATTTTTTTATGAGGTCTTTTCTTCTCTCTTTAGTACTTAGAATCTAGCCTTAGGCTTTTCCTTTGACTATCTTAGAGGACTAGAATTGGGACCCATCCCTTAGAAATTTAAACCACTTCTTGTCTCCCTGCAAACCCCACAAACTTGATTAAAGACCCCTAATCACCTAGAGGGTTGAAATCAAATGTGAAGGTTTAAAGGATGAGTTCCCTATGTGACTCTTCGGCCTCTAGACTACTCCGGTGGCCCTGTCCGGTGAGGGTCGACTTACACACTCACTACACTCATACTCTACACTCTCACACACACAATCCAAATCCTAAAATCACACCCATACCCAACTTGACTCCTTGACTCATGTAGGTAATTCATATGGATGGACCTTAACCCTTAAGCCCCTGGTTAAGAGGGTTAGGAACAACATAGTGAATGCCTCAAATGAGTCCTCTAATGGCTCATATAGGCTTAATATGACTTCATGGCTCAACCAAAGTGATTCCGTTTCACTCATATTTGATCAATCTTCATTCTTCGAAAATTTCAATTTTTGACCCCGGGGACCCTACACCTACCAAACCTACCAAAACCCTTAAAATTGCCCAAATACTCCAAGATTTCCAAATCATCAAAAATTCCCCAAAATTAACCTTGAACATTTCCTCACCAATCAAATTGATCATCCATAGCCGAAAATATCAAAAATCCCAAAAATATCCCCCAATACCCTCCAAATTACCAAAATGCCCCTCTTGACCCAAAAATACAAAAAATACAAAAAATTCAGAAAATTCCTAGAAAATTCCAAAAAATCTCAAATATTCCCAATTTTATTTTGTTCAACTACACTATAGACCAATTTTGTCAATTAACCCCACTTTTACCAAAACCCCCAAATTAGCCCAATCTTAACCCAAGTGAACCCAATGTCAAACCAAACCTACCCAATTGACCCCAATTTTGGTCCAATTAAATTCTAAACTTCAATTTAATATCCACAATATCAATCTAGACTAAATCCAAGTCCAATTTGATTGACATTTGAATCCAATTTCACTTTTGACCTTAAGCCCAATTTGGACCCATGACCCAAACTTAGCCCAAACAAAACCAATTCAACTCCAATTAACCCCAAACCTTTTCTAAACCTTCCCTAACATCCCCAAAAACAAAACACTAAAATGATTTGCCCAAAATTTGGACTCAAACCTCACCCAAATCCACCCTAAAGCCAAAATCTCCAAAATGGGCCTACACCCAAACCTAACCCAAATGGGCCTAAACCCCAAAATCAAAACCCAACCAAAGTTGAAACCTCTTTGAAACACCCCCACAAATATTTTTCAACATTAATTTTACATCAATTTCAACCTTAGCCCAACATTGGCCCAAGTTAGCCCAATTTGACTTACATTGGCCCATTTACCAAATGAACCCAAATTCAACCCAATTCAATTCCAAACTACCGCAAATTTGCTTCAAATCATTCAAGAAACATCCTTAAACTAAACTCAACATTTATTTGGCATGGCCCTTTGCAAAATTTTTCATCTAAAAGCCCATTGTTAAACATAAAGGCTCACTCCCTTAAACCTTCCTAAAAGCCCACTTCCACCAAATTCAAAAGCCCAAATCAATCTAAAGCCCACATGACACTTTCCCTCATCACACATTCAATTTAAAATCATTCCTAAAGTCCTAATTTATCATTAAAAAATTCCAAATTAAGCCTCATGACAATTCTCACCAAAATAACAAAATTCCTAAAACCCATTTCTATGAAATCAAGCCAAGCTATCCTAAGCCATAGGCAAGCCATGAAGCCATGCATGAGCCACATGGAAGCCATGAGAGGCTCTTTAAATGTCACCATGCCATTTTGGGCAAAAGAAGGAGGCTCTTTACATAATCTCCTAAAGTCATTATCCTTTACCATGATTCCCCTTAACCTAAATTTAATCTAAATATTCTTAGAAAGAGACCTCACCACCTTTGACCAGCTAACCTAACTTATTGTCTTAGCCTAAAACCAGGTCATGGGGAGGTGAACCCAACCCAAACACATGGGTTGACCCAAACCAAGCCAAAATAGCCATGCCACAATTCAATTTTGATCTAACCCCTTTACACATGGAGAAGCTCAATTGCCTACACTAAACCGCAGCCCTGACTCACCTGAAACTGAGGGTGACCCTTACCTGCCGGCCAGCCACCTGGGCCACCAGAAAACACCATGGCCGAAGGAGGAGCCAAATTTTAAAATTCCACCTTGCTGAGCTGCCCCACTCCAAATGGCCATTGTAGCTGTTCTTCTCCTCACCAGAGCAGCTGATCCCAACCCTTAAACCTCCTTGGGAGGCCCTCCAGCCTATTTAAACACCACCTCTCTTGGCCATGAAGAGGTGCTGAAAAAAACCTTACTGAAACTCTGCCAAAATCATCCCAGACCACTCTCTACACAAAGAGCACTTGATTCCCACTAGATTCCAGCCCCAATTCCCTCTAGCTGAGCTCAATTTTGAGTTCAAATTTCAGCATAAAAACTAGGACACTTCACCATAGTGAGCCAATCCCCAAATTGATTTGCTCTACACCTTCACCAGACCAAGAGAAGAAGTTTACCAAACAAAATCCCCCTCTCCAGGCCATCCATTGCTTCTAGCCTCCAAGCTTTGTGATCGGCTGAGGGCACTTTCATACCTAGACAATTCACAAGGCCAAGAGACTTCATCTGGAGCTTGCTTGGACCCAATCGAACGTGACACAACTCTCAGATCGAAGCTTCACTTCTCTGAGCAAAGGTATGGACTCACTCTTCCTCCCGAGCTTCCGGAGATTCTCCATTTAATTTAAATCAATTTCAATGCATGTTTATCGTATGGATGTGTTCGTCTCTTCAAGACGAATCCATAGAGCATAAGAACACAAAAATCCGTTGAGAATCGAGTGAGAAATTAGGGTTAGAAGGTCAACGGTCACAGGTTCACACCAGTTATAGACGATGACTAGGAGCCGTTTGATCGCGCGTGTATCGGATGGATGGCCAGGATCCCGCCGGACGGAGTAACGGGACATGAACCACGGGCCGCGTGGCATCCCAGTCAGATGGCGGCGCCGAATCAAGAGGCGACACGTGGAGCTTCGGAGGCGCCGAGGTTGAGTCAGCGCCGCGTGGATAAGTAGGAAAATAGGGTTTTTTTCTATTTATTTAATTCCCAGAACTTCAAAAATTCATAACTTTGTGTAGAAAAATCATAAAAATAAAATAAAAATACCCTCTTGCTCAGTGAACAGAGGAGAATAATGTGGAAAATAAATTAATTAATTTCATTAAGTATTTTTTTTTTAATGATTTATTTACTCTCTGCATTGTTTTAATTCCCCATTTGCATAGAAAATTCACCATGGCATGAGACCATAGGGCTTTTTAAGCCTCTGAACTTGGGAACGTTCCCTGAATTTTCCAAGGTCAGAGGTCATCCCTATGAGAAGTTATTGATTTTCCAAGTTCATGTTACTGTTTTGAGTATTTTAATACCAATAATTAGCATGTTGAGAAATAAATTCTAGGAAAATTTGGTGATGTTTCTTATGACCAGAGGAACCTAGGAAAAATAAGTTTTGAGTTAATTCACTTGGAACAACCATTATTGGCTTAAATACCCAAAATTGAACTTTAATTAATTAGGGTTAACCACACATCAAATTAACTTAAAAACAATTCTCCTCTGTCCTTTAGGGTCAGGAGAGTCTCACATAAAAATTTGAAATCAATTGGACTTGATTAACTTCACCAAATGGGTTAATTAGGCCTTTTAAGCAAAATGGGTAAAACTAAACTTTAAAAATTCATAACTCACAAAATATTTCTCAAAAATTCACAAAAATGGTTTTGGAGCTTCTCTGATATTAGAGGAACTTAGGAAAATTAAAAATATAATTTTCTTAAAAAGTTGATTTTTATCATTATTTTAATATTTTTAATAATTAAAAAATAATAAAAATCATAAAAATATTAAAAATCACCAAAATGTCACATTTTGAATTCTAATCATTTAGAAACAAACCAAATATTTTTCTTAAGTCCCTAGGGTAAGATATTGAATTTTAAAGGCTTAATGTAATTTTTAATATTAAAAAATGTATTTTCCAACCTTTTCACTAAAATAATTCTAATAAATCAAAGAAAAATTAGAAAAATACAAAAATTGTTTCTCTGAACTCCTTGAGGTCAGAGATATCTAAGAAAAATATAAAATCCATTTTTCAATTTTAATTTTATTTTAAAATTAATTAATGCTCCAAAAATCAAAATAATTCTAATAAATAAAATATAATTCAAGAAAATCACCAAAATTGGTCCAAATGGTCCACTGGTTATTAGGAATATCCTATAATTTTCTTAAGGACATAAACATTTCCTTGGTTATGTTATTGAATTTTCCTTGAAAACCCTTATTTTCCATTAAAAATAATTACATAAATAAATTAAATACAGAAAAATCACATTTTCTCCTCTAATGTCTTAATTGACATGTGAGTGAGGTTGCATAAAAATTTCAAGCTCATTTGAGCTTAATTTAGTGAGTTATAGAATTATTAAGCTTGAAGGGCAAAATGGTAATTAAAAATTTCAACCCTTAATTAAAATTTTAGGATTAATCAAAGGGGAGGGTAAAATATTTGATTTTAAACTGATTTTTGGATGATTGAAACTTAAATGATTAAGGGTAGAAATCTACTAACCATTTCAAATATAATTAAAATAAAACTTTAATTAATTAATTAATTGAAATTTTTGGGGAATAACAGAAATTGGAATTATTAAAGTAGGGATATTATTTAAGAGGATATTTATTCTTTATTTTAAAAATCCCTAAATAAATCACTTCAAAAATACTTAAGTCTTAATTAAAAAAATTAAAAGAATAATCTCAATTAAATTAAAATTGAAATTAAGTTAAAATCAAATTAAATTAAATTAAAAGAAAAATAAATTGAGATCAAATTGAGTTAAATTAAACTAAATTAAATTGAATTAAATTAAATTAAATTAAATTAAAATTGAAATTAAATTAAATCAAATTAATTTAAATTAAATTAAACCAAATTAAATTAAATTAAATTAAATTAAAATTAGATTAAATTAAATTAAATTAAAATTAAATTAAATTAAATTAAATTAAATTAAAATTAAATTAAATTAAGATTGAAATTAAATTAAATTAAATTAAACTAAATCAAATTAAAATTAAGTCAAATTAAAATTAAATTAAATTAAATTATAGTAAATTAAATTAAATCAAAATTAAATTAAATTGAATTAAATTAAATTAAATTCATTTAACAACAAACCTAAATGAAATCATTAAGAATTAAATCTAAAATGACTCGAACACTATTCCAAACTTAAACTAATTTTTTATAATTAAGTCAAAATTAAAATTAAATCATTAAGTTTAAATCATTAAAATACTTAATAATTTGATTTGCCCTTTTAAAGCTCTTATTATTATAACACTTAAATGAGGTATCAAGTGAAGTGTTACTTCACTCATGGGACATTCAAATGTCCTAGTTCACTAAGCAAAAGAACAAAACTTAAACCCCTGGATGATTAATTCACTTGTATAATTAAATTCTCTTGGACTTAAAACAATCCTAGAGGTATTGAAAAGATGTTTAAGACTCGTCTTAAACACTTCCTCAATATGATAGGATGTTTACAAGAACAATCGAATTTAATTGTTTCTTTGATGAAGAAAATCATCCTTAAACCAAAACACAAGAACCTAGACGTCATAGGAGATGACTAGCTATAGGATTAGGACTTTGGTAGACAACCAAAAACCTCTCCCTTAGCTTTACCTAGATACTTGTTGAAATATTTAAATGCCTTAACATGTGTTTTAAGTGCAGCTAGGGATGACGGGAAGACCCTCCAACTACGCTTTTATTTTGTTGCAATTTACTTTATTGCAATTTACTTACATGCACTGTACTTTACTTTTCTTGCGTGATAAACAACTGTTGCATGAAAACCAAAACCTTTAAGGTAATCCCTGAACTAAAACCAAACAAATATAAGTCCAAATTAATTAAAATTGGCAAGATTGAAATATCAGATAATAATAGGATTTTCTTAAACTCGAAGCGAAACAATAGGATAGTTTGGGAAGTTGCCAAGATTCTTCTTGGATCCTCAACTTCTCCTAATTCTCTTCCTTTGGATTCTTGAAACAAATTGTTCCAAACTTGATCCATTCCCTGTTGAAATCCCAAAATTCAATCCTTTGAAACCTTAAACTTTGAAATTCTTGAGAGCAAAACCACTGATCATTATCGAGAGTTTTCTTAAATGATTCACTTCATTTAAGATGTAATTAACTATGTGGGCTCGCCCTTATAGGGAACTTTAAGAACCTAGGTAATATAAACCCCGCTTAATTCATTTATATTAAGCGAGGGAACTCGTTGGCTTATAAAATTGGTTCGTAGACCAAACGGATGTTACAAATCTTGTAGTTTATTTAACCGAGCCCCATCATCAAGCAAAGGTGTCTATTCTCCGGATAGATATATAGTTTGTGGTGCGGTGCTCGTTTATATAAACTATTCGAGATGTGAGATCAGCTTGATTTCATATCTTAAAATTTTCAAATTTAAAATTATTTTCAAAATAAAATACTACTTTTCAAATTATTTATTTAAATTAAATTAAAAATTCACCAACAATTTCTGTAGGTGACCTCTTTTCAAAAATAAAACACTCAACCTAAAAATATTCCGACAAGTCTGTCACCCTAAAATCTCCAATTTGACGCCCATCAAACTACATTTCTCTATTTATTTGCACTCAACTCCCATGAACTACCTAACTCATTCATGTACATTGAATGAATTCTCCACTTTTGTTGTAGAAAAGTTAGTCCTCGCGGATTGAATGTTTCACAATAATTTTAGCAATTCAATTGGCCAGATTGAAAAGTAGATGAAGTAAAAAGCAAAAAATCATCATAATTTCTTAACATTTAAATGTCACATAAAATCTACATTACACTTCACCATATCTCATTGCAAGGAGAAAAATAGATAAATCTACTCAGAATTCATGAGGAAGATATGACAAAGCATGGATTATATATATATATAAGAAAATTCATACAAACTATATGAAGTAACTCAATTTCTTCCTCAAGCAAATCCTTTGAATTTCTTTTGAATCATTTTCTCTCTTCACAACAACGCTCAGTTTCCACTTTAGAATAGTGAGGAAGAAGCAAACTTTCACTTTCCTCCTTCTCCTATACTCTTTAGAGAAGAATCCCTTGGTAAACAAGACTTCCACACACTTTGACACACTCACACACTAACTCTCCAAAACCCTAACACACTTTACACACAGCAAGTTCTCACGAGTTACTTAAGAGTTTCCTTAAGCAACCCTTTAAAAATCGTCCAAATACATTGAAATTAGCCTCCACCGACTTAGGGCACCATCGATGCTGGATCGGGCGCCGTTGACTCTGCTCTACTGAATATTTTCTGAACTATCTGGAATTGGGTGCCGGCAGCGCCCATTCTGGCGCCGTCGACCCCAGTAGGCTGATTTTGCCATTTTGAATCTTTTAGCTCCAAATTAATTCCTTTTTGCTTCCTTTTACTCCAAACATCTAAAATCATTATACCTGCAACAAAACATCAAAAAAAAACATTTCTTTAAAGTGTAATATCACTAAAAATGAGTACAATTTTTATATATGAAAATCTAACATACTTTTGGTGCATCAAAATCCCTCAAACTTAACCATTACTTGTCATCAAGTAATCCTTTTACTACATATAAATATAACTCATAGTGATGAACTTTCACTTAAAGAATACTGTAATTTTTGATCTAAATGAATATAATAGTAAGATTCTTAAAAAGATGTCCAGTAACTCAAGTTAAAACTACAAGTGTAATAACATTTAGTAGTCTAGTCTAAGAGTTCTAGTATTCTTTTCATTTCAAGAATAACCATAATTTTTCACATTAATGGTGCTTTGAAGGATTATATGAAAAAGAATCTCATGCAAACTCTATTAGAAAGTAGGTAAATACTTTAAATATAAATTCAGAAATGTAACTGAGCTCTTCCTTTAAGTTGATTCAAGTGAAACCAATTTTTGATTATGCATCTCCTCAAGCTTTTCCTCATATATATTTTCTTTCCTTTTCATTTCTATTTTTTTTTCTTTTTTAAAATTTTTGGGATTGCTTTCAATCCTTTCTCTTTTTTTTGTGAGGATTATTATATCTGAATACCTTTAATAATTTTGAACTTCACTCTACTTTTCCTAAAGTTGGAACTTGACACACCTCTTTACTTTATAGATATATATTAGCTTTATGATTCATCATAGATTCACAATCCTTTCTTCTCACATAAATCTTTAAGTCCCATAATATTTCAAAAATACTGTTTTCTTTACTTTAAATAGTCAACTAAAGTTTAATCCTTTTATACTAAATCTCTTAACCCCATAAAGTTAACTTTCATTACTAAAAACTTTCATTCAAATCTACTGTGATATTTAAATGAAAAAAAAATTTAATTATCTAAAGTTAGGTTCAACTACTAGAATTTATGTAAATAATTTTTAAAAATATATTAAATGAGAACAAATAAAAGTTAATATTGTAACCCCCCTCCCAAACTTAGTTTTTTCATTACATATAAATTCATAAAGGTAGAGAGTAAAAAAGAAAGAAAACTAACCTTTTTGTGCCGGGATTTTGAATTCTTCTGAAACTATGTTGGTATTAATAAAAAAGTTAAGCTGGCAAGCATGAAACAGTTAGAAGCAGTGCAATATATATAATATTAAAAATTTGCAGGGTGAAGAAATATTAAAGACTTTAACTTTAAAAATTTAACATAAACATCACAGTCTTAATCCAAATCACTAAACAAACAGCACAAAGTTCATTACATTACTATTACTAACACAAATAGAAACACAGTTTACAACGATTACAGAGAAACAAATAACTAACACATTAAAGTACTACAAAACATAAATAAAAATAGAAATCACATAACTACCAATCATCATTAGCAGCTTCTTCAGCCTCATATGCATAATCAGATCGCTATTGAACATAGCTGGGTATGTAGGAAATATTACTCCAGTGTCTACCCTCATGAATTTTACCTGAGCATCATAGTAGGCTATGTTGTAATCAACTCTCCTTCTCTGATAATCATCATTAACATTGTTCCGGGCTTCTAATCTATCAAATCTTTTATGGAGTCTCTTAATACTATCATTCTGAATCCTCAACTGCACCATAACATCAGATAAAGTAGGTGCCTCAGAAGTAGAAGGTATGTTCTGGCTAGCAGAAGGAATATCAGTACTTCTACTTCCTCCTCTCCATCCTACATGAGACTCATAAGTATGGATATTAGCCTTGGTAATATGCCTCAATGGATGGACTAGCTCCTCATTGCTATCAAATTTCATTCCAGACTATACACATAATGTATGAATCATGGCAGAATGTCCTAATCCACCTGTGGTTTCCCCTTTTGCAATAGTCTGGATACTCTTATAGATAATAGCCCCAATTTCTATCTTATTCATGTTCTGAATACAGTAGTTTAAAATTGCTCTGTCTCTAGTAACTTTGCTGTGATGAAAGAAGGTAATAAACCTTGCTGAGATGAAATAGTGTCAGACCTTAGATGCTACATTCAACATGGAAGCAGGGATGTTAATCTTTTGTCTTTGCTTTATCTTTCATTCCTCTTTTCCATCAGAAAGAAAAAAATCGCTTCATTTAGTCTAACATCTATAGTACCAAAATACTCATATTCACAGAATGATGTTCTTCCTAACTGGTATAAATCATTAAGACGATCAGGAGTAAATTCTACCATTTTCCCTCGTACAATCACATATTCTCTTTCAGTCCATGACAAATTTGCATAAAAGTCTCGAACTATACCCATAATCACAACAACAGTAAAATAACAAAATATTTCTCATTTTTTATTAGCAATTAACTATTCTACCATTCCACCCATATTTTCAAAAGCTTAATCTCGTATACACTTCTTAATGTAAAGGGTGGAATTAAAATGAAATTGTGCTTTAACATTCACAAATCTATCATCATCAAAATCTAATTTCCTCTTACCTTTACTTGTTTTTGGAGTCATATCAAAATTTTCTAAAAATATGCAAGAAAAATCCTATAAATTCCAAAATAACAATGTAGAAGACTACAAAAGCAAATCTTAGTAAGTAAGAACTTCTATCACCATGGATAATCTCAAAGAATCATCAAAATTTCCAAATTTTGGGTCTATATATTGTGAGAGATTTTCATGGTGAAAATAAATAATATTTAGTTTAGAGTAGAGCTCTTACCGAGAGAATACAAGATCTACACTTTTTAAGCTTTGAAATCACCTCAAATTTGCAATCTAGCAAGTCCTATATCTCTATTCGGCCTTGGATTAAGGATGAAGATGATGGAAAGGCAAATATGGCGGGTCCCAAAGTAAAAAATCACTATTTTAAGTGAATATGAGACTTTTCTGGATTCGGACGCCTTCGGCGCTGGATAGGGCACCGTCGGCGCTCCATCTAAATTAAATTCCCGAAGTTTCTATATTTGAGCGTCCTCGGTGCCAGTTCAAATTTTGGTTTCATAAAAATTTTGTGATTTTGATTATTTCTAAGTTACGCCATCATATAACTAGCATGTTTAAGCATCTATTTCATCAATTAAGCAATTAACTAACCTCAAGTTCACACAAATAATGCAAAAACATTACTTTAATATATAAAATCTACATGACAAACATACATATCTAAACACTCACTGTATGAGTTCATCAAGCCATATAACATTGAAATTCAGCGTTGCAAACACACTACAAAACTCTAACGCTGAAAACTAAACATAAACTCAAATTCCAAGTATAATAGGCCCAAACAAAAATTAAACAGTCAATCAAACCAACTACTAAGCACACCAAAACATAATAAAATGTAAATACCAAGTGTTAAACATAAGGTAGAGTCGCTACCCATCATCAATCTCAGTACTATCAACTCCTTTGATATCTCCCATGGATTGACAATGCACGAATAAATTATAAATGGGATGGTATGGGGATTCATCAATGGAATTCTCTGCAGTCACATCTTTCTTCGTCATCAAATTTATCAGACTTTCCTTAATTCGTTCAGTGTGTTCGAATTGTTCTTTCATCCTACAATCTAAGTGAACAAACAGATTAAAAATATTGTTAATAGCATTCATAAGATTATGTACCTCTTTCTCCAATTTCTTGATCTTCTACAGAATCACATGTGAAATTTCAGGAAAATAAGGTTGAATAGGTTGTGAACTCTGAGATGGTTGATCTGCAATAATGCTCATATCATTCTCATCTCCAATTGCCTCACAGTCAAATAGGTTAGTTGGGTCTAAGGGCTTCTAAGGATGAAGCACTTTTTCCCAGATTTCGTATGACACTTGTGACTGACTGCAATAGGGCGCTGTCGGTGCCCAAACCACGAATTTTGGTGATGTTAATTGGAAATGGGAGTTGGTGGTGCCCATTCTGGCGCCGTCAACGCTAGAGTTAATAAATCCACCAAACTTTGTTTTGGTCCGAAATATTCTAATTCTTTGATACGATCCAATAATTTTCATTCTTTATGATTCTTATAAGTGAGTAGGACTCAAATATGATTAACTACATGTAAAATTATTATTAAAATTAACTCAAACAAACTAAGATAATAAAGAAACATATGAGTTGCCTCTCATAAAGTGCTTGGTTTAACATCGTCAATCTGACAAACTTTTAGTTATTCAGGATGACTTAACATTAAAAGTTCTTTAAAATTTGTTCGATACCCTTCAAAATAAGGTTTGCCCATTAACTTTAAATATTTTTCCAGTTTTAGGATCTTCAATATCAACAGCTTGAAATGGATAAACTTTTGTAACAGTTAGAGGTCCTATTCACTTATACTTTAGTTTTTCAGGAAATAATTTTAATCTTGTATTATATAACAAAACTTTCTGTCCAAGTTCAAATTTCATTCTTATAATCTTCTGATCATGCTATAATTTCATTTTCTTCTTATAAATTTTGTCATTATCATAAGATTCATTTCTATTTTCTTCCAATTCATTCAACTGCACCAATCTTTTCTCACCTGTATTCTTTAAATTAAAATTTAACTCTTTTATTCCAATTCTACAGGTAAGTGGCAACTCTTTCCAAATATTAGTTTATAAGGAGACATTCCTATAGGGGTCTTGTAAGCAGTCCTATATGCCTATAATGCAGTATCTAATCTAACAGGCCAGAATAATTTGTAAATATTCACAGTTTTCTCTAAAATTCGTTTAATTTCACGATTAGACACCTCTGCTAGACCACTAGTTTGGGGATGATAAACATTAGAGATTCTATGAATAATATTATATTTTTCAATCAATCTCTGAATCAAATTATTCCTAAAATGAGAACCGCTATCAGTAATGATCACTCTCGGCATTCCATACCTTGTAAAAATATTTTTCATTAAGAATTTTTAAACACTTCGAGCATCACATCTAGGTAAAGCAATTGCTTCGATCCATTGTGAGACAAATTCAACAACAACCAATATATATAAATTTCCAAATGAAGGAGTAAATGGTACAATAAAACCTAATCCCTAAACATTAAAGATTTCAACTTCAAGTGTAAAATTTAGAAGGATTTCATTTCTTCTAGAAATATTACATACTCTCTGACATAGATCACTGATTTACTTAAAAAGTACCTATTTTTATGCCTTTTTATGATTCAATTTTTAAGAATATTATGCTTTAATGAAAGGTATTTTTATGTTTTTGGATATAGGTAATGAAAAAAGAGTTCAAGAAGGAAAAAGGAGCAAAAAGGAGCAAAAAATAGAGCTAAAAAGTAAAGTTGCCAAAATTATAGGTCTGGCGCCTAGGCGCCAGAATCTAGCGCTTAGGCGCCAGTTCTATACTAAAGCAATTAAGATTTTTGACAACTTTAGGAAGTTATTTTGACGGTGTTAAGCGGTTATCAGACCTTCTAGAAGACTGGAAGTTACTCCTGATACATAGGACATGTGATACGATGCATCTGGACACAGGAAAATAATTTTAATCGTGAAGAGATACGATCCAAAGAGAAGGGTTGCAAAGATCTGGTCACGGAGTCCGGCGCCTAGGCGCTGCATCCCAGCGCCTAGGCGCCACAGTTTCTTTTTAGAAGATTCATTGAATTTGAACGAATTTTGAAGAGGTGCCTTAATCAACCCCTGGTCATTTTTGAAGATCTATAAATAGGAGACATTTCTACAGGAAGGAGAGCTCTCCCACGCCCGTAAATAGTTCTAGAGAGCCTCCAAATATTCTTCTTAGGTGTTTAGTGAGTTTATTTTAGTTATTTTGAGTATTGCTACTCAATTCCTTGAGTAGTAAGTGATAGTTTATAAAGAGTTGGTGCTGTTGAAGTCTTGTGCTTTGCATTGGAGTCAGTAGGAGTCAAAGGATCACTTGAAGGAACATTCCAGATAAGTATTTGTAACTTTGTTCAAATTTTTATAAATATATTTTGTTGTGTGAATTCAATGTGTTCTGAGTAGTTACTTTTCTTTCTCTTTTCAACCATGAAAAGATAATAAAGATAATTAGATTTTGTTGGAGAACTTAAACTTAATTTTTTTTAATAAAAATATTGTGATGATATTCATACCTGATCTTAATTTACTTTTTAAACTGGTCATTTGAAATGTTAAAATCAGTTGAAGAATTCTGAGACCTATCGAAGATGAGTTCTTAACTAGTAGATATGACATGAATCCTTGAGCAATCGAAGGCCATGTGCGGGTTATTCAAGGTGAAGTGCAAATAAATAGGAAAATATTATTTATTGGGCGTAGAATTAATTAGTTTTTAGAGTGACAAACTAAATTCTAATAATTTGGTTCATAGAAAGGGAACAAGTCACTAGTAAAGCCGACCATAGCCACCCTTGGACATCTAGAAGTGTGAGTCTAGATTAACCCATTCAACTAATAATACATCCTGAACAAATCTATATATTAACCAATGTTCTTTATACTATCGAGCGAAGGTAAAGAATAGGAATGCTTCTATTTGGCATAATACCATAATTTCGAGTTCTCCACGAATGATAGTTTTTCTGAAAAATTTTGGATTTGTTGAAAAGGAGAAAGTTATTTTATTTATACTTTCATTAACCTTTACTTTATTTGCTAATTTACTTACATTTAGTAGAAATTTCATAAAACTTAAAATCTGATTTTTGAAAGAAATAAAAATTATAATTACTTTTAGTTTGAAAATCTATTAATTTCTAAAAATTAATCTTCCCCGTGGGATCGATACTGGGGTTATTAAAGAAAATCCTATATTACTTGAAACGATACGTATACGTGCGTAGTACCCCTAGTGTGTAATATATTTTCTAAAGTTTTATAATAATTTGAATTTTCACACTAGCCGCTATTTATCAATTGGGTCAAGTTTTTGGCTATTTTTTGGAAGGAAAAATTACTGCATAACTGCGGGTCGGGTCAAAGTTTTTGGCGTCGTTGCCGGAGAATCGAAAGACAAATTTTAGATTTTTCAAATTAAAAATATTTTAAATACACTTTTATTTCTTTAAAAATATAAAAATATTTACAAAAACAAAAAAACTAAAAAGATTTTATTTTATTTTCGAATCTTTTTTTTTAATTTTTATGCATAGTTCTGGATCTGAAGGATTATTACCTTTTGATTCTGAATTAGAAATAACTGTTAAAAGAATTAGAAATTGAAAAAAATAAAAAATATCAAGAAATGACGAACTTACATAACAATAATGAAAATCTAATAGAAATTAATGAACAAAATGTTTATAAACCATTAAGGGATTATGTAAACCCTACAACTGCTGAACTTCATATTAGTATTCAAATGTTTGCTGTAGATGCTAATTCTTTTGAGCTTAAACCTTCTATTATTCAAATGGTTCAAAATAATCAATTTGGAGGAACACCAAATGAGGATCCAAACTTACATCTTGCTAGTTTCTTAGAACTTTGTGCTACCTTTAAATATAATAATATTTCTGTTGATGTTGTTAGGCTTAGACTCTTTCCTTTTTCCTTAAAAGATAAAGCAAAGATGTAGCTGAACTCATTAGCAACCGGTTTCATTAAAACTTGGGCAGATATGACACAAAAATTCCTTGCTAAATATTTTTCTCTTACTAAAATTTCTAAATTAAGAAATGATATTACTTCATTTAGTCAATTTGATGGAGAGAAAATTTATGAAACATGGGAAAGAATTAAAGAACTATTAAGAAAATGTCCTCATCATGCTTTACCAGATTGGTTAATTATTCAAACATTTTATAACGAACTTATTGTATCACTTAGATCTATTATAGATGCTGCTAGTAGAGGTTCTTTAATGGCTAAGACATTTGATGAGACCTACACCTTAATTGAAGAATTGACTAACAATAATTTTCAATGGCCTTCTCATAGGGTTAATCCTAAAAGAATGACAAGTATTCAAGATAATGAAGCATTTTCTATTTTAGCTTCACAAGGGGCTGCGATATCTAAGAAATTGGATAATTTTGCTATTAATGTATATCATTTAAGTAATGACAATTCTGTAAATATTGATGATTCACAAACAATGGAGACATTACAAGCTATTGCTAGTAAAACTAATAACCCTTATTCGAATTATTATAATCCAGGTTGGAAAAATCACCCTAATTTTAATTGAAATAATGGACATCAATAATTGGGGTAATAATCAAGTTAATCCAACTAGGAATTGAAATAATCAAGGAAGTTCAAACTTTAGACCTACTTATCCTCCTAGTTTTAACAATCAACATAAAAAGTTATCTTTAGAAGAATTGATCTTGCAACTAGGTAATCAGCTACAAAGTCAAAATACTGCTCTTCAAAATAATGAGGATCAGATGAGACAAATTGCTAATTTAATTAATTACAGACCTTAAGGAACGCTTCCTAGCAACGTCAAAATTATTCCAAAAGAAATTGGAAAAGATCATGAACAAGCAAAAGCTGTACAGCTTAGAAGTGGAAAGGAATTAAAAGTGAAAATTCAGAATGAAATTGAAAAATAGAGAGAGGTTGAAGAGATTGAAAAACCTAAAGAAACTCTTTCTCCATGTGAAGATTAGACTGTAATTCCTATTGAAGTGGAAGTTGAAAGACCACTACCACCTTTTCCTCAAAGACTAAAACAACAGAAGCTTGACCATCAATTTTCTAAGTTCTTTGAGATTTTTAAGAAACTTACCGTCAACATTCCTTTTGCTGAAGCTTTGAAACAAATGCAGAGTTATACAAAATTTATGAAGGGTATTTTAAGCAAAAAACATAAATTTGAAACTTATGAAACTGTTGCATTAAGTGAATAATGCAGTGCAATAATTCAAAAGAAACTACCTCAGAAGCTTAAAGATCCTGGAAGTTTCACCATACCATGTGCTATTAGAGAAAATTTTGTGGAATAGCCTTATGTGATTTAGGAGCAAGTATTAATCTCATGCAATTTTCTATCTTTTGAAGGTTAGATTTAGGAGAGATTTCTCCCACCACTATAACCCTTCAGTTAGCTGATCGATCTATTACTTATCCTAAAGGAGTTATAGAGGATGTTCTTGTTAAAGTGGATAAATTTATCTTCCCTGTAAATTTCATTATATTGGAGATGGAAGAAGATAAAGAAATACCTATTATTTTAGGGAGACCTTTTCTAGCTACTAGAACTATGATTGATGTGCAAAAAGGAGAATTAACAATGAGAGTTAATGATCAAGAGATAACATTTAATGTTCTGAAATCAGTGAGGTATCCTGACAAAGAAAAATGCTATCGAATGGATATTATTGATTATATAATTGAAAAGCATTATAAAGAAAAATGTCAAGTCAATTCTGAAGAAAAAATGATGAATCTATGTTATATAATGAGTCATTAACTGAAGAAATCAAAGAAGTGAATGAAGAAAATTTATTTAAAGAAACTCATTATATTCATGATAATTGGGAAATTATAGACACGACTAAAAATGATATACTTCTACCCTCAGTGGAAAAAACCCCTGAACTAGAATTAAAAATGTTACCTGCACATTTAAAGTATACATTTCTTGGAAATTCATTAACTTTACCTGTGATTATATCTTCAGAACTAAGCAAAGATCAAGAAGAAAAATTAATAGGAGTTCTGAAGAACTATTTGCAGATATAAAACGAATAAGCCCTTCAATCTGTATGCATAGAATTTTAATGGAAGAAAATTGTAAACCTACTATTGAACCTCAAAGAAAATTGAATCTAATTATGAAATAGGTTGTTAAAAAAGAGATTTTAAAATGGTTAGAAGCTGAAATTATTTATCCTATTTCGGATAGTAAATGGGTAAGTCATATTCATTGTGTTCCGAAGAACGGAGGAGTAACTGTCATTGTTAATGATAAAAATGAATTAATCCTTACAAGACAAGTTACTGGAAGGCGAATTTGCATCGATTATCGAAAATTGAACAATGCCACTAGAAATGATCATTTTCCTTTACCATTCTTGGATCAAATGCTGAATAAATTAGCTGGACACTCATATTTCTATTTTTTGGATAGATATTTTGGTTATCATCAATTACCTATTGCTCCTGAGTACCAAGAGAAAATAACATTTACAAGTCCTTATGGAACATTTGCCTTTATAAGAATGCCATTCGGTTTATGTAATGCACCTGCAACTTTTCAGAGATGTATGATGTCAATATTCTATGATCTAATTGAAAAAGAAATTGATGTATTTATGGACAATTTTTCAGTATTTGGAACTTCTTTTGAGTCTTGCTTGGAAAATATAACAAAAGTTCTGAAAAGATGTGAAGAAACAATTTTGGTTCTAAACTGGGAAAAATGTCAGTTTATGGTCAAAGAAGGATTTGCACTTGGACATAAATTTTCACAAAAAGGAATGGAAGTTGATTAGGCAAAAGTGAATGTTATTGCTGAACTTCAACCACCTACTACTGTTACAGATGTGAGAAGTTTTCTGGGTCATGCTGGATTTTATAGAAGATATATAAAGGATTTTTCTAAGATTGCTAAACCTCTTTTTCATTTAGTAGAAAAAGAAGCCAAGTTTGAATTTAATGAAGATTGTTTAAACACTTTCAATATTCTAAAAGAGAAATTAATCACTACACCTGTCATTGTTGCACCTAATTGGAGTAAACCATTTGAATTAATGTGTGATGCAAGTGAATATGCAATTGGAGCTGTATTACATCAAAAATATGAGAAAATTTTCAAAGTTATATATTATGCTAGCAAAACTCTTAATGATACTCAAATAAATTACACAACTACTGAGAAAGAGTTATTAGCAATAGTATATGCCTTTAATAAATTTAGACCTTATCTTCTTGGGACCAAATATATCGTACATACTGATAATTCCGCTATTAAGTATTTAATATCTAAAAAGGATGCTAAACCTAGATTGATAAGATGAGTTCTAGTTTTACAAGAATTTGATTTTCAAATAGTGGACAAAAAAGGAGCTGACAACCAAATTGCTGATCATTTATCAAGAATTAAAAATGATAGTGAGAAGATTACTAAAGAAAACATAAATGAGAAATTCCCTGATGAACAGTTATATGTTATTCAAGGATTACAAACACCTTGGTATGCAGATATGTTAACTATTTGGTTAGCAATATTTTACCGTATGGATTGAATAAGAAATATATTAAGAAATTCAAGAATGATTCTAAATCATATATTTGGGAAGATCTTCATTTATTTAAAATAGATAGAGATTCTGTGATTCAAAGATGTGTACCTTATGGAGAAACTTTTGCAATTATTCAAAAATTCACGATTCTGAATTTGGAGGACACTTTGGAGTGGATAAAACTGCATTTAAAATTTTAAATTATGGATTTTATTGGCATACATTATTCAAAGATGTTGGACATTATATGAAAACTTATGATCGATGTCAAAGAATGGGGAATATATCCAGAAAAGATGAAATGCCTCTAAGCTATATGTTAGAAATTGAAATCTTTGATGTATGGGGTTTAGACTTTATGGGACATTTTTTACCATCATCTGGAAAGATTTATATTTTATTAGCAGTTGATTATGTTTCAAAGTGGATTGAAGCTATAGCTTTACCTTACTGTGATTTTAAAAGTGTTTCAAAATTTTTAAAGAAAATGATTTTTACAAGATTTGGAATGCCGAGGGTAATTATCACAGATGGGGAAAGTCATTTCAGAAATGTAAGAATTCAGTCATTACTGGAAAAATTCAGAATTAAATATAGAATTGCAACTGCTTATCACCCACAAACAAGTGGAATGGCTGAAGTATCAAACAGAGAAATTAAAAGAATATTAGAGAAGACTACTAATCCGAGAAGAACTGACTTGGTTGATAGACTTGATTCTGCATTATGGGCTTATTGAGCAACTTATAAGACACCTATCGGAATGTCACCTTATCGGTTAGTTTATGGTAAACATTGTCACTTACTTGTTAAACTGGAGCATAAAGCTTACTGGGCGATAAAGGAGTTCAATTATGATTTGAATGATGCAGGAGAGAAACGACTGTTACAACTGAATGAAATGGAAGAGATAAGAAATGAGTCCTATGAAAATACAAAGATTTATAAGGAAAAAAATGAAGAAATTGCATGATAAAAAATTTCAAGAAAAATATTTGAGCCTGGACAAGAAGTATTATTATTTAATACTCGTTTAAGACTTTTTCCTGGAAAATTAAGATCTAAATGGATGGGAACATTTATAATTGAGAAACTATACTCTTATGGAGCTGTGGATAATAAAGATCCAAAGACGGGAAAAATATTTAAAGTTAATGGATTAAGACTGAAGCCTTATATGGGAGAAATGAAACCGATTTACAAGGAGGCTTACGAGCTGAGTCTACCCGATTAAAATAACTGATTAGGTCGGGCTGACGATGTTAAACCAAGTACTTTGTGGGAGGCAACCCATATATTATCATTGTGATTTTTTATGAATTGAATTTATCTCAATCGTTATGTGTGTGTTGATCACACCATTTTAATAGACCTATTTTAAGACCGAAACTTTATAAATTTGACGATACGCGAATCGGAGTCGAACATGGTTCTGGTTCCTAGGCGCCCAAACTTGGCACCTAAGCGCAAACATAACCTATGTATCGATGGTCCGGTGCCTAGGAACTAGACTTTGGTACCTAAACGCCCCCGTTACAGGTTAGTGCAAAAAACGAAAATCTTCAGTTTTTCACACGAATTCTTCTTATAAACTCCCCTATCTTCATCCCCAAACCCTAAGCAACCCTAATTTTGTCCAGCACAACTCAATTTAGAGGAGAAAAAAGAAGTTTAGAAGTAATGGAGAGAGGAAATCATGGCAATGAGTTAAGAGATAAGTCTTCTAAAGATCCTCAACTTATTTCAATGGATTTATTGCTGTGAGTTTGGATAAATTATTCAGTCGTCTAGATAAGTTTGAGGCGAAATTGCTAAGTGTTGGAAATCGTCTGCATGAGATGTATCACAAAATTGAGCACTTGGAATGACAGACCAAGCTTCAATAAATCATATGGCAGACTTTCAAGTTTCTCAAGTGACGATGTATGCGAAGAACAAATGGATTGACGAGAAGACAATTTTGGAATTTCCAAGGGCATTAGTGTTCTACCCATGCGGGTCTTGCAAAATTCATTGCAAGAGGGATAGAAATTCAAAGTTTTGAGATGAAAAGATCATTGTTGTGTTCTAGGTGTGATCGAGTCATAATTTAGTGAGTCGAATATTTAGTTTGTGTGTTTTCTTTCATTGTTCAAAGTGTGTTGTTTATTTGTGAATTTGCTTTGAAATCGTGATGTTTGTGTTGTTTGTAAAGAGTTGAACCTTGTTATAGTATTTTTCTATAATTTCTTGAGCTTGGAATGGAAGAATTTGAAATGGAATTAGAAGAGTTTGATTAAATCTTGTGTTTGAATGTAGGATCTATTTTATCATTTAAATTGTTTGTGGAAATGTTTGGAAGTTAGAAATTGGAGTAATACTCTCAAATTTGTTAAGTTTTGATGGAAAATACAAATTTTAAATCTAATTTTTGGAAAGGCGAGTCTGGCGCCTAGGCGCTAGAAGTCGGCGCCTAAGCACTGGTTCGGCCTAAACCCGAAAATCGGGGTTTTAAACCCACTGATGCCATTAACGATGCCTAAGCTCGTTTTTCCTCCATTTTTCACGAAAATCATACCTAGGGATCCTTATTTAGGTCAGTTTTTCGAGTTTTTGAGCTTGGAATCAATAGATTTCTTCATCTCGAGGTCAGATCTACCTTCTAATTGACTTATTTTTTATTTTCACCATAGATTTTTTGAACTTTTTAGTAAAACTGAAAATTTTGATATTTTGGAGTTTAATCCATGGATTTGAAGCTTTAATTAAGTTTTTAAAGCTTAAATAAGCTTATTCTTTTGATCCTTTGATTTTTGTGTTTTCTTTCTCTTACGTTTAGATGGCTCCGAATCTAAACGAGGGAAAGAACGAAAAAATTTTGATCGCAGAAAATTCGCTACTGCTGCAGCGCATTTTTGTTACAATGAATTTGGTACGACTAGAAAATTTATCTCAGAGAGAAGATTCTAAAATCCTGTTGGAATGATTGAAGATATGATCGTTGCACTGAACTGGCAACGATTCTGCTACTTCGCTGTTGTTGCTGTGATCCCTATCGTCAGGGAATTTTATGCTAATTTTATGGATGTCGAAGATTACAAGATCTTTGTGAGAGGAGTTGCAGTAGGATTTACTCTTGAAAGAATCAACATTTTCTATGTCTTGCCACTGACCATTGAGTGCTACTATTCTGGATTATCTCCATCTGAGTGAGATTTGGAGATGATTATTGCATATTTGACTGATGGTATTGGAGCTTGGAAGATCCAGAATGAGAAACGGGTAAATTTGTCATCTTCTAAGTTAAATGATGTTTCTAAGGCCTGACATTACTTTATTTCTGCTCGCCTCCTTCCATCCAACCATTTGAGTGAGGTTACAAAGGACAGGGCTATCCTCAACTACTGCATACAAGAGAGAAAGCCAATTAATGTTGGGAGTATTATTTATGATTCTGTAGAGGCCACTGCTCGTTCCAAAGACTTCGCGGATCGGGATTCCCATCTTTGATTTATTCTCTGTGCGAAAGTGCTGGAGTTGTTGCTGAGCATTCTCAGGAGAAGCTCAAGTCTACTAAGCCCATTGGACGGGACAGTGTGAGTATTTATGATCGACTTCGAGGTAAGAGTTCTACCGCATCCTCTAGTTCATTACCTACTTCAGGTAGGCCTTCTACTTCTCGACCCTCTACTTCTGCTGACCATCTAGTTTTTGGGAAAATATGCATGAAAAATTTATAGAGCAGAAGAATATGTTACTTTTAACCCAGTGTAGAGTGGATACAATAGATTTGAAAGTGGATCATCTTTCTAAGTACACCCAAAGGAAGAGTGATTTTGATGCAGTGTATTCTGAGTCTCTTGTTAAATTCCTTAAGGGTGATCATTCAGTTCAGTTCCCAACTTGCCCTCGATTCTCACCATTTGATTATCACCAGGATAAGAATGTAGATTTTTCTTTTGATGATGATGAGGATGAGGAGACAGCTAGTGATGGGTAGACATTTAGAATTGTGTAGTTGAGTTATTTATGTTATGTTTTGTTAGTATGTTTGTTTTGAATGTATGTGATGATTTGTTTTTATGTTTGATGCACTATTAATGTTAGTGTACTTTTGATGTTTAAAGAGTATTGATTCTGAGACACTTGCTATTGTACTGATGATTGTTAGATTGTTAGAGTTTATTTCTGTAATGCGATGTTTTGTTTCTGTTTTAGTACGGTGATCAGTACACCTGTTTAGTTTAGTTATTTTTTTTAAATTATAAAATTTTTTTTTGTAGAAATTGATCTCACTTCCTAAAATTTTTCTATATATTCTTAAAAATTTCTTTTATATTTATAAAAAGCATGTGTAGAAATAAAATTTTCCTTTCTAGATTATTTTTTTTTTCATATACTTAGAAAAATTCCTGATAGAAATATGATATTCTTTCTCTCATGCTTTAGAAATTTTCATGATTCATGTTTATACCAAAACTAAAGTTTGGGGGAAGGGAAAATTCTTTGAAAATTAAATACTATTTGTCCTTAATTACTAATATTTTCTTTAAAAATATTAACATAACATAAGGAATGAAAAATTTATTTAAGATTACTTAAATTTTTGAATTTATAAATAATTTAGTAAACTTAACTAAAATTTAATAAATTTGATTGATTTTAAGAATATAATTATTTAACTTAAAGAATAATAAGATTAAAATTTTTTCTATTTATAGTAAAGAGAATTGTATTTTTGAAATACTAAGGAATCAAGATTATTACTTGAAAAAGAAAAAATTGAAATAATTTTTGAAAAATACTTATTAATGTCATATTTATTAAGTGAAGTTCAAAATCATTAACATGCTATCCAAATATAGTAATTTTCACAAATTGTGAAAAGGTGGGATTGGAAAATATCCTTAAAAAGAAAAAAAAGAAAAAGAAAAGAAAAAAAAAGAAATGTGAGGAGAAGCTTGAGGAGATGCCTACTCAAAAATTGTCTACACTTGAATTATCTTATAAGAAGAAAACTAATTACATTTTTAACTTAATTTTCATGTACAAGCATCCTTACTAGAAAATTCTTCATGAAAGTCTTTTTCTTGTAAATTATCTATGTGACTTAATATGATAAATTACAATTATTCTTGAAATAAATGAAAATTTAAAGTCTTATGATTTGGTAGTTAAGTATTTTTTAAATTCTTAAAATTGACCTTAATTAGTGAAATTTGGTTAATGATTTACAAAAGCATTTATAAAACCAAAAATTACAAGGAATCTTAAATATTTAAACTTCATTCCAGATGTTATACATTTTATGTAATAAAAAGGGTTACTTGAGGACAAGTAACATTTAAGTTTGGGGGAATTTGATCTACTTATAAAGTACCTATTTTTAGGACTTATTTATGATTCAAATTTAAAGAATATTATGCTTTAATGAAAGGTATTTTTATGTTTTTGGATATAAGTGATGAAAAAAAAGTTTAAGAAGGAAAATGGAGCAAAAATAGAGCTAAAAAGTAAAGTTACCAAAATTATAGGTCTGGCGCCTAGAAGCCAGAATCCGACGCTTAGGCGCCAGTTCGATACTGAAGCAGTTAAGATTTTTGACAACTTTGGGCAGTTATTTTGACGGTGTTAAGCGGTTATCAGACCTTCTACAAGACTGGAAGTTACTCCTGATACATATAACATGTGATACAATGCATCTGGACACAGGAAAACAGTGTTAATTGCAAAGAGGTGAGATCCAAAGTGAAGGGGTGCGAAAACCTGGTCAAGGAGTCCGACGCCTAGGTGCCAGATCCCGGCGCCTAGGCGCCACAGTTAGTTTCTAGAAGATTCATTGAATTTGACTGAATTTTGAAGAGGTGCCTTAAGCAACCCCTGTCCTTTTCGAAGCTCTATAAATAGGAGACATTTCTACATAAAGGAGAGCTCTCCCACGCACGGAAAGAGTTCTAGAGAGCCTCCAAATATTCTTCTTAAGTGTTTAGTTAGTTTATTTTAGTTATTTTGAGTGTTGCTACTCAATTCCTTGAGTAGTAAGTGATAGTTTGTAAGGAATTGGTGCTGTTGAAGTCTTGTGCTTTGCATTGGAGTCAGTAGGAGTCAAATGATCACTTGAAGGAACATTCCAGATAAGTATTTGTAACGTGGTTCAAAGTTTTATAAATATGTTTTGTTGTGTGAATTCAATGTGTTCTGAGTAGTTACTTTTCTTTCTCCTTTCAACCATGAAAAGATAATAAAGATAATTAGATTTCGTTGGAGAACTTAAACTTAATTTTTTTTAAAAAAATATTATGATGATATTCATACCTGATCTTAATTTAATTTTTTAATTGGCCATTTGAAATGTTAAAATCTGTTGAAGAATTCTGAGACCTATTCGGAGATGAGCTCTTAACTAGTAGATATTAAATGAATCCTTGGGTAATCGAAGGCCATGTGCAGGTTATTGATGGTGAAGTGCAAATAAATAGGAAAATATTATTTATTGGGCGTAGAATTAATTAGTTTTTAGAGTGACAGACTAAATTCTAATAATTTGGTTTATAGAAAGGGAACGGGTCACTAGTAGGGCCGACCATAGCCACCCTTGGACATCTAGAATTGTAAGTCTAGATTAACCCATTCTACTAATAATACATCCTGAACCAATCTATAGATGAGCCAATGTTCTTTATAATATCGAGCGAAGGTAAAGAATATGAATGCTTCTATTTGGCACAATACCATAATTTCAAGTTCTCCACGAATGATAGTTTTTCTGAAAAATCTTAGATTTGTTGAAAAGGAGAAAGTTGTTTTATCTATACATGCATTAAGCTTTACTTTATTGCTACTTTACTTGCATTTAGTAGAAATTTCATAAAACTTAAAATATGATTTTTGAAAGAAATAAAAATTATTATTACTTTTAATTTGAAAATCTATTAATTGCTAAAAATTAATTTTCCCTGTGGAATCGATAATAGGGTTATTAAAGAAAATTCTATTTTTCTTGAAATGATACGTATACTTGCGTTGTACCCCTAGTGTGTAATATATTTTCTAAAATTTTACAATAATTTGATTTTTCAAACTAGTCACTATTTATAAATTGGGTCATGTTTTTCGCCATCTTTTGAAAGGAAAAATTACTGCGTAACCGCGGGCCGGGTCAATCACATGATTTAATATATATATATATAAACATCCCTAAATGAGTGGGCAAATAAAATACAGATTGCAAAATCTTATGTGCAGTTTTATCAGTTCCAAAATGTCCTCCAAATTTTGAAACACAACAAATCTGAATTATTGGTTCAATCTCTTCATAAGGCACACATCTTCTAATTATAAGATTCTTACATTGTTTATATAGGTATGGTTCTACCCAAAAGTAAAATTTAGCATCATATATAAATTTCTTTTATTGTTGTGTTGTTAATTCAGGTGAAAAAAATATTACTCACAATATAATTCACAATATCAGCATACCATGGTAAATTTCATTTCTTAATGTTATAAAGTTCTTTATTGATCCATGAAAAAATACCTATTTTTATGCCTTGATTTTTATCAATTTCTAAGGATATTATGCTTTAATGAAAGGTATTTTCGTGTTTTTGGATGTAGGTGATGTAAAAAGGTCCAAAAAAGGAAAAAGGGTGAAAAAGGTGCAAAAATGGAGCAAAATACAAGAATTATCAAAAATCATGGCCTGGCGCCTAGGCGCCAAAAGTTGGCACCTAAGCGCGAGACTCGATACTGAAATTGTCAAGTTTTTGACGACTTTTGGATAGTTATTTTGACCGAGTGAGCGGTTATTGGACATTCTAGAAGACTGGTAGTTGTTCCATGATAATAGGACATGTGATACATTGCATTTGGAGGCTCCAAAATGGTTTTAATCGGGAAGAGGTGCGAGCCAAAGTGAAGAGGTGCGAAGAACTGGACGCGGTGTCCTACGACTAGGCGTCAGATTCCGGTGCCTAGGCACCAGATAGACCTTCTAGAAGATTCATTGAATTTGGACATGTTTTGAAGGGGAGCCTCAAGGCAACCCTTGAAGCCTATAAATAGGAGTCCACTCCTTCAGAAAAAAGTGTGTGCCCCCTTTGCATCCCCTATCTCTTAGTCACTTTAGGATCTCTCATCCTTAGAGAGATAAATAGAGAGAAATAGTGGGCCACTTTTATTTAGTTTAGTGAGTTTATTTCCAAATTGTTGCATCTGGAGTTCATTACACTGTGGAGTCAGTAGAAATCAGAAGATCTGTAGAAGGAACATTTAAGATAAGTATTTTATTTTTTATTCAAAGTATAGTTATTATGTTTTGCCGTTTATATTCAATGTGTTCTGAGTAGTTAGTATACTTTCTTCCTTCAATTATGAAAAGATAAATAAGATAATATAAAATTCGATGGAGAATTGAAAATCAAAATATTTTCAAAACATTGTGATGATATTAATACTCGATCTTACTTTACTTTTTAAATTGGCCATTTAAATTGTTAAAACCTGTTGAAGAGTTTTGAGACTTTGAAGGAGAATAACTCTTAACTTGTAGATGTCACATGAATCCTTGGGTAGTCGAAGGCCATGCGCGGGCTATTCAAGGTGAAGTGCAAATAAATTGGAAGATAAGATTTAAAGGGCATATAATTGATAAGTTTTTAGAGTGATAGACTAAATTCTTATAATTTGATTTATAGCTAAGGAAAGGTTACTAGTAGGGCCGACCATAGCCACCCTTTGACATCTAGTAGTGTGAGCCTAGATTAACCCATTCTACTAACAATACATCCGACTCGATCCGTAGATTAGCTCAATGTTCTTTGCGCTCGATCAAAGGGTAAAGAATAAGAATGCTTCTATTCGCACAATACCATAAAATAGATTCTCCAACGAATATTAAATTATCTTAAAAATCTTGGATTAATTGAAAGGAAGAAAGTTGTTTGTTTTATTTTATTTTCACAAAATCATTTTCTTATTATTATTTTCTTATTCTGCATCTAGTAAATTAAAATTAATTTATAATTAAATTAAAATACAAAATGATTTTGAAATACAATATTTAAAAATTTATTACCCTTTTTCCCCGTGGGATCGTTACTGGGGTCTTCATTTCAAAGCCCTTTATTACTTGAAACAATACGTATACTTGCGTAGTACCCAAAAAGTATATAAAATATTTTCCTTTAAAATTATATTTTGCTATATAAACATATATTTAAAAAGTATTAATCACTAACGGCCTAGCATTCAGTAGCAATCAAGTTTTATTTAATATTATTGCCGTAAATTAAAATTTAGTACACATCTATATAGCAAGTTATTCCGGGTCAAGTGTTTCGCGTTTTTGCTAGAAATTAAATTTTCTAGCAGTGGTAACAAATTCTTTTATTTGTAAATACGAAAATAGGGTCAAGTTTTTTGCGCCGTCGCCGAGGATAAGAGGTAAAATTTATAGATTTTTAAATATTATATTTCCCAAAACATAAAAAAATATAATAATATAAAAATAAAAATATAAAAATAATATAAAAATAAAATAAAAAATTTTTTATTCCTTGCTTTATTTTTTTTAGTTATGAAGGATTAATACCTTTAGATTCTGAACTAGAAAGAACAATTAGAAAAATTAAAAAGGGAAAACAAATTAAAAAATTTCAAGAAATGGCTACTTTACAAAATCCAATTGAACTTAATAATCAAAATGTTTATAAATCATTAAGGGATTATGCTAACCCTATAGTTGATGAACTTCATAGTAGTATTCAAATACCCACTGTAGATGCTAATTCTTTTGAACTTAAGCCGTCTATTATTCAAATGGTGTAAAACAAACTATTTGGTGGAACACCAAATGAGGATCCAAATTTACACCTTGTTAGTTTTTTAGAACTATGTGCTTCCTTTAAATATAACAATGTTTCTGATGATGCTATTATACTTAGACTCTTTCCTTTTTTCTTAAGAGATAAAGCAAAGATATGGTTAAACTCATTAGCAACTGGTTCTATTAAAACATGGGTTGAAATGGCACAAAAATTCCTTGCTAAATATTTTCCTCCTTCTAAAACTGCTAAATTAAGAAATGATATTACTTCGCTTAGTCAATTTGACGGGGAGACAATATATGAAACTTGGGAAAGATTTAAAGAACTATTAAGAAAATGTCCTCATCATGCTTTACCTGATTGGTTAATTATTCAAACATTTTACAATGGATTAATTGGATTTTTAAAATCAATTATTGATCTGTCATCTTGGAGGTTCTTTAATGTCTAAATCATTTGAAGAAGCTTACACTTTAATTAAAGAAATGGCTAGTAACAAATTTCAATGGCCTTCCGAAAGGATTAATCCTAAAAAGATGGCAAGTATTCACGATAATGAAGCCTTTTCTATCCTAGCTTCACAATTAGCAGCAATGTCTAAAAAATTAGATAATTTTGCAACTAATATTTCACATAATAACTCTGCTAATATTGAAGATTCTCAAACTATTGAAACTTTACAAGCTATTGCAAGTAAAAATAATCCTTATTCAAATTATTATAATCCTGGTGGAAAAATCATCATAATTTTAACCGGAATAATTCACAACAACAATGGGGTAATAATCAATCTCATCCCACTGGAAATTGGAATAATCAAGTTAATCCAAATTATAAACCTCCTCGAATAATCAACAGAAAAAATTATCAATAGAAGAATTAATTTTATGAATTAATAATCAATTACAAAATCAAAATACTGCTATTCGTAATATCGAAAATCAAATAGGGCAATTTGCTACTTTAATTAATAACAGTATTCGTAGGAACACTTCCTAGAAATGTTGAAATTAATCCAAAGGAAACTGGAAAGGAACATGAACATGTTAAGGCCGTGCAACTTAGAAGTGGAAAGGAATTAAAAGAAAGAATGCGAATGAAATTGAAAAAGAGATCGAGGTCAAGAGATCGAAAAACCTAAAGAAACTCTCTCTCCTAGTCAAGATCAGACTGTTATACCTATTAATTTGGAAGTTGAAAAACCACCACCACCTTTTTATCAAAGACTTAAACAGTAGAAACTTAATCATCAATTTTCTAAGTTCTTTGAAAATTTTAAGAAACTTACTATTAACATACCTTTTGCTGAAGCTTTGGAACAAATGCCAACTTATGCAAAATTTATGAAGGATATTTTAAGCAAGAAACGAAAATTTGAAGCTTTTGAAATTGTTGCATTAAGTGAAGAATGCAGTGCAATAATTCAAAAGAAATTACCTGAAAAGCTTAAGGATCCTGGAAGTTTCACTATACCCTGTGCTATTGGAGAAAAATTTTGTGGAAAAGCTTTATGTGATTTAGAAGCAAGTATTAATATCATGCCATTTTCTATTTTTCGAAGATTGAATTTAGGAGAGATTACTTCTACCACCGTAACCCTTTAGTTAGCTGATAGATCTATCACTTATCCTAAAGGAGTTATAGAGGATTTCCTTGTTAAAGTGGATAAATTTATCTTCCCTGTAGATTTCATCGTACTTGATATGGAAGAAGATAAAGAGATACCTATTATTTTAGGGAGACCTTTTCTAGCTACCGGACGAGCTATGATTGATGTGCAAAAGGGAGAATTAACCATGAGAGTTAATGATCAAGAGATTAAATTCAATGTTCTTAAATCAATGAAGTACCCTGATAAAGAGAAATGTTATCGAATGGATACAATTGATTATTTAATTGAGAAACATTATCAAGAAAAATGTAAAGTCATTTCTGAAGAAAAATTTGAATTTTTAACTGATGAAAATGAAGAAGTGAAAGAAAAAGAGACTCTTTTTATTAAAGATAACTAGGAAACTTTAGACATAACTCAAAATGATATACTTTTACCATCAATTAAAAAAGCCACTGAACTGGAATTAAAAATGTTACCTTCACATTTAAAATATGCGTTTCTTGGAAATTTGTTAACTTTACTCGTTATTATTTCTTCGAATCGAGTGAAGATCAAGAAGAAAAATTACTAGGTGTGTTAAAGAATTATAAGAAAGCTTTTAGTTGGACTATTGCTGATATAAGAGGAATAAGCCCTTCCATTTGTATGCATAGAATTTTAATGGAAGAAAATTTTAAACCTACTATTGAACCGCAAAGAAGATTAAATCCTATCATGAAAGAGGTTATTAAAAAAGAAATTGTTAAGTGGTTAGATGCTGGTATTATTTATCCTATTTTGGATAGTCAATAGGTAAGTCCTATTCATTGTGTTCCGAAGAAAGGAGGTGTAACTGTCATTGTCAATGATAAAAATGAACTAATTCCTACAAGACAAGTTACCGGATGACGAATTTATATTGATTATAGGAAATTAAATGACGCCACTAGAAAGGATCATTTTCCCTTACCTTTCTTGAATAAAATGCTCGATAAACTAGCTGGACACCCATATTTCTATTTTCTGGATGGATATTCTAGTTATCATCAATTACTTATTGCTCATGAGGACCAAGAGAAAACAACATTTACAAGTCCTTATGGAACCTTTGCTTTTAGAAGAATGCCTTTTTGTTTATGTAATGCACCTGCAACTTTTCAAAGTTGTATGATGTCAATATTTTGTGATTTGATTGATAAAGGAATTGAAATATTCATGGACGATTTTTCAGTTTTTGGAACTTCTTTTGAATCTTGTTTGGAAAACATTTCCAAAGTTCTGAAAAGATGTGAATAAACAAAGTAAGTTCTTAACTAGGAAAAATGTCAATTCATGGTCACAGAAGGGATTGTACTTGGTCTCAAAGTTTCACAAAAAGGGATGGAAGTAGATTAAGCAAAAGTGAAAATTATTACTGAATTGCAACCACCTATTACTGCTAATGATGTGAGAAGTTTTCTAGGTCATGCTGGATTTTATAGAAGATACATAACAGATTTTTCTAAAATTGCTAAACTTCTTTGTCATTTATTGGAAAAAAATGCAAAATTTGAATTTAACAAAGGATGTATTAATGCTTTTATTATTCTAAAAGAAAAATTAATAACTGCACTGTTGACCTCATTTTTGATGAGGTCTTCTCTTCCCTCTTTAGTGTTTAGGATCTAGCCTTAGGCTTTTCCTTTGACTATCTTAGAGGACTAGAATTGGGACCCACCCTTTAGAAGTTTAAACACCTCTTGACTCCCTGCAAACCCCACAAGCTTATTGTAGACCCCTAATCACCTAGAGGGTTGAGATCAAATGTGGAGGTTTAAAGGATGAGTTCCCTATAGGACTCTTTGGCCTTAGGACTACCCTGGGTGGCCTGGTCTGGTGAGGGTTGACTTACACACTCACTACACTCACACTCTACACTCTCACACACACAATCCAAATCCTAAAACCACACCTATACCCAACTTGACTCCCTGATTCATGTAGGTAATTCATATGGATGGACCTTAACCCCTAAGCCCCTGGTTAAGAGGGTTAGGAACAACATAGTGAATGCCTCCAATGAGTCCTCTCATGGCTCATATAGGCTTAATATGACTTCATGGCTCAACCAAGGTGATTCCATTTTACTCATATTTGATCAATCTTCATTCTTCCAGAATTTCAATTTTTGACCCCAGGGACCCTACACCCATCAAACCTACCAAAAGCCCTTGAAATTGCCCAAATCCTCCAAAATCTCCAAATCACCCAAAAGTTCTCAGAACCAATCCTAAACATTTCCCCCCACTCAAATTGACCATCTCCAGCCAAAAATACCAAAATTTCTAAAAATACCCACAATACCCTCCAAATTACCAAAATGCCCCTCTTGACCCAAAACTCCAAAAATTCAGAAAATTCCTAGAAAATTTCAAAAAATCCCAAATATTCTCAATTTCATTTTGTCCAACTAGACCATGGCCCAATGTTGTCAATTTACCCCACTTTTACCAAATCCCCCAATTTTGCCCATTTTAAACCCAAATGAACCCAATGTAAAACCAAATCAACCCAATTGACCCCAATTTTAGTTCAATACAATTCTAAGCTTTAGATAAATATTCCTAATGTCAATCTAGACCAAATCCAAGCCCAATTTGATTGACATTTGAATCCAATTTCACTTTTGACCTTAAAGCCCAATTTGGACCCATGACCCAAACTTAGCCCAAACTAACCCAATTTAACTCCAATTGACCCCAAACCTTTTCTAAACTTTACCTAACATCCCCACAAACAAAAAACTAACATGATTTGCCAAAAATTTGAACCCAAACTCCACCCAAATTCAACCCAAACCCAAAATTCCTTAAATGGGCCTACACCCAAACCTAACTCAAATGGGCCAAAATCCCAAAATCAAAACCCAACCAAAGTTGAAACCTATTTGTAACACCCCATAAACATTTCCCAACATTAATTTTACATCAATTTCAACATTAGCCCAACTTTAGCCCATGATAGCTCATTTTGACCCATTTGGACTCTATTACCAAAGAGACCCAAATTAGACCCAATCCAATTCCAAATCACCTCAAACTTGCTTCAAATCTCTCATGACACATCCCTAAAACAAACCCAACAATTACTTGGCCCAAACTTTTACAAAAAAAATCCCATCCATAAATTTATTTTTAAGCCTAAAGCCCACCTTTTTAAACCTTCCTAAAAGCCCATTCCTAAAATAATTTCAAAAGTCCAAGCCCATCCTAAGGCCCACATTACAATCCCATCACATCCTCACTCAATTAAAATCATCCCTAAGTTCTAAATTAGCCAACAAATTTTTCTAAACTAAGCTATATGCCAAATCCTATCAAATCACCCCTAAATTACCAAAATTCTTTAAAAGCCATTTTCATGAAACAAAGCCAACTTTTTCCAAAGCCAAATGGAGCCAAATATGAGCCATTTACAAGCCATATGAAGCCATGGGGAGTTTGACATGTGACCATACCCAAAGTAGCAAAAGGAGGGCCCCCTTTCTTAATCCTTCATCAAGCATTTTTAACCCTTTCCATGCTACACACTAAAACATGTTTAACCACATCACCTTGGATGGGGACTTCACCACCCCTTCGTAGCTGACCCAACTGATTTTTTCAGCCCAAAACCAGGTCATGGGGACGTGAACCTAACCCAAAACCATGGCTTGGACCAAATCAAGCCAAAATGGCCTCTCCCCCATGCCATTTCAATCCAAGCTCTTTACACATGGCATTTGCCAATTCCCTACACTAAACCCCAGCCCCGGACCTCCTGACCCTGAGGGTGACCCATGCCTGCCGGCCAGCCACCTGGGCTGCCGGAAAACACCACACCCGAGAGCATCATGTGAGCGCAAGCTTGGAATTCTTACCTGCTGAGTTGCCCCATGCCCAATGGCCACCATGGCTGTTCTTCTCCTCACCAGAGCAGCTGATTCCAACCCCTAACTCCCCCTGGGAGAGCCTCCAGCCAGCTCTATTTAAATCCCACCTCTCTCGGCCATGACGGAGGTGCAGAAAAAAACCTTAAAGAAACTCTGCCAAAATCATTCCAGACTCTTCCCCACACCTGGAGAACTTGATCCCCGCTGAAATTCCCCTGCCATTTCCTCTCTGTGAGCTCAATTTCAGAGTTGAAATTCAAGCCCAAAACCAGGACACTTCACCACAGTGAGTCAATCCTCAAATTGATTGACTCTACACCTTCACCAGACCAAGAGAACGATTTCCCCAGTGGAATCCCCCTCTCCAGATCACCCAGCTGTTCCAGTCTCCAAAAGTTGTGATCGGGCTTGGTTGAAACCATACAAAGACAATTCAACAGGCCAAGGGACTTCATCTGGAGCTTGCTTGGACCCAACCGAACGTGACACAACTGTCAGATTGAAGCCACACTTCTCTGAGCTAAGGTATGGGCTAATTCTTTATCCTGAGCTTCTGGGGATTCTCCATTTCAAATGCCTTAATTTCAATGCATGATCACCGTATAGATGTATTCGTCTCTTTGAGACGAATCCATAGAGCACAAGAACACAAAAATCTGTTTAGAATCGAGTGAGATCTTAGGATTTTAGTGTGGATGGCTCTCGGGTGAGGTCGATCGGGGACGATGAACAGATGCCATCCATTCGCGCGTGTATTGGATGGATGGCCAGGATCGCGCCGGACGGAGCAACGGGACATGAACCGTGGGCCGCATGGCATCCCAATTAGATGGCGGCTCCGAATCAAGAAGCGACGCGTGGAGCTTCGGAGGCACCGAGGTTGAGTCAGCGCCACGTGTTTAAATAGAAAATTAGGGATTTTTCTTATTTATTAATTAGCCAGAACTTCAAAAATGCATAACTTTGTGTAGAAAAATCCTAAAAATAAAGTAAAAATATTCTCTTGCTCAGTGAACAGAGGAGAATAATCTGGAAAAGAAATCTGGTCATTTCATTAAGTATTTTATTTTTAATAATTTATTTACTCTCCACACTATTTTAATTCTCTATGCACATAGACAATTTATCATAGCATGAGACCATAAGGCTTTTAAAGCCTCTGAACTTGGGAACATTCCCTGAATTTTCCAAGGTCAGAGGCCATCCCTATGAGAAGTTATTGATTTTTCAATTGCATGTTACTGTTTTGAATATTTTAATTCCAATAATTAGCATATTGAGAAATAAATTTTAGGAAAATTTGGTGATATTTCTTATGACCAGAGAAACCTAGGAAAAATAAGTTTTGAGTTAATTCACTTGGAATAACCCTAATTGGTCTAAATACCCAAATTTGAATTTTAATTAATTAGGGTTAACCACACATTAAATTGACTTGGAAATAATTCTCCACTGTCCTTTAGGGTTAGGAGAGTCTCACATAAAAATTTGAGATCAATTGGACTTGATTAACCCCACCAAATGTGTTGATTAAGCCTCTTAAGCAAAATGGGTAAAATTAAACTTTAAAAATTCATAACTCACAAAATACTTTTAAAAAATTCACAAAAATGGTTTTAGAGCTTCTTCGATATCAGAGGAACTGAGGAAAATTAAAATTGTAATTTTCTAAAAAAGTTGATTTTTATCATTATTTTAATATTTTTAATAATTAAAAAATAATAAAAATCATAAAAATATTAAAAATCACCAAAATGTCACATTTTGAATTCTAATTACTTAGGAACAAACCAAATATTTTTCTTAAGTCCCTAGGATAAGATATTGAATTTTAAAGGCTTAATGTAATTTTTAATATTAAAAAATGTATTTTCCAACCTTTTCACTAAAATAATTCTAATAAATCAAAGAAAAATCAGAAAAATGCAAAATTTGTTTCTTTAACTTCTTGAGGTTAGAGAGATTTAAGAAAAATATAAAATACATTTTTCAGCTTTAATTTTATTTTAGAATTAATTAATACTCCAAAACTCAAAATAATTCTAATAAATAAAATATAATTCAAAAAATAACCAAATTGGTCCAAATGGTCCGATGATCATTAGGAACATCCCATAATTTTCTTAAGGACAGAAGCATTTCCTTGGTCATGTTATTAAATTTTCCTCGAAAACCCCTATTTTCCATTAAAAATAATTACATAAATAAATTAAATACGTAAAAATCACATTTTCTCCTCTAATGTCTTAATTGACATGTGAGTGAGGTTACATAAAAATTTCAAGTTCATTTGAGCTTAATTTAGTGAGTTATAGAATTATTAAGCTTGAAGGGCAAAATGATAATTAAAAAATTTCAACCTTTAATTAAAATTTTAGGATTAATTAAAAAGGGGAGGGTAAAATATTTGATTTTAAACTGATTTTGGATGATTGAAACTTAAATGATTGAGGGTAGAAACCTACTAACCATTTTAAAATAATTAAAATAAAACTTTAATTAATTAATTAATTGAAATTTTGGGAGAATAATAGAAATTGGAATTATTAAAGTAGGGATATTATCTAAGGGGATATTTATTCTTTAATTTAAAAATCCCTAAATAAATCACTTCAATAATACTTAATTCTTAATTAAATAAAATTATTTAAAATAATAATCCAAATTAAAATTAAACAAATAAAATTAAGTTAAAATTAAAATTAAATTAAACTAAAATTAAATTAAATTAAAATTAAAATTGAATTAAAACTAAATTAAATTAAAATTAAATTGAAATTAAATTAAAATTAAATTAAATTAAGTTAAAATTAAATTAAATTAAATTAAATTAAATTAAATTAAAACAAAATTAAATTAAATTAAATTAAATTAAAATTAAATCAAATCAAATTAAATTAAATTAAATTAAATTAAATTAAATTGAATTAAATTAAATTAAAATCATTTATCAACAAACCTAAATTTAATCAATAAGAATTAAATCTAAAATAATTTGAACACTATTCCAAACTTGAACTGATTTTTTATAATCAAGTCAAAATTAAAATTAAATCATTAAGTTTAAATCATTAAAATACTTTATAATTTGATTTGCCCTTTAAAAGCTCTTATTATTAGAACTCTTAAATGAGGTAACAAGTGAAGTGCCACTTCACTTATAGGATATTCAAATGTCCTAGTTCACTGAGCAAGAAAACAAAACTTAAACTCCTGGATGATTAATTCACTTGTATAATTAAATTCTCTTGGACTTAAAACAATCCTAGAGGTATTGAAAAGATGTTTAAGACTCGTCTTAAGCACTTACTCAATATGATGGGATGTTTATAAGAACAATTGAACTTAATTATTCTTGGGTGAAGAAAGTCATCCTTAAACCAAAACACAAGAACCTAGACGTCATAGGAGGTGATTAGCTATAGGATTAGAACTTTGGTAGATAACCAAAACCTTTCCCTTAGCTTTACCTAGGCACTTGTTGAAATATTTAAATGCCTTAACATGTGTTTTAAGTGTAGCTTGGGATGACGGGAAGACCCTCCAGGTACGCTTTTATTTTATTGCAGTTTACTTTATTGCAATATTACTTACATGCACCGTACTTTACTTTTCTTGCATGATAAACAACTGTTGCATGAAAACCAAAACCTTTAGGGTAGTCCCTGAACTGAAACCAAAACTAAATTAAAAGTCACTACAAGATAAAATTCACCGCCACAACATTTCAAAATATAAAACAACTTAAAACTTAATCACAAACAGAAAAACAAAACTACAATTGCAACTAAATTAAAACGTCTCGTTGAATGATCGGGAATACCTCAGATGATGTAACCCACGTGTTTCTAACGGGATTTCCCACGGTCTAAATGAAAGTGTCTAACTCATTCAGTTGAGTTTAGCAAATTCATCTGGACTAAGTGAATTCGATGAAAATAACGGTGCCGGGATGACGGAACCGTGGGATCTTAATCGGTTCTGTTTAAACAAATTTAAGATTTGTTTTAATTAAAACATTAAAAACACTTGGATTTTAAGATTTTCTCTAAACCAAAACACCTCTCTCATCTCCTGATTTATGACTTCTAAAACTAAACCTCTGCAACAACAAGGAGCTTGGAGCACGGTGGGCAGCACGACCATCTTCATCAGCAAAACAACTCTACATCAGGTAAACATTCCTAGAATTAAATAAGCAAGCCGTAGGACTTCGAGGTAGTTTGCCTAGTGCAACATAAATCCTCAACTCTTTGTTAGGAATTTGCATGATCATGTCATGTAAATTAAGCCCTAACCGGTCTTAGGACTCCGAGGTAGTCGTTTAGTATGACATAAACCCTCATATCTTCGAGGCTATTTGTATGATTTTATCATACAAATATAAGTCCAAATTAATTAAAATTGGCAAGATTGAAATATCAGATAATATTAGGATTTTCTTAAATCCGAGCCAAACAATAGGATATTTTGGGAAGTTGCCAAGAATCTTTTTGGATCCTCAGCTTCTCCTACTTCTCTTCCTTTTGGACTCCTGAAAATAAATGTTCCAAATTGGAGCTAACCCCTTTTGAAATTTCAAAAATCCAATCCTTTGAAAACCTTAAACTTTGAAATTCTTGAGAGCAAAACCACTGATCATTATCGAGAGTTTTCTTAAGTGATTCTCGTCACTTAAGATGTAATTAACTATAGGGGCTTACCCTTATAGAGAACTTTAAGAACCCAGGTAATATAAACCCTGCTTAATTCATTTATATTAATCAGGGGAACTTGTCGGCTTATAAAATTGGTTCGCAGACCAAACGAATGTCACAAATCTTCTAGTTTATTTAATTGAGCCCCATCATCAAGCAGTGTATCTATTCTTCGGGATAGATACACGGTTTGTGGTGCGGTGCTCGTTTATATAAACTATTTCGAGATGTGAGATCGGTTTGATTTCATATCTTAAAATTTACAAACTTAAAATTATTTTCAAAATCAATTGCTACTTTCCAAATTATATATATATTTAAATTAAATTTAAAACCTTAAAATATGCCGACATGCACCTATCATTATTGCACCTAATTAGAATAAATCTTTTGAATTAATGTGTGATGCAAGTGATTTTGCAATTGGGGCTGTATTCGGACAAAAATATGAGAAGGTTTTCAAAGTTGTATATTATGTTAGTAAAACTCTCACTGAAACACAAAGAAATTACACTACCACTGAGAAGGAGCTTCTAGCTATATTATATGCCTTTGATAAATTTAGACCTTATCTTCTTGGTAGTAAATGCATAGTTCATAATGATCATTCTGCTATTAAATATCTAATATCTTAGAAGGATTCTAAACCTAGACTGATAAGATGGGTTGCACTTCTACAAGAATTTGATTTTCAAATAGTAGATAGAAAAGGAATGAAAACCAAATTGCTGATCATTTGTCTAGAATTAGAAATGACATTATTTCGGAAGAAAATATAAATGAGAAATTTTCTGATGAATCTTTATATGTTATTCAAGGAAGCAAAACACCTTGGTATGCTGATATTGTTAACTATTTAGTTAGCAATATTTTACCTTATGAATTGGATAACAAATTTATTAAGAAATTTAAATATGATGCTAAATCTTATATTTAGGAAGATCCTCATTTATTTAAAATTGGAAGAGATTCTTTAATTTGAAGATGTGTACCTTATGAGGAAACTTTTGCTATTATTCAACAATGTCATGATTCTGATTTTGGAGGACACTTTGGCATAGATAAAACTGCATTTAAAATTTTAAATTCTGGATTTCATTGGCCTACCTTATTTAAAGATGTGAGACATTATGTGAAAACATGTGATCGATGTCAAAGGATGGGAAATATATCTAGGAAGGATGAAATGCCTTTAAACTATATATTGGAAGTTAAAATTTTTGATATATGGGGTTTAGACTTTATAGGACCATTTGTTCCATCATCTGGAAAAACATATATTTTATTAGCAGTTGATTATGTTTCAAAGTGGATTGAAGCTGTTGCTTTACCAAACTGTGATTCCAAAAGTGTTTTTAAATTCTTAAAGAAAATGATATTTTCAAGATTTGGAATGCCTAAGGTAATTATCACTGATGGTGGAAGTCATTTCAGGAATGTAAGAATTCAATCATTACTACAAAAATTTGGAATCAAACATAGAATTGAAACTGCTTTTCACCCATAAACAAGTGGAATGGCTGAAGTATCAAACAGAGAAATTAAAAGAATTTTAGAGAAGACTGTTAATCCTAAAAGAACTGATTAGGTTGATAGACTTGATTCTGCATTATGGGTTTATAGAACAGCTTATACGACACCAATCGAATGTCACCTTACCGGTTAATTTATGGTAAACATTGTCACTTACCCGTCGAACTTGAACATAAAGCTTATTGGGCGATAAAGGAGTTTAATTTTAATTTGAATGAGGCAGGAGAAAAGTGATTATTGCAATTGAATGAGATGGAAGAGATAAGAAATGAATCATATGAAAATGCAAGGATTCATAAAGAGAAAATGAAGATGTTACATGATAAGAAAATTTTAGGAAAAATTTTTGAGCCTGGACAAGAAGTATTACTGTTTAATTCTCGTTTAAAACTTTTTCCTGGAAAATTAAGATCTAAATGGATTGGACCCTATATAATTGAGAAAGTATACCATTATAGAGCTGTCGATATTAAAGACCCCAAAATAGGAAAAATTTTTAAAGTAAATGGATTAAGATTGAAGCCTTATTTGGGAGATATTAAAATGATTTATAAAGAGGCTTATGAATTGAGTCAACCTGATTAAAGATTTACTTAAGTTGGGCTGACGTCGTTAAACCAAGCGGTTTGTGGGAGGCAACCCATAATTATCTTTTGTTTTGAGTGTTTTTATGTTTTTAATGTAAGGTTATGCCTCGATCTTGACTAATTTTATATTACTTTAGAAAAAAATGATGCTTATAAGTCGTTGTTGACTTAAGCTGAAGATTATTTTGAAATATGTAAGATGTAGAAATTAGATCACTCTATTCTAAATATGAGTAAAAAGGAGATCAATTAACCTTCATTATGATTGCTTACAATTTGTGTTATTGAGTCTAGACTACTCTTACCAGTATAATTTACCTATCTTGGAGAACGAAACTTTGAAATTTGACGATTAGGCGAAATGGAGTTGAACATAGTTCCGGCGCCTAGGCTTCAAGATTCGGTGCCTAAGCACCCGAGTTAAAATATGTATCAATAGGTCTGACGCCACCACGGTTACTAGGTCGTGCAAAAACTGAAAATTTTTCAATTTTTCACATGATTTTCACCTTTAAATCAACCCATCTTCATCCCTAACCATCAAGCAATCAAAGTTACGTCAATTACACTTCATTCTTGAGAGATTTGAGAAATTTTTGAAGAAATGGAAGGAAGAAACCTTGGAGAAGAGGCTAGGGACAAGGTCTCAAAGGATCCTCAACCCTACTTCAATGGTTTCATCGCAGTAAGTTTAGAGAAAATTTCTAGTCACTTGGATAAGTTTGAAGCGAAGTTTAAAAGCATTAGAGATCGCCTTCATGAGATGTTTCATCAGATTGAACATCTAGAATGGCAGATGAAACTTCATTTTGATCATTTTGCGGCTTATCAAGATGCTCAAGTTGAAATGTATGCGAAGAACAAGTGGATTGACGAAAAGACGGCTACTGATTTCCCGAGAGCGTTAGTGTTCTTTCCAAGCGGAATACAAAATTTCCCTTGTGAAGATTAGAGTATTCTGGTAATGAGATCCTTTTTATCTGGTTTGTAGAGTCTTTGTATCGATGTATTGAATTGATTGTATTTGTGTATTTGCTTTCATGTTTAATGTGTTTTGTTTTTGCTTAGAAATTGTTGTGTTTGATTATGTATTAGGAACTTGAATCAAGAATGATACTTGTGTGGAATATATTGAGCCAATATTGAAGATTATAAATGGAATTTAGTGAAGTTTAATTTAAACTTTATGTTTGATTGGTGGATTTAATATTTAATTTTTAAAATTTTTGGAAAATGTTTTGGAAGTTAGAAACTGAAGCCCTACTCTAATGTGAGTAATTGGAAGTTGATTTTATAAATTTTGGTGGAAAATTAAATTTAAAAATAATTTTTGTGAAAGGCGAGTCTGGCGTCTAGGTGCCAGAATTCGGCGCTTAAGCGCTGGTTCGGCCTGTACCTGAAAAATTCCTTAAATACCCCTAAAAGCCATTATCGATGCTTAAGCCTTCTTCTTCCTCCATTTTTCACAAAAATCAGCTTTTAGAATCCATTTTGAGGTCAAAACATCAAGGATTTGGGCACGAAACCACTCAAATTCTTCGTCTCAGGGTCAGATCTACACTTTAAACCATTTATTTTTTATTTTCTCCATAGATTTCCCTAGGTTTTTCTAAGAACCAAAATTTTGAAAAATTTTGGTTTTTAGTGATTTCTTTGGAATTTTAAACTTATTTTAAGTTTTATAAACTTAAAAAGAGTTTAACTTTTTGATTCCTAAACTTGTTCTTATTTTCTTTCACGTTTAGAGGGCTCCGAAATCTAAATGTGAGAAGGCACGAGACAACTTTGATAGCAGCAAATTTTCTACTGCGACTGCGCATTTTCGATTCCACGAATTTGCGACGTCAAGGAAGTTCATTTCAGAACGAAGTTTCTATCATCTGGGGGAGATGATTGAAAACACTATTGTTACGTACAACTGACAATGATTCTGTTATTTGACTGCTGTTGCTGTTATCCCTGTAGTTCGAGAGTTATATGCGAATTTTCTGGATGCCAAAGATTATGAAGTTTTTGTCAGAGGTGTCGGAGTAAGATTTACTCCTGAAAGAATCAAAGTATTTTATGGCCTTCCACCGATTATAGAGTGCCACTATTCTAGATTATCTCCATCTGAGGGAGATTTGGATATGATCATTGCTTATTTGACTGACGGTACTGGATCTTGGAAGATCAGGAACGGAAAAAGGGTAAACTTCAAATCCTCCAAGTTAAATGGTATTTCTAAAGCATGACACTATTTTTTTCTGCAAGATTGTTTCCTTCCAACCACCTGAGTGAGGTGATTAGAGATCGAGCGATCTTAAACTACTGCATTCAGGAAAGGAAGTCTATTGATGTCGGCAGTATTATTTATGATTCTGTGGATTCTACTACGAGATCCAGCACTTCTGTTGGAGTGGGATTCCCATCTCTGATTTATTCATTATGTATTAGAAATGGAGTCACTGCTGATATTTCAGAGAAAAGGTTGAAGACTACTAAGTTGATTGGTCAGGAGAGCATTAGCATATATGATCGTCTTCGAGGGAAGAGATCGACTGCTCCTTCTTCTTCTGCACCTACTCCAGGTAGACCTTCTACTTCCCGACCTTCTACTTCTGCTGAACCACCATCGAGTTTTTGGGAGTCAATGCATGATCAGTTTATAGAGCAGTAGCAGGAGTTATTTCAAACTCACTGCAAGGTTGATACTATTGATAGGGAACTTGATCATTTATCTGATTATACCCAGAGGAAGAGTAGCTATGATGTTGAGTATGACGAAGCCCTCGTCAGATTTCTGAAGGGTGAGCATGATGTTAGTTTCCCTACTTTTCCTAGTTTCACACCATTTGTTGATCCTAAGGATGTTGAGTTTTCCTTTGGTGACGATGATGATGATGAGGCTTCAGCCAGTGACTAGTAGTTGATAGATCTCTATGTTGTGCTACTTTGTTGTTAGTTTGTTGTGTTTGGTTTGTTTGTTTAGTTTGATGTTTGATGTATGTTGATTTGTTTATTTACCTGTGTGGATTGATTAGTGTTAAGATTCTGTTGTTAGAATATTCTTAGTATATTGTGTCTGAGACTGAGATTAGAGTTAATTTATGATATGCTTGTTCTAGTCTACTATTTAGTAATTAGTAATTTTGCTCTGCTTTTATTTTGTTTTAAATTTAGTATAATCATAAAAATTAGTCTGCTTACTTTTTATACCTGCTTCAATTTTATCTTTATTATTCATAAAAGCATGAGTATAAGTAAATTTTTCTTTTTAAGATCGTTTTTACATACTTATAAAAATTTCCTTTTTAAAATTATGATTTTCTTTCTCTCATACTTTCAAATTTTCATAGTATACCAAAACTTAAGTTTGGGGGAAGAGAAAATACATTCAAATTTAAATTTTATTTGTCCTTAAAGAGCTAATATTTTCTTAAACTAAAAACTTTTAACTTAACTTAAGGAATGAAGAATCTATTTAAGATCACTTTTATTTTTGAAATTATAAACAATTTAGTGAACTTAACCAAAGCTTTAATAACTTTGATTAATTTTAAGAATAAAATTATTTAACTGAAAGAAGAATAAGATTAAGGAATTTTTCTATTCATGGTAGAAATAATAGACTTTTAGAAGTATTAAGTAATAAAAAATTATAACTTGAAAAAAGAAAAGATTGAAAAACTTTTTGAATTTTTATTCATGTTATAATAATTAAGTGAAAATGTATAAGTTTTGAAAATATAAGTTAAGGATAGTGAAGTTCAAAATTATTAACAGGCTATCCAGATATAGTAATCCTCTCTATATGTTAAAAAAAAGAGAGAGAAAAGAGAAGAGAGGAGAAGTTTGAGGAAATGCCTAATAAAAAATTGGCTTCACTTGAATTATTTTATAGAAGGAAAACTAGTTACATATTTTACTTAATTTTTATGCATGAATCTTTATTTAAGAAAGGTTTTTCAAGAAGATCTTTTTCTTATAAATAATCTATGAGATCTTAATATAATAAACTTCTATAATTTTCAAAATGGAAGAAAAATTTGAAATCTTATGATTTGGTAGTTGAATATTCTTTAAATTTTTAAAATTAAACCTAGTTAGTGAAATTGGGTTAATAATTTACTAAAGACTTTATAAAATCAAAAATTATAAGGAATCTTAAATATTTATCTTTTATTCCAAAGGTTATACATTTTATATAGTAAATAGGGTTACTTGAGGACAAGTAACATTTACGTTTGGGAGATTTTGATCCATGAAAAAAATACCTATTTTTATGCCTTGATTTTTATCAATTTCTAAGGATATTATGCTTTAATGAAAGGTATTTTTGTGTTTTTGGATGTAAGTGATGTAAAAATGTCCAAAAAAGGAAAAAGGGTGAAAAAGGAGCAAAAAGGAGCAAAAATGAAGCAAAATACAAGAATTATAAAATATTATGGCCTAGCACATGGCGCCAGAAGTTGGCGCCTAAGCGCCAGACTCGATACAGAAACTGTCAAGTTTTTTACGACTTTTGGACGGTTATTTTGACGGAGAGAGTGGTTATTGGACATTCTAGAAGACTGGCAGTTGTTCCTTGATAATAGGACATGTGATACATTGCATTTGGATGCTCCAAAACGGTTTTAATCGCAAAAAGGTGCGAGCCAAAGTGAAGAGGTGCGAAGAACTGGACGCGGTGTCCGGCGCCTAGGCGCCAGATTCCGGTGCCTAGGCGCCAGACAGAACTTCTAGAAGATTCATTGAATTTGGACATGTTTTGAAGAGGTGCCTCAAGGCAACCCTTGAAGCCTATAAATAGGAGTCCACTCCTTTAGAAAAAAGTGTGTGCCCCATTGTGTCCCCTATCTCTTAGCCACTTTAGGATCTCTCATCCTTAGAGAGAGAAATGGAGAGAGAATTAGAGGGCCACTTTTATTTAGTTTAGTGAGTTTATTTTCAAATTGTTGCATCTGGAGTTCATTACGCTGTGGAGTCAGTAGGAATCAGAAGATCTATAGAAGGAATATTTGAGATAAGTATTTTTTTTTTATTCAAAGTTTATTTATTATGGTTTGCTGTTTATATTCAATGTGTTCTGAGTAGTTAGTTTACTTTCTTCCTTTAATTATGAAAAGATAAATAAGATAATATAAAATTTGATGGAGAATTGAAAATCAAAATATTTTCAAAACATTGTGATAATATTAATACATGATCTTACTTACTTTTTAAATTGGCCATTTAAATTTTTAAAACCCGTTGAATAGTTTTGAGACTTAGAAGGAGAAGAACTCTTAACTTGTAGATGTCACATGAATCCTTGGGTAGTCGAAGGCCATGGGCGGGCTATTCAAGGTGAAGTGCAAATAAATAGGAAGATAAGATTTAAAGGGCATAGAATTGATAAGTTTTTAGAGTGACAGACTAAATTCTTATAATTTTATTTATAGATAAGGAAAGGGTCACTAGTAGGGCCGACCATAGCTACCCTTGGACATCTAGTAGTGTGAGCCTAGATTAACCCATTCTACTAACAATACATCTGGACCTGATCTGTATATTAGCCAATGTTCTTTGCGCCTGGATCAAATGGTAAAGAATAGAAATGCTTCTATTTGACAAAATACCATAAAATAGATTCTCCAACGAATATTTAATTATCTTAAAAATCTTGGATTAATTGAAAGGAAGAAAGTTGTTTGTTTTATATTGTTTTCACAAAATCATTTTCTTATTATTGTTTTCTTATTCTGCATCTAGTTAATTAAAAGTAATATATAGCTAGATTAAGATACAAAAAATATTTTGAAATACAATATTTAAAAATTTATTACCCATTTTCCCCGTAGGATCGATACTGAGGTCTTTGTTTCAAAGCCCTTTATTACTTGAAATGATACGTATACTTGCGTAGTACCCAAAAAGTATATAAAATATTTTCCTTTTAAATTATATTTTGATATATAAACATATATTTAAAAAGTATTTATCACTAACAGCCTAGCATTCAGTAGCAATCAAGTTTTATTTAATGTTATTGCGGTAAATTAAAATTTGGTACACATCTATGTAGCAAGTTATTCTGGGTCAAGTGTTTCGCGCCTTTGCCAGAAATTAAATTTTCTAGCAGTGGTAACAAATTCTTGTATTTGGAAATACAAAAATTGGGTTATTCATCAGAGAATGTTTCTGTAATTTCTTCTCAAATTTAGATAGTTTATATTGTTCCAGTCTAGAAAAATGTTCAGCTATTGATTATCAGTTCCATTTCTATCAACTATCACAAAGTCAAATTCTTGCATTAAAAGTATCCATCTGATTAATCTTGGCTTGACATCCTTCTTTTGCATTAAATATTTGATAGTTGATTTCCGTATGCACTATACATTTAGTTTTAATCAAATACGATCTAAATTTTTCAAAAGCATACACAATAGCTAATAATTCTCTTTACATAGTGGTATAATTAATTTGAGCTTCATTAAGAATTTTACTAGCTTAGTAAATAACTTTAAACATTTTATCATACATTTGCCCTAAAGCAACTCCAATCGAATAATCACTGGCATCACACATAAGTTCAAATGGTATCTCCCAATCAGGTGGAACAATTATAGGGGCAGTGATTAATTTTTCTTTTAATAGTTCAAAGGCATTTAAACATTCTTCAGCAAAATAATTTCTTATTGTTTTCTAAAAGTTTACATAGAGGTTTAGTAATTTTTGAAAAATCATTAATATAACGCCTGTAGAGCCCAGCATGTTACCCCTCTCACTGCAGTAGGAGGTTGTAATTTCTTAATAATCTGAAATTTTGCATGGTCTACTTCCATACCATGTTCAAATATTTTTTGGCCAAGTACAATTCCTCAAACAACCATAAATTAACATTTTTCCCAATTTAGAACAAAATTTGTTCTTTCTCAAAGCTCCAAATCTTTTTATAAATTATTAAACATATGTCAAATGAAGTTCCAAATATAGAAAAGTCATCCATAAATACTTCTATTCCATTATCAAGTATATTACTAAAAATAGACTTCATCTTTCAAATGATGCAGGTGCATTACATAATCCAAAGGGAATTCTTCAAAAAGCAAAAGTTCCATATGGGCTAGTAAATGTAGTCTTTTCTTGATCCTCAAGAGAAATAAGTATTTGGTGATAACCAGTATATCCATCAAAAAAGCAGTAGTACTTGTGCCCAGCTAGTCTACCCAACATTTGATCTAGAGAAGGCAGAGGAAAGTGATGTTTCCTAATGGCGGCATTTAATTTTGTATAAACAATACAAATTCACCAACCAGTGACTTGTCTTGTTGGTATAATTTCATTTTGTTCATTCACATAAACTGTCACTCCTCCTTTCTTAGGGACACAATAAATTGAACTTACCCAAGCACTGTCTAAGATGGGATAAATAATTGCAGCATCAAACCATTTTAAAATTTCCTTCTTAACTACTTCTTTCATTGTTGAATTTAGCCTCCTTTGCAGATCAGCTCTAAGTTTATATTGTTCATCTAACAAAATTCTATGCATACATATCAAAGGATTGATTCCTTTAATATCAGCTAATGTCCAACCACAAGTCTTTTTTTGTATCTTTTTAATGTATCCTATAATTTTTGTTCTTGATATTAATTCAAATCCGAAGATACAATAACTGGTAAGGTAGATAATTCTCCTAAAAACATGTATTTCAAATGGTTTGGAAGAATTTTCATTTCAAGTTAAGGAGGTTTTATGATAGATGAAATTAAACTTTTATCATCACTTTCCGTAGTATCCAATATTTCAAATTTTTCCTGAACATAATCATGTTGACCTCATTTTTGATGAGGTCTTCCCTTCTTCTTTTTAGTGCTTAGGATCTAGCCTTAGGCTTTTCCTTTGACTATCTTAGAGGACTAGAATTGGGACCCACATTTTAGAAATTTAAACCACTTCTAAACTCCCTGCAAACTCCACAAACTTGACTATAGACCCCTAATCACCTAGAGGGTTGAAATCAAATGTAGAAGTTTAAAGGATGAGTTCCTATAGGACTCTTTGGCCTTAGGACTGCCTTGGGTGGCCTGGTCTGGTGAAGGGGCTGACTTACACATACACTTACATACACACTACACTTACACACTACATTTCCACACACTTCCTAAAACCACACCCATACCCAACTTAACCTCCCGACTCATGTAGGTGATTCACATGGATGGTCCTTAACCCCTAAGCCCTGGCTAAGAGGGTTAGGAACAACATAGTGAATGCCTCAAATGAGTCCTTTCATGGCTCATATGGGCTTGAAATGGCTTCATGGCTCAACCAAAATGATTTCTTTCCACCTAGATTCACCCGATCTTTAATTTCCCAAATTTTCAATTTTTGACCCCGGGACCCTACACCTACTAAACCTACCCAAAACCCTTGAAATTACCCAAATTTTTGCAAAATTTCCAAATTACCCAAAATTTTCCAAAATCACTCTCAAACATCTCCACATCACTCAAATTGATCATCCATACCCAAAAATACCAAAAATTCCAAAAATACCTCCCAATACCCTCCAAATACCCAAAATACCCTTCTTGGCCTAAAAATCCAAAAATTCAGAAAATTCCCAGAAAATTCTAGAAAATCCCAAATATTCCCAATTTCATTTTGTCCAACTACACCATGGGAAAATTTTGTCAATTTACCCTACTTTTGTCAAAACCCCCAAATTAACCCATTTTAACCCAAAGTGAACCCAATGTTAAACCAAACCTATCCAATTGACCAAAATTCTGGTCCAATTCAATTCTAAACTTCAATTCAACATCCCCAATACCAATCTAGACCAAATCCAAGTCCAATTTGGTTGACATTTGGATCCAATTCCACTTTTGGCCTTAAAGCCCAATTTGGACCCATGACCCAAACCTAACTCAAACTCACCCAATTCAACTCCAATTAACCCCAAACCTTTTCTAAATCCTCCTTAACATCCCCACAAACAAAACCCTAGCATGATTTGCCCAAAATTTAGACCCAAGTCCCACTCAAACTCAACCCAAGGTTAAAAGGCCCATTTTTGACCTAAACCCAAACCTAACCCAAATTCAACCCAATTCAAATCCAAATCACCCCCAATTTGTTTCAAATCACTCATGACACATCCATGAGCTAAACCCAACAATTATTTGGCCCAACCTCTTTACATAATTCCCATCCATAAATTCATTTTTAAACTTAAAGGCCCATTCCTTAAACCATTTTAAAAGCCCACTTCCACCAAATCCAAAACCCCAAAAATTCTTCCAAAGCCCAAATGACATTTCCCCTCATCATACTTTCAATTAAAATCATCCCTAAGTCCTAAACCAATGATCAAATATTTCTAAATGAAGCTTCATCCAAATTTCCACCAAATTATCCAAAATCCTTAAAATCCTTTTTTATGAAATTGACCAAACTTTTTGCCAAGCCAAAGGTGAGCCATGAAGCCATGCATGAGCCACATGTGAGCCATGAGAGCTTTGGACACTCCACCATGCCATATTGGGTAAGAAGAGGGGGATTTCCTTAATCCCTAAAGCTCATTAGCCTTAATCATGTTTCACCTAAACTTAAATTTAATCCAAATATATTTGGATGGAGACTTCTCCATGCCAAACCAAGCTGATCCCTTTGATCCCCCACGGCATCCAAAGCCACCTTGAAGGGTGCACCAAGCCCAAATGGGTGCATTGACCCATTTAGACTCAAAACTAGCCATGCCCCATTCTACTTTGATTCAACCACTTTACACATGGCATTTGCCAATCGCCTACACTAAACCCCAGCCCGACCCACCCGACCAAGATGGTGACCATTGCCGGCCGTGCCGCCACCAGGCCGCCGGAAAACACCATGGCCGAGAGCTCACATGTGAGCCAACATTGAAATTCTCACTTGCCGAGCCGCCCCATGCCTAGTGGTCACCATGGCTCGTTCTTCTCCTCACCGCAGTAGTCGATCCCAAGCCCTAACTCCCCAGGAGGCCCCCAGCCAGCTCTATTTAAACTCCACTCCTCTCGGCCATGAAGGAAGAGAAGCATAAACCTTGCCAAAACTGCGCCAAAATTGTTCCGGACCCTCCTCCACCCTTAGAGCACTTGATCCCCAAGTGAAATTCCCCGCCATTTCTCCTCCGTAAGCTCGATTTCGAGTTGAAATTCCACCCAAAACCAGGACACTTCTCCACGAGTGAGCCAATTCCCAAATTGATTGGCTCTACACCTTCACCGGACCAAGGGAAGGTGTCCACCATCAAAAGCCCCATCTCCGAGCCACCCAGGTTGCTCCGGCCTCCAAGCTTTGTGATCGGGCTTGGTCGAAATCATATCCAGGACAATTCACTGGACCGGGAGACTTCATCCGGAGCTTGCCGGGACCCAATCGAAGGTGCAACGGCCTCTCGGATTGAAGCCACACTTCTCCGAGCCAAGGTATGAGCTAACTCTTCATCCCGAGCTTCCGGAGATTCTCCATTTCAAATGCTTTAGTTTCGATGCATGTTAACCGTATAGATGTGTTCGTCTCTTCGAGACGAATCCATAGAGTATAAGAACGTAAAAATCCATTGAGAATCGAGTGAGATCTTAGAGATTTAGTGTGGACGGCTCTCGGGTGAGAACACTTGGGGACGATGAACGGATGCCGTCCATTCAATACACGCGCGGACGGACGACTCAGATGGCGTCGGACCGGGAGACGGTACGAGAACCGCGGGGCCCGGCTGCCGACTCAAGTGCCGGCGTCGAATGGGAGCGCGCCGCGTGGCCTTCGGAGGCTGCGAGGATGCGCCGGCGCCGACTCGGATAAGTAGAAAATTAGGGATTTTCCGATTTATTTAATTCCCTAAACTTCAAAAATTCATATCTCTCGTGTAGAAAAATCAGAAAAATAAAATAAAAATACCCTCTTGCTCGAGTGAAGAGAGGAGAATAATGTGGAAAAGAAATCACTTAATTTCATCAAATATTTTATTTTTTATAATTTATTTACTCTCTGTATTGTTTTAATTCTCCATGCATGCATACAATTCACCATGGCATGAGACCATAGGGCTTTTGAAGTCTCTGAATTTGGGAACATTCCCTGAATTTTCCAAAGTCGAGGCCATCCCTATGAAGAGTTCTTGATTTTTCAAGTTCGAGTCACTGTTTTGAGTATTTTAATTCCGAGTAAATAGCATGTTGTGAAATAAATTCTAGGAAAATTTGGTGATGTTCCTTATGACCAGAGAACCCTAGGAAAAATAGATTTTGGCTTAGTTCATTCAAAATAACCCTAATTGGCTTAAACACCCAAAATAGGTCTTTAATTAATTAGAGTTAACCAGGCATCAAATTGACTTGAAATCAATTCTCCACTGACCTTTAGGATCAGAGGAATCCACCATAAAAATTTGAGGTCAATTGGACTTGGTTAGCCTCACTAATTGGGTTGATTAAGTCACTTAGCCATTTTAAACTTTAAAAATTCATAACTTTTAAAATACTTTTCAAAAATTCACCAAATTGGTTTTGGAGCCTCTCTGATATCAGGAGAACCTAAGAAAATTAAAATTTCAATTTTCTAAAAAAGTTGATTTTTAATAATATTTTAATATTTTTAATAATTAAAAAATAATAAAAATCACAAAAATAATAAAATTCACCAAAATGTCACATTTTAAATTTTAATCACTTAGGAACAAATCCCACATTTTTCTTAGGTCTATTTAGTGAGATATTGAATTTTAAAGCCCTAGGGTAATTTTAAAATTTAAAAAAAAATGTATTTTCTAGCATTTTCACTAAAATAATTATAATAAATCATAGAAAAATCATAAAATTGCAAAATTTGCTTCTCTAGTTTCCTTGATATCAGAGAGATTTTTGAAAAATATAAAACCCATTTTTCAACATTTATTTTATTTTTAAATTAATTAACACTCTAAAACTCAAAATAATTATAATAAAAATAATATAATTCAAAAAATCACCAAAATTGGTCCAAGTGCTTCTCTGGTCATTAGGAATGTCCCCTAATTTTCTTAAGGACAGAAACTTTCCCTTGGTCATGTTATTAAATTTTCCTTGGAAATCTCTATTTTCCACCAAAAATAATTATATAAATAAATTAAATACAGAAAAATCATATTTTCTCCTCTCATGTCTTTATTGATATATGAGTGAAGTCACATAAAAATTTCAAGTTCATTTAAGCCCAATTTAGTGAGTTATGAAATTATTAAGCTTGAAGGGCAAAATGGTAATTAAAATTTTAACCTTTAATTAAAACTTTAGGTTTAAAAAAATTAACAAGTAAAATATTTGATCTTAATCTGATTTGGATGATTGAAATATAAATAATTAAAGGGTAGAAACTCATTAAACAATTTTTAAAATGATTAAACTTTAATTAAATAATAGATTAAATTTGGAAGAATAATAAAATTGGAATTATTAAAATAAGGGATATTTATTAGGAAGAGATTTATTCTTTAATTTAAAAAATCCCTAAACTAATTATATCATTAACACTTAACTCTTAATTAAAATGATAACTCAAATTTAAAATATTAAAAGACTTAATTAAATCATTAAACTCTTTTAAAATCTCAATTAAAATTATAAATTAAAATTAAATTAAATTAAATTAAATAATTAAATTAAATTAAATTAAACTAAATTGAAATTAAATTAAATAAAATTAAATTAAATTAAATTAAATAATTAAATTAAATTAAATTAAACAATTAAATTAAATTAAATTAAATTAGATTAAATTAAATTAAATTAAATAATTTAATTAAATTAAATTAAACAATTAAATTAAATTAAATTAAATTAAATTAAATTAAATAATTAAATTAAATTAAATCAAATCAAATTAATTAAACATCAAATCAAATTAAATTAAATTAAGTTAAATTAAAACTCAATTAAATTAAATTGAATTAAATATAACATCACCTAAGACATAAAAGAAATTAAATATAAAGCAACTTGAACACTATTCCAAATTTAAACCCTTTAACTTAAATCAAATCATTTGAATACTAATTTACTCTTGAAAGCTTTGATTATTATAACTCCTAAATGAAACATTAAATGAAGTGCTACTTCACTCATAAGATATTCAAATGTCTTAATTCACTCGGCAAGTTAACAAAACTTGAAAACCTCGGACGATTGGTTCATTTATATAATTAAATTCATTTGGACTTAAAACAATCCTAAAAATATTGAAAAGATGTTTAAGATTCTTCTTAAGCACTTCCTCAATATGATAGGATATTTATAAGAACAATTGGATTTAATTGTTCTTTGATGAAGAAAATCGTCCTCAAACAAAAACACAAAGAACCTAGACGTCATAGGAGATGACTAGCTATAGGATTAGGAATTTGGTAGAAAACCATAACCTTTCCCTTAGCTTTACCTAGGAACTTGCTTAAATATTCTAATTGTGTTTTAAGTGTAGCTTGGGATGACGGGAAGACCCTCCAGTGTACGCTTTTATTTTATTGCAATTTACTTTCTTGCAATTTTCTTCCCTGCAATTTACTTTATTGCGGATGCACTTCACTTTTCTTGCATGATAAAACAATCTGTTGCATGAAAACCCACACCTTTAGGATAGTCCCTAAAAGCTGAAACCAAAACTAAGTTAAAAGTCATTGCAAGATAAAATTCACCGCCACAACATTTCAAAATATAAAACAACTCAAAATTTAATCACAAACGGAACACAAAACTACAATTGCAACTAAATTAAAACGTCTCGTTGGATGATCGGGAATACCTCGGATGATGTAACCTACGTGTTGCTAACGGGATTTCCCACGGTCTAAATGAAAGTGTGGAACTCATTCGATTGAGTTTAGCAAATTCATCCGGACTAAGTGAATCCGATAAAAATAATGATGCCGGAAGGATGGAACCGTGGGATCTTAACCGGTGTCGTTATAATCAACTTTAAGATTTGTTTTAATCAAAATACAAAACACTTGGAAATTAAGATCTTCTCTAAACCAAAACACTTTTCTCATCCCCGATTTATGATTTCTAAAACTAAACCTCTGCAACAACAAGGAGCTTGGAGCATGGTGGGCGACACGGCCATCGTCGTCGACGAAAACTTGAACCTACTTCAACAAAACCTTCTTAGAATTAAACAACAAAGCCATAGGACTTCGAGGTAGCTTGCCTAGTGCAACATAAATCCTCAACCTCTTCGTTAGGCATTTGCATTGCAAATTAAGCCCTAACCGATCTTAGGATTCCAAGGTAGTCGTCCGATACGACAATAAACCCTCACATCTTCTAGGCTATTTACAAATATAAGCCCTAATTAATTAAAATTGGCAAGATTGAAATACTAAATAAACATTAGGACTTTCCTAAATTCAAGCCAAACAATAGGATAGTCGGGAAATTACCGAAGTTCACTTCGAATCGGTGATTTCTCCTACCTTTCTTCCTTTGGATTCACAAAACAAAATGTTCCAAATTTGATCCATTCCCTATTGAAATTCCAAAATTCAATCTTTGAAAACCTTAAACTTTGAAATTCTTGAGAGCGAAATTATTGGTTATTATCGAGAGTTTTCTTAGGTGATTCCCGTCACTTAAGATGTAATTAACTATAGGGGCTTGCCCTTATAGAGAATTTTAAAGAACCTGAGTAATATAAACCTCGTTTAATGTTTTCATATTAAGCGAGGAATTTGTCGGCTTATAAAATTGGTTCGCGGACCAAACGGATGTCACAAATCTTCTAGTTTATTTAATCGAGCCCCACCATCAAGCAGTGTGTCTATCCTTAGGGATAGATACACGGTTTGTGGTGCGGTGCTCGTTTATATAAACTATTTGGGATGTGAGATCGGTTTAATCTCATATCTTAAAACCTTCAAATTTAAAATTATTTTCAAAGTTAAATACTACTTTCTAAATTATATATATATTTAAATCAAATTTAAAATTTAAATTCGCCGACAACTTCTGTTAGGCGCCCCCTTTTCAAAATATCACACAACCTAAAAATAGTGCCGACAAATCAAAGTATTCATTCTTCATCTCATCAAAATCTTCTTCTATTTCATTAACATCCTCATATTTCGAATAGTCATATTCTATTCTCTCTTCAAACATTTCTTTAAAATGATCATCTCTAAAATAATCACAATTTTTGATTCGAAAGCATTCATTATCTTTTTTTGTTGAGGGATATTTCATGGACTTCAAAATTTTAAATGTCACCTTGTCGGCATATTTTTAGATCATGTGTTGTATCTCTTGAAAAGGGGTCGCCTACAGAACTTGTCGGCGAATTTTTAGATTTTAAATTTAATTTAAATATATATACAATTTGAAAAATAACATTTGTTTTTTTATAATAATTTTAAGTTTGAAAATTTTACGATATGAAATTAAACAAATCTCACATCCCAAATAGTTTATATAAACGAGCACCGCATCACAAACCGTGTATTTATCCTGAAGAATAGACACACTGCTTGATGATGGGGCTCGATTAAATAAACTAAAAGATTTGTGACATCAGTTTGGTCTGCGAACTAATTTTATAAACCGACAAGTTCCCCGCTTAATACAAAGGAATTAAGCGGGGTTTATATTACCCAGGTTCTTAAAGTTCCCTATAAGGGCAAGCCCCTATAGTTAATTACATCTTAAATATCCGAAGACACTCAAGAAAACTCTCGATAATGATCAGTTGTTTTGCTCTCAAGAATTTCAAAGTTTAAGGTTTAGATTTTGGAAATTTCAATAGGGAATAACTCAAATTTGGAACATTTTATTTTGGGAGTCTAAAGGAAGAGAAGTAGGAGATGTTACGGACCCGAAGTGAACTTCGGTGACTTCCTGACTATCCTATTATTTGGCTTCATTGAGAGTTTATTTAATGTTTTAATCCTTCCAATTTTAATTAATTAGGACTTATATCAGTATGACATGAATATACAAATATGTGAGGGTTTATGTCGTACCAAACGACTACCTCGTAGTCCTAAGACCGTTTAGAGCTTAATTTGCATAATATGATTATGCAAATTCCTAACGAAAAGTTAAGGATTTATATTGCACTAAGAAAACTACCTCGAAATCCTATGGCTTTGTTATTTAATTCTAAGAAAGGTTTTGCTGAAGTCGACACAAGTTTTACTGGTGAAGATGGCTGTGCTGCCCACTGTGCTCCAAGCTCCTTGTTGTTGCAGAGTTTTATTTTTAAAAAGTGGCAATCAAGAGACGAGAGAAGTGTTTTGGTTTAGAAAAGTCTTAAAGTTCAGGTGGCTTAATGTTTTAATTAAAACAAATCTTAAAGTTGATTAAACAGAACCGATTAAGATCCCACGGTTCCGTCATCCCGACATCGTTATTTTCATCGGATTCACTTAGTCCAAATGACTTTGCTAAACTCAACTGAATGAGTTCCACACTTTCATTTAGACCGTAGGAAATCTCGTTAGCAACACGTCGGTTATATCATCTGAGGGATTCCCAATCATCCAACGAGACGTTTTAATTTAGTTATAGTTGTAGTTTTGTTGTTCTATTTGTGATTAAATTTTGAGTTGTTTTATCTTTTAAATGTTGTGGCGGTGAATTTTATCTTGTATTGACTTTTAATTTAGTTTTAGGTTTCAATTTTATGGCTATCCTAAAAGGTTTCAGTTTTTATACAAGGTGACATTCTTGTTTAACATGCAAGCTTTGCAAGAAAGAATGTTTCAGTGCAGGTAAATAAATTGCAATAAAATTAAAACGTACCTGGCGGGTCTTCTCATCTTTCCAGGCTGCACTTAAAACACATATTAGGGCATTGAAATTTTTGCAAGAAATACCTAGGTAAAGCTAAGGGAAGGTTCTGGTTGTCTGCCAAGATCCTAGTCCTATTGCTAGTCAATTCTTATGACGTCTAGGTTCTTGTGTCTTATGGATGATTTTCTTCACAAAAGAACAATTAAGTTTAATTGTTCTTCTAAAACATCCCATCATGTTGAGAAATTGCTTAGGACGAATCTGGAACATCTTTTCAACGCTTCTGGGATTATTTCGAATCCAAATGAGTTTTATTGTACAAGTGAGTTAATCATCCAAAAATTTAGTTGAAGTTTGTTTCTTGCTCAGTGAACTTGGACTTTTGATTATCCGATGAGTGAGTGACATTTTACATGATACTCCACCTAAAGGTTATAAATATCAGAGCTTTCAGTGGTAAATCAGTTTGTTAAGGGATTTAACCGCTAAGATTGAATTATTATTTCAAAACAGTTTAGTTTAGTTATGAAATTTCAAGTTGATTTTTTTTAAAAAAATGTTTTTAAAACTGTTCAAGTTAGAGAGGTATTTAAATCACTTAATTCCATTAAGTTTTGATGATTCAAATTTGTTTTAAATATTTTAGATTGATTTTAATTATCACATTTTGATTGTAAATTACTTTGAGATTAATTTTTAATATTTCAAATTTGTTTTAAGTTAAGTTGAAAGTGATTTCAAATTAACTCTAATGTTTTAGGTTTATCTTAACTTGACTATTAATTCTTTTAATGTTTTAACCTTTAAATTTAATTAAGAATTACTCTTTTAATCATTAATTTCAATGATCATTATTTTTAGAGTTGACTAAGAGTTGAATATTATTAATCTATTTAGGGACTTTTCTTTAAAGAATTGGTATCTCCTTAAGCCACATCACTAATCTTAACAATCCAAATTTTAATTTATTCTTCTAAAATTTAAATGAATTAATTAATTAAGATTTCATTTTTTATGTTGTAGGTGATCAATGGGTTTCTACCCCTTAATTCCCTAAGTTTCAATCACCCAAGAGAAAATTATGATCAAATACTCCTCCCTCCCTTTGATTAAGCCTAAAGTATTAGTTAGGGTTAAAATCCCTTAATTACCTTTATGCCCTCTTAAGCTTGTTCACTTCATAACTCATTAAATTGAGTTCAAATGAACTTGAAATTTTTATGTCACTTCACTCACATGTCAATTAAGACATTAGAGAAGAAAATGTGATTTTTTTTCATTTTTTATTTAATTTATATATTTATTTTAATGAAAAATAAGGATTTTCAACGAAAATTCAGCAACATGACCAAGGTAAAGTTTTTGTCCCTAGGAAAATTATGGGATGTTCCTACTGACCAGAGGACAACTTGGACCAATTTTACTAATTTTTGTAATTGTAATTTATTATAATTATTTTAATTTTTTTAGTATTAATTAATTATAAAATAAAATTAAAGTTCAAAATTAAGTTTTTGTATTTTTCTTAAGTCTCTCTAACATCAAGGAATTCAGAGTAATAAATTTAATATTTTTATGATTTTTCATTGATTTTTTAGAATTATTTTAGTGAGAGAGGTTGAAAAACCAATTTTTAATATTAAAAATTGCATTAAGCCTTTAAAATTCAATATATTTTCTTAGGGACTTAGGAAAAATATTTGGTTGGTTCCCAAGTGATTAAGAGACCAAATATGACATTTTTGTGAATTTTATTATTTTTGTGATTTTTATTATTTTTTATTAAAATATTAAAAATAGGTTGAAAATGAAAATTTTAGAAATAATCCAATTTTAATTTTCCTAGGCTTCTCTAATACCAGAGAGGCCTCAAAATGAATTTGGTGAATTTTTGAAATACGTTTTGGGTTTTATGAATTTTTAAAGTTTAAAAGTGGCCATGTGATTTAAATAATTCATTTAGTGGATTAAATCATTTTCAATTGATTTCAAATTTTTATGTGAGACTCCTCTGACCCTAAGGATCAGTGGAGAATTGATTTTGTGTTATTTTAAAGAGTGGTTATCCTAAATTATTTTTATCTTAATTTTAAGGTTTTGGCCAAATTAGGGTTCATTTAAGTGAGTTAAGTGCAACCATAATTTTGCTAGGGTCCTCTAGTATAGAGATACTATCCCTAATTTTCCAAGATTTTTTTAATCAACATGCTAATTATTGGAATTAAAGTACCAAAACAGGCTCATAAACTTGGAAAATATATAACTTTCCACCGAGATAGCCTCTAGCCTTAGAAAATTTAGGATTGTTCTCAAGATCAGAGGCTACAAAAACCCTAAGGTCTCATGGCATGGTGAATTGTATGGATGAATGAAGAATTAAAATACTCAGAACAGTATTAAATCAAATAAAAATAAAATAATTAACAAAATAACTTAATTCTTTTTCCACATTAATCTCCTCTGTTCACTGAGCAATAGGGTATTTTTATTTTATTTTTATGATTTTTCTATGCAAAGATATGAATTTTTAAAGTTTCAGGCATTTAAATAAATCAGAAAATCCTTATTTTTCTACTTAACCACATGGCGTTGACTGTATCCTCGATAGCGCCAAAAGGCCACGTGTCGCTCTGCCATTTGACTCCGCCATCCATGTATCTACCTCGTCAGCTAGCGCTTTATGTCCCGTGGTTCTGTCATGCGTGATCCTGGTCGTCTACTCTATACACAAGCCATTTGATGGTCCCTAGTCATCGTCTCTATTTGGTTCAGCTCGCTAGCCGTCCACCCTAAAACCTTAAGATTTTGCTCCAGACTCAGCCAAATCATGCATGGTTGGTCTCTATAGACGCGTATAGCCTAGACGATGCTATCTATGCAGCTAACATGCATTGAAATTGCACAGAACAAAATGGAGAATTACTGGAAGCTCTGGAGGGAGGATAAGTCAATACCTTGGCTCTGAAAGGTGAAGCCTCAATCAGAGATGCTCGGCACGTTCGTTGGAGTGAGAGGAGCCTCCGAATGAAGTCTCTGGTCCTGGTGAGCTGCCTAGGTGTGACTTCGACCTAGCCCGATTCCAAGCTCTGGCCGATAGGGCAACTGGGAGGGTAGGAGAGGGGGCTTTCACTAGTGAACTCCTTCTCTTGGTGTTGTGAAGGTGTGGGTGAGTTTAATTTGGTTTTGGTGGAGGTTCAGGACATGTCCTGTTTCTGGCCTACTTTCAGCTGAGAAATTGGGCTCGGCTGGTGGGGTTCAGAGCCGGAGGACAGTGAGGATCAAGTTCTCTTGGCTAGGAGGAGCTCTGGGAGCAATTTGGGAGGGATTCATGAAGAAATTTTCAGCACTTTTTTCATGGCTGAAAGGGATGAATTTTATAGATCTCGCCAAAGAGGGGAGCTCAGGGCCAGGCAATGAGTGCCCTGGGCCGCTTAGGGTGAGGGCAGTGCAAGGCGGGTGGCTGCTGAAAGGATTAGCCACTGCCCAAGCCAAATTTGAGTTCACAAGGACACATGGGCTGCTCAGGCATGGCTATTCTGGCGTACTGGAGTGGCTGGCAAGGACAGTCAGGCGGCTGGGCAGGCTGAGGAGAAGTGGAGGAGTTTAGCTCAATTAATTTGGGCAATGAGCTTGCTTAAGGAGAGTTGGTGGATGGGACTTAGCCTTAGCCATGTGGCTTAGTCCATTGGTCCTAAGTGGTGGACCATTGGTCCATGGCTCATGGGGCATGGGTTAGATCAGGTCAAACCCACCCTAGGAGACCTAGGGTTGGCAGCCAAGAGGTTGATTTGGTCAAATTTGGTTTCGTTTGATTTAATTTGGAACATGTGTACACATGGGTTCACTTGGGTTTGAGTTGGGCTAGCTTGAGTTTGGGTTTGAATTGGATCAAATTGATTGATCAACATTGTGTAGATGATTGTAAGGAAGATTTTTCATGAAGACATGAAGTGGATTTGAGTTCATTTGGAGTTTCAATTTGGAGGATTTTGGAGTTTTGATTAATTTTGGTTACTATGGGTTAGATTGGGTTTAGGTTTGGCTAGAGTTTGGTTCAAGGCTAATTGATGGTTCAAAATTTTTCAAATGACTGTTAGGAAAGGTTTAGGATAGAAATTGAGTGGAAATTTTGAGTTTAGGGGATTTAATTTTGAGATTTAGGGCTAGGTGACAACCTTAAGTCAAATTTGGGGGTCATGATTTCAAATTAATTTTGAGTTGGGTTTTGGTTCAAATTGAGAATCAATTGATGTTGTATTTGGTGTAGGGATGTATTAGGGAGAGTTTAGAGTTGATTTGGGGGAGATTGAGTTGGATTGGGTTGAATTTGGGTAGGTTTGGGTCATAGGTTAAAATTGGGGTCTTAGTTTGAAGTTAAAATCGAACACAAATGTGAATCAAATTGGGATTGGTTTTGGTTTAGATTGGTATTGGAGATGTTGAATTGAAGTTTAGAATTGAGTTTGGGTAAAACTGAGGTCAATTAAGTTGATTTGGTTTGACATTGGATCTGCATGGGTTAAAGATGGGACAAATTGGGAATTTTGATAAAAGTGAGTTATTTTGGCCAAATTAGCTTATGGTGTAGTTGAATAAAATTAAATTGAGAATATTTGGGATTTTCTGGAAGTTTCTGGGAATTTTTTGAATTTTTGGAATTTTGGGCCAAAAGGGGTATTTAGGGTATTTGGAGGTTATTTGGAAGGTATTGGGGTATTTTGGTGTATTTGAGAGGTGGAAATTGTTTCAAAATGATTCTTAGGATTTTTAGAAATTTTTGTTAATTTTTTGGATTTTTTTTATGATTTTAGTGGTTGTGGGGGTCATTTAGGTGCTTTTGGGTAAGCTTAGGGGACCTAATGTCAAAACCTGAAATTTTGGCAACATGGATGGGGTTTCAAATAAGAAAGAATGGGATCATTTTAGTGGAGTCAAGTTTGGGTAAAAATTGAATTGGAAATGAATTAGGGTTTGGAAGCATGAGCCATGGACTTAGCCAAATCCAAACACTTTGGGAACAAGTCCAGCCAAATGGTAACCACTTCATGATCCTTCACATATTGACATTAGCCATCTTAATCAAGGATTAGTGGCTTAGATTCAATAATGTGAGTTCCATAAAGGGTAGAAAGGCAAGGGTTTAAGGTTTAGGTTAGATGGCTTAGGGGTGTGTGTGTGCAAGAGAAGTCCAAGTCACCCAAGGTCACCCTAATCCAATCAATCCTATAGGAACTCACTATTGGTTGTCCATATGGTGGTTTTAATCTTCCAAGGTGATTTAGAGGTTTGCAACCTTCCAAGTGGAGTCCCAAGAGTCTTTAAGAAGTAGCTGAAATTGCTAAAGGGTGGGTCCCAATTCCAGTCCTCTTGGAGAGTCAAGGAGAAGTCCTATGGCTAGATCCTAAGCACTAAGAAAAGACAAGACCTCACCAAAAGTGAGGTCAACAAATGGACCCCCAATAGGTGTGGTGTACTGACTAAGCACACCGTGCGTATTGACGTTGACCGAAGAGATCAACCAACCAACACAAACTTTCCAGGTTCACAAACTTGGAACATATTAGAGAAAGGGGAGGTTCCTGCTGGGGAGTATCAGGTAAATCTCGAAGCTAAAGATTCTCGGACTCTCACTGGGGAGGAAGGGGTGAAGCTTCAAGATTGATTGACTTCAAGATTGCATAAGATCGAGGTTTCAAATTTCAATTTTGATTTTGATATTTCCGTTTGTTTAAATCGATTCGGGAGTTTGATTAAAGTTTGGTTTATGGTTAACTTCGAAGTTGGTTGAAATTTAATTTCAGAGTTTGAAATTTTGAAAGGGAATTTGGAATTGACAAAAGCAGAGCCCAAATCCAAAGGTGGATGAGGACTGGAATTTAAGCACCAGCCTCGAAGTAAGGATCAAAATTTAGGTATCGATCGAAAATGATGTGAATCAGAATTTAGGTACTGATCTCAAGAGAGAGAGAACTAAATTTAGGTACCAGCCTCGGAATGAGAATCAAAATTTAGGTATCGATCTCGAAAAGATGAGGGTCAGAATTTAGGTACTGACCTCGGAAGGAGAGAACTAGAATTTAGGTACCAGTCTCAAAAGGGATGAGAATTAGAATTTAGGTACTGATCTCGGAAAGAGAGAGTTAGAATTTAGGTACCAACCTCAAAAAAAGACTATACCAGCTCGGGCTACCATTCAGGATATTAAGTTCGACCTGGATCTAGTCAAGGAAATGACTACCATTCAGGATATTACATCAAACCTCAGGATGGGAATCAGAATTCAGGTACTGACCCTGAGATTTTGGGAGTAAGGAAAAATTCTCGGAAGGAGTGCGAGATTTGCGGTCAGCGAAGTAAGGATGCCTTGTTGGTCTCATACCCGAGTCGAAGGATTAGAATGCGTGAAAGTTTGTCAGACAGAATGCGAGGTTTGCGGTCACCGAAGTTAGGATGCCTTGTTGGTCTCATAACCAAGTCGGAGGATTAGAATGCATAAAAGTTTCTCGAATAGAATGTGAGGTTGGCGATCACCGAAGATAGGATGCCTTGTTGGTCTCATACCCAAGTCAGAGGATTTGAATGCAGAAAAGTTTCTCGAATAGAATGCTAGGTTGGCGGTCACCGAAGTTAGGATGCCTTGTTAGTCTCATACCCAAGTCGGAGGATTAGAATGCGGAAAAGTTTCTCGAATAGAATGCGAGGTTGGCGGTCATTCAGAAAAGAGAATCAAAATTTAAGTATCAATCTCAAAATGAGAACTGGAATTTGGGTACCAGCCTCAGAAGGATGGGAACTGGAATTTAGGTACCAATCCCAAAAGTTGGCGTTTGATTTGAGTTTTGAAGATTCCACAGAAATTTTCGTGTAGTAGAGGATTGGAATGAGATATGAAAGTGTTTCACATCTCGAAGGAGTTAATCAAAGTTTGATTGTTTGGCGAAGGATATGGATCCGTGCCATCAGAACCAAACAAAAACTTCATGGTTCTGTGTCAGTAGACTCAGTCGACCTTCTCAAAAGAGGGAAGAAACCACGGAGAGTCGAAAAAAGATTTGAGAATAGCCAAAGGCTGGGGATTTCAGATTCGGGAATTTATTTTCATTGTTTGTTTATTTTTTTTAGTGATTTGATTCTGTTTTGATTCTTTAAGTTTGTTTTAAAATTTCATTTTGATTTGGGTTTTCATTCATTCATTTAGTTTACATTTTGAGATTTTATGTTGATTCGCTTTGAGTTTCAGTTTTGTGTTTTATTCGGATTTTAAATTTGAATTTTCATTTTGTTGTTATCATTTCATTCAAATCGTTCTTCGTTCAACTTTTTCTTTAAATTGGCTCAGACTCAGATTTAGTGGAGCTTTCAGTCAATTGCACAAAACTTAAGGTAAAATACGACATAGTCGTTTCCATTAGAAGTGTCGAAAGTACAGCAGGCGATTCCATCAAAACATTTCTGATTACACCTTTCTGAAAACAAACTTTTACAAAATTCATGTATGTCTGAACACAGAATGTACTGATATCTTCGTGTTGTCTGACAGAACTGTCTGTTTGATCCATCCATGTCTGAAAAGTAAACTGCACAGGTAATACATCACCTTCTAAGCCACTTTTCGGAGGGGAATCCCACGTAAGTGTGCTTTAGAGGTGTGCTACTACTATGTAGCTTACAGCTCGTACGGCTGCAAATATTCTAATTCTGGATCTAGATTGAAGTAGATCAGGATATTGCTCTCATCCATCCTTCTAAAAGTGATTGAGATCTGTTTGTATGGAACTCCTGGGATGTAGTGCTTTGCCACGTCTGCAGAATTTCCTTGTAGTAAGAGGACAGAACCTATCAGTAGAGGTATCTCCAATGGCCCTCGAAATTCTCCGAGGCCGACTATCCGGAGTTCTGTCCCGAACATAATGTTGCATTGGTTGATGAAGGAAAAGGTACAAAAGGGCCTCACAAAATCGAGATGGTCGACGTGAGGTGGAATGCAGTCTCCTACTGCATAAATGTTGATTATGCAGCTGTTTGGTATGCAATCAGCGGGTAAGACTCACCAAGTCACCATCATCTTTATCATTTTCTTAATCAGCACTGGCAGTGGATCTACTTCATCGTAGCGGAGTATCCCTGGCGGATTTCCTTTCTTGTCATCAGCAAAGTTGTAACATCATCCGAATTGGATTGTAATCCTCCCCTTGCCTCGTTTCCATTTCTTCGGCTCGGAGTAGGTCTTGCTTCATAGTCATCCTGCATGACCCTGTTTCTTCAGCTCGTCGATGTAGTCCACAATCTCACTCTGCTCATAGTGAGAGAAGACATCCGTATGCAACTCCAGTCCTTCCAAGATGTTGACATATCTGCCTTGGATTCTCTGATAGTACTCAAAATTTTGTTTTCGTACCCTCTGGATCATCTCCAACTCGTGCTCTGGAATTATCTGGAGTTGTCGGGGTCTAGTGATGTACTGAGGGATGTATAGCTCCATGCAAGTACGTTCTCCTGGAATCATCACTGTCTCAGGTACAGGCTCTGTAGTAACCTCCCTCGGAACAACCTCTGCTACGGTGCTCCTGAGCGCTGGCCACATTGGGATAACTGCTGTAGTCGCCAGAATTTCTTCCTTGTCCTGCTCTTCCGTCAATTTCTTTAGCATCTTGTGGATATGGAGGTTCTTGTTTCTCCTTTGTGTTGGGGTCAAAGTGGCTCTCCTCTCCCCATGGACTTTGGTAGGGACGGCACTGACAAGCATCCCTCCTGTGGCAATTATTACTGATTTCATCTTGAGGTCGTCGATCGCGTTGATCTTCCATTTCTGATTTGTAGTATGCTGAACTTTCTCGCTCAGTTTCGTCACTCTCTTTCCATGGGACTCCATGGGGTCTGTAGTAGTCCAAATAGTCTCTTCATATTCTAGCTTCAGCTGCGCATAGTCTGAGTCAACCTCGATCACAGCACCAACTTGCAGCTCTCCTTCGTTAAGTACAAGACTTACGCCATCTTTAAAAGAAGGAACCAACCTCCCGCTCGACATCTTCTTGCGAAAACAAGGAAGGGGTCAGGGGCGAAGCCAAAGAAGAACAAGAACAATAAGAATCTCAAATTCATTACAATTTATTTTATTTTGTAAGTTTATTAGGAGAAGGAAGGATTTGATTTGGATTTTTTTTAAAATTGAAACAAGTTTCGATTTTTATTTTATTTTAGAAAATTTCTTTTGGATTTTGGTTTTAAAAATTATTATTATTATTATTATTTTGGGTTTAGACCCACTTGGACACAATTATCTCGCTGGTTCTTCAACGAGCGAAGAGTCCGCTCCTCGAAATACTACGTCGCGTAATACTTCTTTAGATATCGTCCATTGATGGGAAGCATTAGTCACTCTCCACGGCAATCTACGAGTTGGTAGGAGCCTCCCGAGTAGACTTTCTCGACTACAAACGGTCCCTCCCAAGTACCTTCAAATTTACCTCCAATCTTGCGGTGTGCAAGAATAGGTCTTCTGAGAACGAGAACTGATTCACCAACTCTAAAAGTTCTTGGGCAGACCAGCTTGTCGTGGGCCTGAATCACCTTGGCTTGATACAGTTCGAGATTCTGCGGTGCTGAAAGTCATTTTCCTTCCAAGCTTTCCAATTCTTCCAGTCTTATTCTGGCGTTCTCTTCTGTAGTGATCCCCTTCGCGACTGCAATTCCGAGTGACAGAAGCTGATCCTCCAAGGGCAAGACAGCCTTAGACACGTACACTAGAGCGTAAGGTGTGGACCAAGTAGGCGTTCTGAAAGTTGTCCTGTAGGCCCATAAGACTTCTAATAACTTCTCGTGCCAATTTCTTTTGTTGTCGTCCAAAGTTTTCTTTAGGACTTGGACAAGAGTTTTATTAAAAGCCTCGGCCAAGCCGTTTGCTCTTGGGTAGTAGATCGTCGAATAGTGCCAATCTATCCGTACCTTATGACGAAATTGTTGATCTTCGTGCTCTTGAAAGTGGACCCGTTATCTGAGATAATTCTGCGCGGTATCCCGAAAAGGTAGACGACATAATTCTTGAAGAACTGCAACACGTGATGTGCTTTCACTTCTCTGAGCGGCACTGCCTCTGCCCACTTCGAAAAGTAATCTGTCGCTGCAAGGATGAAACAATGTCCTCTTGAAGAAGGTGGTTCTATCATACCCACAATATTTGTGCCCCAACACTCAAATGGCCACGATGCGATTGTCGGATGTAGCACATTTGGGGGTTGATGTAGAACCACTCCATGCACTTGGCACTGGTGATAAATTTTGGCAACTTTCATGCGGTTGGTCATCATTGAGGGCCAGTAGTAACCTAGTCTTTTAATTTTCATTTTCATCTTCGGACCTGACTAATGAGTGCCACAAAGTCCTGAGTGCACTTCTTTAACAATTTCACGAGCCTCGGACCCACTCAGGCACCTTAGCCACATCTGGTCGAAAGACCTTCTGTATAACGTATTGTTTATTAATGCGTATGACAGAGTTCTTTTCTTGATCTGATGGGCTACTGACTCATCGTCTGGTAGGTTTCCTGTTTGCAGGTAGTCTACGAGCGGTTGACGCCAATCTTCTGTAATTTCAGCCACTATTGCAACTGTTTCTTCATTTCTTAGTCTGCACAAAGTGTCTATGTCAATCTGCGATAGGACCTGTCGTCCCTGTACTGTCACTGCAACTGACTCTTCCTGTAGACACGTGAATTCTTTTTCAAGTCGGGCCAAAGCGTCTACAAGGGGATTCTCTTTTCTGGGAATCTTGTATATTGTAAGATTCAAAATCTGCTCTAGCAACTTCATTGTGTACTGAAAATATTGCTCGAGTCTTGGTTTCAGAATCTTGTACTGTCCTGCGACCTGTTGTACGATCAACTGCGACTCACCATAGATGTTGATATCTGTTATCCCCATCTAAATGGCTAACTCCAGTCCGGTTATAAGGGCTTCATATTCTATTTCGTTGTTCGAACACGGTTCTGTTAAATGGTAGGAGTACCTTAACATTCCCTGCTCCGGTGTTATAAATATTAGCCCGATTCCTGCCTTACCGGGCACTATCGTTTGTAATTCTTCGTCTCATTGTGCTGATGATGCTCTGTCGAAGTACAATTACCAACGTCGATCATCGGGGTCTTCTAAGCTCATTATCTGCTCGTCTAGCAAGTCGTCGTTGAGAGGCGATTTAGCCAGTAAAGGGTGTGTGATGCACCAAAAATATATACTCTTTTAGCTAAATGTTTTTACCTATTTTTGGTGATATTTCACTTTAAAGGAAGGTATTTTGCATGATTTGTTGCAGGTATGATGATTATAGGTGATTGGAACGAAAAGATGCAAAAAGGAACAAATTGGAGCAAAATGGAGCAATTTGGAGAAAAATAGTTCTGGCGCCGTCGGCGCCCTATGTCGGTTCACTTCGAATTCAAAAGTTTTGGCGGATTTTTGTAGAGGTGCTTAAAGAAACTCTTGGGGAATTCGTTCCTAACATTAAATTAAGTGTCCAAGAAGAAAATACAGAGGAGGAGGAAAAGAGAATTGCTGTAGAGAGTGTGAGGAAAGTGTAAGAGAGAGTTAGGGTTGTGATTTTAAGTGAGATTTTCTCTAAGGAGGGGAGAAGCGGGAGTAAAGTGAGAGATTGCTTCTTCATCTTTGTTCCAAAGGGAGAAATCAAGTGTTGTAAGGAAGAGAAAAGGAATCAAGGGGACTTTGAAGAATTTTCTTCGGGAAGAGAAAGAGATAAGTTGTATTTACTTTTGTGGTTTGTATGACTCTTCTTTTATATATAAAATCCATGTGTTTTTATATCTTCTGCACGAATTGTGAGTAGTTCCCCTTGCCTTTCTTCTTGCATGAAGTAGTGATGATGTGATGATGTGGAATTGATGTGCCCTAAAAGTATTATAAAGTTGTGATGTTTCTTTCATTTAGAACTTAATTTACTTTTCAATCCGGTCAATTGAATTGTTAAAACATGTTGAGGAATATTAATTCCAAAAGAATTGAATATTCTACAACAAGAATGAAGAAATCATTTAATGTCAGCGAAGGAATTGAGTAGTTCATGGGAATTAAGTGCAAATAAATAGGGAAATGAGTTTTGATGGACTTCAAATTGGAGGTTTCATGGTGATAGAATGGGATCCCCAATTTGGTCTTAAGATTGGTAACTAAAGCCTATGGTTGGCCTTCAGGTGAAGGGTGAGTGGGAGCTCCGTAGTGAGAGTCGGTATCCTCCCAGCCTAGCCTTAGACTTACTGACTAAACTTAAGATATGACAATGTTCTTTACATGCTTAGAAGAGGGGGTACTCTTTTAAGGGTAAAGAAGCAAATATTCTCCTATTTGGCACAATACAAATAATTAACATTCTTCATCATCTACACATCATGATATTTATGTAGGAAGAAAGACACTTTTTCATATAGAAGTATCTTATAAATCACATATGTTAGTGCGTGTGTTAGCTAAGAGTTTAGTACGTAGAAGTAATTGTAGTAATTTTATTATTGAACTTTGCATTAACTAGTTGTAGTACACTTAAGCAATTGTTACATTTGGTATTGGATTTTAGTGCTATATTATCTAATTTAAAGAACGTTCACCTCCCTCTGGGATCGATAACCAGGACTCCATTAGAGCCCTGTATTACTTGATACGATGCGTATACTTGCGTTGAAAGTGTGACTTTATTAAACCATTATAAATATATAAATCTAAATTCATAAAGTCCTGCATTTTCAAGTATATAAAGTCGCCGCATCAAGTTTTTGGCGTCATTGCCGGGGAGGTAGATAAACGGTACTTATTTATAGATATTGTAGTAACTGAAAACCTTTACTTTGTAGTATATTTGTGTGCTTATTTACTTAGTAGTATGATTTTATATGCGTAGTAGTGTATATGTAGGTTTGATACCTTACGATACAGAGTTAGAGTGTGCTATTAGAAAAATTAGAAAACAACAAAAACAAACTGAAAATTATTGTTAAATAGCGAATAATCAAGAGAATCAGAATATTAATGTTGGAAATTTGCCAAGACCTTTAAGAGATTATGCTAACCCAAAAACAGATGAAATTCATGTAACTATTCAAAATCCTGATGTTGTTGCTAATTCGTTTGAACTTAAACCTACTATTATCCAAATGGTACAAAATAATCAATTCAGAAGAACACCTAATGAAGACCCAAATTTACATCTCACTAGTTTTTTAGAACTGTGTGCTACTTTTAAGTATGAGGGAGTGTCGAATGATGCTGTTAGACTTAGACTTTTTCCTTTTTCCTTAAGGGATAAAGCTAAGACGTGGCTAAACTCGTTAGCACCTGGATCTATTTAAACTTGGGGAGAACTTTCTCAAAAGTTTCTATCAAAATATTTCCCTCCATCAAAAACTTCTAAATTAAGAAATGATATCACATCTTTTGGTCAGTTTGAAGGAGAGTCAATATATGAAGCTTGAGAGAGGTTTAAAGATCTTCTTAGGAAGTGTCCACATCATGCTTTGCCAGATTAGTTAATAATTCAAACTTTTTATAATGGATTAGTGGGATCATTAAGATCAATTATTGATGTTGCTGCTGATGGATCGTTAATGTCAAAACCTTTTGATGAAGCATATTCATTAATTGAGGAGATGGCTACTAATAATTTTCAATAGCCCTCTGAATGGGTAAATCCTAAGAGAGTAGCTAGTTTTTATGATTCTGATATGATGACTATGATACTTTCTTAAATAGCAGCACTTTCTAAGAAAATAGATCAATATGGAATGAATTATTCTCAACCACCCCCATTGTTAGAGGAAAATTCATTTGGGAAAATAACGAAATCTCAAACACCTTATGAAACATTAAAAGCAATTAATAAACCTAATAACCCTTATTCGAATTATTATAACTCTGGTTGGAAGAATCAACCAAATTTCAATTGGAATAATAGTAATGCTAATGTGAACCCACAATGGGGACATAATTTTATGAACCCAGTTGGAAATTCAAACAACCAAGGAAATACTAACTTTAGAACATCTTATCCTCTTGGATTTAATAATAACCCACAATTTAAGTATAAGAAGTTGTCTACAGATGAAAGGAGTTTGAATATGGGCAATCAATTACAAATTCAAGGTGTTGCGATAAAAAATATTGAAAATCAATTGGGACATATTTTCATTGCGCTTAATAATAGACCTTCGGGAATGCTTCCTAATAATGTGGAAATTAATCCAAAAGATCAAAACAAGGAGTAACTTAAGGCTATTCAATTAAGGAGTGGAAAAGAATTATAAACTAGAGTGCAGAAAGAAGTTGAAGAAGAGAAGGAGAAGGTGAATATTGAAAAAGGTTCAAATAAGATTTATCCAGATCTGGAATATCCTCTTGAACCTATGAAGATTACTGATGAAAAACCACCTCCTCCATTTCCTCAAAGATTGAAGCAGAAAAATATGGATAATAGATTTGGAAAATTTTTGGAAATCCTTAAGAAGTTAACAATAAATAAACCTTCTGTTGAAGCATTAGAACAAATGCCTGATTATGCGAAATTTATGAAGGATATTCTTAAAAAGAAGAGAAAGTTCACGGATCATGAGACTGTTGCACTTAGCGGAGAGTGTAGTGTAATAATTCAGAAAAAGCTTCCTGAAAAACTTAAAGATCCTGGTAGTTTCACTATCCCGTGTGCTATAAGTGAAAAGTTTTTTGGAAGAGCCTTATGTGATATGGGAGCTAGTATTAAACTTATGCCTTTATCAACTTTCAAAAGATTAGGAATTGGAGAAATTTCTCCTACATTTGTAACTCTTCATTTAGCTGATCGTTTCATTTCTTATCCTAAGGGAGTGGTAGAAGATGTGTTAGTGAAAGTGGATAAATTTATCTTTCCTGTGGATTTTATTGTGCTTGATATGGAGGAAGATAAAGATATTCCAATTATTTTAGGAAGACCATTCCTAGCTATCGGAAGAGCGGTAATTGATGTTCAAAAAGGGGAATTAACTATGAGAGTTAATGATCAAGAGGTGACCTTTAATACTTTGAAATCTATGAAGTATCCCTCAGTTGCAAAAGATAGTGAATGTTTTAGGACGGAAGTCTGCGAATATTTGAGAAATGATTATTTTAAAGAGATGTTTGAAAAGAATATGGAGTATGAAGATATAATTGAAGATGAAACTAAAAATGAAACAGATTCAGATAATGAGAAGAATAAGGAATTTGAGTATATTCAGGAGAAATTTGAAGTGTTAGATACCATGGAAGGTGGAGATAAACGTCTAATTTTATCTATTGAAAAACCTCCTGAACTTGAGATGAAAATTCTCCCTAAGAATTTAAAGTATATGTTCTTAGGAGAATCATCTACCCTACCAGTTATTGTATCTTCGGAGTTAACTGAATATCAAGATAAAAAATTATTGGAAATTTTAAAAAGATACAAAAAAGCTTTTGGATGGACTTTGGCAGAAATCAAAGGAATCAGTCCTTCAATCTGTATGCATAAAATTTTATTAAATGAAGAACATAAACCTAAAATTGATCCACAAAGGAGATAAAATCCTATAATGAAAGAAGTAACTAAGAAAGAAATTTTAAAATGGCTAGATGCTGGAATTATTTATCCTATTTCAGATAGTTCTTGGGTAAGTCCAATTCATTGTGTACAGAAGAAAGGTGGAGCGACTGTGGAAGTGGATGAAAATAATGAAATTTTATCTACTATTCAAGTTAATGGATGACGAATTTGTATTTATTATAAAAAACTTAATGCTGCCACCCGAAAAGACCACATTCCTCTTCCTTTTCTCGATCAAATGTTGGATAAACTTGCTGGACACAAGTACTATTACTTTTTGGATGGATATACCGGTTATCATCAAATACCTATTGCTCCTGAGGATCAATAAAAGACAACGTTTACTATCCCCTTTAGAACATTTTCTTTTCGAAAAATGCCTTTTGGATTATGTAACACACCTGCAACTTTTCAAAGATGTATGATGTCTATCTTCAGTATCATGATAGATAATGGAATAGAAGTTTTCATGGATGATTTTTCTATGTTTGAAACTTCATTTGATATTTTTTTGGAAAACTTGGCAAAAGTTTTGCAACTCTGCGAAAAAATAAATTTAGTTCTGGACTGGGAAAAATGTCAATTTATGGTTGCAGGAGGAATAATGCTTGGGCATAAAATTTCTGAATTTGGTATGGAGGTTGATCCTGCTAAAATTTGAGTAATTGAGAGATTACCACCACTAACTAATGTAAGAGAGGTGTGGAGTTTCTTATGACATGCTCGATTGTACCGGCGTTATATTAAAGATTTTTCTAAAATTACTAAACCCCTATGCCAACTTCTAGAAAATGATAGGAAGTTTGATTTTAATGAAGAATGTTTGTGTGCATTTGAATTACTTAAAGAAAAATTAATCACTGCTCCTATAATTGTTTCACCTGATTGGGAGAAACCCTTTGAATTAATGTGTGATGCTAGTGATTATGCTATTGGAGTTGCGTTGGGGCAAAGATATGATAAAACTTTCAAAGTTCTTTACTATGATAGTAGAACTCTTAATGATGCTCAAATTAATTATACCACTACTGAAAGGGAATTATTAGCTATAGTATTTGCTTTTGATAAGTTTAGACCTTATTTAATTGTGACTAAAAGTATAGTGCATACTGATCACTCAGCTATCAAGTATCTAATGCAAAAGAAGGATGCTAAACCTAGATTAATTAGATGGATACTCCTTTTGAAAGAATTTCACTTTGAAATAGTTGATAGGAAAGGATCTGATGATCAAATTGCTGATCATTTGTCAAGAATAGAATATGATAAATTGTCTGAATTTGAGAAGGAAGTTGCAGAAACTTTTCCTGATGAACAATTGTATAGTCTTATGGAAAAGAATTTGCCTTGGTATGCTGATATTGTGAATTATATTGTTAGTGACATTATACCATCGGATTTAACAAGGAAACAACTAAAAAAAATTAAATATGATGCTAAATTTTATTTTTGGGATGAGCCCTATTTATGTAAACAGTGTAAGGACATGATTATTAGAAGATGTGTACCACATGAAGAAATTATTCCAATCATTCAGAGATGTCAGGATTCTGAATTTGGAGGTCATTTTGGTGTTGATAAAACAGCTTATAAGATTTTACAATCTGGATTTTATTGGCCGACTCTTTTTCTTGATGTTTATAAATATGTTAAATTTTGTGATCGATGTCAAAGAGTAGGTAATATTTCTAGAAGAAACGAAATGCCTCTGAATTATAATTTGGAAGTTGAAATCTTTGATGGATGGGGATTAGATTTTATGGGACCATTTACACCTTCATTCGGAAATTTAAATATATTGGTCGTTCGTAGATTATGTTTCAAAATGGATTGAAGATGTTGCTTTACCAAGATGTGATGCTCGGAGTGTTTCTAAATTTTTAAAGAAAAATATATTTACAAGATATGGAATGCCGAGAATAATTACAACTGATGGTGGATCCCATTTTAGAAATACTCAAATTAAGAGATTAATTGAAATGTATAACATTACTCATAGGATCTCTACTGCACATCATCCCCAGAATAGTGGTTTAGCGGAAGTATCTAATAGAGATATTAAGAGAATTTTGGAGAAAACAGTGGATATTCATAAATTAGATTGGTCTACTAGATTAGATACCGCATTATGGGCTTATAGGACACCTTTTAAGACCCATATTAGAATGTCTCCTTATAGATTAGTATTTGGCAAAACTTGCCATTTTCCAGGTTAATTGGAGCATAAAGCATACTAGGTGATTGAGAAGTTGAATTTTAATTTGAAAAATGCGGGAGAGAAAAGATTTATGCAATTGAATGAGTTGGAAGAAATCAGAAATGAATCATATCATAATGATAGAATTTATAAAGAGAAAATGAAATTGTGGCATGATCTGAAGATATTGAAAAAACGATTTGACCCTGGACAAAGAGTTTTATTATATAACACGAGATTGAAATTATTTCCTGGGAAACTTAAGTCTAGATGGATAGGACCTTTTACTGTAGTGAAAGTTCAGTATTTCGAAGTTGTTGATATCCAGGATCCTAAAACTGAAAATATTTTCAAGGTTAATGGGCATCGTTTAAAAACATACTTTGGAGGGTTTTCCCCTGATTCAAAGAGGTTTTATTGCTAATTCATCCTGATTAACTGAATGGTTTTTCGGGCTGACGGCGTTAAACCAAGCGCTTTATGGGAGGCAACCCATATGTTTGTTTGTGTGTTGTATTTGCTTGCTTATAGTTGTTTGTGCTTTTAGTTTAATATTTAAGAATCCTAATTACACCTAAATAAGTTAAAAATTAAAAATATATTGGATCGTATTGAGAAAACAAAGTATTTCGAGCCAAACGAAGTTCGGTGAAAATTTTTCACTGGCGCCGCCGTCGCCCTATTCTTTTATACCAGCTGAATTTCTAGTTTGAGCGGGATCTTATTCCTTAAAACACCCAAAAACTCCATTTTAAACTCATAACCACCAGAAGAACGAAAACTACCCTTCCCAATTCGCATCCCACGGATTCCCACACCATTGAACTCCCTAGGTCTCGCATCTACAACCAACGGAAGTTCATTATTTTCGAGGCGCAACGTCTATTCCATGAAGTGATGATAAATAAAAGGATTATGAAGGAAAGAGGCTTTGTGAATCGAGGTTTGGAGAGTCTGACGACAAGAGTTGAAGAGATAGTGAAGCAAAGACGTTGGGAAGTGTTATGCTACACTACCGCCGCAGTGGTTGTTTCGGTCGTGAAGGAATTTTATGCAAATCTGCATGGGATCAACCAAGGTTGTGTTTTTGTGCGAGGAAGGTATGTACCATTCACTCCTGCGAGGAATAATGATCTCTTCTTGATAGAATGTGTACCTATTTGTCATTACGCAAATTTTAATGCTACGAACAACGATATGAATGAAATCTATCGTTATTTGACGGATGAGAATGAAGAATGAGAAGTAAGGGATAATGGATATGTCAGTTTATCTTCTTCATCCTTGAATCTGGTATCAAAGTAGTGGCATTACTTTATTTCGGCAAAATTAATTCCTAATATGATGATAAGTAAGGTGACGAAGGAAAGTGCTATTCTGAATTTCTGTATACAAACTGGAAGGCCAGTGGATATTGGATCAATCATTATCAAATCTGTTCTGGGATTGATTGTGCATGGATCTAAATATGGGCTTGGACACCCGTCCACCATATTTCTGTTATGTAGTCAATCACAGGTGCCATATGAAAGTTGGGAGAAAGTTCTTCTACCCTGGAGACCTATTGATCCCAATGATCTTTATGACTATAGAACAGTTGGTGATGAAGGAGACATGGATTTGCTTGTTGATCAGCCCACTGAGAGTTCACAACCTATTCAGCCTTACTATTCTGAAAGTTCTAGGATGATATTGAAGAAGTTAAAGAAGTTGGAAAATGAGGTTCAAAATGTTATGAATGCTATTAATAATATTTCGATTTATTCGATCACATTGATTGGAGGATGAAAGAGAAATTTGATCATACTGGTCGAATTGAGTTGGGTCTGATTAATCTATTGAAGAAGAATCTTGTAGTGGCTGAAGATTCATCTGAGGAATTCCCATATCGTCCATTCTACAATCTGTTCATTCATTGTCAATCAATGGGAGACATTAGAGAGGATGAGGCTTCTGATACTGATGAGGAGTAATTAGTAGATTCTGTATGCTGCTTTATTATGTTTAAGTGATTGCTTTGATTACTATGTTGTTTGTTTTGCTTTGCTTTAGTAGGTGAGCTTAGACTTTGCTTTGATTTCTTGTGTGTACTTAGGACTTAGTGTTTGCTTATCGTAGTGTAGTTACAACACTAAGGATCTAAGGAATGTTGCTTTTAGTTTGATGAACTTATGTGTGTAATCGTTGTATCGTGGATTATATATATATAAGTGATGTGATGTGTTGTTTGTGATGTGATGTTATTTAATGTATTATGAGATGAAATAGATGCTTATTGATGTGCTAAATAGGAATGCGGAGGTTGAAACAATTGAAATTGCAACGAAAATTTTTGAACCAAATAGAATTTTGGAGTGGCGCCGCCGGCGCCCAAATCTAGAGAGCCTAACTAATATTTTGAATAGGGAACCGCCGAAGCCCAAACACCGAAAAAGACCTGGAACCTTTAAAAATTCGCGAAAACCACCTGGGACCCATTTTTTCAACCATTTATTTCGTCTCCTAGCTCTAAATTAGCGGTTTTAAGCTTTAGGGCTTGTTAGATCTCGGAATAGAAAGGATTTCAAGGATTTCTGAAGCCGGATCTGCACTTCTCTTGGTAAGAGCATTACTTTAAACTAAAATTTTTGGATTTTCACCTTGTGAAACTCTCACATTGATTGGATGATATTTTTGGAGATTTTTGAGAAAAAGTGAGATTTCATATGGTATAAATTGTTCTTACTTGTTTAGATTAATGTTTGGAGTTAATACATTGTGGATTTGAGATTTATTGGTAAATTTTTGTAATATTTAGAAATCCACATGGCTCCTAGATTGAGTAAGGGGAAGTGAAAATTTGATTGGGATGATGAAAAATTTGTTAATATTAAAGCTCAGTTTCGTTTCAACTCTAAATTACAAAATAAGAAGTGTATTCAGGATCGAGAGTTTGAGAATCCAGGGGGATCTGTGGAACAATTGATTTCTGAGCGTTTCTGTTACTTTTCTGCTAATGTTGTTTTGGGAGTAGTACAAGAATTTTATGCTAACGTGCTCTAGTCCGAGACCGAATATGTGCTAGTCTAAGGAAAACTAGTTGAGTTCACCCCACAACGTATCAATGCATTTTATCAAATTCGGGAACCTTTCGTTTGAGAATTTGTAAATTTTGATACTAGTGAGGGGAATTTGATGAATGTAATCACGTATCTGACTGATGGAAGAGGGGAGTAGAAGATGAATCAGAGACAGATGATTAACTTCCCTGCTTCTAATTTGAATGTTGCGGCATTATTTCATTTCTGCAAGACTATTACCTTCTTATCATCACAGTGAAGTTACTAGGGAACGAGCTATGTTGAATTATTGTATCAAGAATATGAAGAAGATTAATATTGGAGCCATTATTTTTAAGAGCATTAACTCCATTGCCAAAGGAGAAACCACTGGTGGATTAGGACATCCTGCCCTGATTCATGCACTTTGCATTCAGTCTGGAGTGGAGTATAATAGTTATGAGGAAGTGGCAATACCTTTGAGGTCGATTACAAAGACTATTATCCGTACTTATGAAGCTCATGTGGGTGCAAGAGAGGAGAGTAGGAGTACTGATATTCCTACTATGAGCTATGATGTTCTATCTACTTCTGAGCCCCCGACACTATCTGATATCATGCAGCATTTGAGATTGCAGAGTGATAGTATGGATAGGATGCATTATAGGATGGATGTATTTGACGCCCGGAGTGATGTGAATGAAGACTATTTACAGAGAAGAGTTGAGTTTGATATGGCTTATTATGATGCTCAGGTCAAATTTATAAGAGGGTAATCCGATGTGACATTTCCTAGTTGTCCTAGTTATACACCGTGCAGGCCAGGACCTTCTGACACTGCTGATGACCCTGCTGCTGATCCTGGTGATGGAGATTGGTAAATAGTTTGTTTGTTTTATTTTTTTTGTTTTTAGTCTGTTGTGATGTATTGATGTGATGTAGTGGATACTTACTTTTTATGTAATGTGTAATCCTGTGTTGTACTGTGTGATGTAGTGTCATTTACTTTTCATGTTGAACTGGTAGTTGTAATGTTATGTAGTGTGATAGTTTGCTTCATGTTATAGTGTTATGTTGGATATATAGTTGTTTAATGTTAATTTCTCTTTACCCATGAAAATATTTAAATTATTATATCATTGCTACTAACTGTTTCAAGCTTGCTAGCTGTAGATTTTGATTAATACCAGATAGATTATGAAGATTTCAAGATCCCAGCACAGAAAGGTTAGTTTTCTTTTACTCTCAACTATTTCAAATTTATTGAAAAATGTAAGTTTGGGGGAGGATAGAGAAATGCTAAACTTTTATTTGTTCTTAATTATTATATTTTAAAAAATTATTATCATAACTTTTGGCATTTGAACTTCATTATAAGATAACTAAAACTTTTCATTTCAGTTGAATATTATGGAAGGAAAGGATGAAAATTTTTTTTAGTGATAAAGGTTAATTTTGTAGAAGTAAGATATTTTGTATGAAAGGATTTGATTATAATCAACTATTTAAAGTAAAGAAAACTGTATTTTAGAAATTTTAAGGGATTTAAAGTATTATGTGTTAAGAAGAGATTGTAACTTTATGATGAATAATAAAGCTTGTATTTAACTATAAAGTAAAGAGGTGACTTAAGTTTGAACTTTATAAAGATGAGAGTGAAGTTCAAAATCATTAAAGGATATCCAGATATAGTAATCCTCAGAAAAAAAAAGAGAAAAAGAGAAGAAAAGAAAAATATTTATGAGGAGAAGCTTGAGGAGATGCCTAATAAAAAATTGGCTTCACTTGAATCACTTTAAAGTACTAGCCTACATTCTAATAAAGTTTACATGAAATCCTTTTTCACAAAGTCTTTTAAAGTACTCTTAATGTAACAAATTATAGTTCATCTTGAAATAAATAGAAGACTAGAATTTTTAGACTTAAATACTGAATATTCTTATACCGTAATGTCGACTCGAGTTGCTAAATTTTTTTCTGAAAATCTAACCACTATATTCTTTTGGATGAAAATTTTAGTCTCTTACAATTGAAAAATACATTGCCTAGAGTTATATTTTATGTAGTAAAAAGATTACTTGAGGACAAGTAATAGTTTAAGTTTGGGGGATTTTGATGCACCAAAAATATATACTCTTTTAGCTATATATTTTTACCTATTTTTTGTGATATTGCACTTTAAAAGAAGGTATTTTTCATGATTTGTTGCAGGTATGATGATTTTAGATGATTGGAGCGAAAAGATGCAAAAAGGAATTAATTTTGAGCAAAATAGAGCAATTTGGAGGAAAACAGTTTTGGCGCCGCCAGCTCCCTACTCCAGAGAGTTCGAATTTATTGGCATAATAGGGCACCGCCGGCACCACTATCGGGCGCCGCCGATGCTCTATGTCGGTTGACTTTGAATTCAAAAGTTTTGGCAGATTTTTGAAGAGGTGCTTGAAGAAACTCTTGGAGAATTCATTCCTAACATTAAATTAAGTGTCCAAGACGAAAATAGAGAGGAGGAGGAGGAGAAGAGAATTGCTGTAGAGAGTGTGAGGAAGTGTAAGAGAGAGTTAAGGTTTGTGATTTTATGAGAGATTTTTCTCTAAGGAGGGGAGAAGAGGGAGTAAAGTGAGAGAGTGCTTGTTCATCTTTGTTCCAAAGGGAGAAATCAAGTGTTGCAAGGAAGAGAAAAGGAATCAAGGGAACTTTGAAGCATTTGCTTGGGGAAGAGAAAGAGATAAGTTGTATTTACTTTTGTGGTTTGTATGACTCTTCTTTTATATATAAAATCCCTGTGTTTTTATATCTTCTCCATGAATTGTGAGTAGTTTCCCTTGCCTTTCTTCTTGCATGAAGTAGTGATGATGTGATGATGTGGAATTGATGTACCCTTAATGTATTATAAAGTTGTGATGTTTCTTTCATTTAGAACTTAATTTACTTTTCAATCCGGCCAATTGAATTGTTAAAACATGTTGAGGAATATTAATTCCAAAAGAATTGAATATTCTACAACAAGAATGAAGAAATCATTTAAATCCGTGAATGAATTGCGTAGTTCATGGGGATTAAGTGCAAATAAATAGGTACATGAGTTTTGATGGACTTCAATTTGGAGGTTATTTGGTGATAGAATGGGATCCCCAATTTGATCTTAAGATTGGTAACTAAAGCCTATGGTTAGCCTTCGGGTGAAGGGTAGGTGGGAGCTCTGTAGTGAGAGCCGGTATCCTCCTAGCCTAGCCTTAGACTTAGTGACTAAACTTAAGATATGACAATGTTCTTTACATGCTTAGAAGAGGGTGTAATCTTTTAAGAGTAAAGAATCAAATATGCTCCTATTTGACACAATACAGATAATTAACATTCTTCATCATCCACACATCATGATCTTTATGCAGGAAGAAAGACACTTTTTCATATAAAAGTATCTTATAAATCACATAAGTTAGTGCGTGTGTTTGTTAATAGTTTAGTACGTAGAAGTAATTATAGTAATTTTATTATTGAACTTTGCATTAAATAGTTGTAGTACACTTAAGTAATTATTACATTTGGTGTTGGATTTTAGTGCTATATTATCTGATTTAAAGAACGTTCACCTCCCTGTAGGATCGATAACCAAAACTCCATTAAAGCCCTGTATTACTTGATATGATATGTATACTTGCGTTGAAAGTGTGAATTTATTAAACCATTATAAATATATAAATTTAAATTCATAAAGTTCTGCATTTTCAGGTATATAAAGTTGCCGCATCTGTGTGCTGCAAGAAAGTCTACTAGGACTTGTCCCTTCACGGCACAAAGAGGAACGAAAGTTATATCGAATTACAATAGTATCATTGACCACCTGGAAAGTCTACCGAAAGCATCAGCTGGGTCATCAAATATTGCAATGGATTAAACTTCAAGATAAGGTTGACCTTATGAGAGAGCATTTAATGCCTAAGCTTTTGGGCTGCAAAGACCAGGGCCAAACAATTCTTCTCAATAGGACGATACTTTACTTCCGTCGGAATTAGACGATGACTTAAGTAGTAGAGAGCGTTTTCCTTACCCTCGTCATTGACCTGGGCTATCAGGGCTCTAAGGGAGTCGTTTAAAGCAGCAGTATAAAGTATCAACAGTCTACCCAAGACTGGAGCTGCTAAGAGAGGAGGTGTCATTAGATATCGTTTAATGTCATCGAAGGCATGTTGACATTTGGATTCACAAGTAAACTTGGCATCCTTCTTAACCAAAGCAGAAAAAGGCTGACAACTTCCTGAAAAATTCGAAATAAAGCGTCGAAGATATGCCAACTTCCCTTGAAATGATCATAGTTATTTTAAGGTTTTGGGAGGCGGCATTTCTAAGATGGCTTTAATCTTCTCTGGATCGATTTCAATTCCACGATGTCAGACAACAAATCCTAAGAATTTCCCGGAGGTGACGCCGAAGGCGCATTTCAGGGGATTCATCTTAAGGTTAAATTGTCTTAATCGCTCAAAAACAATTCTCAAATCATACGATTGATCTTCCTTCAGTTTGCTTTTGATGACCACATCATCCACATAGCACTCGACTTGGTTGTGAATGAGATCATCAAAATTCCTTGTCATCGCTCTTTGTTATGTTGCTCCTGCATTCTTCAATCCGAAAGGCATCACTGTGTAGCAGTATACTCCGATTGGCGTTCTGAAGGCTGTGAGCTTTTCATCTTCTGGTGCCATTTTTATCTGGTTGTATCCTGATGATCCATCCATGAAGAGAAGATCTCGTGTGTCGAAGCGATGTCGATCATCAATTCTAGAATTGGTTGCGGGAATTCTTCCTTTGGGCATGCTTTGTTTAAGTCCCTAAAATCCACGCAGATTCTGATCTGACCATTCTTCTTTCTGACTGGTACCCCGTTGGCTAACCAAGTCTGGTATTGTTCTTCACGAAAAAATTTAGCATCGATTAGCTTCTTAACTTCAGCTATAACTTGTTGTTTGATTTCTTGACGCATTCTTCTTGGAGCTTGTCTGACTGGAACGGCAGTGGGATCTACTCCTAGCCTATGAACTACAACTTCTAGAGCTAATCCCGGCATTTCATCGTAACTCCAAGCAAAACAGTCCTTGAATTTCATTAATAGCTTGATCATATTTTCAGAGTCTTCTTTGTTGAGTAAGGAGCTAACAAAGGCCGGCCTAGGTTCTTCGCTAGTACCTAAGTTAACTTCCATTAACTCATCTATTGTAGATTTAACTTCTTCATCAAATTTTGGCAAAGCATCTCCGATTGGTAGATTCTCGAGATCATCTGAAGCTTCCAGGCAATCTTCATTAGGCTCGCAAGTGACAACCAAGCAAATTTCTGAATCATCAGCTGGCCCTACCATGCCGAATCCAAGACCATGTTTTGAGTTAGGAGGTCGGCTGGCATTACTCCATAACTTTTCAAAGAGTTGTGATTTATCTTTTGAACACTGCTTAGGTAAGACACCACGTTGCATCAAATTTTGAACACAGGCAGAATACCACTCAAAAGGCAATTCTATTAATTCAGATGAAGCAACATCTTCAAATTTTACATCATTTTCAGTTTTGGAAGAAGAAGCACCACAGTAAAATTTAATTGGCTTACGACCTCCACCATGTACTTCCTTGACCACCATACCCTTAATCTTACTAGGATAGATCGGGGTTAGGGTCATAGTATGTACATAATGGTTTATCTTGTCGTACATTGCTTTATATTGTTCATTCTTTTCATCTTCTAATGAGATCTTGAACTGAGGTTTCTTCTGACTTATTGTTGCTGCTTCTTTCTTGATTTCTTCTTCTTCTTCTTCGGAATTGTCTTCCCAATCAACTTTAATAACCAGATTTCTTCGTTCAACTATTCCACTGTTTCTACCTCGACCACGTCTCGACCTCGGATGCGAGCTCTAGAGAAACCTTCACCATCTCATCGTCAGGTAGTGGTGAGTAATTGTTGAACTAGAATTTCAGGTTCTTCGTCATCTTGAGTTTCTTTTACTTCATTTGGCATAGCATTTTTGGAGAAAATTGTCTTCTTCAGAGGTGTGTAGTAGGTAGCATCTTTGTGTATTCCAATTTCGTGCTCGGAAAACTGTTGCAAGTCACCTTTGATGCATTGTTCTTGTCCTCCTTCATAATACTTTATACATTGGTGTAGATACGACGGTACCATCCGATTTTCATGGATCCATGGTCGGCCCATTAGAGCGTTGAATGATGTTTCAGAGTCAATTATGTAGAATTTTTGCGGCTGTCCTTGCTAAGTCACCGATCTTCATTGACAGTGTTATTGATCCAAGAGCTCTTTCCCTTTTCTGATTGAAGCCTCTTAGTATCATTTTATCTGCTTGAAGCTCGTGGGCATCAATTTCCAAGTAGGCTAACTTTCGAAGGTTCATTATATTGATTGATGATCCCGGATCAACTAACACCCTAGAGAGCGTGAACTTTCCGATAGTGACTGAAATGTACAAGGGTCGATTATGATCGGCGGACCCAAGTAGCAAGTCACTATCTGTGAAAGTAACACCAAATTGTTCTCTTAACAAGCGAACCTCATCTAAGGAGTTGTCGGCCATTTCAGCTAAGCAAATCCCTAGATCAAGTAAGGTCTTGATCAGAGTTTCTCTCATCTCCTTGAAAGGATTAAAGCATCGTAGATTCTCAGTTTGGTGGGCAACTTCTGAAGGTGGGCTAACACATTATATTCCACTTTATTGTCTGGTCTTTCAACTTCTTCCCCAACGGGCAACTCTTCTGCTGGGGTTGGCTCTTCCTGAGTGACCACCTGCTTTCCTTTATCTTTCGGACCCATTCTCGGGGGTAGAACCTTTCCACTTCTGAGGTTGACCTCTGTTATCTCTTCCTCTGAGTTTGATTCTGGATTAGCGGACGTTTCCTCTTTCTGAAACGGAGCAGCGGATTCTTCTAGAGTCACTTCGGTATCTCAGAACTCTAGCTCAATCGCGATAAGAGATCCTTGGAATTCAGAGATGGGTTCATCATCTTCCAGACCATCACAATCGCTACAGTCAAGGTTTTGTATGATTTGAGAATCATCATTCGTTTCGAAATTAATTTTCGGATTAGGTCGGTTATCGTTAGTTACGTAATCGTTAGAAACAGTCAAAACGTAACTAACTCCATAACTCTTATTATTATAAGATCCTACCGAGGCGAGCAAATAATCATACAGAGTCAGAGGTTCGAGGGATTTCTCCCCCGAATCATAAATAACCATCCTAGGAAAAGCAGCCCCTAGTCTACCCTTCAGAGCATCGATCTTCTTTTCTTCTGAATTCTTCACCTCCTTCTGGGGCGGTTCCTCGATTGCAATTGATAGTGCCTGCTGGACAGGTTTCGGACTTTGAATTGAAGCATTCACCGAAGTAGTTTGAATTCGATCCAAAATTTTCTTTGAAGACTTCGTCCAAACAGTACTCCATTGATCCACTTTAAAAAGTACCTATTTTTAGTGTGCATTTCATGCTAACTTTATGCACATTTTTAAAGATATTAAACTTTAAAGGAAGGAATTTTGCATATTTTTGTCTTCAAGTATAAAAATATGATTTTAGAAAAATGAAGCAAAAACTATGCAATTTTGAGCCAAAAACGAGCAAAAAGAAGAAAATTCTAACTTAGTACATATCGATATGTCTTTCTATGCTTAATATCTTTTATATTTATCACATGTTTTTAAATGAAATTATACTTTTGAGAAAGGTTATTTTTATGTATATCTTATAGGTAAAGATGTTAGGAACGCAACGGAACTGAAATGGGGCGAAACGGAGTTGAAACGGAGCCAAACGGAGCAAAACAGTGGAGCTGCGCACAAGGCGGCGCCTAGGCGGCAAACCCGGGGCCCAGGCGCTAGTGACGATGAGAAAACGATGCCTAAGCACCAGAATCATGGCCTAGGCACCAGAATCATCCAGAAACGGTTATTGGATGGATTTTTGATGACTTTGGGAGTTATTTTGACGATGTTAAGTAGTTTCTAGACCTTCTAGAAGACTGAATTTAGACACGTTGGAGCGGTTTAAATCACGAAGAGGTGCGAACCAAAGTGAAGGGGTGTGACTGTTTTGGGCGCGAAGTGTGGCACCTAGAAATAATTCTAGGCGCTAGAATTGTTTTTAAAAGATTCAATGTATTTAGACCGAATTTTGAAGAGGTGCCTAAAGCAACCCTTTGTCATTTTAAAAGCTCTATAAATAGGGACCAATTCTACAACAAGGGGGTGTCTCTTCTTTTTGCTTCTCTCTTCGCTCTCTCTCTCTCTCTCTCTCTCTCTCTCTTCCCCCTTAGTCATTTTAGAGTAATGAAGATGTAGATTTCTACATCTTATGGAGAGATTGGTGAGGGATTTTGAGATATTTATATAAGGGATGTACGAGCGGCGCATGGATCGATGGGAGACTTTGGCGGAGAGATCTTCTTCTTTCCTTCAGAGGGAATAAGCTAAGTATTGTGTTCTTCATTCTCTTGTAATTTTTGTAAATACTTTCTAGTGGATTTTCTTTGTTTTAAACTAAGTTTTCTGTCGTGATTTATCCATGTTTTGTAAGTGATTTTCTTTACTCTTTCTTTTAATATGAAGTAGTGGCATGTGTAGGAAAATCATTTTTATGATAGAATTAACTATTAAATGCTTCTAGGTGACAGAGAGTTGCATAAATATAAAAGAATACTAATGAAATAAGTTCCTTGTTGGCACTTAGATTATTACATAATTCTATCAACCCTTTTACTTCTTATGTCATTATTTTCATTTACTTTTATTTTGTAATGAAATAGATGCATGTTTAGGAATTAAGATTTGATTAGATATTCTCTTATTAAATTATGGTGATGATATTCATACCGGATCTTCATTTACTTTACAAATTGATCACTTGTATTGTTAAAACCTATTGAAGAATTCTGAGACCTATCCGGAGATAAGTTCTTAACTAGTAGATATCACATGAATCCTTGGGTAATCAAAGGCTATATGCGGGTTATTCATGGTGAAGTGCAAATAAATAGGGAGATATTGTTTATTGGGCGCATAATTGATTAGTTTTTAGAGTGACAGACTAAATTCTAATAATTTGGTCTATAGAAAGGGAACGGGTCACTGGTAGGGCCGACCATAGCCACTCTTGGACATCTAGTAGTGTGAGCCTAGATTAACCCATTCTACTAATAAAACATCCTGGATCGATCTATAGATTAGCCAATGTTCTTTATGCCTGGACCAAAGGGTAATGAATATGATTTCTTCTATTTGGCACTACTACATAAAATTCTAAGCATCTCTTTTCTACACATTATCTATGTAATTGCAAGAGAAAGGTAGTCTTTAACATCTCAAAATTCTCTTAACCAATTTATCCATAAGTTATCTTTTTATTTACAAACTTTATTTAGGATTAGTTATTAGAAAACCCATTTTGTTCAACATTCCAAATTTAGGCCTTATAGAAATAGACTGGAATTAGCCTAAAGAATTTCTTACCTCGCTTCTCTGTGGGATCGATACTGGGGTTATAAAAGAAAACCCTATATTACTTAAAATGATATATATACTTGCGTAGTACCCTTAGTGTGTAAAATATTTTCTAAAATTTTATAACAATTTAATTATATACACTAGCCGCTATTTATAAATTAGGTCAAGTTTTTGGCCATCTTTTGGAAGCAAAAATTACTGCGTTATTACGGGTCGGGTCATCCATCCATTGTTGGTTGTGTACGGGTCATCCGGAACAATAGGATCTGCCGAAATAACATTAACAGAACCTCTGAGCCAGTTCTTGAAAGTGAAGTAGTCCTCGATCTTGTGTCCGATCATCCGGTGGTAAGGGCAGTACAACGGGTGATCTTTCTTATCAACTTCTTCCGGCCTCCTGGGCTCTGGCAATTGGAATCCGTCCTTCTTGATCAGACTACGGAACATCTTGCCAACTGCTTCATTCTTGAAAGGGTACTCCTTCTTCAGAAGTTCTGCCAGGCTGTTGTTGACCTCATTTTTGATGAGGTCTTCCCTTCTTCTTTTTTAGTGCTTAGGATCTAGCCTTAGGCTTTTCCTTTGACTATCTTAGAGGACTAGAATTGGGACCCACCTTCTAGAAATTCCAAACATTTCTAAACTCCCCGCAAACTCCACAAACTCGACCATAGACCCCTAATCACCTAGAGGGTTGAAATCAAATGTGGAAGTTTAAAGGATGAGTTCCTATAGGACTCTTCGGCCTTAGGACTACCCCCGGCGGCCTCGGTCCGATGAGGGGCCGACTTACACACACTACACTTATACACTACACTTACACACTACATTTCCACACACTTCCTAAAACCACACCCATACCCAACTCGACCTCCCGACTCATGTAGGTGATTCACATGGATGGTCCTTAACCCCTAAGCCCTTGGCTAAGAGGGTTAGGAACAACATAGTGGATGCCTCAAATGAGTCCTCTCATGGCTCATATGGGCTTGAAATGACTTCATGGCTCAACCAAAATGACTTATTTCCACTTACATCCACCCAATCTTCAATTTCCCAAATTTTCAATTTTTGACCCCCGGGACCCTACACCTACTAAACCTACCCAAAACCTCGAAATTACCCAAATTTTTGCAAAATTTCCAAATTACCTAAAATTCTTTAAAATTATTCCCAAACATTTCTACACCACTCAAATTGACCGTCTATATCCAAAAATACCAAAAATTCCAAGAAAACCTCCCAATACCCTCCAAATACCCAAAATACCCTTCTTGACCCAAAAATCCAAAAATTCAGAAAATTCCCAGAAAATTCCAGAAAATCCTAAATATTTCCAATTTCATTTTGTCCAACTACACCATGGGCCAATTTTGTCAATTTACCCTACTTTTGTCAAAACCCCCAAATCGACCCATTTTAACCCAAAGTGAACCCAATGTTAAACCAAACCTATCCAATTGACCCCAATTTTGGTCCAATTCAAATTCTAAACTTCAATTCAACATTCCCAATACCAATTTAGACCAAATCCAAGTCCAATTTGATTGACATTTGGATCCAATCTCACTTTTGGCCTTAAAGCCCAAATTTGGACCCATGACCCAAACTTAACCCAAACTCACCCAATTCAACTCCAATTAACCTCAAATCTTTTCTAAATCTTCCTTAACATTCCCACAAACAAAACCCTAACATGATTTGCCCAAAATTTAGACCCAAACCCTACTCAAACTCAACCCAAGGTTAAAAGGCCCATTTTTGACCTAAGCCCAAACCTAACCCAAATTCAACCCAATTCAAATCCAAATCACCCCCAATTTTTTTCAAATCACTCATGACACATCTATGAGCTAAACCCAACAATTATTTGGCTCAACCTCTTTACAAAATTCCCATCCATAAATTCATTTTTAAACTTAAGGGCCCATTCCTTAAACCACTTTAAAAGCCCATTTCCTTCAAAATTCAAAAGCCCAAATCTACTCTAAAGCCCACATGACATCTCCATTTGTCATCCATTTAATTAAATCCATTACCTAAGTCCTAAAATCATCATTGAATTATTCTAAATGAAGCTTCATCCAAATTCCCATTAAATTACCAAAAATTTCTTAAAACCCATTTTTATGAAATTGACTCAACTTTCCCCAAGCCAAAGACAAGCCATGCAAGCCATTGACAAGCCACATGAAGCCATGGGAGGCTTGACATGTGACCATGCCATTAATGGTAAAAGGAGGGGCTCCTTTCCTAATCTTTCATTAAGCCTTTTTTACCTTAAGCATGTCACACACTAAACCATGTTTAGCCACCTCATCATGGATAGAGACCACACCACTCTCTCTGGCCGACCCAACCGATCCTCTCAGCCCAAAATCAGTGCCATGGGGAGGTGAACCAAGCTCAAAAGGTGGGTTGACCCATTTGGACCCAAAATAGGCTCATCCCCCATTCCATTTCAATCCAACTCCTTTACACATGGCATTTGCCAATCGCCTACACTAAACCCCAGCCCCGACCCACCCGACCAAGATGGTGACCATCGCTCGGCCGGCCGGCCACCGAGCCGCCGGAAAACACCATGGCCGAGAGTTCACATGTGAGCCAACATTGAAATTCTCACTTGCCGAGCCGCCCCATCCCCAGCTGGCTACCATGGCCGATCTTCTCCTCACCGTAGCAAACTCGATCCCAAGCCCTAACTCCCCCTGGGAGGCCTTCCACCCTCTCCTATTTAAACCCCTCACCCTCTCGGCCAAGGAAGAGCAAAACAAAAAAACCTTGCCAAAACTCTGCCAAAATTGTTCCAGACCCTTCTCCACTCTTAGAGCATTTGATCCCCAGTGAGATCCCCCTGCCATTTCTCCTCTGTAAGCTCAATTTCAGAGTTGAAATTCCACCCAAAACCAGGACACTTCTCCACAGAGGAGCCAATTCCCAAATCGATTGGCTCTACACCTTCACTCGCACCAAGGGAAGGTGTCCACCATCAAAAGCCCCATCTCCAGAGCCACCCGAGCTTGCTCCAGCTCTCCAAGCTTTGTGATCGGGCTCGGTCGAAATCATATCCAGTACAATTCCCTGCACCAGAGACTTCATCCGGAGCTTGCACGGACCCAATCGAAGGTGCAACAACTCTCGTATCGAAGCCACACTTCTCCGAGCTAAGGTATGAGTTAACTCTCCATCCCGAGCTTCCGGAGATTCTCCATTTCAAATGCCTTAGTTTCAATGCATGTTAGCCGTATAGATGTGTTCGTCTCTTCAAGACGAATCCATAGAGTATAAGAACGTAAAAATCCATCGAGAATCGAGCGAGATCTAGTGGATTTAGTGTGGACGGCTCTCGGCGAGAACACTCGGGGACGATGAACGGATGCCGTCCATTCAATACACGCGCGGACGAGCGGCTCGGATGGCGTCGGACCGAGAAACGGTGCGAGAACCGCGGGGCCCGGGCCGCCGACTCGGATGGCGGCGCCCAATCACAGCCGCGACACGTACCCCTTCGGAGCCGCCGATGTTTCACTGGCGCCGCGTGGATAAGTAGATAATTAGGGTATTTAATGTATTTATTAAATATCGAAACTTCAAAAATCCATATCTTTGTGTAGAAAAATCACAAAAATAAAATAAAAATACCCTCTCGCTCAGCTGAACGGAGGAGAATAATGTGGAAAAGAAATCATTTAATTTCATCAAGTATTTTATTTTTTATAATTTATTTACTCTCTGCATACATTTAATTCTCCATGCATGTATACAATTCACCATGGCATGAGACCATAGGGCTTTGAAGCCTCCGAACTCGGGAACATTCCCCGAATTTTCCAAGGTCGAGGCCATCTCCGTGAAAAGTTATTTATTTTTCAAATGCATGTTGTCTGTTTTGAGTATTTTAATTCCAAAAATTAGCATGTTGTGAAATAAATTCTAGGAAAATTTGGTGATGTTCCTTATGACCGGAGAACCCTAGGAAAAATAGATTTTGGCTTAGTTCATTCGTAACAACTCTAATCGGCTTAAACACCCAAAATAGGTCTTTAATTAATTAGAGTTAACCAAACATCAAATTGACTTGAAATCAATTCTCCACTGACCTTTAGGATCAGAGGAATCCACCATAAAAATTTGAGGTCAATTGGACTTGGTTAGCCCCACTAATTGGGTTGATTAAGTCACTTAGCCATTTTAAACTTTAAAAATTCATAACTTTTAAAATACTATTCAAAAATTCACCAAATTGGTTTTGGAGCCTCTCTGATATCAGGGGAACCCAAGAAAATTAAAATTTCAATTTTCTAAAAAGTTGATTTTTAATAATATTTTAATATCTTTAATAATTAAAAAATAATAAAAATCACAAAAATAATAAAATTCACCAAAATGTCACATTTTGAATTCTAATCACTTAGGAACAAATCCCACATTTTTCCTAGGTCTATTTAGTGAGATATTGAATTTTAAAACCCTAGGGTAATTTTAAAATTAAAAAAAATGTATTTTCTAGCATTTTCACTAAAATAATTATAATAAATCATAGAAAAATCAGAAAATTGCAAAATTTGTTTCTCTGGTTTCCTTGATATCAGAGAGATTTTTGAAAAATATAAAATCCATTTTTCAACATTTGTTTTATTTTTAAATTAATTAACACTCCAAAACTTAAAATAATTATAATAAAAATAATATAATTCAAAAAATCACCAAAATTGGTCCAAGTGCTTCTCTGGTCATTAGGAATGTCCCCTAATTTTCTTAAGGACAGAAACTTTCCTTTGGTCATGTTATCAAATTTTCCTTGAAAATCTCCATTTTCCACCAAAAATAATTATATAAATAAATTAAATACAAAAAATCACATTTTCTCCTCTCATGTCTTTATTGACATATGAGTGAAGTCACATAAAAATTTCAAATTCATTTAAGTTCAATTTAGTGAGTTATGAAATTATTAAGCTTAAGGGGTAAAATGGTAATTAAACTTTTAACCCTTAATTAAAACTTTAGGTTTAACAAAAAATCAACAAGTAAAATATTTGATCTTAATCTGATTTGGATGATTGAAATTTAAATAATTAAAGGGTAGAAACCCATTAAATAATTTTAAAATGATTAAACTTTAATTGAATAATAGATTAAATTTGGAAGAATAATAAAATCGGAATTATTAAAATAAGGGATATTTATTAGGAAGAGATTTATTCTTTAATTTAAAAATCCCTAAATTAATCATCTCATTAATGTTCAACTTTTAATTAAAATGATAATTCAAATTCAAAATATTAAAAGACTTAATTAAATTATTAAACTCTTTTGAAATTTCAATTAAAATTAAAAAAAATAAAGTAAATTAAAGATAAATTAAATTAAAATTAAATTAAATTTAATAATTAAATTAAATTAAGACAAATTAAATTAAATTAAATTAAATTAAAATTAAATCAAATTAAATTAAATAATTAAATTAAATTAAATTAAATAATTAAATTAAATTAAATTAAATAATTAAATTAAATTAAATTAAATTAAATAATTAAATTAAATTAAATTAAATTAAATTAAATAATTAAATTAAATTAAATCAAATCAAATTAATTAAACACCAAATCAAATTAAATTAACTATGTTAAATTAAATTAAAACTCAATTAAATTAAGTCAATTAAATATAACATCACCTAAGACATAAGGAATTCAAAATAAATGAAAAATAACTTCAACACTATTCCAAATTTAAGCCCATTAATGGAATTAAGCTAAATCACAAACCATTTCAATACCAATTTACCCTCAAAAGCTTTAGTTATCATAACTCCTAAACGGAACATTAAATGAAATGTTACTTCACCTATAGGATATTCAAATGTCCTAGTTCACTCGAGCAAGTTAACAAAAACTTCAAATTCTTGGACGATTAATTCATTTGTATAATTAAATTCATTCGGACTTAAAACAATCCTAGAAATATCAAAAGATGTTTAAGATTCTTCTTAAGCACTTCCTCAATATGATAGGATATTCATAAGAACAATCGGACTTAATTGTCCTTCGATGAAGAAAATCGTCCTCAAACAAAAAACACAAAGAACCTAGACGTCATAGGAGTCGACTAGCCATAGATTGGGAATTTGGTAGAAAACCATAACCCTTCCCTTAGCTTTACCTAGGAACTTGCTTAAATATTCTAATTGTGTTTTAAGTGTAGCTTCGGGATGACGGGAAGACCCTCCAGTGACGCTTTTATTTTATCTGCAATTTACTTTCTTGCAATTTACTTCCCCGCAATTTACTTTATCGCAGTATGCACTTTACTTTCTCGCATGATAAAACAACTCGTTGCATGAAAACCCACACCTTTAGGATAGTCCCTAAAACCGAAACCAAATTAAGTTAAAAGTCATCGCAAGATAAAATTCACCGCCACAACATTTCAAAATATAAAACAACTCAAAATTTAATCACAAACAGTAACACAAAACTACAATTACAACTAAATTAAAACGTCCCGTTGGATGATCGGAATACCTCTGATGATGTAACCTACGTGTTGCTAACGGGATTTCCCACGGTCTAAATGAAAGTGTGGAACTCATTCAATCGAGTTTAGCAAATTCATCCGGACTAAGTGAATCCGATAAAAATAATGATGCCTAAGGATGGAACCGCGGGATCTTAACCGTGTCGTTATAATCAACTTTAAGATTTGTTTTAATCAAAATACAAAACACTTGGAAATTAAGACCTCTCTAAACCAGAACACTTTTCTCATCCCCCGATTTATGATTTCTAAAACTAAACCTCTCGCAACAACAAGGAGCTTGAAGCATGGTGGGCAAAGACGGCCATCGTCATCAACAAAACTCGAACCTACTTCAAGAAAACCTTCTTAGAATTAAACAACAAAGCCATAGGACTTCGAGGTAGCTTGCCTAGTGCAACATAAATCCTCAACTCTTCGTTAGGCACTTGCATAATCACTTTATGCAAATTAAGCCCTAACCGGTCTTAGGATTCCGAGGTAGTCGTCCGATACGACAATAAACCCTCACATCTTCTAGTGCTATTTGTTTCGATTTTATCATACAAATATAAGCCCTAATTAATTAAAATTGGCAAGATCAAAACATTTAAATAAGTGTTAGGACTTTCCTAAACTCAAGCCAAACGATAGGATAGTCGGGAAATTATCGAAGTTCACTTCGAATCAGTGATTTCTCCTACCTTTCTTCCTTTGGATTCACAAAACAAAATGTTCCAAAATTCGATCCATTCCCTATCGAAATTCCAAAATTCAATCTTCGAAAACCTTAAACTTCGAAATTCTCGAAAGCAGAGTTATTGATTATTATCGAGAGTTTTCTTAGGTGATTCCCGTCACTTAAGATGTAATTAACTATATGGGCTTGCCCTTATAGGAATTTTAAAGAACCTGTGTAATATAAACCCCGTTTAATACTTTCATATTAAGCAGTGGAATTTGTCGGCTTATAAAATTGGTTCGCGTACCAAACGGATGTCACAAAACTTCTGGTTTATTTGATCGAGCCCCACCATCAAGCAGTGTGTCTATCCTTAGGGATAGATACACGGCTTGTGGTGCGGTGCTCGTTTATATAAACTATTTGGAATGCGAGATCGGTTTAATCTCATATCTTAAAACTTTCAAATTTAAAAATTATTTTCAAAGCCAAATACTACTTTCTAAATTATATATATATATTTAAATCAAATTTAAAATTTAAATTCGCCGACAACTTCTGTTAGGCGACCCCCTTTTCAAAATAAAACACACAACCTAAAAATAAGCCGTACAATTTCTGGCGACTCCGCTGGGGAATATTCCTCTCTCCATTATAATCAAATAATTCTGCTTTCAAAAATCGGTAGTGTATCCATGTCCCTAATGGATCAAATTACCCTTCTTTCCGTTGGAATACTATGTTCATTTCTACCTCGAACAAGTATAGCCAACATTCTCTTGGATTTAGGAGCCACTGTTTAGACACCCCTAAACAGAGAGGTTCCGAGATCCTTTTACCTCATTTCCGAGGAGGGGTGGACTCCCGATAGGTGTTAGTTTAGGAATGATCCTTCGAGTCGGGAAGTCTTGCTTAAGACTTTCTTTTCCTTTCTGAATTGGATTCCTTACCTTCTCTACACCTTTGAACATTCCGTTCTGAATAAACAAACTCTCTAATAAGTGATTCTTTTAACAAATGATTCTTTTTTATAAATACATGAACAAAGAATGAGTTCGGACTCTTTTCAATTCCTTTCTTTTCGTCCTAAAGAAAAGAAGCATAACTTGGGACTGACAACTCGAATCTACCTCGCGTAAATGGAAGCCCCGAAACCGATTTTCTCCTTCACCAACGGACTCGGACTTCGCCGTCTATAAGGATGAGCCGCCCGACAATGGGGTCATCCGATTCGGACGAGGATTTGAAAACACGAACGTCAAGGTCACCGACGTCTCCCTTTCGCACCGACAAACAAGGTATCCGGCCGAGGAACCACCGGCTCGAGTTCAACCTCAGGTCGACCCAAGAGTTTCCTCCCCGCAAAGGGTCCCGACTAGGAGGAGTACCGCCGTCCGCAGGAGGACCGTTCTCACTACCCCCACCGGTCTAGTTGTTTCTCGCACCTACCCCGACTTCCGCCAAATCAAAGGGAAAGAAATCCGTAACTATGGTAAACCCGTTACCGCGGAGGGTACGGATCTTCCCGTAAGACCTTCTCGTCTTCGAAATCGGGTCCAGCTCGAAGATTCCGTCGCCGACAAAGACCCAAAGAAGAAATAGAAATAGAAGGATCGCCGGGGAAGCCGTAGCCGCCGAGATCGCCTTCCCGAGGAAATTCCGTAGTTGCCGTAATATACACCGTTACTGAATATACACCACCGCCCGACTATATACCACTTTTGGGAGGAAGCGGGTTCCATCCCCTCTCCGCCGCAGAGGATGAGGAGAATGTTCGAAAGATTGCCGCCACATTACCACGTACCCGCATACTACAACGATAACCGCAAGAAAAGAACTAGAACTACGCCGTTTGCTCGACCGCAAACTTTGGTGAAAAGCTAGCAAGGAAGGAAAACTCGCCCCGTGTCGGAAATTCTACGAAGGATAGGGCGGGTGCCGGTCAAATCCCGTCTCGGGCCTCGAGTAGAACCCGCCGTCATGATAGAAAAGCCAAGCAAGAGAACGAAGGCTAGCCCGCCCGTCGTAGTATCGTGGTTACAGATTAGGGAGGATACCACCTTCCAAAGCATTCGGCCGATGCACCATCCGGTCATAGACCTTCGCCGCTGAAGGATGGTGCGGCGTCCCACTACGGGCAACTGAGACCGAAACAAGCATCTCGAGAAAGAAAGTCTCGCCAGAGGCCGGAATCCGAAGAAAGTGCTACCGCGATGAAGGGGACTCGTGAAAAAGGACCCGACAACCATCGCATGACAACCACAAAGATACACGAAAGCTCCACTAGAAGATGCCATGGAAAAGCTGAGAACCGACATCCGACGGTTGGCAAAAGAAAGAGAAGAAAAGTTCGGAGATGAGATCGACTCATCGGAATTCATGGACAACGAATATGCGGAAATCAACATGGTTGAGACACGAGCTTCATCATCTTCTCAAGGTGCTCCCGCAACTGCAGAAGAGAGGAGCCGTAACCGATGAAGAGACAACAGGAAAAGGACGACACGATCGCTCAAATGGCGAAGAGGATGGAAGAGATGGCCATAGCTCGGCCACTCTCCAAAGTCAAGTACAACCACATAGAGAGACACCCCCGTAGTCATTCACATCGTAGACGGAGGAAAGGAGATTACATCCGTCAATGGGGATGACCACATCGAAAAGGATACAAGACAAAGTATGATCCCCGAAAAGGATATCAAGAACTCGGTAGAGCAGCAGATGCGAGAAGCCCTAGCACAATCGAAGAACGGGACATCCATTCGGACGGGTAGACCTTACCCGTAAGAATTCGACGCTGTCCAACACCCGAAAGGCTTCGTACCACCTCTCGTTTAAGACCTTCGACGGAACCGGGAACCCCCGACAAGATGTCGCACACTTTCGTGCCAGCTTGTTGCAATGCCGGCGGAGCGATGCGCTACTCTTCCGACGAGCTCGTTAGCATCTGTCAGAATCGCCTTCGACCGGTATGCGAACTACCCAACGGTTCCGTAAAGACATTCTCGCAGCTAGAGAGCCTCTTCATCAAGCGATTTGCCGGAGCTCCGCACTCACATCACTATAGGTGATTTAGTGGTAGAGAAACAAAGGCCGAATGAAACTCTAGTGGATTACATACTTCGATGGAGAAATTTAAGCATGAAGTGTGAACCACAACTGCAAGAACAACATGCAGCCAGCATCTCGCTTAAAAGCATTCACGGCCCGATAAAGACTTCTCCTCAAGGGATTCACTATTAAGACTTTTGAGAAGTTGTTAAGCAAGGCCGGAAGCTTGCAAGAAGAGGCGAAGCAATTAAGTTTTGCCGACAAGACTGACAAGCGTAAGCCGGTGAAGACCTTCGAGAAGAAATCCGGATCGTCTGCAGCAGCTGACAAGGGCAAACAACCGATGCAAATACCACCGTAACGGCCGCAAAGAACCACAACAAAATTACCAAGAACCCCGGTCCAACGTATCGACGTCTCCGCAAGCATGAACAACCACCTCGTCCGCAACGTACATCGAGGGAGCTTCGAGCAGCAGAATATCCGTTCAAAAATGAAGCAAGACTCAAAGATGTTCCGTAGCTTAATGAAAACTCCAGATTTCCACCGCTGCAGCCCAAAAGACCGGAGGAAGTCAACAAGAAAGGTGATCCCAACTTTTGCCCCTACCATCGGATGCTCGGGCACAAGATAGAAGATCGCATTACCTTCAAAAGTTGGCTCAACGACAACCTTCTGAAAGGAAATATAACAATCCCGAAGGAGTACATGAAGGAACCCCGTAAAGGAGGTTCCGTCAATGTTATCTCAACCGATCCCGTCATCCCGATAGACCCCTATGCAACCAACGATGGATGGACTACCGCCTCGGACAAGGTCTTCGAAGAAGATTTTAGACAACATCCGAACCGCTTCGTGCGAGCTTCAATTCGTAGTTCGAGACCCGTTAAGCTTCGTACTATCACTCGCGATAGAAGAACCACCTCGACGAAGACAATCGAAGAGAAGAAGAAAATCGACGAAGAAGAGGGGACCGAGATTCCTAAGGCTAGACTAGGGGCCGCTTATCCTAGGATAGTTGCTTCGATTCGGGGAGAAATCCCTCGAACCTCCGATTTTGTATGATTATCCGCTCACTTCGGTGGGATCATATAATGATAAGGGTGATGGCGTTGGCTACGTTTTGACCGTTTCTAACGATTACGTAACTAGCGACAATCCGGCGTCGATTTCGATACCAACAACAATTCTCAAATCATACATGATCTCGACGATCACAATGACGAAGAAGGCATCCATCAAGGAGGCTACGAGAGCTCAACAAGCAACGGATCTATCTCGCGAGTTTCGAGGAGCTCCAGCTACGATAGAGTTAGAGCCTTCGGATTTTGAAGATAATCCGAAGAGCCCGTCATTCCGATTCGGAGGAGACACCGACAAACTCAACACTAGATTCGAAGAAATTACGAAGTCAACCTAAGAAATGGAAAAGTTCTACCTCCAAGAATGGGTCCAAAAGACAAAGGAAAACAGGTGGTTGTTCAAGAAGAACCAACCCCAGCAGAAGAAATACCCATTCGAGAAGAAGCCGAGACGCAGGAGAACAAAGTGGACTACAACGTGCTAGCCCATCTTAGGAAACTACCGACCAAACTGAGCATTTACGACGCTCTCATCTTATCAAAGGAGATGAGAGAAGCTCGATCAAGGCCTTACTTGATCCGGAAATTTGCTTAGCTCAAATGGCCGGAGATTCCTTAGATGAGGTTTGCTCGTTAAAGGAACAGCGAGGTGTTACCTTCACGGACAATGACCTACTACTTGGGACAGCAGATCACAACCGACCATTGTACATTTCAGCTTACGATCGGGAAGTTTACGCTCTCCGCAGTTTTGGTGGATCCAGGAGCATCAATCAATATAATGAGTCTTCGAACACTAAGATACTTGGAAATCGATGCTCGCGAGCTCGAGGCCGACAAAATGTTATTAAGAGGATTCAACCGTAAAGGAGAAAGAGCCCTCGGTCAATAACGCTACCGATGAAGACCGGTGATTTAGCAAAGACAACCGCAAAATTTCATATAATCGATTCGAAACGTCGTTCAACGCTCTACTCGGGCCGACCATGGATACATGAAAACAGGATGGTACCATCATCTCTACACCAAGGCATCAAGTACTACGATGGAGGGGAACAAGGCATCAAAGGTGACTTACAACCATTCTCCGTACATGAGATCGGAGTCCATGAAGATGCAGCTTATTATGCACCGCCAAAGAAAACAATCTTCTCCGAGATACCATAACAAATGAAGCAAAGAAAGTTCGAGACAACGAAGAACCCGAAGTTCTAGTCCAACAGCCACTCACCACTCCCTTCCGGCGAGATGGTGAAGGTTTCTCCACAACTCGCATCCGAGGTCGAGGCCGGGGACGAGGCCGTGGTAGAGACACTAGGACAATCGGACGTAAGAAACCAGCCATCAATGTTGATTGGGAAGATAGTTCGAAGAGGAAAAAGAAATCAAGCAAGAAGCAAGCAACAATAAGTCGAAAGAAGCCGCAATACAAGATCTCCCTCGAAGATGAAAAGAACGAAGAATACAAATCAATGTACGAGAAGATTAACCACTACGTACATACTATGACCCTAACTCCGATCCATTCTAATAAGATCGAGGGTATGGAGGTCAAAGAGGTACGTAGTGACCGTGCAAGGCCGATCAAATTCTACCGTGGTGCTTCTTCCTCCAAAACCGAAAATAATGTACAATTCAAAGATGTCACTTCATCGAATTAATGGAATTACCTTTCGAGTGGTACTCTCCCCGTGTTCAAAATTTAATTCAACGTGGTTTCTTACCTCGACAATGGACAAAAGGCCAATCACAACATTTTGAAAAGTTATGGAATAACTCCGCCGTCCTCCCAATTCAAAGTATGGACTCGGATTCGGCACGCAGGGTCGGCTGACGATACCGAATTTTGCTTGGTTGTCACTTGCAAGTCCAATGAAAACCGCATGGAAACTACGACGAACTCGAAGATTTACAAATCGAGACGCTCCACCGAATTCGAAGAAGAAATTAAATCCACAATAGATGAGTTAACGGAAGTTAACTTAGGTACTAACAAAGAGCCTAGACCTACCTTTGTTAGCTCCTTACTCAATAAAGAAGACTCCGAAGAAATAATCAAGTTATTAATGGAATTTAAAGACCGTTTTGCTTGGAGCTACGATGAAATGCCAGGATTAATCCCGCAGGTCTGCAATCCATAAGTTAGGAGTGGATCCTACTGCTCCAACGGACAAGGTCCCGAAGAATGCGTCCGGAAATCGAACAACAAGTCATACCGAGTTAAAAAGCTAATAGACGCTAAATTTGTCCGCGAAGAACAATACCCGACTTGGTTAGCCAATGTGGTGCCACGATGAAGAAGAATGGTCGATCGAATTTGTGTGGACTTTAGAGATTTAAACAAGGCATGTCCAAAAGATGAATTCCCTCTACCAATTCCAGAACCGATGATCGATATTGCTTCGACACATGAAATATTCTCATTCATGGATGGATCTTCGAGATACAACCAGATAAAAATGGCTCCGTAAGATGAAAAGCTTACAAGCATTCGTAACGCCGATCGGAGTATTTTGTTACACGCTGATGCCATTCGGATCGAAGAACGCAGGAGCAACTTACCAAAGAGCAATGACAAGAATTTTTGATGATCTCATCCACAATCAAGTCGAGTGCTACGTGGACGATGTCGTCATCAAAAGCAAAGTAAAGGAAAACCACTTCGTATGATTCGAGAATTGTTTTCGAACGATTAAGACAATTTAACCTTAAGATGAATCCCTTAAAATGCGCCTTCGGCGTCACCTCCGGAAATTCTTAGGATTCGTTGTCCGACATCGTGGAATTGAAATCGACCCGGAGAAGATTAAAGCCATCTTAGAAATGCCGCCTCCCAAAACCTTAAAACAACTACGATCTTTTCAAGGGAAGTCGGCATATCTTCGACGCTTTATCACAAACTCGTCGTGTAGGTGTCACCTTTCTCAAGCACTAGTTAAAAAGGACGCCAAATTCATTTGGGAAGAGAAATGCCGTAAGGCCTTCAAAGACATTAAACAATATTTAATGACTCCTCCCGTCTTAGCAGCCCTGGCCTCGTGTAGACCGCTGATACTTTATAACGCGGCTTTAGAAGACTCTCTCGAGCCCCGTTAGCCTGTGTCAATGATGAGGGTAAAGAAAATGCTCTTTACTACCTAAGCCGTCGTTTACTTCCGACGGAAGTAAGGTATCCCGCAATCGAAAAGCATTGTTTGGCCCTCGATCTTCGCCGCTCAAAAGCTCGTGCACTACATGCTTTCTCATAAGGTCAACCTAATCTCGAAGTTTAATCCATCGCAATACTTCGATGACTCGTCCAACACTTTCCGCGTACTCGCCGCATGGTCAATGATATTATCGCAATTCGATATAACTTTCGTGCCTCCGCGTGCCGTAAAGGGACAAGTCTTAGCAGTACTTCCGCAAAGACACCCTTTGCCGGCCGAATCTCCTCTCAATGACGATCCGCCGACGAACAAATAATGAGCCTAGAAGACCCCGATGATCGACGTTGGGAATTATATTTCGACGGAGCATCTTCAAGACACAAAGACGAAGAATCGCAAGTGATAAGTGCCCGTGAAGGCGGGAATCGGCTAATCTTTATAACACCGGAGCGGGGATGTTAAGATACTCCTACCACTCGACGTAACCGTGTACAAACAACGAAGCGTAATACGAAGCCCTCATAACGGGATTGGAATTAACCATTCAAATGGGAATAACAGACATCAACATCTACTGGGATTCACAATTAATCATTCAACGTATCGCCGGACAATACAGAATTCTAAAGCCAAGACTCGAACAAGACTTCCAAGATGCCATACAAATTCGTTGGAATGCATTCCAAATGTAACGATCTACAAAATTCCTAGAAAAGAGAATGCTTTAGCAGATGCTTTAGCCCGTCTCGCAAAAGAATTTGCCTCGTTTGCAAGATGAATCAGCTGGAAGTGTCGCTCACCTGACGTCAGTCCTATCACAACTGACATGACATGATACACAAATCGAAGAAGAAAAAGAATCACATAGAAGAAGTGATGTAAAAACACGAAGATCAGCGACAACCATCGATGTACTACCCGCAAACAGGAAAGCTACCAGACGATAGGTCGCCGGCCCATCGATCAAGAAAAGAACTCGTCCTACGCATTAATAAACAACACATTATACGTAAGGTCTTTTGATCAAATGTGGCTAAGGTGCCTAAGCGGGTCCGAGGCCCGTGAAATTGTTAAAGAGGTGCATTCGTGACTCCGTGGCGCTCACTACCGGGTCCAAAGATGAAAATGAAAATTAAAAGACTAGGGTACTACTCGGCCCTCGATGATGACCGACCGCATGAAAATCGCCAAGAGCCGTCACCAATGCCAAGTGCACGGAGTGGTTCTACACCAACCTCCAAATGTGCTACACCCGACAATTGCGTCGCGGCCGTTCGAATGTTGGGGCACGTATATAGTGGGTCCAATAGAACCACCATCTTCAAAAGGACATCGTTTCATTCTTGCGGCTACGGATCACTTTTCCAAGGGCGTGCGAGCCCACTTAGAGAAGTGAAAGCACACCACGTGCCGCAGCTTTTCAAGAACCAAGTTGTCTACCGTTTCGGAGTGCCGCGCAGGATCATCTCGTATAATGGGTCAGCATTCGAAGCACACAAATCAACAATTTTGTCGTGAGACACGGAATCGATCGGCGATACTCGAAAATTTACTACCCAAGAGCAAACGGTCTCGCCGAGGCTTTTAATAAAACTCTCGTTCAAATCTTAAAGAAAACCCCGGACGATAATAAGAGAAATTGGCACGAGAAATTGTTAGAAGCCTCATGGGCCTACCGGACAACCTTCGTAACTCCTACTCAAGCTACACCTTACGCTCCGGTGTATGGGTCCGAGGCAGTTGTTACCTTTAAAGGTTCAACTTCCTTCACTCGAACTGCAACTGCAAACAAGATCACGACGAAGAAAACGCCGATTACGACTCGAAGAATTAGAAAGCCCGGAAGGGAAAAGACTTGCAGCGCAACAGCAATTTAGAACTATACCAAGCTAAGATGGTTCAAGCCCATGACAAACCGGTCCGCCCGAGAACATTCAAAGTTGGTGACTTAGTTCTCGTTCTCAAGAGACCTATTCTCGCACACCGCAAGATAAGAGGAAAATTTGAACCCACTCGGGAAGGACCATTCGTGGTCGAAGCAAGATACTCGAGAGGTTCCTACCAGCCTAGTGAATTGCCAGTGAGAACGACATATGCTTCCTATCAATCGACGATACTTCGAAAAGTATTACGCTACCCGATGTTTCGAAGGAATGAAATCTTCATCCCTAAGAAACACGGTGAAGTAATTACTTATGATCGGGTCCGAACCCAAAATAATAAAATGTGCTAAAATAAATAAAATCATGATAATTAAGTTTTCCTCGTTTTCTTTTTCAAATCAAAATCTCTTCCCTCATCTTATCCTACTTCATTCCCGTTAAATTTCAAAATATAAGAATAATAAAAAATGTATCTTTAATAAACATTTTCTTAATGTTCTTGTTCTTAAGTACAACCCCCGATCCTTTTCCTTGTCTTTTCGCAGGGAAATGTCGAACCGGCGGTTGGTCTTGAACTTTAAGAATGGCGTAAGCCTCGCACTCGATGAAAAGAGGGTGAAAGATGGAGCGATAATCGAGATCGACTCGCATTTCGCACCAGCAGCCTACAAGACGAGGAAAGTGACCGGGTCCCAGCTAACCGAGAAGAACTCGCCCGGACGTACAGCTGATGAAAGTGGGTGGCCCAAGCCACCAATCCAACAACAAGAAAAGAAAGGCAAATACCGAAGAAGACAAGAAAATGAAGTCCGTAATCACTACAACGGAGGGCAGGCTTGTCGCCGCCGCGCCCACAGAGATTCAAGAAGTTCGGAGAGCTACTCACACACCCACGCAACGAAGAAATAAGAATCGCCGTATCCGTAAAATGTTAACAAAACTAGCCGCGACCGACAGACGAGACAACTGCTAATGCCAAGCACTCACATTTCAAGGACACCGGCTCACCAGAACTCGAAGAAAGGAGGCCACCTCCTAGAATAACGAAAGAACAAGGGAAATCTCCGAAGATCGAAGAAAGAAGGCTACCACGCCACCGGATAGAACCACCAGGCAGCATGCATGACCTTGTTGCAGTAGCAACCCCGGGGATGTCCCGACATGCATCATCCCCGAGGAGCCGAGGTATGCAGGGGAACGTGAAGGGATTGAACCATATATCCCACAATATGTCACAAGGCCTCGCCATCCGCAGATCATTCCGAATACGAGCCGGAGAGGATGCGAATGTTGAAAAGAAAACTTTCGAATACTTCGAGAGAATTAAAGGAAGGAGAATCAACATACTGAAGGCCTCGAGCTACACACCGACGTATTCTCGTAGTATGAACAACAAGAAATCGTGGATTGTATCCAGGATTCGAAGAGAATGGGCCGAGCAGGCCGCTTAAGGGAAAACACATACTCTGAACCCCGGAGATGGATGCCGTGGAAAGGAAGAATCACAATACAATGCGGATGTCGCTACAACTTTGCCGAAGACGAAAAGGAAACCCACCGTGGATACTCCGTCATGGCCAAGTGGATCCGATGCCACTAGTCATCAAGAGAATGGTAAAAAGATCGATAACATGGAGGGTACCGCCAGCAGATTGCATACCCAATAGCCGCATTATCAACATCTACAAACGGGGTGACCGCATACCCCCACATATCGATCACCACGACTTCGTCGACCTTTCTACACGGTCTCTTTCTTGAATGAGTGCAACATCATGTTCGGATCCGACCTCCGGATAGCAGTGCCCGGGTGAGTTCCGAGGGCCGAAAAGATACCTTTACCGTGGGTTCCGTCATGATATTGCAAGGTAACTGGAGCGTATATCGCAAAGCATTGCATACTGTGAGTGCCAAGTGGAGCGAATCTCGCTTACTTTCGGGAGGATGGACGACAAGAAAATACCTTACCATTTCCAACCGCATCCGTAGCCAGAGAACCTCCGCCTTACGAGCCGTGAGTTACATGGGAAATATCACACCTCCAATGTACATCCAAACTCGCATCCTCGCCAAGGATGGCTTGGAAGGTGATGTTATCGACCATGTACCTCACTATTCGTACATGGATTTTCGACGATGATTCTTTCGATGGATCAACAAAGATCATACACGAATCCGTTTCGAGTCTACATGGATTGTATGAAATATATTCCGCATCGAGTTGTATGATATATTTTCAACATGATTGGAATGAAAGTGACCATGTCACGTTTTGGCCTTCACCTCTTTTGTGCAAATTGATCGGGATACGCCATTAAAGTTAAATGAACTTCGAACAAAGAAATGTAAAAGAAATAAAAAAAAGAGAATAAAAGAAAACTTTCTAAAAAAAAATATCTAAAAATGACAAACACTAAGTTCACATGAACATTAAATAAACAATAAAATAAAATTTGAACCATTAAAAGACAAACGAAATCAACATGAATGATAAATCAAATCTCAAATCAAATTCTCAATCAAAATCCAAATCCAATCTCGATCAAGTTTCAAACTTGATCTTCCAAATTTCAAATCAAATCTTAAATCAAGTTTCAGTCGAGTTCAAACTCATCCTTCCAAATTTCCAAATTTCCAAATTCAATCTTTCCGTGCTTCAAGTCTCAATCAAATTCAAATTCAATCTCTATCAAATCTCAAATCCGATCTTCTAGATCTTACATCAAATTCAAACCTTTTGGGTCGAGGATTTTACATCCAAGACTGCACTGCTTTAGGATTCTTTTCCTACTGCACTGAAATACATCAAATTCAAACTCTTTTGGGTCGAGGATTTTACATCCAAGACCGCACCGCTTTAGGATTCTTTTCCTATCGCACCGAAATACATCAAATCAAACTCTTTTGGGTCGAGGATTTTACATCCAAGACCGCACCGCTTTAGGATTCTTTTCCTATCGCACCGAAATACATCAAAATTCAAACTTTCGGGTCGAGGATTTTACATCCAAGACCGCACCGCTTTAGGATTCTCTTCCTATCGCACCGAAATACATCAAAATTCAAAACTTTTGGGTCGAGGATTTTACATCCAAGACCGCATCGCTTTAGGATTCTCTTCCTATCGCACCGAAATACATCAAAATTCAAAACTTTTGGGTCGAGGATTTTACATCCAAGACCGCACTCGCTTTAGGATCCTTTTCCTATCGCACCGAAATACATCAAATTCAAAACTTTTGGGTCGAGGATTTTACATCCAAGACCGCACCGCTTTAGGATTCTCTTCCTATCAGCACCGAAATACATCAAAATTCAAAACTTTCGGGTCGAGGATTTTACATCCAAGACCGCACCGCTTTAGGATTCTTTTCCTATCGCACCGAAATACATCAAATTAAACTCTTTTGGGTCGAGGATTTTACATCCAAGACCGCACCGCTTTAGGATTCTTTTCCTATCAGCACCGAAATACATCAAATTCAAAACTTTCGGGTCAAGGATTTTACATCCAAGATCGCACTCGCTTTAGGATTCTTTTCCTATTGCACCGAAGTACATCAAATTCAAACTTTTCGGGTCAAGGATTTTACTTCCGAGATCGCATCGCTTTAGGATTCTTTCCTATCGCAATGAAATACATCAAATCGAATTCAAATTCTCGAGGTTAAGGATTTTACATCCAACACCACTTTGCTCCGAGATCTCTTCTCATCGCAACGATTCAATCTAATCAATTCAATTTTCTTTCGAGGTCGGAGATGTTACATCTAAAACCTCGTAACTCCAATTTTCATTTCAAATCAAATCCCTCAAATTAATTTCGACAAAACTCCAATCTAAATCGAAACTCCAAACTAAAATTTAAACTCACACATCAAAACATAAATCGAAACAAAATAAAATCTAAATCGAAATTCCCCGCATCATGTGATTTCGGATTTACCTCCTTTTCCTTTCCCCGCCGAGAGTTCAAGAATCTCCGGCTCCAGAGATATACTTGACACTCCCCGATCGAAACTCTTCTACTTCATCCTAAGTTCGTCATTCGGACATCCGTGTTGGTTTTGTTGATCGCTTCGGTCAACACCAATACGCGCGATGTGCTCCGTCACTCACCACACCTATCGGGGTCCATTTGTCGACCTCATTTTCGATGAGGTCTTCCCTTCTTCTTTTAGTGCTAGATCTAGCCTTAGGCTTTTCCTTCGACTATCTTAGAGGACTAGAATCGAGACCCACCTTCTAGAAATTCCAAACATTTCTAAACTCCCCGCAAACTCCACAAACTCGACCATAGACCCCTAATCACCTAGAGGGTCGAAATCAAATGTGGAAGTTTAAAGGATGAGTTCCTATGTGACTCTTCGGCCTTAGACTACCCCCAGCGGCCCGGTCGTATGAGGTGGCCGACTTACACACACTACACTTATACACTACACTTACACACTACATTTCCACACACTTCCTAAAACCACACCCATACCCAACTTGACCTCCCGACTCATGTAGGTGATTCACATGGATGGTCCTTAACCCCTAAGCCCTCGCAAGAGGGTTAGGAACAACATAGCTGGATGCCTCAAATGAGTCCTCTCATGGCTCATATGGGCTTGAAATGACTTCATGGCTCAACCAAAATGACTTATTTCCACTTACATCCACCCAATCTTCAATTTCCCAAATTTTCAATTTTTGACCCCCGGACCCTACACCTACTAAACCTACCCAAAACCTCGAAATTACCCAAATTTTCGCAAAATTTCCAAATTACCTAAAATTCTTCAAAATTATTCCCAAACATTTCTACACCACTCAAATTGACCGTCTATATCCAAAAATACCAAAAATTCCAAGAAAACCTCCCAATACCCTCCAAATACCCAAAATACCCTTCTTGACCCAAAAATCCAAAAATTCAGAAAATTCCCAGAAAATTCCAGAAAATCCTAAATATTCCCAATTTCATTTTGTCCAACTACACCATGGGCCAATTTTGTCAATTTACCCTACTTTTGTCAAAACCCCCAAATCGACCCATTTTAACCCAAAGTGAACCCAATGTTAAACCAAACCTATCCAATTGACCCCAATTTTGGTCCAATTCAAATTCTAAACTTCAATTCAACATTCCCAATACCAATTTAGACCAAATCCAAGTCCAATTTGATTGACATTTGGATCCAATCTCACTTTTGGCCTTAAAGCCCAAATTTGGACCCATGACCCAAACTTAACCCAAACTCACCCAATTCAACTCCAATTAACCTCAAATCTTTTCTAAATCTTCATTAACATTCCCACAAACAAAACCCTAACATGATTTGCCCAAAATTTAGACCCAAACCCTACTCAAACTCAACCCAAGGTTAAAAGGCCCATTTTTGACCTAAGCCCAAACCTAACCCAAATTCAACCCAATTCAAATCCAAATCACCCCCAATTTTTTTCAAATCACTCATGACACATCTATGAGCTAAACCCAACAATTATTTGGCCCAACCTCTTTACAAAATTCCCATCCATAAATTCATTTTTAAACTTAAGGGCCCATTCCTTAAACCACTTTAAAAGCCCATTTCCTTCAAAATTCAAAAGCCCAAATCTACTCTAAAGCCCACATGACATCTCCATTTGTCATCCATTTAATTAAATCCATTACCTAAGTCCTAAAATCATCATTGAATTATTCCAAATGAAGCTTCATCCAAATTCCCATTAAATTACCAAAAATTTCTTAAAACCCATTTTTATGAAATTGACTCAACTTTCCCCAAGCCAAAGACAAGCCATGCAAGCCATTGACAAGCCACATGAAGCCATGGGAGGCTTGACATGTGACCATGCCATTAATGGTAAAAGGAGGGGCTCCTTTCCTAATCTTTCATTAAGCCTTTTTACCTTAAGCATGTCACACACTAAACCATGTTTAGCCACCTCATCATGGATAGAGACCACACCACTCTCTCTGGCCGACCCAACCGATCCTCTCAAACTTCAAAATCAGGCCATGGGGAGGTGAACCAAGCCCAAAAGGTGGGTTGACCCATTTGGACCCAAAATAGGCTCATCCCCCATTCCATTTCAATCCAACTCCTTTACACATGGCATTTGCCAATCGCCTACACTAAACCCCACCCGACCCACCCGACCAAGATGGTGACCATTGCTCGGCCGGCCGGCCACCGTGCCGCCGGAAAACACCATGGCCGAGAGTTCACATGTGAGCCAACATTGAAATTCTCACTTGCCGAGTCGCCCCATCCCCAGTGGCTACCATGGCTGATCTTCTCCTCACCAGAGCAGCTGATCCTAAGCCCTAACTCCCCCTGGGAGGCCTTCCACCCTCTCCTATTTAAACCCCTCACCCTCTCGGCCAAGGAAGAGCAAAACAAAAAAACCTTGCCAAAACTCTGCCAAAATTGTTCCGCACCCTTCTCCACTCTTAGAGCATTTGATCCCCACTGAGATCCCCCGCCATTTCTCCTCTCGTAAGCTCAATTTCGTAGTCAAATTCCACCCAAAACCAGGACACTTCTCCACAGCTGAGCCAATTCCCAAATTGATTGGCTCTACACCTTCACTCGTACCAAGGGAAGGTGTCCACCATCAAAAGCCCCATCTCCAAAGCCACCCAGCTTGCTCCAGCCTCCAAGCTTTGTGGATCGGGCTTGGTCGAAATCATATCCGTACAATTCCCTGCACCAGAGACTTCATCCGGAGCTCGCTAGACCCAATCGAAGGTGCAACAACTCTCGTATCAAGCCACACTTCTCCGAGCTAACGTATGAGTTAACTCTCCATCCCGAGCTTCTGGAGATTCTCCATTTCAAATGCCTTAGTTTCAATGCATGTTAGCCGTATAGATGTGTTCGTCTCTTCAAGACGAATCCATGTAGTATAAGAACGTAAAAATCCATCGAGAATCGAGCGAGATCTTAGTGGATTTAGTGTGGACGGCTCTCGGGTGAGAACACTCGGGGACGATGAACGGATGCCGTCCATTCAATACACGCGCGGACGAGCGGCTCGGATGGCGTCGGACCGAGAAACGGTGCGAGAACCGCGGGGCCCGGCCGCCGACTCGGATGGCGGCGCCCAATCACAGCGCGACACGTACCCCTTCGGAGCCGCCGATGTTTCACCGGCGCCGCGTGGATAAGTAGATAATTAGGGTATTTAATGTATTTATTAAATATCGAAACTTCAAAAATCCATATCTTCGTGTAGAAAAATCACAAAAATAAAATAAAAATACCCTCTCGCTCAGATGAACGTAGGAGAATAATGTGGAAAAGAAATCATTTAATTTCATCAAGTATTTTATTTTTTATAATTTATTTACTCTCTGCATACATTTAATTCTCCATGCATGTATACAATTCACCATGGCATGAGATCATAGAGCTTTGAAGCCTCTAAACTCGGGAACATTCCCCGAATTTTCCAAGGTCGAGGCCATCTCTGTGAAAAGTTATTTATTTTTCAAATGCATGTTGTCGTTTTGAGTATTTTAATTCCAAAAATTAGCATGTTGTGAAATAAATTCTAGGAAAATTTGGTGATGTTCCTTATGACCAGAGAACCCTAGAAAAATAGATTTTGGCTTAGTTCATTCAGAACAACTCTAATTAGCTTAAACACCCAAAATAGGTCTTTAATTAATTAGAGTTAACCAAACATCAAATTGACTTGAAATCAATTCTCCACTGACCTTTAGGATCAGAGGAATCCACCATAAAAATTTGAGGTCAATTGGACTTGGTTAGCCCCACTAATTGGGTTGATTAAGTCACTTAGCCATTTTAAACTTTAAAAATTCATAACTTTTAAAATACTATTCAAAAATTCACCAAATTGGTTTTGGAGCCTCTCTGATATCAGGGGAACCCAAGAAAATTAAAATTTCAATTTTCTAAAAAGTTGATTTTTAATAATATTTTAATATCTTTAATAATTAAAAAATAATAAAAATCACAAAAATAATAAAATTCACCAAAATGTCACATTTTGAATTCTAATCACTTAGGAACAAATCCCACATTTTTCCTAGGTCTATTTAGTGAGATATTGAATTTTAAAACCCTAGGGTAATTTTAAAATTAAAAAAAAATGTATTTTCTAGCATTTTCACTAAAATAATTATAATAAATCATAGAAAAATCAGAAAATTGCAAAATTTGTTTCTCTGGTTTCCTTGATATCAGAGAGATTTTTGAAAAATATAAAATCCATTTTTCAACATTTGTTTTATTTTTAAATTAATTAACACTCCAAAACTTAAAATAATTATAATAAAAATAATATAATTCAAAAAATCACCAAAATTGGTCCAAGTGCTTCTCTGGTCATTAGGAATGTCCCCTAATTTTCTTAAGGACAGAAACTTTCCTTTGGTCATGTTATCAAATTTTCCTTGAAAATCTCCATTTTCCACCAAAAATAATTATATAAATAAATTAAATACAAAAAAATCACATTTTCTCCTCTCATGTCTTTATTGACATATGAGTGAAGTCACATAAAAATTTCAAATTCATTTAAGTTCAATTTAGTGAGTTATGAAATTATTAAGCTTAAGGGGTAAAATAAGTAATTAAACTTTTAACCCTTAATTAAAACTTTAGGTTTAACAAAAAATCAACAAGTAAAATATTTGATCTTAATCTGATTTGGATGATTGAAATTTAAATAATTAAAGGGTAGAAACCCATTAAATAATTTTAAAATGATTAAACTTTAATTGAATAATAGATTAAATTTGGAAGAATAATAAAATTGGAATTATTAAAATAAGGGATATTTATTAGGAAGAGATTTATTCTTTAATTTAAAAATCCCTAAATTAATCATCTCATTAATGTTCAACTTTTAATTAAAATGATAATTCAAATTCAAAATATTAAAAGACTTAATTAAATTATTAAACTCTTTTGAAATTTCAATTAAAATTAAAAAAAAATAAAGTAAATTAAAGATAAATTAAATTAAAATTAAATTAAATTTAATAATTAAATTAAATTAAGACAAATTAAATTAAATTAAATTAAATTAAAATTAAATCAAATTAAATTAAATAATTAAATTAAATTAAATTAAATAATTAAATTAAATTAAATTAAATAATTAAATTAAATTAAATTAAATTAAATAATTAAATTAAATTAAACAATTAAATTAAATTAAATTAAATTAAATAATTAAATTAAATTAAATCAAATCAAATTAATTAAATACCAAATCAAATTAAATCGAACTATGTTAAATTAAATTAAAACTCAATTAAATTAAGTCGAATTAAATATAACATCACCTAAGACATAAGGAATTCAAAATAAATGAAAAATAACTTGAACACTATTCCAAATTTAAGCCCATTAATGGAAATTAAGCTAAATCACAAACCATTCGAACACCAATTTACCCTCAAAAGCTTTAGTTATCATAACTCCTAAACGTAATATTAAATGAAATGTTATTTCACCTATAGGATATTCAAATGTCCTAGTTCACTGAGCAAGTTAACAAAACTTAAAATTCTTGGACGATTAATTCACTTGTATAATTAAATTCATTTGGACTTAAAACAATCCTAGAAATATTGAAAAGATGTTTAAGATTCTTCTTAAGCACTTCCTCAATATGATAGGATATTCATAAGAACAATTGGACTTAATTGTCCTTTGATGAAGAAAATCGTCCTCAAACAAAAAACACAAAGAACCTAGACGTCATAGAGTCGACTAGCCATAGGATTAGGAATTTGGTAGAAAACCATAACCCTTCCCTTAGCTTTACCTAGGAACTTGCTTAAATATTCTAATTGTGTTTTAAGTGTAGCTTGGGATGACGGGAAGACCCTCCGAGTACGCTTTTATTTTATTGCAATTTACTTTCTTGCAATTTACTTCCCCGCAATTTACTTTATCGTGGATGCACTTTACTTTTCTCGCATGATAAAACAACCGTTGCATGAAAACCCACACCTTTAGGATAGTCCCTAAAACCGAAACCGCATTAAGTTAAAAGTCATTGCAAGATAAAATTCACCGCCACAACATTTCAAAATATAAAACAACTCAAAATTTAATCACAAACGTAACACAAAACTACAATTACAACTAAATTAAAACGTCCTCGTTGGATGATCGGGAATACCTCGGATGATGTAACCTACGTGTTGCTAACGGGATTTCCACGGTCTAAATGAAAGTGTGGAACTCATTCGATTGAGTTTAGCAAATTCATCCGGACTAAGTGAATCCGATAAAAATAATGATGCCGAAGGATGGAACCGTGGGATCTTAACCGTGTCGTTATAATCAACTTTAAGATTTGTTTTAATCAAAATACAAAACACTTGGAAATTAAGACCTCTCTAAACCAGAACACTTTTCTCATCCCCTGATTTATGATTTCTAAAACTAAACCTCTGCAACAACAAGGAGCTTGAAGCATGGTGGGCAGCACGGCCATCGTCATCAACAAAACTTGAACCTACTTCAGCAAAACCTTCTTAGAATTAAACAACAAAGCCATAGGAATTCGAGGTAGCTTGCCTAGTGCAACATAAATCCTCAACTCTTCGTTAGGCACTTGCATAATCACTTTATGCAAATTAAGCCCTAACCGGTCTTAGGATTCCGAGGTAGTCGTCCGATACGACAATAAACCCTCACATCTTCTAGGCTATTTGTTTGATTTTATCATACAAATATAAGCCCTAATTAATTAAAAATGGCAAGATCAAAACATTTAAATAAGTGTTAGGACTTTCCTAAACTCAAGCCAAACGATAGGATAGTCGGGAAATTATCGAAGTTCACTTCGAATCAGTGATTTCTCCTACCTTTCTTCCTTTGGATTCACAAAACAAAATGTTCCAAAATTTGATCCATTCCCTATTGAAATTCCAAAATTCAATCTTTGAAAACCTTAAACTTTGAAATTCTTGAAAGCAAGTTATTGATTATTATCGAGAGTTTTCTTAGGTGATTCCCGTCACTTAAGATGTAATTAACTATAGGGGCTTGCCCTTATAGGGAATTTTAAAGAACCTGAGTAATATAAACCCTGTTTAATACTTTCATATTAAGCGGGGAATTTGTCGGCTTATAAAATTGGTTCGCGGACCAAACGGATGTCACAAAACTTCGGTTTATTTGATCGAGCCCCACCATCGAGCGGTGTGTCTATCCTTAGGGATAGATACACGGTTCATGGTGCGGTGCTCGTTTATATAAACTATTTGGAATGTGAGATCGGTTTAATCTCATATCTTAAAACTTTCAAATTTAAAAATTATTTTCAAAGTCAAATACTACTTTCTAAATTATATATATATATATTTAAATCAAATTTAAAATTTAAATTCGCCGACAACTTCGTTAGGCGACCCCTTTTCAAAATAAAACACACAACCTAAAAATAAGCCGCATACAGTGTGCTTTTCTTGAAACGTATTGCTGGTTGTATTCTTGAGATGACTCGCGGCCATACTGCTACGACGGAAGATATTTTTTCTGAGGCGGTTGATAACTTAGCGGAGGTTGTTGATAGCTCTGCTGAGGTCGTTGCATATATATTTGCATCTGTTGCTTGCCCTTGTTTACCGCTGTGACCGTCTCGGACTTCTTCTCAAAGGCTCAACTGGCTTCTGCTTATCGGTCTTGACCCGACCCACAATAACGTAGTAATTTTTGCTTCCAAAAGATGGCAAAAAACTTGACCCAATTTATAAATAGCGGCTAGTGTATAAAATTAAAATGTTGTAAAATTTTAGAAAATATTTTACACACTAGGGTTACTACGCAAGTATACGTATCGTTTCAAGTAATATAGAGTTTTCTGTTAAGACCCCAGTATCGATGCCACAGAGAAGCGAGGTAAGCAATCCTTTAGGCTAATTCCAGTCTATTTTTATAAGGCCTAAATTTGGAATGTTGATTTAAATGGGTTTTCAAATAACTAATCCTAAATAAAGATCTTAAATAAAAAGATAACTTATGGATAATTGGTTTGGAGAATTTCGAAATATTAAAAACTACCTTTCTCTTGCAATTACATAGATAATGTGTAGGAAAGAGATGCTTAGAATTTTATGTAGTAGTGCCAAATAGAAGCATTCCTATTCTTTACCCTTTGGTCCAGGCATAAAGAACATTGGCTAATCTATACATCATTTCAGGATGTATTATTAGTAGAATGGGTTAATCTAGGCTCACACTTCTAGATGTCTAAGGGTGGCCATGGTCGGCCCTACAAGTGACCCGTTCCCTTTCTATAAACCAAATTATTAGAATTTAGTATGTCACTCTAAAAACTAATTAATTTTACGCACAATAAATAATATCTCCCTATTTATTTGCACTTCACTTTGAATAACCCGCTCAAGGCCTTCGATTACCCAAGGATTCATGTGTTATCTACTAGTTAAGAACACATCTCCGGATAGGTCTCAGAATTCTTCAACATATTTTAACAATACAAGTGATCAATTTGTAAAGTAAATGAAGATCCGGTATGAATATCATCACCATAATTTAATAAGAGAATATCTAAGCAAATCTTAATTCCTAATTATGGATCTACTTCATTACAAAATGAAAGTAAATGAAAATAATGGCATAAGAAGTAAAAGAATTGATAGAATTATGTAATAATCTAAGTGCCAACAAGGAACTTATTTCATTAGTATTCTATTATATTTATGCAATTATCTGTCACCTAGAAGCATTTAATAGTTAATTATATCATAAAAATGATTTTCCTACACATGCCACTACTTCATTTAAAAGAAAGAGTAAAGAAAATCACTTACGAAGCATGGATAAATCAGGACAGAAAACTCGATTTAAAACAAAGAAAATTCACTAGAAAGTGTTTACAACAATTACAAGAAAATGAAGAACACAATACTTAGCTTTTTCCCTCTAAAGGAAAGAAGATCTCTCCACCAAAGTCTCCCACTGATCCACACGCTGCTCGTACATCCCTTACATAAATATCTCAAAATCCCTCACCAATCTCTCCATAAGATGTAGAAATCAACTTCTTCATGACTCTAAAATGACTAAAATGACTAAAAGGGAAGAAAGAGAGGGGGGAGAGAGAGACAAGAGAGAGGCGACAGAGAGGCCCTTTTTCCTGTAGAAATATCTCCTATTTAGAGAGCTCTGAAAATGGCCAAGGGTTGCTTAAGGCACCTCTTCAAAAGTAGTCCACATTCATTGAATCTTCTAGAAACCGACTCTGGCGCCTAGGCACTGGGATATAGCCCCTAGGCGCCAGAATCTGGCCCCTAGACGCCGGGATCTAGCGCCTAGGCGCCAGACTCCTGTCACCAAGTCTTCACACCCCTTCATTTTGGGTCGCACCTCTTCGAGATTAAAACCATTCCAATGTGTCCAGATACATTGTATCACATGTCCTATATATTAGGAATAACTTCCAGGTTTCTAGAAGATCTAGAAACTACTTGACACATTATAAATAACTCCCAAAGTCGTCAAAAATCTGTCCAATAACCGTTTTTGGATGTTTCTGGAGCCTAAGCCTTGATTCTGGTGCCTAGGCGACGTTTTCTCGTTGTCTCTAGCGCCTGGGCTCCGGGTTTGGCGCCTAGGCGCCACCCTGGCGCAGCTCCACTGTTTTGCTCCATTTAGCTCCATTTCAACTTTGTTTCGCCCCATTTCAGTTGTGTTGCGTTCCTAACATCTTCACCTACAAGATAGACATAAAAACAACCTTTCTTAAAAGCATAATTTCATTCAAAAATATGTGAGAAATGTAAAATAGATTAAGCATAGAAAAATATATTGATATGTACTAGGTTAGAATTTTCTTCCTTGCTTATTTTGGCTCAAAATTGCATAGTGTTTGCTTGATTTTCTCTAAAATCATATTTTTATACTTGAAGACAAAAATAAGTAGAATTCCTTCCTTTAAAGTGTAATATCTTTAAAATGTGCATAAAGTGGGCATGAAATGAACACTAAAAACTGGTAATTTTTAAGTGGATTAGGTCTTATTGGTGAAGCTGGATTGTTTCGCTTCCTCCTGTAGACTCGCGGCCTTATTGAGCAATTTCTCAAATGTCTTAATTGTAAATCCTTTAAGGAGAAATTCCATCGAACCACGAATGCTCTTTAGTAGAATTCCATTGGCGTGTTGTTCCTGGAGCTGCGGCTCACATTTCGTGCTTAAATTCCTCCATTGTAAGATGTAGTCCACCAAAGTTTCGTTTAATTTCTGTTGCTCGACCACAAGATCACCGATGGTGATGTGGAGCTGAGCTCCGGCGAACCATTTCAAGAGTAGATTTTCCAATTCTGTGAATGTCTTTACCGAGCCGTTGGGCAGCTCCGCATACCAGTCAAAGGCAATTCCTGAAAGGCTGCTGACAAACTGGCGGAACAACAAAGCTTCGCTACTCCCGCGTTGCAGCAACTTGTGCGGAGTGTGCAACATGCTATCGAGGGTTTCCTGTTCCGTCAAAAGTCTTGAACAGAGGTGGTACGAAGCCTTTAGGGCATTGTACTGCATAAAATTCTTTGGGGTATGGTCTACCCTTTAGAATCAATGTCCGCCTTTGGATTGGGCTAAGACTTCTCGCACCTGCTATTCTACCATATTCTTAATGTCCTTTTCTGGTATTAGACTTTGAGTGGAATCCTTCTTCGGCTTCTTATCTCCGTTGACGGGCGTGACTTCTTTCCCTCCATCCGCAATGTGAATGACCTCCGGAGGTGTTTCCTTGGGGGGCTGAGGCTAACTCTGAAGCGTGGCTAGAGCGTACCGCCATCTCCTCCATTTTCTTTTCCATTCGATGAATTATATCATCCTTTTCTTGATGACGGAGCCCCATCACCTCCGGATCTTCTTCTTCTATAGCTGCTGGAACTCCCAATAGGGCTGACAACGCTTGGGTCTCGACCACATTGATCTCAATAATATCCTCGTCCATGTATCCTGACAAGTCTTCTTCATTTTTTGATCTTTCTTTTTGTTCTTTGGCTAACTGTTGAATATCTGATCTCAAACATTCGAGAGTGACCTCGAGTGACTTTCCTCTAACGGTCCTACGGCTGGTAGACTGCAGCTGGTGAACATCATTGTCTGGAGTTGTTGTTGAGACGACAATACTCCTCTTGGCTCTAGACTCAGCATCAAAACTTCTCATTTCTGGCTGCTCTGTCAGTATTGGATCCATGAATTTAGGTCGCCACACCATCCTTTTTGCAATTGGGTGCCTAGAACCGGATAGTCCATCGGCGGTAGGTTGAAAGGTGGTGTGCCTACTGAGATGCGGGTCAGATACAACAGCTGGTAACTTCTTGCTATTTAATTTCCTTTTCTTCGGTGGAATTTCCCTTTGAACGGTAGGGGGAAGTACCCTCGGTCCGAGACATGCCTTGGCAGATATTCTCCCCATCTTTCTCAGGATCTCAGGCACAGAGCAATCATCTTTCCTTGCCAAATTCTTGATTATCATCCTTAATCGAGTGAGTGGTGTGTTTCTTGTTCTTTTCCCTTTATGCTCATTGTAATATGCCGGTCAGGTAATGCGGCAGCGATCCTCTGAGCACTTTCTTCCTCAGGAGCAGGAAAAACTGGGTAAAATTTGTTTCCTTCCAACAGGGGTGAAAGTTCTGAAAGTTCTTCTTCTTCCTCTGGAATTTCCTTAAGAATGACAACCTCAGCGGCTTTAGCTTTAGTCGTTCTTCTATTCTTATTCCTTCTCTGAGACTTAGTCAAGGGTACCATCCTTGAGCTGGACCCTATCTCGAAAATGGGCAGTATCACAGCAAAATTCGTACCCTCCACGGTAACAGTCTCATCACTGGTCTGGATTTCCTTGCCCTTCCAGGGGTAGGTGCGGTGATGACTAGACCGGCGGGGGTAGCGACAACAATTCGGGAGGCAATTCTATCAGCTTTGACAGCCAATCTTTTACGGGCAACGGTATTCCCTCTAGTTGGGACCCTCTTCAGGGGAGGAAACTCTTGAGTCGACTTCAAGATGAACTCTACTATGGGCTCCACAGATTCAGGTGTTTTGGACTTCAGTAAGGCGACAGCGACGTCCCTGAACATAATGTCCGTCTACTCAAACCCTTGTCCAAAGCAGATGACTGCGTTGTCAGGCAGTCCATCCCGATTGATTGCCAAGTCAGTTCCGGTAGCCAAGGAAAAGATCAGCTTCAGTGCAGACAACTTCTGCAGAAAAAATTCGGGACGTCAGAATTACCCTATAACTCCCCTATCGTTGCAAAGATCTTCGGACGAAAAAAAGAAGATTCAAAGCAAAGTCCGAACGGGTTTTGTTAATTTCATTTAGATTTCATTTGTTTATTTCGTAAAGCTTTCTAGGTTTCATGGGTTTTATTTTGTTTGTAGTTAATCGGAGGAGTCGGGAAATAGAAAGTTGATAAATATTCGATTAAGAGTAGGAAGCCGCGGGACCCTTATCCTGAATTTAGGAAAGGTAGAACCCCGTAGAAAACTCGATTCGGCAAATTGGTCCTAAATCACACCTATCGAGGTCTCACCTCACCTCTTTGGAGAGGTGAAAAGGAGGATTTCAGAACCTCTCTATTTATGGGTGTTTAAACAGTGGCTCCAAAATCCAAAGGAGTTGATCGTATTTGTTCAAGACAGAAATGAACAAGATACGTCAACGGAAGAATGGTAGTTTGATCTATTAGGGGCATGGACTTACTATTGATTTATGAAAGCAAAATAATATAATCAAAATGGAGAGAGGAACACTCCCCAGTGGAGTCGCCAAAAGCTGTCAGCATATTTTTAGATCATGTGTTGTATCTTTTGAAAAGGGGTCGCCTATAGAAGTTGTCGGTGAATTTTTAGATTTTAAATTTAATTTAAAGATATATACAATTTGAAAAGTAGCATTTGATTTTTGAAAATAATTTTAAGTTTGAAAATTTTAAGATAAGAAATTAAATCGATCTCACATCCTAAATAGTTTATATAAACGAGCACCACATCACAAACCATGTATTTATCTCGAAGAATAGATACACTGCTTGATGATGGGGCTCGATTAAATAACTAAAAGATTTGTGACATCCGTTTAGTTTGTGAACCAATTTTATAAGCCGACAAGTTCCCCTGTTTAATACAAAGGAATTAAGCAGGTTTATATTACCTTGGTTCTTAAAGTTCCCTATAAGGGCAAGCCCCTATAGTTAATTACATCATAAATATCCGAAGACACTCAAGAAAAATCTCGGTAATGATCAGTGATTTTGCTCTCAAGAATTTCAAAGTTTAAGGTTTTCAAAGAATTGGATTTTGGAAATTTTAATAGGGAATAGCTCAAATTTGGAACATTTTATTTTAGGAGTCCAAAGGAAGAGAAGTAGGGGATGTCACGGACCTAAAGTGAACTTCGGTGACTTCCCGACTATCCTATTGTTTGGCTTCAAATTGAGAGTTTATTTAATGTTTCAATCCTGCCAATTTTAATTAATTAGAATTATATTAGTATGACATGATCATTCAAATAGCCTAAAAAATGTGAGGGTTTATGTCGTACCAAACGGCTACCTCGGAGTCCTAAGACCGGTTAGGGATTAATTCGCATAATATGATTATGCAAATTCCTAATGGAAAGTTGAGGATTTATATTGCACTAAGCAAACTACCTCGAAATCCTATGGCTTTGTTATTTAATTCTAAGAATGGTTTTGCTGAAGTAGACACAAGTTTTGCTAGTGAAGATGGCTGTGCTGCCCACTGTGCTCCAAGCTCCTTGTTGTTGCAGAGTTATAGTTTTAGAAAGTGGTAATCAAGAGACGAGAGAAGTGTTTTGATTTAGAAAAGTGTTCAGGATGAATCCTGAACATCTTTTCAATGCTTCTGGGATTATTTGGAATCCAAATGAGTTTTATTGTACAGGTGAGTTAATCATCCAAAAATTTAGTTGAATTTTGTTTCTTGCCCAGTGAACTTAGACATTTGATTATCCGATGAGTGAAGTGACATTTCACTCGATACTCCACCAAAAGATTATAAATGTGAGAGCCTTCAGGTGAAAATCAGTTTGTTAAGGGATTTAACTGCTAAGATTGAATTGTTATTTCAAAACAGTTTAGTTTAGTTAAGAAATTTCAAGTTGATTTTTTTTTAATGTTTTCAAAACTGTTCAAGTTATAGAGGTATTTAAATCACATAATTCCATTAAGTTTTGATGATTCAAATTTATTTTAATTATTTTAGATTGATGTTAATTATCACATCTTGATTGTAAATTACTTTGAGATTAATTTTTAATATTCCAAATTTGCTTTAATTAAGTTGTAAGTGATTTCAAAGTAACTTTAATGTTTTAGGTTTATCTTAACTTGACTGTTAATTCTTTTAAGTTGATTTTTTTTAAATGTTTTTAAAACTGTTCAAGTTAGAGAGGTATTTAAATCACTTAATTCCATTAAGTTTTGATGATTCAAATTTGTTTTAATTATTTTAGATTGATGTTAATTATCACATTTTGATTGTAAATTACTTTGAGATTAATTTTTATTATTTCAAATTTGCTTTAATTAAGTTGTAAGTGATTTCAAATTAACTCTAATGTTTTAAGTTTATCTTAACTTGACTATTAATTCTTTTAATGTTTTAACCTTTAAATTTAATTAAGAATTACGCTTTTAATCATTAATTTCAATTATCATTATTTTTAGAGTTGACTAAGAGTTGAATATTATTAATCCATTTAGGGACTTTACATTAAATAATTGGTATCTCCTTAAGCCACATCCCTAATCTTAATAATCCAAATTTTAACTTATTCTTCCAAAATTTAAATGAATTAATTAATTAAGATTTCATTTTTTATGTTGTAGGTGATCAATGGGTTTCTACCCCTTAATTCCTTAAGTTTCAATCACCCAAGAGGAAATTAAGATCAAATATTCATCCCTCCCTTTGATAAAGCCTAAAGTATTAATTAGGGTTAAAATCCCTTAATTACCTTTATGCCCTCTTAAGCTTGTTCACTTCATAACTCATTAAATTGAGTTCAAATGAACTTAAAATTTTATTTCACTTCACTCACATGTCAATTAAGACATTATAGAAGAAAATGTGATTTTTCCATTTTTAATTTAATTTATATATTTATTTTAATGAAAAATAAGGATTTTCAACGAAAATTCAACAACATGACCAAGACAAAGTTTATGTCCCTAAGAAAATTATGGGATGTTTCTACTGACTAGAGGACCACTTGGACCAATGTTGGTGATTTTTTGAATTATAGTTTATTTATTATAATTATTTTAAGTTTTTGAGTATTAATTAATTATAAAATAAAATTAAAGTTCAAAATTAAGTATTATATTTTTCATAAGTCTCTCTAACCTCAAGGAACTCAGAAAAATAAATCTTATATTTTTCTAATTTTTCTTTGATTTTTTAGAATTATTTTAATGAGAGAGGTTGAAAAGCCAATTTTTAATATTAAAAATTGCATTAAGCCTCGAAAATTCAATATCTTTTCTTAGGGACTTAGGAAAAATATTTGGTTGGTTCCCAAGTGATTAGTAGACCAAATATGATATTGTTGTGAATTTTATTATTTTTGTGATTTTTATTATTTTTTAATTATTAAAATATTCAAAAATAGGCTAAAAACGAAAATTTTAAAAAAAATCTAATTTTAATTTTTTTAGGCTTTTTTGATACCAGAGAGGCCTCAAAATGAATTTGGTGAATTTTTTAAATACATTTTGAGTTTTATGAATTTTTAAAGTTTAAAAGTGGCCATGTGATTTAAATAATTCATTTAGTGGATTTAATCATTTTCAATTGATTTCAAATTTTTATGTGAGACTCCTCTAACCCTAAGAATCAGTGAAGACTTGATTTTGTGTTATTTTAATGAGTGGTTATCCCAAATTATTTTAATTTTAATTTTAAGATTTTGGTCAAATTAGGGTTCATTAAGTGAGTTAAGTCCAACCATAATTTTGCTAGGGTCCTCTGGTCTATAGATACTCCCCCTAATTTTCCTAAATTTTATTAATCAACATGCTAATTATTGGAATTAAAATACCAAAAGAGACACATAAACTTGGAAAATAAATAACTTTCCACAGAGGTAGCCTCTGGCCTTGGAAAATTTAGGGAATGTTCCCAAGATCAGAGGCTACAAAAACCCTATGGTCTCATACCATGGTGAATTGTATGCATGAATGGAGAATTAAAATACTAAGAACAGTATTAAACCAATTAAAAATAAAATACTTAACAAAATAACTTAATTCTTTTTTCACATTAATCTTCTCTGTTCACTGAGTAAGTGTGTATTTTTAGTTTATTTTTATGATTTTCTATGCAAAGATATGAATTTTTAAAGTTTCAGGCATTTAAATAAATCAGAAAATCCCTATTTTTCTACTTAAACACGCGGCGCTGACTGTATCCTCGGCAGCTCCGAAAGACCATGCGTCGCTCCGCCATTTGAAGCCGCCATCAACGTATCCGTCTCGTCAGCTAGAGCTTTATGTCCCGTGGTTCTGTCCGGCGCGATCCTGGTCATCTACCCGATACACAAGCCATCTGACGGTCCCTAGTCATCATCTCCGTCTGGTTTAGCCTGAGAGCCGTCTAACCTAAAACCTTAAGATCTCACTCCAGACTCAACCAAATCATGTGTGGTTGGTTTCTATCAATGCGTCTAGCTTAGACGAAGCTATCTATGTGGCTAACATGCATTGAAATTGCACAGAACAAAATGGAGAATTGCAGCAAGCTCGGGAGGGAGGAGAAGTCAATACCTTAGCTTTGAGAGGTGAAACCTCAATCAGAGATGCTCGGCACGTTCGTTGGAGTGAGAGGAGCCTCCGGATGAAGCCTCTGGTCCTGGTGATCTGCCTAAGTGTGACTTTGACCAAGCCCGATTCCAAGCTCTGGCCAATAGAGCAACTGGGAGGCTAGGAGAGGGAGCTTTCACTCATGAACTCCTTCTCTTGGTTATGTGAAGGTGTGGGTGAGTTTAATTTGGTTTTGGTGGAGGTTCAGGAGATGTCTTGTTTCTGGCCTAATTTTCAACTGAGAAATTAGGCTCGACTGGTGGGTTTCAGGGCAAGAGGACAGTGGGGATCAAGTTCTCTTGGCTAGGAGGAGCTCTGGGAGCAATTTGGGAGGGATTCGTGAAGAAATTTTTAGCACTTGTTTCACGGCCGAAAGGGATGGATTTTATAGAGCTCGCCAGAGAGGGGAGCTCAGGGCGAGGCAATGAGTGCCCTGGGCCGTTTAGGGTGAGGACAGTGCAAGGCAGGTGGCTGCTGAAAGGATTAGCCACCGCCCAGGCCAAATTTGAGTTTTCGAGGACACATGGGCTACTCGGGCGTGGCTATTCCGACGGCTGGAGTGGCTGGCAAGGATAGCTAGGTGGCAAAGGGCTTAGGAGGAGTGGAGGAGGAGTTTAGCTCAATTAATTTGGGTAAGGAGCTTGCTTAAGGACAGTTGGAGGATAGGACTTAGCCTACGCCATTTAGCTTAGTCCATTGGTCCAACGTGGTGGACCATTGGTCCATGGCTCATGGGTCATGGGTTAGGTCAGGTCAAACCCACCCTAGGAGGCCTAGGGTTGGCAGCCAAGAGGTTGGTTTGGTCAAATTTGGTTTGGTTTGATTTAATTTGGAGCATGTGTACACATGGGTTCACTTGGTTTTGAGTTGGGCTAGCTTGAGTTTGGGTTTGAATTGGATCAAATTGATTGATCAACATTGTGTAGATGATTGTAAACAAGATTTTTTATGAAGACATGAAGTGGATTTGAGTTCATTTGGAGTTTCAATTTGGAAGATTTTGGAGTTTTGATCAATTTTGGTCACTATGGGTTTGGTTGGGTTTAGGTTTGGCTAAAGTTTGGTTCAAGGCTAATTGATGGTTCAAAATTTTTCAAATGACTGTTAGGAAAGGTTTAGGATAGAAATTGGGTGGAAATTTTGGGTTTAGGGGATTCAATTTGGAGATTTAGGGCTAGGTGACAACCTTAAGGCAAATTTGAGGGTCTTGATTTCAAATGAATTTTGAGTTGGGTTTGGGTTCAAATTGAGAACCAATTGATGTTTTATTTGGTGTAGGAATGTATTAGGGAGAGTTTAGAGTTGATTTGAGGGGAGATTGAGTTGGATTGGGTTGAGTTTGGGTAGGTTGGGGTCATAGGTTAAAATTGGGGTCTTGGTTTGAAGTTGAAATTGAACTCAAATGTGAATCAAATTGTGCTTGGTTTTAGTTTAGATTGGTATTGGAGATGTTGAATTGAAGTTCGGAATTGAGTTTGGGCAAAATTGAGGTCAATTAAGTTGATTTGGTTTGACATTGGGTCCACATGGGTTAAAGAGGGGTCAAATTGGGGATTTTGATAAAAGTGGGTTATTTTGGCCAAATTAGCTTATGGTGTAGCTGAACAAAATGAAATTGGGAATATTTGGGGTTTTTTGGAATTTTCTGGGAATTTTTGAAATTTTTGGAATTTTTGAACAAAAGGGGTATTTAGGTTATTTGGAGGTTATTTGGAGGGTATTGGGTATTTTTGTGTATTTGAGAGGTGGGAATTGTTTCAAATAATTCTTAGAATTTTTATGAATTTTGGGTAATTTTTGGGAATTTTTGGATGATTTTGGTGGTTGTGGGGGTCATTTAGGTAGTTTTGGGTAAGCTTAGGGGACCCAATCTCAAAACCAGAATTTTTTGCAACATGGATGGGGTTTCAAATAAGGAAGAATGGGATCATTTTAGTGGAGTCAAGATTGGGTAAAAATGAATAGGAAATGAATTAGGGTTTGGAAGCATGAGCCATGGACTTAGCCAAATCTAAACACTTTGGGAACAAGTCCAGCCAAATGGTAACCACTTAATGATCCTTCACATTTTGACCTTAGCCATCTTAATCAAGGATTAGTGGCTTAGATTCAATAATGTGAGTTCCATAAAGGGTAGAATGGCAAGGGTTCAAGGTTTAGGTTAGATGGTTTAGGGGGGTGTGTGTGTGCAAGAGAAGTCCAAGTCACCCAAGGTCACCCTGAGTCCAAACAATCCTATAGGAACTCACTATTGGTTGTCCATATGGTGGTTTTAACCTTCCAAGGTGATTTAGAGGTTTGCAACTATCCAAGTGGAGTCCCAAGAGGAGTCAAGAAGTAGCTGAAATTGCTAAAGGGTGGGTCCCAATTCTAGTCCTCTAGGATACTCAAGGAGAAGTCCTATGGCTAGATCCTAATCACTAAGAAAACACAAGACCTCACCAAAATTGAGGTCAACGCACCTCTTGGTCATTAAATTTCATAATTAACTTTCCTTCTTGAACATCAATCATAGCTCTTCCATTAGTAAGGAATGGTCTTCCCAAAATAATGAGAATTTCTTTATCTTCCTTCATATCTAAAACAATAAAATTCATAAGAAAGAAAAATTTGTCAACCTTTACTAGTACTTCTTCTACAGCTCCTTTAGGATAAGTAATAGAATCATTAGCTAACTGAAGAGTTCCAGAAGTAGGTGAAATTTCTCTTATTCCAAATCTTTTGACAATTGATAAAGGCATAATGTTAATACTAACTCCTAAATCACATAAGGCTCCTCCGAAAAATTTTTCACCTATAGCACAAAAAATAGTGAAACTACCAAGGTCTTTATGTTTTTCAAATATCCTATAGCACAAGAAATAGTGCAACAGTTTCAAGATCTATGAACTTCCTTTTCTTTTTAAGAATATACTTCATAAACTTTGCATAATCAGGCACCTGTTCTAATGCTTCAACAAAGGGAATATTGACTATTAATTTCATAAGGATTTCTAAAAATTTTGTAAATAAGTTATCTCTATTTTATTTTTTTAATCTTTGAGAAAATGGAGGTGGTGGTTTTTCTACAGTAATTTTAATTGGTTCAAGCGGATATTCTAAGTCAGGATAAATTTTATCATTACCTTTCTTAATTTCCACCTCTCTTTCTTAGTTTCAATTTCTTTTTGCACTCACGTTTCTAATTATTTTCCATATCTTAATTGTATAGCTTTAATTTTTTCTTTATTTTGACCTTTTGGATTAATCTCAACATTAATAGGAAGAGTTTCTGAAGCTCTATTATTAAGCACACTAAAAATATATCTTACTTAATTTTCAATGTTCTTAATTGCAACTCCCTGAGTTTCTAATTAATTACCCATATTTAAAATTAATTCTTCAGCAGACAATTTATTCTCCTTAAATTGTGGGTTACTATTAAAACCTGGAGGATAAGAAGGTCTATTATTTGTGTTTCCATGGTTGTTCAAATTTACTACTAGGTTCACTGAATTTTTTCCCCATTGCAGGTTAACAGTAGCATTGCTATTATTACTCCAATTTAAGTTCAGGTGGTTCTTCCAACCGGGATTATAATAATTCGAATAAGGATTGTTGGGTCTATTATTTATAGCATTTAATGTCTAATAAGATGTTTGGGATTCTACTATCTGACCTACTAAATTTTCCTCTAACACTGGGGGTGTTTGAGAATAGTTCATTCCGTATTGATTTATTTCTTTGAAAGGGCATCAATTTGAGAGACTATCATAGTTATAGCATCAGAATCAGAATACTAGCTACTCTCTTTGGATTTACCCGTTCAGAGGGCTATTAAAATTATTAGTTGCCATCTCTTCTATTAAAGAATATGCTTCATCAAAAGGTTTTGACATTAATGATCCATGCGCATCAGCATCTATAATTGATCTAAGCGATCCTACTAATCCATTATAAAATGTTTGAATTATTAACTAATCTAGTAAAGCATGATGTGGACACTTCCGAAAGAGATCTTTAAATCTTTCCCAAGCTTCATAAATTGATTCCCCATCAAACTAACCAAAATATGTAATATCATTTCTTAGCTTAGCAGTTTTTGATGGAGGAAAATATTTTGACCAAAGTTTTCTGAATGTTCTCCCCAAGTCCCGATAGATCCGGGTGCTAACAAATTTTACCATGCTTTAGCTTTATCCCTTAATAAAAAGGAAAAAATCTAAGTCTGACAGCATCATTCGACACTCCGTTATATTTAAATGTAGCACACAATTCCAGAAAACTAAAAAGATGTAAATTAGGATCTTCATTAGGTGTTCCTCTAAATTGATTATTTTGTACCATTTGGATAATAGCAGGTCTAAGCTCAAAAGAATTAGCAACAACATTAGGATTTTGAATAGTTAAGTGAATTTCATCTACTGTTGGGTTAGAATAATCTCTTAAAGGTCTTGGTAGATGTTCATTTTCATTTCTTTAATTATTTAAATTGTTTAGCAATTTGAGAGGATTTTCAGATTTTTTTTTGTTATTTTCAAAATTTTCTAATAATACGCTCTAATTCTGAATTGGAAGGCACTAAACCTATGGATCCAATACTACGCATATAAAATCACACTAAACACACTTAAAAGTAAGCAAGCACGCACAATTGCAAATTATAAAGTAAAGGTTTTCAAGCACTACAAGTTTAACAGTTACCGTTTTTATACCTTACCCAACAACATGACGCCAAAAACTTGACCGGTGCGCTGTCGCTAACGTAAATATTCAAAAGGTAGGTTCAGTTCAGTTGCACAAGAAAATCAATTTAATAATTAGGCAGCCACTCGTATACGCAAGTATACATATCATTCAGGTAATACAGGGCCCTAGTGAAATCCTGATTATCAATCCCCCGAGGAAGGTTGGAACTTTTCAAATTATAGTATATAAATGAAATCCAATACTCAATTCACAATGCAAGTTCAAGAAATATTAAAGTTGCCAGTGTAATAATGACTAAGAACTAACTTAACTAAAATTACTTTCTAAATTTCTAGACAAAATTAACTAACACAGACGAAGTTCTGTATTGAAAGGTTCAAATATGGAAAAACATCTTTCTCCTTACAATGATACTATGATGAGTGAATGATATAGATTTATAATAAAATTGTATTTTGCTAAATAGGATCATTCATATTCTTTTCCCTCTTCAGAGTACCCCCTCTTCAAAATTATGTAAAGAACATTGGCAAACCTTAGGCTCAGTCCCTAAATCCAGGGTTAGGTTGGGAAGATACTGGCTGTCACTTTAGAGTTCCCACTCCCCTTCACGTGAAGTCTAACCCTAGCTTTAGTTACCAAACACTAGGTCCAAATTGGGGATTTCAGACTGTCACCCTAAAATCTTCAATTTGACGCCCATCAAACCACATTTCCCTATTTATTTGCAGTCAACCCCCATGAACTACGTAACTCATTCATGGACATTGAATGAATTCTCCACTTTAGTTGTAGAACACTTAGTCCTCTCGGATTGAATGTTTCACAATAAGTTTTAACAATTCATTGGATCATATTAAAAAGTAAATGAAGTACAAAGTGAAAAATCATCACAATTTCTTAACATTTAAATGACACATCAAATCTATATCACCACTTCACCATATCTCATTGCAAGGAGAAAGACAAAGAAATCAACTCAGAATTCATGAGAAAGATACGATAAAACATGGATTATATATATAAAAACAAAGTTATACAAACTACAAGAAGTAAATAAAACTCATCTTAATTTCTTTCCCAAACAAATCCCTTGAAGTTCCTTCGAATCCTTTTCTCTCTTCACAACAACACTCAATTTCCTCTTTAGAATATTATGGAAGAAACAAACTCCCACTTTCTTTCTTCTCCTACACTCTTTAGAGAAGAATCCCTTACCAAACATGAATTCCACCACTTTAACACAAACACACAATAAATCTCCAAAATCGTAACATACTTTACACAAACCAAAATGACTCCTCTCCCTCTCTTCTCTCTAATCCTTGGCATCCAAATCTGTCTCAAATAGTTTAGAAAAAAATTCCCTGAGATTTTTCTCAAGCAACCCTTCAAAAATTGTCTAAATACATTGAATTTGGCCTCCATCGACTTAGGGCGTCGTCGGAGCTGGATAGAGCGTCGTCGGTGCTGGATAGGGTGTCGTTAGCACAGTTGGGTGTGCTCTGTTGAATATTTTCTGAGCTCTTTGGAATTGGGTGTCGGCGGCGCCCATTCTGGCGTCGTCGACACCAGAAGGCTGATTTTGCCATTTTGCCTCTTTTTGTTTCAAATTTGTTCCTTTTTTGCTTTCCAAACACCTAAAATCATTATATTTGAAACAAAACATGAAAAATACCTTTTTTTAAGTACAATATCACAAAAAATGAGTAAAATTTATATATATAAAAATCTAACATACTTTTGGTGCATCAATATCTACTTCATATTAAAACAAGAGAGTAAAGATAACTACTTAAGAAGCGTGGATAAAACACAACAAAAAACCTCGTTTAAATTAAAGAAAATCCACTATAAAGGGTTTACAACAATTACAAGAAAATGAAGAACACAATACTTAGCTTTTTTCCTCCGAAAAAAAGATGACAAATCTCCCCAACAAAGGCTCTTACTGATCCATTTGTCGTTCATACTTCCTTACTCATATCTCTCAAAATCCCTCAACAATCTCTCTAGAAAATGAAGAAATCTACATCTCCATACTCATGCCAAACTCTCTCTAAAAATCTCCTAAAAAATCCTCCTAAAACACACTAATTCCCCCTAATTAATTCTCATGAGAGGCACCAAACCCCTCATTTTAAAGAGAAACCAAACACCTCTTTTTTCCAAAAAAACATGACCCTTTACTCTAAGAGACACAACATTTCACTACAAGAGACTCATCTCTTCATTCAAATGCTTTTCAAAGTGTCTAGATTCATTGAACAACACAATGGGTGTGTAAGTTGTCCAGAAGCTTCCTGAACATCCCAGAATGGCCCGAGATTGCCCAAAACCCATCCAAAAACCGTCTCGGGTGCTATGCTGCCAGAATCGGTGATATAGCCTTTGTTTCTAGCTGTGACTGGAGCTATGGAACCAGTCTTAGTGCTATAGTGCCATGTTGAGGGCAGCACACCCGTTTTTCTCCATTTTTGGCTCCATTTCGCCTCGTTTCAGCTCTGGTTTGCTCCTGGTATTATACCTACAAGATAGATATAAAAAACTTTCTTTAAAGTATAATTTTATCCAAAAAAATGGGATAAATACGAAAGAGATTAGGCATAGAAAGACTATCAAAATGCGTCGGATCAGAATATTCTTCTGTGCTCAATTTGGCTCCAAATTACACAGTTTTTACTTCATTTTCTCCAAAACTCCATTTCTTGCACCAGGAACCAAAAATATGCAAAAATATCTTCTTTTGTAGTATAATATCATGAAAATGATTATAAAATGAGCATTAAATCTACATTAAAAATAGGTAATTTTAAGGTGGATCAAGGCACCTCCTTACTCGAGCCAAACTTCAGGTTCTTGCTCCCAATGTACCATTCTATAAAAAAATTAGGATTGAATTCCTTGCTAAAGATCTAACTTATCTTCTTTGGGTGGCATAAAAACATAATTTTTGTGCTTCGCACAAGGACCAAAAAACTAACCCTCAGAACGAAGGGGCAGTTGTGATGCCGCCTGCACAAATTCCTCAATGTCATTCAAGAACTCATCTGTTCTACCTTTTCATCCTGGATACTATCTCATATACATCCAAGCACTCAAATTACGAGTATCCATCTATAGCATATATGTTACTTTACAAATTTGTGAAACTGTTACGGAAAATAAAATTTAGTCAATACTTATTAATATGTACATTGAATTATTATGTTTAGTAGTTCTTGGGAGCTAATTCTCATTCGAAGAAAATGACAAGCTGCACTCCTCTACTTCATCCAAGCAACATGAATTCGACTAATATCATCTGAATCTATATCAACATCACATCAAACAAGATCAGATGAACTCCTTTACTTTAACCAACCAACTTAAATTCTACTATCAACACCCCCATCTATCACCATCACATTGAACAATGAACCCAATCGATGGATGTATTCCTCCATTTCAACCAACCAACTCTAATTTTGTTAATAATAATATCCCTATATCACCATCACTTCAACAATAGACCTGATGCATTTCTCCACTTCAACCAATCAACGTGAATTCTTTCTAATAACATCCCCGTAATGTATTCACATGTCTAGCACTTGAACTTCATTTTTTAGAAGATTTTTATACATAACACTTATATATATATATACAAAATATATATATATATATATATATATAAGAAGATTTTTCTATATACATACAACTCAACTCCTATGTATATACACACGTGACATCTAAACTTCAATTTTTACAGACATATCATATTATATGCACGAAGATTTTCAAACATTTCACTCATTTTTATGATTCTTATGTATGCGCATGCCTAACACCTAAATATTACCTATCAAAAGATACATTTCACTTTTCAAAAGTTAAAATGTAAAAGTGTGGCGCGCATAGATTTATCTTCCTCGATGCTTTTTGATCTGCGTGGAGCAGAGAGATGAGAAATATAGAAGTTTGGGTCCGTTCGCACCTTCCCAGATAGCTTTAATGGTGATTGGATTGTGAAGTCTCGTAAGCGAAGGGGATGGTTTTGAGCAAAACTGAACGGGAGGGAGAAAGAGGAGGCTACAAGGATTTCGGGCAGAAAGGGAGGAGCAGGAGAGGTGCAGAGAGGAGAAACGAATTTAGGCGAAAAGGATATGTATTTTAGATTTATATGTATTTTAGGTTTTTGGCTTTGACTTTTTGTCGAATTTGCGACAGCTATAGTTCAATGCTAATGAGTAAATTAAGTATTTTGCATCGTTTTATTGGACACAATTCGACATAAAATCCATCGCAATTCCACCTAAAGTTCACTGCTTTAAGAATATTATTTGCGCCAAATTATTGGGCGCAAAATCTACCGCAAATATCAAAAATTTTTTTTCACTGCTTAACTTCTGCAAATCTGACGCAAATATTTGCGTTGAAAAAATCTGAATCAAGTATTATACGCTAATAACAACAACTCCTATAGTGGAGGGTTTCGTCGGAATTGGGAGAAATCGGGAGAGGGGGAGTTCGTAAGCAAGGTTTATGGGTGAAGAGCAGGAAATGAATTTAAGGTCATTGGCGTCGGATTTCCGTCATATTTGCATCGGATTATTTTGATGCAACTATCTAATAGCGGAGTTTGTTTCGAAATTTTAGTCGACTTTGCATCGGTCATTTTTTGACGCAATTAAGTATGTGATTGTTTCAACTTTTTCGATGCAAATTCAACGCAAAGTCTGTTGCAATCTGACATCTCAGTTCGACGTTTTGAATTTTAACATTTGTATCGAATTATTCGCCGTAAATTATATGCAAATCCAACGCAAATATCATAACTCAGTTTTCAACGTAAATTAGTCAAAAATATGACGTTAATATTTGTGTCGGAAAAATCTCATGTAAATATCAGATGCTACATTCTACATGTCCTGTAGTGAGAACTCTAGGATATTATTACTGGCTCCAAGCACTCACAACTCAAAATTCTTTATAGTTTTATTTTTATAATGTCTTTATTATCTAATAATTATTTATATTAAGGTTGAACTAAATCTTCTAATATATTATAATAGCCATAGTTACCAAAAAGAAAATTATAACTTTTAAAAAATATATTTAGAGAGTATGCTAAACATTGGCTCTGAGTTTGTGCATTTACCGTAACTAAGGTCATAACATGCTTCTTACAAAGAAGAGACTGAGAGTTTCTCCACCTTTGAGAAGCTAATGAGTGATTACGTAAACATAATGTAATCCTAAGGGTAATAGTTGTTAGACATGAAAATAAGACATTAAGTTGGTTTAACAATAATATATTAACAAATATTTTATGAATACTTCCGATGGAATTGACAAAATTAATCGTATCAGTTTGTTTACCATTATCATTCCTCATACTTATTCTTATAGTTCAAACACGCTCATTAAACTAAACATTCTGTTAACACTATCAGTTGATTATATTATTAAATTAGACCGTATTATCTATTTAATTAATTATAAGTTTATGACATTATAATTGAGCAACAAAATATTCATATTGTGCATATAATTGATAACACTCTATATCACTTGTTTATTCTTTGTTACTTAAATTTGTGCCATTATTATACATTAAAATTATGAAAGATATGCACTAACAATCAATAAGGTTCGACCAAATTTTCGAACTTAATGGCGTACTCGAATCCGATTGATCATTCATACATCTAAACGACCTACACGTAACATTTTCTCCATCGACAACCATCTAAATAATTATTTTATTTATGTTGTGTCAGCCTAATCGAACAAATAAGTCATGCGTCCACAAAATAACAATAATTCAGTATTAGTGATTATTATCATTAAACCTAATCCGCTAAGAATAATTTCTATAAATATATAATAAAATCCTACCAAACAAAATCTAGCAAAGCCCAGCCTAAAATATCCAAAACAGCCAAGAAAGAAAAACTAGTGGAGGAAGAAGAAAATACATTTTCCGAAGCCATGCGTATGAATAATACTTCCGACATTGTCTCTTTCGATTATGCATGTGATGACAGCAACAAGAAATTGGAGGTCAATTTCCTAACCTTATACAAGCTTTAAACTTTATACAAATAAAGGGAAGGAAAGCAAACGTGGGTGAGAAATGGCAATGGAAACCTAGCTTTCATTGGATCATTAATGCTTCTCGCTTTATAATCTTTTTCTAAAAGCTTACGTCGCTAGATCAGTCTTGTTCTTTAATGCACTAACATATGCCACATTTTTGTTTGTTTGGTTGACCTACCCATATTTATTTGAGCATACAGATATTAATTGCTTTGTTTTTCTTTTCTAAGGCCACGCCAACAAAATGCTATTTTGTTGTGTATTTAACATTACTCGAAGATGAGAGTTTCAATTATATAAAAAGATTGCTTGGTTAAGCTTAAGTTAATCATGGTTGGAGAACTAGAAGGGTGATGAGTTGGTGAGAATTGAAGTTCACCCAATGTTGGTCCCGCAATGTGTAATGATCATGATGAAAAACCATGTCATTCCACATGAATTATTAGAAAATTTTATAAAAGATTTCATATTAAATAATGACATTAAAAAAAATTAGAGGCATACGGAAGTAGTAATTCTTATGCATTTACATATCTCACACCCAAATTGTCATATTTGCTCGCATACTTGCATACTGTCAGGAAGCAGAGAGCATGCACCCAATTTTTGCACACACCTCAATCTTCATTGGATGTAATGGTAAAAATAACATTGTGTTTTTAAGAAGCTCCTACAGATCTACGAGGAAAGAACATAATTTCTCGGAGATCGCTAGCAGTAAGGAATAAATGGAGTGAATCTGCTATTTGCAAGTTTTTCCCTTTGTGTGCATTATGCTAGGAGTATTTTTGTGAAGATTTTCTCCTAAATGTTGTTTATTTTCTTGTTGACGACATGATCCACGCTCGCCACACCTTTTAGTATGTTAAATCCAGATTTATCCTATCAAACCCAAAGGATAAAGTGCAGTGATTGAAGGCAAGAAAGAGGAAGAGAGTTAGAGAAAGAGGGAGAGAAAATATGCCTACTTTATTTCACTGAATATGGTGATTACAAGAGAGGGGAACAAAAAGCTTCCAATACATGTTATAGTCCATCTATTTATAGAAGATAGAAAGAAAGAATAAAATTTTATTATTGGTCTTGCTTCAAAGCGAGTTTTACAGGTATTATAGTCTTCTTATATGGACTGTTAGATTGTTTCAAGACTCGTGCAAACTATTTTTGGGCATACCTTCAAACAAAAACTAAAATGTAAATAAACATATATTTTTGTTCATGAAAAATGTTACTTGTAGCACTTTGGTGCCATCATAGAGCTTTATTATAATTTATTTCTATGAAAAATAATATATTTTTTCGAAATCATAGATAAATATAAAAAAAATAACAATTATAAAAGATATCACAAAACATGTGGCTTATAATTTTGAAGAAATCACTTTCTCTTACCAAATCAGACACTTTTTGCAGGTTAAACTTTCTGGTAGTTCTCGGTTTTAAACTATATTAAATAATTAAAAAAGTTTCTTAGACATAGACTAAGTTTATGAGAGGTCAAAGTGGGATTAAGAAAATCAACTCGCGAAGCGTAATTCAAGGAAATAATATATATTAAGCTGCAACTCTGAAGCAATAAGTGGATTTGTTGAACCTAAACCATTCTGATTTTTTTATAAGAAATATGTCTTGAAAGGGATAGTTTAAGATAGAATATTATTGTGGATTTGGATTGAGACCAATACTAGATGAGTACATTTGAAAAGGACCTGTTTTCTTAACAAATAATATTATTCTCCTCCACACTGTGTGCTATTATATATTAGAAGTTTGGCATATTATGTATTAACGAGAGCGTGATATCTGAAATAATAGTGAATATGTTTCTTATGATATATAACCAGAAAATAATGTCATAAATTAAGAAGTAAAATTTGGACTAAGTAATTCAAAAAACTTCGAAAGGTAACCGGTAAAAATTATGAAATCGAAATTATGCCAATTAAATCTCCATAAGCTTTGCTGAAACCTTCAACTTGGCATAAATATTGAAATGAAAATTAAATAATAATATGAAATATATTTCATAACATTCATTCAACAACAACAAGAACAGGAGTTTCACGTTACGTCTTGTCCATTTGAAGTAAGAAGTACATAATAAACTTATTAATCATCCATCCGATCTTGACTCATACATGTTGTCCTCTTCATAAATGGCATAATTGGATGCATTATGCAAAGTGATTACTTTAAATCACCTTCAGTTATAAAAAAATAAATTGATTAACCATAATCTATCGATTAAGAAGTGTGAGAACTGATTAAAATACGCGCTAAATATATATAGATATATATATATATATATATATATATATATATAGATGATTTTTTTTCCTTATTTATGGGCAATAATTTCACTTTCAACATCCACTAAAAAAAGAACTATTTCCAGCAGAAATATCCACAGGAAACTACAAATATTCTATGGGAAAATCAATTTCATGGTAGATTAACAATGCATTATCAACTTTGGGAAGATCTTTGGTCGGAAATGCATTTTGATGAATGGAAGAGCCGAAAATTTATGGTTGGAATAGTCAATGCTAAACCCACTAGCATGGCAAAGTTTTTCATCGGCAATCTAAAATCAGAAAAATTGGAAGAAAAACAGCATATATACCCACTCGAAATAAACCAGCTAAAATTTTGGCTAAATAATTCGTCGGTTTTGCAAGTAGGGAAAAACCAACGGAAAGCTCTGTCACAATAATCAGTATCATCAGGAATGGCAGACTGAACGTAAGCAATCGTAGTTGAAAGAAAACTATAATAATAATAAAGAACCAAGCACAACTATATTTCTACACCAGCAATCAAAACACCAATTGCACTGTATTTGTACATATCATGTCTCAAATTCATGTATAATAAAGAAAATTACAAGAAATTTAACTACAATATTCATACAATAAATAATATATCTCTATAAAATATATCATTTTATCAGAGTGTCTAGTAAAAGTAATAATGAACTTGAAAAAAGAAAGAACTAATGTTGGTTAGTCGTCTCATTATGATCTTCCTCCTTCTACTCCATTATCAATTTTTCCCTTGGTGGTGTGCATCATGTCGAATCCGCTCCATTCTAGCTTCCATCATAGCTAGGTGAGCATCTATCTAAGTGGTAACTTCAGCTTCTATGTCTTGAGTAAAGGCTGTGACACGCTAGCTTACTACTTCATCGATCAATCTGGAGCACTCTTCGAAGAAAGAGTTTCATGCATAGTTGGCTAGCCTCTGAGATTCCATGACATACATCATTCTCTTCTTCTTTTCTTCTATAGCTTCTCTCCATTTGTTAATTTCTAAATATTTAGATAGGACACAAAAATTACAAGCACCTCTTAAACTGTGGCTCTGAACATCGTTGAACCTTAAGTACTCGCCTAATATAAATTACCTGGGTGAGCAATGTAAAGTACATTTGTAAATATAAGAATAAATAGGCAACTTACATAAGCTCTCTAGGTCCTGGTGTCAACTCGCCATTGGTCCTCCTGATACTGGTATGTCCTCTATGCAACTCAATAGGAGTGGGTTCTCTTCTAAGTACTTACTTCTATTAAAATATATACAATTTAGTTAGCAATAATTACACGTTTTATTCTTATGAATTGAGTATAACTTACCGTCCTTCTATTATGTGAAACTGAGCCTCCAATAGGTAGTGAGGTATTCATGGCTCAATAGTCTGATGCCTAGTTAAAAAGAAACACAAATTTGATAATACTATATCTCACCATCTAAATTTGTTTTTATATCTCACCATCTAAATTTGTGTTTCTTTTGACCAATGGTGAGATATAGATATATTTATAAAAAGAAACCTATGCTCATTGTGAATAAGTTATTTATTTTTTTGTTTCTTTTGACCAACAGTTGTGTGAAAACTATAGCCCATTACATAAACTATTGGCCACATATTCACAATGAGCATAGGTTTTTAAGCAAGATATAGTATATCTAGATTTTTTACTCTATTAATCCAAATGTGAACCTAATAAATACATCAAGATGTAAGTGGTCTAATAATTATGTTCACAATTAAGGATAATTTATATGAACTTTAATTCATGCATGATGGGAACTTTTCTTGAATCTTCATACTCTTGCTTTTATTTTCATCTAAATTAGTTGAGCTCTAAATTAACCTGGTTTCACTAACAAAATTTTTAAAATAAGATGAATATTATATTTGGGATCCATATTTGATCAACTAATAATAAATAAAACATCTTACAAAGTTAAACTTTGTTGTATTTGCTAGGAACATAGACAGTCACTTTAAAATTCTTATCATTTAGGTATCATGAAATGCATCTATTTGATGTTCAGTTTATTGTTGAACAATAAAAACCACAATTGGTAAAAGCATCACATCAAAAAAATCTTCAAAGTGTCAATGTGACTCAATTTATTTGTAAAATAATGTTAATTTTTCTTTTATAACAAGTATGTTTTGCATATTGAGCCTTTAGGTCAAGCGTTATCTTCACAATTCTCTTAATTTTATTAAAAAAATATGATAACATCCATAATTGTGTATGGTACATTAATGACTACTATCTCAAATTAATACATTCATCAATACCACGTTGAGCCTCCAACTCTAGCATTATAAGATAGATGTATTGGGAGATGTTTAACTGAGTTAAAGAAATCTTATGAAAATATTATCTTAAACTTGCACAACATTAGTCAAATTTTCACTTGAAGTTGCTTGAAGACATTAATAGTCAAATGCGTTGTAGATAATTCCATAGAAAATACATTAATTTCAACTATAGGATTACACATCTAATTTCGTCAAATGCTAAATGCAGTTAGCAACAAGCATTATGAAATATGATAAATTGGTTTCTTAATTGAATTATATTTTCTTCACTTAGTTTAACATATCAAATCAAATTAGACGCATACTTGTTATAACACTTTATAGATTGCAGCCACTTAGAAATTATTCTTTTTTGATGTAACTATAGATAGTACTTGACCTTCGGCTTCATAAGTTTACTACTAGCTAATTTTTGAAACTCTAAAACTCTTATTCTATAGTAATCCTTCAAGTTAAGTCAAGTCATTCATTTATCCTTAGTATTGTCATTAACATCCATCATAGTGTTAAGAATATTATTAAAATTTATTTGTTTATTTTTTTTTATTTGCTAAAAAAATTTCATACTATTTTTAAAAGGATTTATATATATATATATATATATATATATATATATATATATATATATATATATATATATATATATATATATATATATATATATATATATATACATATATAGGATTAAAAGAATTCAAGATTCATAATAAATTATAAATTTTTTCATTTAAATGTTTCTGTCAATTCTCCAACTTAATCCTATAAACACCTATCTTGGCTTTGAAAGAAGAGCAAACTAGTAAAATATAATCATGTACCCAAAGAAAAAATTCTAGCTTTCCTTGCAAATTGAAATGGTTAGCCATACCCATTCGATGGTTCAAACTTGGAGACGTTTAAGGCTTGTGTCCTACTGCGAGTAATTAACTTCCCTTGAAAAATCAATTGACTGCCCTCATCATTCAGACTAAGTTTGGAAGGGATCAAGGCCCTTAGACTTACGATGAGGCAATTGACTTTTCTTAGAAGAGGGGTTGACGCCCCTCATCTAACATATGGGGTTTAGAGGTGATCAAGGCTCATAGTTCTATGACGAGGCACCCATCTATTCTTGAAAGAGGTTTTGACTACTCACATTGATTAAATTGAGTTTAAAGACAATAAAGGCCCAATGTCCTACAACAGGGAAACTATCTTCCCTTGGAAGAGGTGTTGGCGGTCCTTATTTGGTTGATCAAGTTTGGAGGTGATCAAGTCTCATAGTCCTATCATAGTTATCCTATGATAAGGTATATATGTTTCATTGAAAGAGTTTTTGACTGTCCTCATCAAACAAAATAAGTTCTGAGGAAATAAAGGCTTGTACTCTTACGAAAAAGTAAATATCTTCCCTTGGAAGGGGTGTTGACAACCCACATCAAACACAACAAGTTTAGAGGTCATTAGGGCCCATGTTCCTACAACAAAGGCTCCTACCTTCCCTTAAAAAGTGTTGATGGACCTTATCAGAAAGACCAGGTTTGGTGGCCATCAAGTCTCATAATCCTACTGTGAGACATCCATCTCCCCTTAAGAAAGGAGTTGATTGCCATTTTTCAGATGTATTGAATTTGAAGGTGATCAAGGCCCATGATCATAATATGAGGCACTTGTCTTCTCTTGAAGAAGGTGGTGACTAATCTCGTCAGATAGACTAGGTTCGAAGGTGATGAAGGCACATTAACCTATAGTAACACACATTTCTTGCTTTGAAAATCTATTGACTCCCCTCATCAGACAAACAGAGTTTGGAGGTGATCATGACCCATAGCCCTACAATGGTGTTCAAGCAACAAGGGTCCCATAATAACAACAATTGTAGTGGATGGGCAGCGACAACGATGACTTGGGAGCAACAGTAGCTGGGTGTTGGTGTTCTGGTAACTTAGGAAGTTTGTTGTTAATGGTATAATGATAAAATGTCACATCAAAGCAATAGCTCTAGTCTAGCATTGTCAATTTGGCATATTAGTGGTAGTCCAAAATGGTGGCAAAGCACTGTGTTAATGGTTTAGCGTCAATGGTTGTGCGATAACCTGACTATGGCAGTGGTAACAACAACAGCTCAGAGGTTATAGTCTGACATAGCAGTTATGGCCTGTAATAAATGGTTCCCTGATTATAGCTTAATGGTGGCAATAGAAAAGGCATCAACCATGGGATTGTGTTTCATTAGCTAACAAGTGAAGGTAGTCTTACGATAATGAGGGCATGAAGATGGTGGCACGGTAAAGATGGCAGAGGTATTTGCGATGATAGTAATAACAACGACAATAGTGGTCTAGTGAGAACAGTCATGGTATAGTGGTGTATGTCAAGTGACAATGATTTAGTGGTAATAACTGCTAAGAGAAGTTGGTCCTTGAGTGAAATTAGGGATGGAGACAATGCCTTTTATTGGATAATGATAATATGATGACTGTAGCAGTTTGTAGTGGTGTTGGTAGGGCTATAGTGATTTGAGGTGGTGATAGTCAGGAGATAGTGATGAAAACATCACCATTGGTCGAATGATGGTGGTTTGACAATGATGGTGTATTATGACAGAGGCGGTGGCCAAGCAGTTGTGATCCAGTTATAGCAATGGTGTGAGTAGGCCAATTGTGAGAGCCAAACAAAGTTAGAATAGTGCAATGACGTTGATTTGATGATAGTGATTATTTAATATTATAGAGGTGGTGCTCGAGTGATGGTGATCCTACATGGTGGTGGTTTGAAGAAGGCGGTGTGACATGATAGTAGCATCATGATGGTGGTGCAACATATTGATAGTCTGACAAAAGTGGCGCGACATGGTGGTAGTCTGACAATGGTTGTCTAGCTTAGAAGTTGTGGCTTGGCATCAGTAAATGGATGTTGTTCGCATGTCGGTGGTTTGATGACGAAGGCAACCAAATGGTGGTGGTTTAGCTCTGCGATGATGTTCAAGCAATGATGACCTAGTAGTGATGAAAGTGACTTGATGTTGATGGAGATAGTGACATAACATCGTCAATGATCTGGTGACAATGGTGGAAGTTGCTCTATCAAAAGGGAAATAATACTCTAGCAACATTGTTATTGGTCCAATGACGTTGATTAGGTGATGATGGGCTAACAGGAATATCTAAAGATGGTGATCTAATAATGGTAATAACAACTCCATTGGTCAAATGATTATGTTGGGTTTCTGAAGGTGTCGCCAGGTGACAATGTTCTGATGATGATGGTCGTGCTGACCAAATGGTGATCCAACTACAATGTTCTAGTGATAACAACGTTGTCAAACATGCGATTGTAGCCTGATAATGTTGATGAGAGTAGTGGTTTTTGCCCAACATCAGTTTAAGTGATAACTTTGCCAACCTAAATTAGATTAAGCCATTATATATCTTGAAGAATAATATTTATTGCCAAATAATTATAGCCAAATAATAGAGGTTATGCATATTGCTTTTAGTTGATCGCAAAATAGTGACAGATGAGTGACCCATCCATTGAATAATGATAAAAAAATGATGTTTTTATTGTCATGCAATAATAAGATGAAGCGAAATCCAACATTGATGTTTGACCAATAAGAGTTTATATGTTGAAGTGATACTCAGTGAAGTTAACCTATATGTAAGGCAATTTAATATTACATTATTCAATGATGTTAATATGTACATAGATATCGATGAAAATGCACCAATGATGTTTAATTTATTTGAGATTATTTGTCAGAATTTTACTCAATGTTGTTAACCTGTGCAAAAGGGATATAAGAAATTTCACTGAGGATAGTTGATATATTCATGGTTCTTTTTCAGTGTGTTACTCAGTGATGTTAGTCTATATGTAAGGTCATTCATTAAAGCTTTAATCGATAACATTAACCTCACGTAAGATATCAAAAAAAAATTCACCAATGATGTTTAATCTATTTGAGGTTATTAATCAGAATTTTATTCGACGAAATTAATTTATGTGAAAGAGATCTAAGAAAATCCATCAAGGATGTTTGATAATTTTGAGGTTGTTTGTTACTGTATTAATAAACGATGTTACTAGTGTAGAAGAGATCTAAGAAAATTCACCAAAATTTTTTGAACTATCCAAGATTATTTTTTGTGTGTTATACGACATTAATATGTACAAAAGAGATATAGAAATGTTATTGACCTCTGAGGTTGTGCATTAAAGCATTAACTCGATAATGTGAACATGCATGGAGGAGGTCGAATTGAATATCCTTAGGATAGATTGTATCTTAATTAGGAACAGATGACTGTTACATAATCATTCAAAGTCGTATCTAGACAATCATAATCATTCAAAAGTCGAATTGAATCCCCCTAGGATTGATTGTATCCTGAATCAAAGAGAATTTGTTACGTATTTAGACCATTATAGCCCTTTTGAGGTCATGGTAAATCCTCATTCGTGGAGTAAAAGTCCAACTTGGGATTGTATATAGAACTTGAAATATATTGGTAGAATTTATATTTATATGAGAATATTTAGAAGACATAGTTAATAATATTTCTTTGCATGTCAAGTGCTTGTTTAAATATCATTATATCTAATATGTTAGCATGAGTGACCATTCAATGTTGTAGTGAAAGTTACACCCAACATATAATTGTTTCTCGTAGATGTGATATCTAAATAGATAAGGAGATGACTACTTAATCACAATTGTGTTTTAGAAAAGGTTGTCCATCATCATAGAACTAGTTCTCATAGGTTAGATATTCAAGTGAAAGACAATGGGACAACCCAGTCACTTCTTTTCCAAGGGGGTTGACATGAACAACCTCTCTAGACTATAGTGAAGGTAGTCCTGCTCATCTTAGTCAATGTTGGGAGCATAAAGCCCATTAGGAAAGGATGATGGAGGACTATCTCGGGTAAGGGTGAAGATCTTTAAAGATTGCAGTGAGTAGGGCTGTCAAAAATGCTCGTTATTCACGAACAGTTCGTGTTCAGCTCATCAGAGAGTTTGTGTTTTATTTGTTCGATAATCAAACGAGACGAGTATGAACAATTTTTTTTTCGTTCGGTTTATAAACAAACAAAACACGAACAATCATGTGTTTGATCGTATTCGAATCGTTATTGTTCGAAATATAAAATAATTTAAAATAATTATCTATTAAAAATTATCAAATTTTTAAAATTACTATATACTCTAAAAATTTATCATATTTTAAAAAATTAAATCCTATAAAGGTTATCTAAAAGTTTATTATCATCTTAATAATTCAAAAAAAAATCAAACAACACAAACAAATTTGAAAGATTTCAAACAATTCAAAAAATTAGAATAATTCGAATAATTCGAACAATTCAAACATTTCAAACTAATTTCAATCAAATCAAACGGAATAAGAACAGTAACTTCACGAATAATTTCAAACACGAGCCTGTTTCAAACACACTAAGTTTCAAATGTACTGAACACGAACATGAGAGTTGTTCTTTCGTGTTCGGTTCGTTTACACCCTTAGCAGTAAGTCAAGAAATTATTTTTGTCCCAAAAAGGGAACTCCTTGTACTTATCATAGATTACATTATGAGGAGAATCAGCAAGACTTTTGATCATCACAAGTTTCCAAGTCAATCAGTTATACTAGATTGAAATTATTAAATTTGTTGGTCATATATTAATTATAAGGGATTTCCCGAGTGTGGAAGTGATTCCCATGATTAGTGTCAAACTATTGTGTGCTAGTAAATTCATAGTGATAGTGATATATTAAAGTGTTCTATGAAGATCTGACACACACAGAGATAAAAGAAAAGCTAGTAAAGATAACAACAAGACTTTTTGGTGAAAAATGAAAAAGGGTAAAATTGAAGAAGCCTAGTTAGTGAAATGATTCCACTATGTCTACAAAAATTTCAATACTTTACAGGTCGTTGACTAGCTTAAGCAATATTATATAAGTGAGGTTTATCAATGTGACTTGACTTCCTCTTGGGGAGTGACATGATACGTTATGAAAGTGGCGACAAACCAGATGTTGTAAAGAAAGACCGATCACAGAGGTTCGGTGTAAGAAATTTCAATGCCAACATCATCTATTGTAGCGACTGGATGATGGTGATCTGACGGCGGTGACGATGGCCGCCAAGCACTAGAGGTCTGAAAGTCATTGTGAATAGACTATGATGGTTTAATATCAACAACAATGGTACACGGGCAATGGTGGATTGATGGTGGCAGCGATTAGGTGATAGTGGTCCTGGGACGGTGATAGTGGTAGTCAGACAATAGTGGTCTGACAATATCGATGGTGGTGGTAGGGTAACAATGGTTCAATGATGGTGGTAGCATGACTACGGTGGTCTGACGACAACAATGATAGTGGTTGGATTATGAACTAAGGATTTTTGTTTAGTGGCAGTGATGATTGTGTTCAGACAACGATGGTCTGACAGTGATAGCAGTCAGATGACAGTGGTATAACCGTGATGACTGTGGTGATCGAATGGTCTTCGTGTTCTACGAGCTATGATGGTGTTGTCTGGGCAACGATTGTTCGTTAGCAGCGACGATCCCTTGACGATGAAGATGGTGGCCGGCCAACAGTGGTTTGGTGGCGGTGTCAGTGGTGGTCTGTTAGTAGCGATGGTGGTGATCAATGGTGGTGGAGGTTGGGAAACCTCATGATCTTGGAGCGCCTTCAGCTTTCTCCTCTAGGTCCAACCCCTCTCATGAAAGCTGGGGTTTAACTATAGATTTTGGATTGTCTCCTCTAAAAACACTACATGAATCTGAATCAGTCTATTAAACAACTTGGACTGATTTCCTTGATCAAATGTGATTTTAGGATTATTAAAATGTCATATTGGTGTTAGATTTAAGCGATGTCGTTATATTTGTCTCGTTGAGACATTGGATTTGACTATAAAGTTATCAGAATTGGAGATCATTAGTTTTAAATGCCTGATATGGACTTATTTGAACATCCATCGGATTATTTTGATGTCATTTATTTTGTCTCACGAGCACTTTATTTGATCATAAATTTGAGTGTGAATACTTTCAAATGTGATTTTAAAATTTTTTGTCCAAATATGTATTGAGATTCGTGTGGATCAATATGATTTTTAGGTATGTATCATGTATTATAAATTTTTGCTGCATAAATTTTTAAAATTTGCTTGAAAATTCAGATAATATATATATTTTTTTAATTTGGGGATGTATACAAATTATTTCACGAAGTATTTTGTAATATTGTTAATTTTAAAAAGATAATTATTATCTTTGTAATAAATTAATTAATATAATTCATAAAGATTTATTCAATTGAAATATAAAAATTATTAAATTATTATTAAACCTTAAATTTACGGGGAATGAAATTTCAATATATTGTATGACGATAACGAAGTTGAAAAAAATTTAGGGGATGCGTCACTCCAGGCCTCTTTTAATTCCAACTGAGCATGATATCATTTATTATTTTTTTTATTGGTTCTTTTGCTTTGTATTGCCATGTAAATATTACATATATAATCCATCTTAGTGAATGCATGTTTGGTGCGAATTTTTTTGAACTATTATAAGCTATATTTCTTGGGACTTTGGAGACGTAAACATTTTCAATGTCACCAACTAAAAATTAGGATATGTTTGGGGCAACTGCAACTTATTCAGCTTATCCAAATAAACAGTTTATCATGACAAGCTACTGATCTGCAGCTGATCTGGTTAAACTGACTGGCTGTTTGGTTCGTGTGTTTGAAAAACAACTGATTTGCAGCTGTTTTGGAATAAATGATCATTCCGCCCCTATACAGTTATGATGTTTGCAACAGAATTCTCATGACTACATATTTGATAGTTTAGAACTAAAATAACTCTTATTTTCATATCATATACTATAAATGTCATGCCATCATTTTAAGCTATAAGCCCATCCAGATTCTTTTCAAAAAAACTGGTATTTCTGGAAATGTTACTCGGCATTTCATCCCACAAATAACTAACATAAATATATATTAAAATCATGTTGTTTGCAACAAAATTCTCTTGACTATATATTTGATAGTTTAGAACTAAAATAACTCCTATTTTCATATCATATTCTATAAATGTCATGCCATCAATTTATGGTATAAGCCCATCCAGATTCTTTTCAGAACACAGGTTTTTCTGGAAATATTACTTGACATTTCAACCCACAAATAACTAGCATAAATATACATTAAAAAACGTCAGATGCAGAACCACTTCAACAACATATCGTATCGAAGGATCATCGCCAACAAACCTTTTGCCTAGTACACAACCCCATCATCCTCTAGAATCCTCATCCATTTTGAATCCAGCCGCCCCTCTGGAATCCGACCGTAGGTGGAGCTCAAATTCCGTCCGTAGGAGCGTTCATCCCGCCCCATAGCCCTCATCCTGCCCCATGGCCCTCATCCCGCCCATCTCCTCCATCTTCTTCAAAATCGTTCTACTCCCCACGGCGCAGCCAATAGCCTCCCCGCCAGAAGCCATCATCGTCCGTTCAGTTATCGTTCCCGCCCTTTATTGCTCGACGCGGATTCAATATGCGGGCCACGGGATCGATCACGCGTACCTGTCTATCAAGTACATGAAAACCACATTTTCTAATAAGTTTTTCAAATACCGGAAACAAACAGAGGGATAACATTTTAAATTTGCCACCCACACTTATAAGCTGCAGGCAGACGGCCCGTTAGCGTGTGAGAGCAAATTTGTAGGTGAGAAAATTACATCCTCGATCCCTATGATGCCGATAAATGGGCTACGTTACATTTAATTGAGCGCACCTTTATCTGAGAATCTAATTAAATGATGCTGTAAACGTTGAGCTGTTCAAACTTCAAATCTTTGCCGGGTCATTAAAATCATAGGCATTAAACGTTAATTTATGTACATGATTCATGCACCATACTAATGTCATATATTTATTTATTTATTTTTCCTGGTGGGCCGACTTTTCGGGCAGTGCTTTCAAAGTTACTGTACAGAACTTTATTGCTTCAATTATGTGCTACTTCCCAAATGCAAAAATCCATACTGCTTTCAGCAACCACTACACGGAAAGAAAGGGGAGAGCCGTGAAAACAATTTGTGGGTAAAACTTTCTCTATTATGCAAAAAAATATTTTGTTTAGATGTCACACGTCTAGACAGTCAATTATCTATCACCACATCATCATATATATCATCGACGGACGACTTGGTGGTTGATAGTCCGACGTCCGAGCAAAATAGTTTTCCCTATTTAGCCTTCTTTTTTTCAACTTTTTTTTACGTTTTATGCGATTTTTAAGTAGATATAAAATTTAAATGTGGCAAATTTATGTAAGATATTGATATATGGTGGATTTAAAATTTATGAAAGCTTCTAATTTTCCTGCCATTTACCTGCCAGTTTAGATACTCTTTCTAATAATTTAGGGGCTGTTTGAGATTATTTTCTTTCTTATATTTTGTATTTTTATTTTTTTTTTAATCTAGATTTTAATTTGAAATAAAATAGGTTTTAGACACTCAAAATATCTAAGATTTATATTGAGTGTTTCTAAAAAACTATGTTAATTTATCTTTTGAGAAAAATAACATATGAAATATATAAAAAATATATTTTTAAAAATAAAAAATAATAAAAATAAAAAATAAAATCAATCCCAAACAAACTCTGAGCACAAACGCTTTTAAAGCTGAGAAACTTAAATTAGAAAGTCATGTTATTCATGGATTTTAGGATAGTGTTTTTTGGCCTATCATTTTCATAATGAGGTTGAGGTTATGTTTGGGGCAGCTGCTCTTTATTGAATAATCTGTTGATAAGTTGATTATAAATAATTTGCTGATAAGCTAGGTGCAGTAATTATTACAAATTTTTATTTTTATTTTTTTAAAATCAGACCTCAGCCAGAAAGCTCACACTGCACCTAGATAAGTGCGGTGTAAAAATGCTGTTTTCAGCGTTTTGAAAATGCATAAGCTGTCAGAACGCAGTTTACGCAAATAGATCAGGTGTGTTTTTAAAACGCTACCGCACCAAATAAACTGCCCCAAACGAACCCTTAGTTACTGTGTAAGAAAAAATTATGCTATGATTGAGTAGATTCAGGTCCGTTAAAATGTCTAAAAAACGAGAATATTTCTGCTGACACAATGCTCTTAAGACTGTACAATAGTTTTTTTTCATTTCTAAAGTGATTTACATACATACCACTCAGTTCCTCTGTATTTGCCTATCTAATCTCATCTATAAAAAGAATTTTTTTTTTAAATGTTGAATTATAAAATTTTTAAGTGATATGAAATATTTGGGTGATATAGCAATAAAAAATAAAATTTCAGTATTAGATATATAAATACATGAAAAGAAAATTGTACGTACAAAGACGCTCATTTTTTGCTCTTAATCCAAAAAAGTTTAACTACTTTATCATTAGATACTCTGAAAGCAAATGTACCATTGCGTGCCATCATGGGCACAAACAACCTCTTTTTTTAGGATGAGTAAATCAATTATTTAAATATTTTTTTTTGAAAAAAAAAAAAAATGAGTAATAGATACTCAAAACAAAATCACGTAGCTCATCATCATATAAGAATTGAGCAATATTATAAAACTTTTAATCTATTTTATATTTTTCTGATAATATTACATAATAATTTTTCTGCGTACCAAATGAAACACTTAATTTCTTTTAAATCTTAATTTATTTTATTTAAATTACTTTAATATCAAGTAATATGTAAATACAAATTTTGAGAGAAAAAAAAAGAGAAAATATGGGCACACCATAGATCATTTTCAAGAATAATGATACATTGGCAGTCAATTTTTCAAAACAAATGCATGTTATCAATCTGTATATGAGGAATATGTCTGTATAAATCTCGAAAAGACATTTTGAATCGCAGAAAGAGGATTCATGTTCAGACATTTTTCATGAAATCAATCGGCCCACGAAGCCAACTGAATGAAATACTGACCAACCAAACAAACACCGCACGACACACAACATTCTCTGAACCGGCATCTATCATTACAAAAGATCAACATTCGACTGAAGAACATTCAATTAACCAAAGATTACTCAGTCAGCCAAGTGATTATGGGCACCAAATGTCCAAGCTTGGCAGTTATGAATACGAAGCAACGTTCGCAGCAGTTGTAGAGATAGAACGACGCCAATGATGGTTATAATTTCAAAACATGTAATATTCAGGTACAAAAATTTAAATGTGTAATCAATTATAAGCTATAGTGACGTTTTTATTAAATCAGGAGACAATCATGTAATTTGTGATACCTTACTGAAGACTTACAAATATGAAGATCATTTTTACTGAGAGGGAATCCTAGAAAATTTCCAGAAAAACTAAGTATTACTTTTGTCTGATTCTCTTTCTTTCATTCGACCAACAATCTATTCCTTGGGCATGACACATAAGAAAATTTAGAATCTAAAATCAAAAGGTGCGATGAATGTGGAGTCATGCCTTCAACAAGACGAGAAGTGTGTCAGGGTAAAGGAACCCATCAAGGAGAAGCATCCAATGGGCAGTTCATTCACGAATTGTGCAACAACAAATCCATGGGCTCCATGACCGAATGACACGTCAAATTGCAGAGCTTGTCCGAGTTTTGCTTGAGGAAAGGGCGCAGCCTCTCCATAACTTGATCCACTAGTACCCGAGCCTCAAGCTTAATATGGGGCTCAAGCTGCCGAACGAGTGGAAGAGTACCGGTAACAGGACATAGCCAGGTTCGTGCCAAAGGGAGGACCACAGCATGGATCGAGAAAGGGAGGACCACAGCAAGGAGCGAGAAAGGTAGGACCACATTAAGGAGCAATAAAAGTCTATCACATGATGGGGAACGCATTCGTTCAAAAAATTGTGGAAGCTGAGCCATCGGAGAAGTTATATTTCCCTTTATGGAACCATATAAATGTCAAAGCAACCCTGCTGACCATATTGCATCTTTGAGCGACAATCTGACTTCTCAAGATCTCCAATGCACTAAAATGTTTGTTGTTCTACACCATGTTGAGAGATTCTATTTTCAAATGGTTCAACGAACTTCTCGTAAGAATTATTAAGTCCTTCAAAGACTTTAGAAAGTTATTTCTCTATCGCTCAAATGCCACGAAGTGTGTGTGAATAGGGATTATGCGAGCCTACAAGAATATGTTACTAGGTTCTAGAAGAAGACCCTCGAAGTAAGGAACCAAGATCAGGTTGTTTCTAAGGCGGCCCAAGTACATGGACTAATAGGTCCGCAGTTGTGACCTTTTTTAGTTTTACGAAAACTTGAGTCGTCAGCTGAACTCCTAAAGTTGGCCAATGATCACATCACGACTGAGGATTATATGAACGAGCCGATTTGCAGAGGCAACATCACGACTGAGGATTATATGAACGAGCCGATTTGCAGAGGCAAGAAATTGGATCGACAATCGTACAAGAATGGCTCAAGGGATAATGGATGGAGAAAGAAGGATGTCCCACGTCTGAAACATGAGAGAGACCAATTGTCATGAAGAGACAAAGAAGATAAATGAAACAAATGCAGATGCAGTTGATCAAATGACAAGTTCACAGGAGACTGAAGGACATCCAAACCTACACGGCTGTGACTTTCAATAGTGGAACTCATAGATGCAATAGAAGATAAAGAGTATTTCTGAAAGATGAATCCATTAAAAATCAGAGTTCCTTCAGGAAATCCAAAAAATCTTTCTATCACCGGACCATGAGCATGACACTAAAGAATGCAGGCACCTCCGTAGCCTAGTTGAGATCCAGACTGGGAAATTCAAAGAATTTTTAGCCCCAGAGGGCCACACTCGGTGGAAGGGCAATGCTCCAGAAGATAAATGAATCGAGCTAGCCTGCCCGAGCCGATGTTATTTACATAGCAAGAATATTGTTAGTAATGCTGGGAGGAGATTCATATGTTAGGGTCGACCCAAAAAGTGTCAATCGATGAACTATTGTGTTGTAACATATGATCTGAAAAGGACGCCCCATCCTCCAATCACATTCACTGATGTAGACCTTCATTTAGCTTGGAATCCCTACAATGATGCTATTGTTGCTACAACACTCATCAATAACTATCAGGTAGAAAGTATCTTGGTTGATACTAGGAGCTTAGAGAACATTTTGTTTCGGGCAACATTCGAAAAGTTGAATTTGACAACCAACTGGTTAACTGCACATACAGACCCATTGTACAGATTCTTTGGCGAACGGAACGAGGCACTAGTTGTAATAGCATTCTTAGTCACCTAAGGAGAAGATGACAATTTATTTACCAGCTTGGAATATGTCCTGGTGGTCGACGTGCCACCAACTTATAATGCAATATTTGATCGCCCTCTCCTCAATAATTTATGTGTCATGGTGTCAAAATACCATGTAGTTGTGAAGTTCCCCTGTGATGGGGTGATAGTTACTTTACATGGAGATCTGGAGCAGTTCGAACATTTTACAGGCGAGCCATAGGAAGTATGGAACATGAGACATTGGGAATATATCACCAATGGGAAGGAGACCTTGAAACTGATGAGGTTACAACCAAAATACTCATAGGCCTTAAATTTCGTGGTAATGTTTTTCTATCAGTGAAACTTTTGATGCAGGTCACAAAAGGTATGTTGATCCAGATTCTCCAAGAACACCTAATGTATTTGCTTGGTCGGTGGTGAAATATCTGACATCCCCATCTATGTGGCTTATCATAAGCTCAATGCCAGTTTAACCACCCAAATAGTGAAACAGATGCTATGATCGACATGAACGAATTTAACCAAACCAATTCGTGAAGAAGTCAAGGAAATTTTGGACGCTAGCTATATTTGAGAAGTTCAGTACCCCTCTTACAAATCAACATGGTTATGGAACAAAAGTCTAATGACAAATAGAGAATGTGCATGGACTTCACAAAATTGAATACTGCTTTCCCAAGAGATGACTATCCACAACCCTTGATTGATGCTTTCGTGGACTTTGCAGTAGGACACTCAGTCATGAGTTTCCAAGATGTTTTGCCTGAATATCACTAGCTCAAAATGCACCCGCCGATGCGGAGAAGATGACTTTATTACCACTGATGGATTGAATTGTTTTACTGTAATGCCTTTCAGGCTAAAAAAATACTACCGTGACTTATCAGTGCCAAATGGATGTAATATTTCTTAAGCAAAAAGGATGAAACATTAAGATATATGTGGAGGATGTGTTAGTAAGAAGTAAGATGACAAAGCAACATTTGTGAGATTTAAAAGAACCCTCCCAACACTTAGAAAGTTTAATATGAAATTGAACACCTTGAATGTATGTTTGGAGCTTTGATGGAAAAGTTCTTGGGATACCTCTTGACAACCGAGAGCATTAGAGATAATCCCAAGAAAGTGAAGGCACTCCTCGACGTGCCATCCCTCCATAACACCAAAGAAGTATATATGTTGATCGGTTGAATAACAATCCTGACTCGATTTATTTTAAAGTCAGGAGGCAAATGTGATATTTTGTTCCAAGTATTAAGGAAGGCAAAAAAGTTCAGGTGGACAAACAAATGGGAGCATGCTATTTAGAATTTGAAACAATAGTTAATTTCTCCTTCATTGTTGCAGAGTTTGAAGCCAAGGGTGGAACTTTCACTCTACTTAAGAGTCGACCCAGATGCTATTAGTTTGGTCCATATCTGAGAAGAGTCTGTGAAGCAATTTTCAGTGAATTACACAAGTTGGGCCTTGAGAGGGGCCTAAATAAGGTATCCTCTATGTCGAAACTAACATTTGCTCTTTTTATTTAAACTCACAGGATTTGGTCACATTTTCAAACCCATCCGATTAAGGTGGTCACTGATCTTCTGCTTAAGTCTATAATCTCTCGGTTGGAATATTTGGGTCAATTATTAAAATGGTTTGTAGAACTCAGTGAATATGACCTTACTTACGTCCCTTGAATTGAGAACAAAGCTCAAGATGTAATAGACTTTTTGGTGGTTTTCTCAGAATCAGGTGGATCAAGTGACAAATCTGGGGCGTACATGCAAACTTGGATCCTTCATGTGGTTGGAGCTTCAAGTCAAACAAAGGCAAGAATTAGTCTGATATTATGTTGTCAGACCATCAAGCATATTTATCATGTGGTCATCTTTGATTTTGCTGTCAAAAATAATCAGGAAAAATATGAAGAATTGATAGCTGAACATCAGTTCTCAAAAAATTGACACACAATATTTAATAGTAAAATTTGATTCTCAACTAGTTGTCTGATAAGTTAATAAGTAATTCAAAACTCAAGATGAGATGATTGTGAAAAATATGAATAAAGTAAAAAATATAAATTAGTAAATTTTTAAGCTTCTGCATCGAACACATAGGGCGAAAAGAAAACTAGGTGACAGATCTTCTATTAAAAAATATGCATGTTGGAAATAGAGCACCCCAATTAACTAACAATTAAAGAGCCAGAAGTAATAAAAGTAGGCAAACAATATAAAAAGCTAGGTGGATCCTTATATCCACTACTTCAAAACATGAAAATCGATGAAGGAGTAATGGGTTCCGAAGGATCAAGTTCAAAGATGCACAATATCTTCTCATCGACGACAACTTATTTTGAAACTCAACCACATCTTTGTTTTCAAGATGCGTCAAAGAAAGAGAAGTCGAAGAAATCCTTTATGAAGTACATTTAGATGAAAACTGTAGCTATTCAGGGGTAAAATTTCTGGCTCATGGTATTAATACAGGATTATTTATGGCCAACCCCCTTGAAGGACGTGGAGTAGTTTTCCTAATGATGTGAACAATCGCAGAAATATGTTTCTCTACACCATCTGCAGGCTCAAAAATTGTAACCGATTGGTAGTACCTGGCCACTCACCGTGTGGGGGTTCGATAGCCCGAACCATTTCCTTCTTCTAAAAGATAAAAAAATTCATGTTGGTGGTTTTCGATTGCTTTTTTGAATGGATAGATATAATAGCTCTTGCTCGGATTACTACAAGCGTGATTCGGTATTTTTTCTGGATAGAAATACTTTGTCAATATGGCTGCCCCTAATACTCATCACAGATAACGAAACTCAATTCGTTGATTAGGAGGTGAAAAATTCCTGTCAGACAAAGGACTAACTTAGAAATTTTCTCCCGCACATCACCCACAAATTAATGGTCAAGTCCAAGCTGCAATGAGGTCAATCTAAACCTGCTTAGGAATGAGGTTGAGGGTGTAAAAGGTAGATGGGTAGATATGCTTCCTTCAGATCTTTGGGCTGTCTAAGCCACTCCAATGAGGTCAACCGGACAAATGCTATACATGTTTTCCAATGCAATGGAATTCATGTTATCGGCCGAGTATAATCACAATAGTAAAGAGTACTCACTGCAATGTTTTTGGATGAAAGGTAGATCGCTAACTTGGAAGATGTAAACGAGGAAAAAGCTTCAATCTCACTCGATATGTTAGTGGATATTCGAACAAACTCTGCCATGCGATAAAAACAAAATAAAAGTAGGCCTACGCAATAGTACAAAAAATATGTCTAGAAACGATATTTTATACCGACAACCTAGTTATGAAAAAGGCCACCCAATCACGAGAGCACAGTCGGTTGGCAAGCTTGATCAGAAAAGGACCAACATGTTCATCTTTGACTACCAAGATACTCCTGAAGCATACAAATTGAAGTCATACTCGGGGAACTTCCTTTCACGTTCATAGAATGGGGATGAACTTAAGAAATTTTCTCCACAATAGTGATTATTTTTGTTCTTTTTTGTCATTAAATTTAAGACGCAATGATACTATAAAAATTTTGACAAAAATTCTTTTAGACAAACTAACATATGTGGTAAATAAACATTTAGGAAAAGAGCTTGAGGAACTAGCATATCCATGAACCTCGTGCCAAGGTGAAACACTGGGAACTCAGATATTTTAAAAGATGTCTACAGAGCATTCGAATGGTTGGTCTCACAAAGACGACCAAAAATCATTTCGATGCTTGGTTGCAAAAAGATGACAAAAAGTGCTCTGATGCTTAGTCACAAAGACGACCAAAAATCATTGTGATGTTTAGTCACAAATAAAACAACTGAAAAACGACCCTACACGAGGTCATCAACATAAAAGCTGCAAACAATGTTCCAAGGAACGAATCAAAAGGATATTTTTTATGTTTGAATTAGATTTTTCTTTCATAAATTTCCAAGAAAAATTGGTGAATTATATAAATGAAGAAACTACTGTTTTAAGAGGTTAACACACTTAAATGCATGATCACACATAATAATTGACCAAAATGTCATATTTCATTCATATGAATGTCTGTTATAAAATCCAAGTATTTACATTTAGAAAAAAACCGAATCTATGGATCTTCAGGCTGAATGTTGTACGAACCATCGTCCACCATACTATCGCCCTTAAATTCCTCATAATGTTTAGGAGCAAAATGAGCATAGTAGATCTTATTCAATTCTTAAGGTTATAATATTTAGGATCAACCATTCCCACTCTAGCAAACTCGTTCACCATGATCTTGCGACCCGCCTCCATGTATTCTACTTATGTGGTAAGGAGTTCTTCGGTGGTCGTCAAAGTGGACATGTGTTTCATCAATAAAACATTTTCCTCTTGAACCAGAAGAATCCATCTGGATGCTATATCCACCCCGTCAGAGCATCTTTTAGATTGGCCTCCATATCGGTTGCCCTCATTGTTTCTAGCTCTGCCATTTTCCTAATACTTCATAGCCTTCTCCTCACACTTAGCAAGCCTCTCTCTAATCTATAATTAGATGGAAGTCAAACAATGATTAAAAGCATAACCCAGGAGTTGGCATCTATTGAGCAGTTGGCACAATTCGAGTGGGTAGTGTTTTTCAAGCTTCTAAACTTGCTGGCTAAAGGATATCTGTGATTGTAAAAACATATTCCATCGATGCTGAGTTTGAGGGGAACTAATCCCTGTCAATGTTAACTAGGCCCAGACTTAAATCACAGTTCATATAAACCTTTAACATATTTTTTTTGCAGAAGAATTCATCAGTCTTGCCCCTTTTCTTGCTTCTTGGTGGGCTAGGGATGAAAGGGTCAAAGGAAACAGTTTTTCCCTTTCTTCTATGCTCAACTGTCTTAAACGAGTAGGGCTTTCCCATGAATCTTCACCTCCAAGCTCTCCCTCAACTTGCATCTATGACAACCAATGGCTTTCTTTAGCTCTCTTGAACATACAAATGAAACCAGTCGAAGGTTGCTGAAAGATCTCCTCTACGAAAAGACTCCTTGACGATCCTTCAATATCTGTCGGGAAAAGGGAGGGAGCCACGTTATCTTCTGAACCACACATGAATACTGAGGGAATAATTATTTCTATTGGTATTAATTCGCCTGTGAAACTATTCTAAATATCAACATAAGTTTTTGAAACAAAATGAATGAAATCCAAACCTAGTATCTGCCCCCTTGACTGGCCAGCTTCTTCATTTCCCTTTTCCGTTTCTCCAACGAGGGGACCGTCCACTTTCTTTCTTTTCTTTAACTTTTTTTTAGAGCCGCTCAATATCCTCTAGCTGTATTTCTCCTCAACCTCATCAAAAGAAGCCCACATCTTTTCTATCATTAGGCCATAATCTTTCATGTTCAAACTAGATTTACAATTAAGGGGTCAATATATTGGGCCACTGCCAATTACCGATCATGAATGACCTTCTCCATTACTTTCAGCTGAGAAGAAATTGTTTTACTATTTTTATACAAACATCATATGGTTCTAGTTGAGATATCCTATTCATAACAGGAATCCCTTAAGAACCCGAACTTCCAATCTTTTATATTATTCTCCAAATCAATTAAACAAAACTTCTGAGTTTTGCCAAAGACCACATACCCATCTGGCTCTACTTGAAGAGGGAACATATGCATAAACAATTTGTAAGACCAAGGAATGTCTCTTTTGTGTTAGTAAATTACATTTTTTATTACTGCAATAATTAAAATTGGCCTCACTTGGGCTGGTATCATGCCATAGAAGTTGAAAATCGAGGCTAGTTTTATACAAAAGGGTAGCAAAAGCCCATAATGAAAAAGGTCTCAATAAAGGATTAGGTCATTGCCCACAAAACCAGTAGCTTGGACAATTGCATCCACCTGATCCAAAACAAAACTTGTTTCAAACACAAGTCTCTTAAAATAACCTAACCTCAAACTCAATGAGGATCAACTTCTTGGATGATCTAAATAAGCCAAAAATCTAAGGAGAATATTTGCGAGACATCAAGCATTGAAAATAAAATGACCTATGGGCAAATAAAAGCAAAAAATGAAAAATTTTTGCTTAAAATCTGTTCAAACCCTTATATACACCCATTCTGAAAGTCAAAATGTTACATCGGATTCCATCAAGATGTCATTTTTGTGTAAAAATCAAGGAAAACAATAATGAACAAATAATAGAGAATATTCATTTATAGAAAGAAAGATTTTACAGTCAGGTTTTCCGCTGCTTCAGATGTCTGCCAAACTTGTCTATCATCTCTTCTTTAGTTTGTACATGAAAAATCAAACTGTTGACCAGAAATTGGGCCAGTTCCTCCCATAGAGTCACCAACTCAGCTCGGAGAGTTTACACACCTGCTATTTTGGCCTGAAGAGCTTCCATATTTACAACCTTGGTTAGTAGAATCTTCACATCAATGACATAGGTCTGGAGAACATCCTTGTCTACATAAAAAACTGCCAACTCCTTCTGGAAGTTTAATACGGTAGTTTCCCGTTTAGTGATCTGCAACCCAAGCAAAGAGTCCATAGTCTCATTCATAAAACAAACTAATCGCTCATGAGACACCCTTCAGCCATCAATCTCCCTCTCTGGGTCGGCTAAAGGAGGTGTTAAGATCGAAAGAGGTAGTTGGGCGGATACCCCCTAGGTGGCAACTTGAGCAGAAGGATCAACCAAGTCCTCTACTTCGGTTTGGCATGTCGTCTCTATGAGCTCGTAGTTAATCATGTCCACTATTTCCTCTACAGTAATTGAGCATCTATGACAAGGATAAATTGGAATATTGAACGAAAAAGAAAAGCTAAAGAAAAGCTAAAGTTACCAACCATGCTCTCTATTTTGGATGTATGGTAGCTTTCTACAACGAGAGGAAAAATACCATAGTGGAGACTCCCTTTGGTCAATGACAAAGGAAGAATATCTTTTCCCTATGGAGCTTTGTTTCACATAGCCTCATCTGCTAAACGTCAGAGAGGATCATGTATCTGAAGTGTAGCATCACCGTGAAAGGTCTTCAGAGTCGAAGGGTGAATTAAAGTGAAATATGGTGGCAGAAGTTACACGGCTGCCACCATGGGTTCACCCTCTTGAGAAGGTGGTAGAGCTGGACATAGATGAAGCAGTGCATGATCCAATACTTGTTTTTCTTTCAGACTCTGCACCTCAAGAAGTGGCGTAGAATGAGATGCTTTCCCAATCTCTTCCATACGAGGCATTTTCATGGTTGGCTGTTTAATTGATTTTGTTTTTTATGCTTGACTTTTGGCACCAACCATTTACTTGTCATCTACTTTCCTTTTTTCAGTCATCGACCATTTGGCACCTTCTTCCTTTACTGTAATTTCTTGATTTTCTTTTTTCAACTCCCGACGGGCGAGTTCTGGAATCTGGAAGCGCAAAGGTTCTCATCAAAACTTTCTCACTTGCTGACTTTTAACCACTTGATATATTCATTCGTTTAAATGACCAGCTAATTAGCAAGGATATGAGAAAAAGAAACATAAAATGGCTTTTAGTTCCCTACTTATAGAAAAAAGGGGCATGAAAATCAAGAGAGTATAATTACTATCATTGTTTATTTTTTTTATTTGTGAACAATCATTATTTAATTCTTTTATTCTTATGTCAGTTGTCACTTTCAAAGAAGTAAATTGGAGAATCAATTTTGTATTTTAGGAATATGTCTGCACAAATATCAAGAAGAATTTTGGTTCACATAAAGGGATTTAAGTTCAGACGTTCTTCATGAGGTCAGTCGGCCCATGAAGCTGACTGAATGAAATATTGACCGACCCAATGAACACAGCGCGACCGCACAAAACTCTCTCAACCAACATTTCCATTACAAAAAATTAACATTCGACTGAAAACCATTCCATTGACCTAAGATTGCTCAATTGTCAGAGTGATTATGGGCCAACTGGATGAACACAAAATATCCATGCCTTACAGTTACGAACATGAAGCGGCGCCAAGAGCAGCTACAAATGTTGAACGATGCCCACGACAGTTACAGGACCAAACATGTACACTTGAGTTACAAATATTTAAAAGTGTAATGGATTATAAATTATAGTAACATTCCCATTGAATGTGGGGACAATCATGTAATTTGTGATATCTTATTGAAGTATTATAAATAGGATGATCATTTTCATTAGGAGAGGATCCCAAAAAATTTCCAAAAATCTAAGTATTACTTGTGTATTCAACCAACGTTTTATTCCTTGAACGTGATCCACAAAATAATTTAGGATCCAACACTATCATTTTTAAAATAATATCTCAGGCTTTTTGAAGAATAACATACATTTCAGATCATTTTTTAAAATAATGATACATATTCGGTTATTTTTACGAATAAAAGTAATCTGTCAGTCATTTTTAAGGAAAGTGTCAGTCATCTTTAAGAAGAGTCATAGAGGACAAACCTACACACGAACATAGAAATGGAGTCTTCAAGCAGAGAATAGAAATCTCGGGCGATGACGGCTAGGTTTCCGCTCTGGGGTTTTCATGGCGACTCTCGGGCGATTTTCGTCTCTTTGGCGTGCTGATCTCCCCCACCGGACTTCTCCCGGGCGTTTGTCGTCGCCCGGGCGCGGTGATCTCTTCCCCTGTTTTCCTTTCTGTTTATTTTGTTTTTTTAGTTTGTGATGGAGCATAACTACGCCAATGCCGTCACGGGGGGCTCTTTGCCGAACTCAAAGACTCACTCCTGCTATTTTCCCCAATCTTTTCATGAGGCCTAGAAACTTGGTGGTGGGGAGTATAGTTTCATCAAGAAGCTTGGTAGGAAAAATGATAAACCAGCTCTGTACCTTTCCGAAGAGGAGACTAATATTCTAGCTTCATCGTGTCGTTTTGTGTTGATCGGCAAGTTTCTTTATGGGCACCCAAAGTTGGACATCATTCGGAAGGAATTTGATTCTCTGAAACTAACTGGTGCCTGGAAAGTTGGATCTGTCGATGGTAGGCATATTCTTATAGATCTCACCAATGACGTTGATTATACAAATGTTTTTGCTAGGAAAGTTCTAAAATAGATAATAGGTATATGCGTATACTAAAATGGAACGTTGATTTTAACCCCAAAGCCGAATCTCCGTTATTCTCGTCCGGATTAAATTTCCTGAGTATAAGTATCACCTATTTAATCATGAAATCCTATATTCACTTGCAAAAGGTTTTGGTACACTACTGAGAGTTGATAATCCTACGGTTGACCGTACGAAACCCTCGGATGCCTGCTTTTTGGATGAAAGAGACATCACCTGTACCCCTATCCCGATGAAGTATGGATCGGTTCCTCACACACGGGTACCGGCAACGAGTTGTTATGGGTTCCCACCCACCTTATTGTTCTCACCGTGCCATGTTTGGCCACTCTCCCTTGATTTGTTACGTAGCTACACCCCCACCTGAAACCAAAAGCTCTGCCCAGAGCCTCCAACCTTTCTACCCATCATCCTGACCCTGCTGAACCCCCTCTTACTTTACAAAAACTTGATGCACCTATCTCCAACAACCCTGTCACCCCTCCTCCAAATGACCTCCCCCCTCCAGATAATGTCCCTCCTCCAAATGACCTTCCCTTACAAAAATTTGATACACCTATCCATACTGCCCCCACTCTTCCAACCCTTGATGGCAACACTCACCTTACCAACTGTGAGGATCCATTTGTAATTTCAGAAAAGGTCCCTCACATCACCCCAACCACTGAGTTGGAAGCACCTTTACCTCTACCTGCCAATTCACCAATCAAACTTTCAATCTCAGTTGAAGATGATAGTAACATACAAATTCTTCTTCCTCCAACTGCTGTTCCCATGGAGAGCATCCAGGATACAGCTCATAAACCTTCCCAGTTTTCTTTAAAGCACTCTTCACCCACCGTTTCCTGCCCAGATCCCCATACTGACCCCTCTTCCCCTGTTCAGAGTTCTAAGCAGCTTCTCATTCACACACATACTTATGCCAATTCTGACTCTGACTCTGGAGCTAATAATAATCAGATTATGGAGGCTACTTCTGACATGGAAGTAGAGTGGATCATTCAAAAATCTAATAGAAAAAAGAAGAAAAAACAAAACACTAATATCAATATGTCCTCTAATGATGAAAACATAGACCCAACCTATTCAAAAAATGAAATTTTACCCCCTTTTACAAGATCCACTAGAAGGGGTAGCAGACATCATGTTTAACATTTTAGTTTGGAACATTAGGGGAGTGGCTGATCCTTCTCCCCTTAAGCGTTTAAAATATCTTTGCAGGATCCATCGTTTGGAGATTTTTGCTATTCTGGAGCCTTTAGTCTCCACCCATAAGGATAAAATAATAGCTTCATTTCCTCTCTATTCTCACTTTAGCAATACTAGTAAAAAAAATTTGGGTTTTCTGGAAAAACATATCCATCTTCAAGTTGTTGAGGATGATGCACAATTTATTTTAGCACATTTTTAGGCTGATATTTTCAAAGGGTGAGTTACTTTTGTTTATGCAAGTTCTTTACTTGCTGAAAAATACCTTCTGTGGAATAAATTAATTGCCATTGGTTCTACGTTAGATGAAAGTTGGTGTGTTGGTGGTGATTTTAACATGATTTTGTCTCCTGTTGAAAGGAAAGGTGGCACAAGGCCAAACTCCACGCAGATTCAGAACTTTTGTGAACTGGTTTCACAAGAAGGGTTGTTTGACTTGGGATTTACAGGGAATCCTTTCACTTGGAGACGTGGCAGGCTTTTCCAGAGGCTTGACAGATTTTTTGCAAATTCAAGTTTTTTAAATTACTACCATACATCTCGGGTTCAGCATTTAAGTTATGTTTCCTCTGATCATAGTCCGCTTTTGCTCTCTTTAAATTTTCATACAAAACCTGCTTTCACCCGTTTTAAATTTCTAAATATTTGGTCTTCACATCATACTTTTTTGACTCTGATTTCTGGACTTTGGAAGCCTGGCTGTGGTACTCCTTGGTTTGTTCTGTGGCAACTGCACAAAAACATAGCTGCAGGTTTAAAAAAATGGAACTTTGGAGTTTTTGGAAATATACATACTAGAGTTCTCAACTCTTAACAGTTGGTTAATAATTTGGAAGCTATGGAAAGTATGAGCCCTGAGATAGCTGATGAGCTCTCACATGCTCATTCTACTCTTTTAGCTGAGATCTCTCTGGAGGAAGATTTCTTACAGCAAAAATCTCATGATACTCATTTTAATCATGGTGACAGGAACACTAGTTATTTTCATGCATCTATTAAACAAAGAGTTAACTCAATTTCAATTATTAAAATCATCACTCAGGATGGGCAGGTTATTACTGATGCTGCAGGGATTGGTCTAAATGCAGTACATTACTTTTCTAATCTGTTCTCTAGTGCAGGACATGTTTCTTCCATTAAGTGAGCTTTTTTGCTTCTGAACAGCACTATATTGCTTCCCTTAAGGTTTCTGATGTCCTAAATGAGGAGGAAATTTTTCAAGCATTTAAGGGGATTAATGCAAACAAGGCACCTGGCCCTGATGGATTTTCCTCGGGTTTCTATATTACATGCTGGGACATTATTAAGAGGGAAGTTATTCATGCAATTCAAAGTTTCTTTCAAGGAGCAGATCCATGTAAGTATTTTTCAGCTGCTTTACTGGTACTTATCCCTAAAGGTAAGGATAACTCTCATTGGCAACACTTTAGGCCTATATCTCTAACTTCTACAATCACAAAGGTTATTAGTAAGATTATTGTTGCCAGGCTTCAACCACATTTAAATGTTATCATTTCCCCTCAGCAGTCTGCCTTTATTAAAGGTAGAGAAATCACTGATAATATTCTTTTAGCTCAGGAGCTTATCGAGGATCTTGACAGGACTTGTAGAGGGGGGAATCTCATTATTAAATTAGATATAAAAAAGGCTTTTGACACTATCAATTGGGATTTTATTCAAAATGTACTTATTGCTAGAGGTTTTGAACATAAGTTCTGCAGTTTAATTAAGAGATGGTTGACAACAATTATTATAGTGTTCTGGTCAATGGCACCTCACATGGTTTCTTCACTGCTACAAGAGGTATCAAGCAGGGTGATCCCCTTTCACCTGTTCTCTTTATAATAGCTTTTGACTATTTATCTAGAATGCTTAATCATTTTCATGAAAGGCATAGAAATATGCATTATTATAATAAAGCAGGTATTCTGGTGTCACATTTGGCTTATGCTGATGACATTATTGTTTTCTCTAATGCATCCAAACTTGCTATTAGAAGAATCCTTAAGGTTTTGACTGAATTTGAAACTTTATCTGGTTTATCTTTTAATAAAGAGAAATGTCACCTATTTTTTAGTAACTCTATTACTCCCTGTATAAAACAATGGGCCTCTATCCTCACTGGTTTTAAAAATGTTTCCTTGCCTCTTAAATACCTTGGGGTTAACCTTATAAGAGGTAGATGCAAGCAAATTCAGATGGATGAAATTATTTCAAAAATACAATGCAAAATTAATGATTAGAAGAATAGATTTCTCTCAAATGGAGGTAGATTGACTCTCATTTCTAGTGTGTTACAAGCAATTCCTTTATATGCACTCCAGGTTTTCAATGAAAAAAAGTTCACTGAATTTTATTGAAACACTTTTTAATCGGTTTCAATGGGAGGGGGTGGTGCCAAGAAACACTGGTGTTCTTGGAGGAAGTTATGCAAACCAAAATTTTCTGGTGGGCTTGGTTTCAAGTCTCTTCCTCACATTGTGGAGATTAATATGAGTAAGCTCTGGTATAAATTCAGGCTTTGTGACTCTCTTTGGGCTAAGTTTATGCATTCCAAATACTGTAGTATTTCACACCCTTCTATTGTCTCATACAAAAAAGGAGACTCGCGTATTTGGAAAGCTATGGTGAAGGCCAGTGAATACACTAGCAATTTCATTTTTTGGGAGTTGGGCGATGGTAAGGTTTCTTTATGGCATGATAATTGGGGCTTACCCCAAACTGCCTGCACTTCTCAAAACTCTTCTGATCTCTACAATGTTGTCTCTGATCTATGGCTAAATGATCAGTGGGATATTGTCAAATTGAGAACCTTATTAGGTAATGATGCTGCAATGTATATTAATCAACTTCCCTTTAGTAATAGCATGAAAGATAGGCCTCACTAGATGAAGGCCAATAACTGTTCTGCTAGCAAATTTCTGTATCAGGCTAGAAATGTTTTTCCTACATGTCACTGGAGTGCATATAGTTGGAATACCTTGTTTACACCTTCTATGGCCTTCTTTAATTGGCGGTTTTTCTCATCTTTGCTTCCTTTAGACGATATTATGAAACTAAAAGGTTTAAGAATGGCTTCTATCTGCTCTTTATGTCACCAAGCTGAAGAATCTTCCAATCACATTTTTTTCAATTGCTATTTTGCTGTTGACGTCTGGAATGCTTTGGGTACTTTATTTAACATAAACTGGCCTTCTGCGTTTTATATTGAGGATTACATAAGTGCTTGGAAAGATCTTGCCATTGGTAGGAAGTTTCTGTCGTCCTTTCCTTTGGTTATCCTGTGGTTTATATGGAATGCCCGTAATGCTGCTAAGCACACTAAGGAGCACCCCACTTCTCTTAAAACAATAGCTCATATCAAAGCTTACTATCATAGAGCTACTAAAAGTGAAGCTCCCCCTTCACTTGCTATTAAAAAACCAAGCATCGGTTAGATGGGTGCCACCCGAAAGGGGTTGGATAAAAATAAATATTGATGGCTGTTGGAATGATTTGACTGCTGGGGTTGGGGGTTTGTACAGGGATCATGGTGGCAAAACATGGTTTTACTTTTCTTCCCCTGTCATTGCTGATACCCCTTTGCATGCTGAAATTTGGGCACTGCTATTTGCTCTAAAAAATGCCATTTGTTTTCACTTTAATGCTTTAATTATAGAATCTCACTCAATCTTACTGGTAAAGATGTACCACAGGAAAATTGACATACCTTGGAATCTTATCTATCTATTTAAAAGGATATGGACTGTCATTGTCGCTTCCTCTTTACAGGTCAAGCTAAATTTCATTTATAGGAAGCTAATAAGCCACTGACCGGTCGGCAAAGCATTGTACGGATACACCTAGGGTGGGTAAAGCCCCACACGGACATACTGGCAATACTTTTACACGGTGATACAATAGATTTACCTTACATTAGATGTATTTAGCTGTTTTGTTCTAGCTCATCTATTGGAGTTAAGTACTCACCTCATGGTTATCTTGGTTATTTTTAATTTCCTGCCTCTATATCATCCTTTAATATTGCAGGGTCTCATATCTTGATTTATTATGCTTTAGTTTTTGGGCTGTAGGATAACACATTTGTTTTGGTTAGCATTTCTCTTGCTGGGTCTCTAACCTTGTTCTGTAAGATGGTTGGCTTAGCACAGGTTGCTAGTGATCTTTCGTTTGTGTCTTAGGAGATGGTTTTTTCCTCTGTGGAGTGCAGGACAGCGGGCTTTGCATTTTTGATTCTCTTTACAGTTCCTCTGTGGAGTGCAGGACAGCGGGCTTTGCATTTTTGATTATCTTTACAGGATGGCTGTGCAGAAATTCTTTACCCACCAGTGGTTCTGTTGCAGGCAATCTTCACGTTCTTACTGCAGTAACGGATTTTTATTGGTTTTTTGGGCACCTGCTTTTTTTTTCCTTCTCAACCGTGGTTTGTCACTGTTTTGTTAGGCTCATCTGTTCTGAATCTATTTATTGTTCTCTCTTTCTGTTAAGTTTTGTTTTTGCCAACTTTTTTTGGAGCATATTGGTGTGAGTTGTACTAGTGGGAGGCTGAATCCCTAGGGGTTGAGTGGGTATTATATTTTTTGGTTTTTTTGTTTTAGTTGGGGATCGGCCTCCCCCCGCCCCCTTGTACCAATTTTTTCTGATTAACACGTAGGGAGCCACCGATGCTCTTTCCCAAAAAAAAAAAAATAGAAATAGCTATGGCTACAGTAATTGACATGCTGATAGAGATATATCAGAAAATGACAATATATTTATGACAATGACATATTTCTGTAAAAAAATAAAATAAAATTATTGAAAAAAAAATAAACATCGAATGGAAAACTAAAACCGAAATAAGGTTATACATATGTAGATTATCTAAGACGGGCAATAGTTTGATTGCTTAATCAGGATAATTATGTTAAAGCTTATGATTAGATAAAAAATTAAGTTAGTTGGCTTCATATAGTAATGGAGCACAATAAAATTGTCTTGTATGATCAAGGGAAATTAATATAATCGTTAAAGGACAACTCATTAAGTTCTTCAATGTACTATTCAATCTAAATTTGTTACCTAGCCTATGTAAACTGAGTATCATAACAAATTTCACAATGTCTTGCACTTATTTTCATCAATTTATATCGTGTAGTTTTGCAATTATATCAATTTTTAGCATTTTCTTTTTCCTTCCGCACGTTCTCTGATGAGAATTTCAAATCAAAATTCATTTTAAATGACATGAAGAACAAACAAAAGGAAGAATTCTTATTATTTTCATAAAACATCCATATTATATTTATTTAGTAAGCATCATAGCAGAAATTAACATTATCACCTATTTTTAAAATTTAAATAAATATTTTCAAGATTAGTTTTATCCTACTAAGGAGTAATAAATGCAAGGGCATTTACATAATAGCACACAATTTTTATGTATTTACATATCTCACGTCTAAACTTTTATATTTATACACATAGCATTCAAATTCTTAATCACCTAAAAAGTAGCACTGGTATCATATTTTAAAAGTGAGATACTTATTCTAGAAGTAAAATTTAAAATCTGAGTTTTACGTGTATAAATATGAAAATTTAGGTGCGAGAGACTTGAAGACTAACAAAATATGTGTGCTAGATATGCAAATTTTTCTAAATATAAATATAAAATATTAAGCAGTTAATATGTATGTCTAAAAGAATTGTGTGGTATCTATGTAAACTTTTTTTAGATCTATCATGATAAAAATTGCTCTTGAAACATAATTCTAATAATTATTAATGGTGTGTTTGGTACAATCTATATTTATTCAGATAAATCACTTATCTAAAAATATGGACCGCACACATTCTATATTTAGAGTAAATAACAAACTACACATAAACAATTCAAATATAATTTCTACACGGTGAGACGGTAAAAAACCGCCACTGATTTGCCCCCCTATTCCCCCAAAGAGAAGTTAATTGAGAGCAGCCTGTCAGGGACAATTAGTCCCACATCGGCTAGGTGTAGGGCCGAAAAGCAGTACATAAAGATCCTGGGCTGCCCACCTCCCGAAGAGCTCTTTTGGGAGCGTGACAAGTGAGTATCGGAGCGAGTGCATCGTCTGCCGGGTGTGGGACTCTCCACGGTGTAGGGCCTCGGTGGAGCCTATCCGTGACGAGGCATCACGTGATTGGGTGGAGGAGAATGTCAGGGACAATTAGTCCCACATCGGCTAGGTGTAGGGCCGAAAAGCAGTACATAAAGATCCTGGACTGCCCACCTCCCGAAAAGCTCTTTTGGGAGCGTGACAAGCCGCATTAAAAATTGGCCTACGGCATGGCAACTGGTACACAAGGACCACGAGCAGGTGCAATTTGCAAATGCAAAATTATGACGGTTCAAATTTTATACCGCCTTTATTAATGATTAGAGCAACCAATTTAAAGCAAAACAACGAGAGATACATAAGAAATGTTTATCTACACCAAGGACATTTTCTTGTAGGAATAGTTCATGAGATAACTAAAGCCAAATAGACGAGTCAAAATTGGTGCTTGCTTAATTTCTTACTTTTGATTATTGCCTATGAGAATTTAGAGTAAGAAAAAAAAAGTAGGGGTTGGCTTTCCAAAATTTATATTTGATTAATTGAAAAATTAGTGGCTTCCGATCTTCATCAATCTTGTTAGCATATTTGTCTGATGGCTCCTTAATTACCATACTAATAATCTTGTACATGTATTGTTTGAGAACTTCCTCATTCTTCCCATCGAAGTCTTAAACAAAACTTGGCGATTTGTTTTCATCGCGGCCAATCGACATCTCATTGTTGCCTTGGTCAACAGCCTCGGTGAGCTCCTACCTACCTTATAGCAACTCCGACTTTTAGGGCATCTCTTATACCCAATGATGTGGCTATTTATGCCCAACTCCCTTCACAAAATCTTGTTAGCTTCACGGCTATTACTAGTTAATAAAGATTTTGCAATACTAAAAGATTCAAACTGTTCGATTTAAAGTAAATTGGCCGAATAACAATATTAAACATAGTGAGCTCACCTAAACTATAATGACATCACTAAAATTAGAATGAACTTAACAGACACTTGATGGACTCGATATAAGCAAAATGAATTTATTAAGTTTAGAAGTTAGTCACCCATATTAAACATGATCCACCAACAAATATTGCTAGCATGTCAATGACTTCAACTCTCAAGCTATCTACTTTGTTCAACAACAATTCATGTATCAATCATCCAAATGCATTTCCTGTATTTTTCGCTTTGCAGTTCAAGCATTTATTACATTTTTTTATTTTAAGTACTCTTTATTGTAGCACAAAGCTAATGAACTATTAGGGTCAATTTGTGAGGGAGGGGGTCAGATTTTTTTATTATTAAAAAAACTAATAAAATATTATAGCTACTCTCTAGAATATTTTTGTATTTTATATTTCACCTTATGAAAATCGATAGTACATTCTGGCACTACCCATACATAAATTTGAATTCAAAATCTTCTAAAGTACAGTGAGTGTTAGTTGATGTCAAGAACTCAAAATCAAATATTATGATAAATAAAGAGCGAAAAAAGAGATGAACTTGTGAACATTGTTGATCTTTTTATGATTAAAAAAAACTAGAATTTATGATGAATAAATAGTTGATGAAGATTGAAAAAAAAATAATGAGAATTATCTATAGAACTTTTAAAGCATGTTCCTAGAACTACGCTGAAGGTAGAGATTCAACAAAAATCCTCATAATCACATATATGAAGACAACCGACAAGTCGAATATCACTAACCTTCACAATGGTTGTAAATGAAACACTTCATTCAATTGAAGTAATGAATCAAACTCCCCTCTCAATTATTCGAGAGGAGGAATTCACTACTAGTAAATTCTTTCTAAAGAATCAAATAAAATATTAGAGCAACTATCTATATAATCTTTCAATTCTTTTTAGCTTTCACCTTATGAATCCTGTTATTAAGTTTTGGCAATATCCATCCACAAAATTGAATTTAACATCTTCTAACATGCAAGTCACTACCCATCGAAATTGAATCTAAAATGTGGTGTTGGTATAAGCATTAAATAGAAGGTGATTTAAGTTCACTTCACAAATCTTTGCCCTTTTTTTTTTTTTTTAATAAAATCAATTGACTTTGTAATATTGGGCATCAATATGTTTTAAAATCTTGAGTTTAATTAATGCACTCTGAAGATAAAATAAAAAGAGAGCAATAAATTTTGATAAGATTGCTGTTATTAATACAGATGTGCGATAGTTTTACAAAATGATGCATTTTGGCCCAATGAAATTGGGAGAAAGTTATATGTTGTTATAGGATCATGCACCAAACGATAGAAGTGGAGCAAATTTGAAGTTAATTTTGTTGGCTTGCTAACAAAGTCAAGACTCTAAGTAAAACTTCTTAAATTTGAATGAGAGCTTTGCCTCTTTAAAAAAGTTCAACATACACCTTAACCCACTGAATTAACTTTTAGAGCAAGATCTAGAGAATTCTTATAATTTTAATCAACCTAAAATGAACAAGTAATATGAATTCCAACAAGATATTAAGGAAAGATACAAGTTCAAATTAAGTTGAAATTAAAAAAATAATAATAAGACTTGATGATTTAATAGACTACGAGGAATAGAACTAACTCACCAATTTGATCTTCAAATCTAACTTCCTAAATCCTAAATGTTTAAGAGTAGCTATTTCATACACAATTTTTTATTTTAAGAATAGTAAAAGTTAGAGATTGGTAATAAAGTTATTTAAAAGTTACGCTACTCAAGGGAACGACCTTATTTTATAAATAAACAAGCTGTCTTAAGAGCATATCAGTCATAAGTGAATGTAAAAAAAGAAGTTCTATGAACTTGAAGTAGACATGACCCATGGAGCTTTTTACTCATAAAAATTAATGATTTTTTATTTTATGATTAGTTTTTCTTTTCAATAGATCTTTTTTTTTTCACTTAGTAAAAAAAACTTTTCACGAGGTGTAAAATTGACTAGGTAGAGGACTTATTGAACTTGCTAGCTAATTTGGACCCATATAACTCAATAATATAATTCGTTGTTGGCGATCTTAAAAAAAAATTGACTTCACAAAGGCAACTTGACGAGTCTGAGAAAAAAAAAAAAAAAATATTGCAAGATGCTAAACCAATGTAGTTCAGTTTGTCTGAACTCAAACTTTAAATTATATTTGGACCAGCATTGGAAATACTATTAGAAATTTAGAAATCAACCAAATAAATAAAAGGAAATGCTAACTTAAGTTTGCGTTTAATGAAAATTTTGAACAAGGGCATGTTTAAAATCATAGGTACAATCTGCGAGATAGCTAAGATCCTAACTATGATAGATACATTTTGCTTGGCAAAGTTGCATTTTATTTTTAAATTTTAGTTCAAGTCTTACTCTAAGGGAAGAAGTTTATTCGGTGAACTTGACAGCAAAAGCTTTTAGTTTTAATAGAGCTTTTCTAATAGGAAAATTACATACCTGCAATATTTTACTCCTCTATAAAATAATTAGAAAATGCTTAGTTTCAAAAATATTTAAATATACTCAAAAATAAAATTATAGATTTGATAAAACTCAAGCACAATCTCTAAATCTTTAATATATCCTCAAAATCAAAATTTGAAACCATGTAACTTGAAATTCCCTATGCAGCAAAATTGGCATTAATAGAAAGACTAGTTCCTCGCATTCAATGAGTCTAGTTTGTCTCCCTCACAAAATCTAAAGCTTTTAAAATAGGTGAAACACATCAAATGGAGCATTTAATCTAAGGATATATATATATATATATATATATATATATTACCAAAAAAAAAACCAAAAATATTATTTAAGAAACTGTCTTACATCTAACATGTGGGATTGCAATTAAATCCCCATGTAAAAGAGAACTAAATAAAGGAAATGAAGAGTAATTGGCACTATAAATAACATCATGAGAAGAAGAAGCCTTGGTTGCTAGCCAATTAGCAGAGTTGATTTCCTTCCCTATAAGTATGGCTCCATAGAATTGTGATAGATGAAGAGAGAATGTTAATTTTGTTCAGCCAAATCTGAAGAAACCAAGACACATCAACTTGAGACAATATGATTTGCAATAAATACAGAGAATCCATTTCCAAGTGAACAAAATGATGATGTTGCATAATAGCAATTTTTAAACCCCAAAAGACAGCAATTGCTTCAGCTTCCAAAGCATTAAATGCAATAATAGGTGCTGAGAAAAACCATATACAATATCCTTTATAATTTCTGCATAGACCTCCAATGCCAGCTGAAGAAGTTTTGAAGCTCCCATCAATATTAATTTTAAGCCAGGGATTCTTAGGTGGTCTCCATATAACAAGCATAACTTTGTTTTTAATGCCTTGAGTTGAAGAAAGAACAGAATTCTGAATCTTACTAAGAAAAGTAATACAATTTCTGATGACAAGATCAAAAGAGAACACCTTATTATTGAAAATTAAATCATTCCTGGCTAGCCATAAAAACCAAAAAATCACAAAAGGGATGAAATAATAAGGAGAAGTTTTCCAATTTGCCCAACAAGCCTTAATAGAACTCCAAGAAGATAACTGAGTTTGTAATCCCATAACAGCTAACACACCTTTCCATACCTCTTGTGCCCAGTTGCAATGTAAAAAGATATGCCCAATGGTCTCTTCATCACAATGACACAAATGACACTCGGATGGACCTCTAAGTCCTTTAAGTTTAAGAATATCATCTGTTGGCAGCATCTCTTTAAATAATTTCCAACCAAAAAAGGACATAGAAGGTGTGATGTATTTATTCCAAAGTTTAGCACCCCAGTCGTTTTTTTGCCAATTAAAATAGGTTTGATAAATGAATTTAGATAAACTATAATTATGAGGCTTTTTGACGATTAGTCTATCTTTTTTCCCAATATGAAAAGGAGTATTTAAGATCATATTATGAAAATCTGCAGGGACATATTCTTGAAATTTATGCAAATTCCAAATACCATCACTCCAACAGTCAGCAATGTGTCGAATAGGAAAATTTGGATTAAAATGTGCTTGAAAGGACTCATTAAACGACCAATTATCAAACCGAAGCTAATTTGACCATTACCTATTTCCCATATGAACATCTTTTCAAGCATGGAATCTAACTTTAAGTAGCTCCTTCCAGTTTTTAGAATCTCCAGGTTTAAGGCCGACTTGAGAAGGATGATTGTTAAGACAATATTTAGCATGCATAAATCTTGCCCACAATGACTTTTGTGCTTCGAAGTTAATCCATTGCTTGCAGTAGAATGTAAAGCTGAGATGCTGAAAGTTTTTAAAACCTAAGCCACCACAATCAAGAGGCTTACATAACTTCTCCCAATTGGTCCAATGCATTTGCTTATGATGTCCTTCCCAAACAAATTTATTAAACATAATAGAAATCATTTTCTGTGTACTCTTCTTCATTTTTATCATATGCATTATATAAAGAGGAAATGCAGTTAACACACTCCTTAAAAGTGTTAATCTTCCACCATTGGATAAAAAAGAGTTGGACCAACAATTAAGTTGAGAAGATATTTTAGCAATGATATCATCATAGTGAGAAAGTTTCCTTCTTCCTTTGATTAGAGGGAAACCCAAATACTTTAGAGGATATTGAGTTTCTCTATAGTTAGTGAAATCTGAAATCCAATTTTTCATTTGGGCGGTAATTCTAGAACTTGTAAGAAATTGGCATTTAGCTTTGTTAAAAACCATTCCGAAATTTCTTCAAAATCGGACAAAACTTTCATGAGACATTTAATAGATTGTTTACTTCCATTAGAGAAAACTATTACATCATCAGCATAGGCTAAATGGCTGACTAAATGAGTAGATCTATGTTAATATTGAGTGTACTGATGAGTTAACTGCATATGATTCAACATTCGTGAAAGATAATCAAAAACAAGGATGAAAATATAAGGTGACAGTGGATCTCCCTGTCTAATGCCCCTTCCAGATTTAAAGTATCCATGGCTAAAACCATTTATAAGCACACTGTAATAATTATTGTTTAACCATCTATAAATGAGATTACGAAGTTGAGAGCTGAATCCTCTATCTCGCAAGAACATTAAGAATAAAAGTCCAACTCGATGGAATCAAAAGCCTTAGCAATATCCAATTTAAAAACAATATTTGATCCTCTGCAGCATTTATCAATATCAGTTAACAGTTCTTGTGCTAAAAGAACATTGTCACATATGTATCTTCCCTTTATAAAAGCACCTTGATTTTCAGAAATGAGATTCTCCAATAAAGGCTGTAACCGTGCAACTAAGACTTTACTTATAATTTTGGAGAAGGTGGAAGATAGGCTAATGGGTCTGAAATCCTGCAAGTTGGACTTTCTTTTATCCTTAGGGATTAAAACAATAGTATTGGAAGCAAAATACTTAGGGAGATCATTTCCCAGAAAATAACTTTATATTGCCAAGACCACATCAGATTTGATAATCAACCAATTTTTTTTATAAAAGTCAGCTGTAAATCCATCTGGCCCAGCTGTCTTACCTCCATCAATTGTTTTAAGAGCCTCAAAAACTTCATTAGCATCAGGAGGTTGAACCAAATAATCCATATTAATATTACTGAAATCAGATCTTATAAGATTAGGAGAATAAGCAGCAGAGTTCACTGGCTGATAAGAGAATAGTTTGGAAAAATAAGCAATAGCATCATTAGCAATATCCATAGAGTTGAATAACCATGTATTATCAGCAGATTTGATCTTCAATATCACATTAACAGATCTTTTAAACTTAATGACGAGCATGAAAAAATTTTGAGTTTCGTCTCCATGCTTAAACCAATTGACAGCTGCTTTTTGTCGAAGGAAGAGTTCTTCATTCATAATAGCCGAGTTTAATCTACTATATGCTTCATTTAGATTATAATCGAATCTAAACCATCCTCAACCAAATATTCTAAATCGGTTACCATAGCTTCGACTTCGCGTAACTTTCGATGCACATTTCCAAAAACTGCTCTATTCTAATGTTTCAGCTTATTAGCAATCCTTTTATGTAATTGCCAAAGCTTAGAAAGAGGATCAGAATAAAATATTTGCAAAGGAGCTTTCCAATTATCAGCAATTAATTGATTATAATCAGGATGAGAAGACCATACATTAAGGTATCTAAAAACTAAATTCTTAACGGTTGGAGAAAGAGCACATGTAATCAGGTAAAGGAGAGTGATCGAGTTTAGCCTTGCAAGGTGCTTAACTTTAGTAATAGGGAACATATTCAACCAAAGTTGATTAACCAGAATTCTGTCAATTCTTTCATAAATATTACCTCTCCTCCATGTAAAAGGAGATCCTTCAAATCCAACATCAAAAAGATTAGCTGAAGTAATATTATTAGTGAAATTCAGCATTGCATTTAGATTAGGATTTCTCCCACCCTTTTTCTCACTAGGGTGTGCAATGGAATTGAAATCCCCACCAACAATCCAGCCATCAGTCATTGAACTACTAATATGATGTAAAATATTCCATAAATCAATCCTGTCAGCATTCAGAGTAGCAGCATATATAAAAGAAGCAAAGCCATTGAACTGATCCAATTCAAAGTGAAAATGCAACAACTGAGAGTGATTAAACAAGATATTAATTTTCAGCTCTTTTCTATAGAGTAACCAAATTTTATTGGAACAATTAGCTAAAAAAGTATAACCAGGAAATTTTTTAGTGAATCTATCAAAGTTAGATTTCACCAAAGGCTCTAGAATGACAATAATCCAAAAATGATGAATCCTGTTTAGATTTAGAAGTCTATTAAGGGAGCCAGGATCGACCACTCCCCTAATATTCCAGACATAAGAATTTAATCATTAATAATATTTTTTCCTCCTCTAGTCATCCTAGAAGAAGAATTTGCTTCGCTGCGGGATTATGAATAATGTTGCTTTCGAGAGAGATTCTTTAACTCCGGTGATTTCTTCTTTCTTGCTTTTTGAATCATCCAATCGTTACTAATTTCATTACTAATGGTCGTCATACTCGCCGATATTTCAGTAACCATCCGAGTTGGTTGTTGAAATACAGGATAATTAGTAGGCTTAGGATGAACCTCAATTGATTGATAATGAGTAAGAGGATCTTCTTGCAGAGATTCATGAGAAATTGGAACTTCAGTAACTGTGAGACCATGATCAGCAGAAGAAATAGATGATTTGACAGTATGTCCAATAATTTCTCCAATCACATTAACGAGTATTAATAATTCCGAAACCCGAACGGGTTCGACGAACAATAGGCTCATCAACGAGGTTCAATAATAAACTCGGTAGCGGAATTGATTGTTCGATCAACAATAGGCTCATCAACAAATTCAACAGTAGATTCCTTAGCAATAATAGAAATTGGATCAGCAGGTTCAGCATCAGAAGCAATAATAACAGGCTCAACAACAGAATTAATTATTTGAACATCAGGCTCCTTAGTAGTTAATTGCAACTCTTCTCCAGGAGAAACAGTGATAGTAGATTTAACAGAATTAATAGCAGTTTGCAATTCCTTCTCAGCCACAATAACAGTCTGATTTGATAATTTAGGATCTTTAATCCTATTTGTCTTCAAGTGCGGATGAAGCCTAAAACAGTTACCATTGGAATGTCCAAACATTTTACAATGGTGACAGTAATATGGCTTATTCTCCATTATGACATTTTGCCAATATCCATTATGAGGTGTACCAATCCAAATTTCTTCAACATCAGCAAGAGATACATCTCTTTCTACAAGAATCCTTGCCACTGAAGGCCTAGTGAGTTGAAAGGTAGGCATATCCAGCTTCAATGGTCTTCCTAAGGCAGCTCCAATAGCATATAAAATTTGATGATTAAATAGATGAAGTTTCAGATTAGGTAATTTATACCAAATAGGAATGACAGGTGGTTCTTGATGGGGATCAAAAGAAGGAGACCATTTTAGAAGTTTCATTGGAATTCCATGAATCAAAACGAATTTTTTGGAAAATAAGTTAGCATAATCCACTTCTTTAGAAAGTTGGATCATAATATGCCTTCCATCAAAGAGTCCAACCTTCCAAGAACCCAATAATCTAAAATTCTCAAAGCACTTTCGTATGACTTCCATTTTAGGATGACCAAGTTGAAATTTACCAATTAAAGAAAATTTATGAACATCCACAAGTGAAGAGATTTCATGGTCTGAAAGAATTAAGGCAGGCTTACCTCCCTTCTTCTCAATTTTCTTAATAAATTGGCAATCACCCTTACCATTAGCAGCATCATGATAAAACTGTGGAAAAACCAGTTTATCAGAGGAAGTCGAAGAATCAAGACTAGTCACTTCAGCAAAAGTCTTTGCTGGGGAATGAATTTGATCAACCATAAAAATCCAGATGAAATCAAGAAGCCTCAGAAATGAAAAATTCAAAAAGAACAAAACCGGGAAAGCAGAAAATGGATGAATCAATAGAAAATGCAATGACAGAATGAAAACTAATAGAAATAGTCTTCAATTTATCAAAACATCAAGGAAACAGATGAGAACTGAGAAGGAAATCAAGAATCGCACCAAGAATGCTCCACAAAATTCGGCTCCATCCTAATATATATATATATATATATATATATATATATATATATATATATATATATATATATATATATATATATATATATAAGGCCATGTCTTAAGAAGATATTATGCAAAAATAATTTAAGTTTTTGTGTATTAATACATTTAGATGTCCAACAGAATCATTTAGCGCAATTCCAAAAAAAAAATCTATTCAACTCTATAATTAATTAAACCTCACAAAATTAAAATTTTTATTTAGATGATCAAATATGTCATTAAAAATAATGTGTTATGTAAATAATAAAAATAGTTTTTATAAAATATTTAATTTAAAAATTGAATTTATTCTTTTTTACCTACATATATATATATGTATATATATATATATATATATATATATATATATATATATATATATATATATATATATATATATATATAGTATCCTTAGAAACGGGATCCATTAAAAAAATTCTAAATGAATGAAATGGCTTAAACTTTAATAGATTTCAAAATGCAATTTGAAGAATGTTTAGTTTGGATATCAATTTGGGATATCACAAATTAGAAAATTGTTTTTGGATTCTAATGAGAAGAAAATATAAATGATGGATAATAAGAAGCCCAATGCGGTCTAAACTATCATATATTGGGCCTCATAGTATCAATATTAAAATTATTTATTTTATTTGAAATTTAGGACTTATATCCTTCTTTTACATGATCGACAAAAACCGTAGAAAAGTGTATTTATGACATAGTAAGAAAGAAATGATCATTCTCAAATCCTAAAATAAAGTGAAATCCACCATCGAGATGATAACTTAAACCTAGTTATATTAATATGTGTTGACCTCATTTTTGTATGAGGTCCTTCCCACCCTTCACCTTCCTAGAGCTTAGGGTACAACCTTTAGGGTTTCATTAGAACCTCTCCTAGAAGACTAATATTGGAAACAATACTTAAATATAATTTCAAACATTTCTTCACTCCATAGGTTTTCATATGCTTGGCTTCAAATCCTAAACTTTAGTTGAACTGGTTAAATCCAAGTCATTGAGATATAAGTTAGGTACCATAAGGTCGGAAATGCTCTAGGTGGCCCTTTGACCCTGTAGATTTAGGTCTCCTAGGCACTTTGTACTTACACTTCCCAACTTCTTGGGTAATCCTTTATTTTGTTCATAAAAGAGCACATTGAATATGAGGCTCTCCATAGGCCAAAACAGGGCTTATCCTTTAAGAGAAATGAAAAAAATGAAAAGACTACCAACTAAAATTAAAAATGTTGTCGGCGACGGAATGTCATGTCTTTTTATATGTCGGTGTTTCTTCCATCGCTGTCAATTCTCTGTCGATGTCGATAAAAGTCTCCATTCTGTTCATCTATCTTATTGTCCTAGTCTTCAAAAGATCTTATTTCTTAGGATAAAGGATCCTCTGATAATAAGAAATTTGAAGAAAATAAGGGCTGATTAAAAAGAGAACAGTAGAATAAAAATATCAATGATAATCCTTATAAAAAGAAACTCTAGAATGCCTTATTCTAGAAATTTTATATATGGAAGACCACATGTAAGATTTTGATAACCAAAGATTTTTAGGTATGATACATATTCTTAAATCTCTTATAGGAGCAAACTACTATAGTTCATTACATCTTAGACAATCAGGATCGTCTCAGAAAACTTCTGATCAATGTTAATCACTTGTTTTCTAAGAAGTTTTAAGAACAAGGAAAGAAATGTCAATTTTTAATCCGAGGAGTAATATTGTGTATTACCTTAAATGTTTAGTTTTGTCAATATCATTTGTCATGTCAGTGTTATTTTTTTCTTGTTTGTCATTCTATTGTCATTTTTGTCTTATAGTTCTTTATTTATTTGGTGGCTATTCTAAAGGTTTTGATTTTGTTTTGTCGTTATTTTGTTTTAATGTTATTTTTTTTTCAATATTGTTTTGTTAATGTTATTTTGTTTTGTTTTGTTTTGTTAATGTCATTGTTTTGATGTCATTTTGAATTTATTTTATTTTGTAATTTGTCCTGTCTTCAAAATGTCGCCCTGCAAAATAGAGTTAGCACACCCTAATAACATGTAAAGTAAATCTAAAACTAGACTTGCCTTTATCCTGCAAGAAAAAAGAGTGTTAGATTTAAAATAAATAGTGTCAATTTTATTTCTTAAAACATTTTATTTTATTTGGTTAAATTTTAGATAACTCAGTCAAGATGTCACTTGCTTCGTCATCCCAGGATTATCAAGGGCCTAAATCTACTTAGTCCGAAATGTGTTTAAACTAGGACCAGAAGACTCCCGTCAACAACAAGGATTGCATCGTCTAAAAAATCTTCGTAGATCAAGAATACTAAGGTTCAAGTTGCATTCGGTGATTGATCTATAAAAAATATCTATTTCTTTATGTCTTAATTCTTATTAATTTCTAAGGATATTATGCTTTAATGAAAGGTATTTTTTGTGTTTTTGGATGTAGGTAATGTAAAAAGGTCTAAAAAGGAAAAGGAGAAAAAAGGAGCAAAACTGAAGCAAAATACAAAAAGTATAAAAAATTATGGCCTGGCGCATAGGCGCCAGAAGTTGGCGCCTAAGCGCCAGACTCGATACAAAAACTGTCAAGTTTTTGACAACATTTGATCAGTTATTTTGACGGAGTGAGCGGTTATTGGACATTCTAGAAGGCTGACAGTTGTTCATTGATAATAGGACATGTAATACACTGCATTTGGGCGCTCCAAAACAGTTTTAAACGCGAAGAGGTGCGAGCCAAAGTGAAGAGGTGCGAAGAACTGGACACAACGTCCGGCGCCTAGGTGCCAAATTCCGGCTCCTAGGCGCCAGACCGATCTTCTAGAAGATTCATTGAATGTGGACATGTTTTGAAGAGGTGCCTCAAGGCAACCCTTGAAGCCTATAAATAGGGGTCCATTTCTTCATAAAACGTGCCCCTCCCATTGTAACCCTTCCTCTTATCCACTTTAGGATCTCTCATCCTTAGAGAGAGAAATAGAAAGAGAAATTTAGGGCCACTTTTTTTTAGTTTAGTGAGTTTTTTTTCAAGTTGTTGCATCTGAAGTTCATTACACTGTGGAGTCAGTAGGAATCAGAAGATCTGTAGAAGAAATATTTGAGATGAGTATTTTTATATTTGATTCAAAGTTTAATTATCATGTTTTGCTATTTATTTTCAATGTGTTATGAGTAGTTAGTTTACTTTCTTCCTTCAATTATGAAGAGATAGATAAAATAATATAAAGATTCGATGGAGAATTGAAATTCAAAATATTTTCAAAACATTGTGATGACATTAATACATGATCTTACTTTACTTTTTAAATTGGCCATTTGAATTGTTAAAACCTGTTGAAGAGTTTTGAGACCTTAAAGGAGAAGAACTCTTAACTTGTAAATGTCACATGAATCCTTGGGTAGTCGAAGGCCAGGTGCGGGCTATTCAAGGTGAAGTGCAAATAAATAGGAAGACAAGATTTAAAGGGTGTAGAATTGATAAGTTTTTAGAGTGACAGACTAAATTCTTATAATTTGATTTATAGATTAGGAAATGGTCACTAGTAGGGCCGACATAGCCACCCTTGGACATCTAGAAGTGTGAGCCTAGATTAACCCATTCTACTAACAATACATCCGGACCTATTCTGTAAATAAGCCAATGTTCTTTGTACCTGGATTAAAGGGTAAAGAATAGGAATGCTTCTATTTGGCACAATACTATAAATCAAATTCTCCAACGAATATTAAATTATCTTAAAATTCTCAGATTAACTGAAAGAAAGAAAGTTGTTTATTTTATATAGATTTCATAAAATCATTTTCTTATTATTGTTTTCTTTATTTGCATCTAGTAAATTAAAAGTAATTTATAATTAAATTAAAAGATAAAATAAAAATATTATTTTATTTTATTTTATTTTTTTTATTTAGATAATTTATCACTATAATTCTTCTCCGTGGGATCGATACTGGGGTCTTTGTTTCAAAATCCTATATTACTTGAAAAGATACGTATACTTGCGTAGTACTCCTAGTGTGTAAAAATAATTTCTAAATTTACATCATATTAATTTTATACACTAGCCACTATTTATAAATTTAGTCAAAGTTTTTGGCTATCTTTTGGAAGCAAACATTACTGCGTTATTTGCGATCGGGTCAGTGATCTTTGTTCATTAATGTTTCATTTAAGTTTTAATATCTTTTCGAATTTTAGGTTGAAAAAATTTTAGGTTGTTTACGATTTATTAACCGATTAATTTTTATGATTTTTGTAATTTGCTTTAATGCTATTTTAGATTCGATGTCATTTTTTGGATAAAATCTAACTTAAGTTAAACTTTAGAATTTAAGATTCAATCGCATTTGAATTTAAAAGCTGTTAAATTTAATGCAGATTAAACTTAAATTGAGTAAAATCTAACATAAGTTAGACTTTAAAGTTTTAGATTTGATGTCATTTTAAGTAAAATCTAACATAAGTTAGACTTTAGAATTTTAGATTCGATGTCATTTGAATCTAAAAGGCGTTAAGTCTAATGTAAATTAGACTTAAATTGAGTAAAATCTAACATAAGTTAGACTTTAAAGTTTTAGATTCGATGTCATTTGAATCTAAAAGGCATTAAGTCTAATGTAAATTAGACTTAAATTGAGTAAAATCTAACATAAGTTAGACTTTAAAGTTTTAGATTCGATGTCATTTTAATCTAAAAGGTGTTAAGTCTAATGTAAATTAGACTTAAATAAAGTAAAACTTAACATAAGTTAGACTTCAAAATTTTAGATTCGATGTCCTTTGAATCTAAAAGGTGTTATGTCTAATGTACATTAGACTTAAATTGAGTAAAATCTGACATAATTTAGACTTTAAAACTTTATATTCGATGTCATTTGAATCTAAAAGGTGTTAAGTAAAATCTAACATAAGTTAGACTTTAGAACTTTAGATTCGACGTCATTTGAATCAAAATGATGTTAATCTAATATAGATTAGACTTAAAATGAATAAAATTCTATTTAATTTTAAACTTAGAGGTTTGGTTGACCTGAATTGTTTAAGTTAAGTTTAATATAAATTGAACTTTAAAGATTCGACTAACTTAAGTTCACCTGAGTTAGAAATATTGACTCAAGTTAAGTATGGGTTCAGCTTAAGTTTGAGCTAACTTGGGTTCAACTTTGGGTTGAACCTAAGTTAGAAATATTAACTTAAGTTCAATATGAATTAAACTTAATTTTGGGTTAAATTGGGTTCAAATCACGTTGAACTTAAGTTAGAGGTGTTGACTTAAGTTCAATATAGGTTGAACTTAAGTTTGAGTTAACTTGGATTCAATTTAGGATGAACCTAAGTTAGAAATGTTGACTTAAGTTAAACATGGGCTGGACATAAGTTTACGTTAACTTGGGTTCAAGTTAGAAGTGTTGACTTAAGTTCAATATGGGTTAAACTTAAGTTTGAGTTAACTTGGGTTCAATTTAGGTTGAACCTAAGTTAGAAAGATTGATTTAAGTTCAATATGGGTTGAACTTAAGTTTGAGTTAACTTGGGTTCAACTTGGGTTGAACCTAAGTTAGAAAGGTTGATATAAATTTAATATAGGTTGAACTTAAGTTTGAGTTAACTTGGGTTCAACTTGGGTTAAACCTAAGTTAGAAATTGTGACTTTAGTTCAATATAGATTGAACTTAACTTTTTGTTAACTTAGGTTCAAATTAGGTTGAACCTAAGTTAGAAGTGTTGACGTAAGTTCAATATAAGTTGAACATGCATTTGAGTTCAAGTTAGATTGAACTCAAATTAGGTTTTGGTTGAGTTAGGTTCAATATGGGTTTAACCTAATGTAGGTTAAATGAGTTAGACCTAATTAGGGTTTAATGTATTAAGCCTAATGCAGTTAAGGCTTAATGGATTAATTAGGTCTGATAGGTTAGACCTAATTATGGTTTAAGATGATTAAGCCTACTTTAGTTAAGGTTTAATGGATTAATTAGGTCTAATGGGTAGACCTAATTAGGGTTTAAGGTATTAAGCCTAATGCAGTTAAGGCTTAATGGATTAATTGGGTAAATGGGTAAGAGCTAATTATGGTTTAAGATGATTAAACCTAATTTAATTAAGGTTCAAGGGATTAATTAGGTCTAATGGGTTAGAACTAATTAGGGTTTAATGTATTAAGCCTAATGCAGTTTACGCTTGATGGATTAATTAGGTCTAATGGGTGATCCACAAAAAATTCGATAGTTTTTACTATTCATTTCAAACCTATTTTTGATGATATTGCACTTTAAAGAAAGCTATTTTGCATGATATCATACAGGTACAATGATTTTAAGCCTTTGGAGCAAAATGAAGCGAAAATGAGCAAATTTTGAGCAAAAAGGGACAAAAGTGCATTTTATTTAACTAGCACTGAACGACACTGTCACCAGTGTCGAACCATGCTATTTAACAGAGAGTTGCGACCGATTGCCGGAATAATGCGCCAAACAGCGCCCTATCCTGCGTCGGACGCCCTATCCCGATTTCAAACTAGATTCAATGTATTTGGCCGAATTTTGGGGGTTGCTTCATGAAACACTTGGGAAATCAGTTATGGCAAATTTAAACTTCTTTGAACCAAATTTAGAGGGGGGGGGGAGATTTTAGAGTGTAGAGAGAGTTTAGAGAGAGCATCTTTCCATTTTTTTAGGAAATCTAGATTTTTTGTTTTCTCTTCTAAGGAGTGTAAGAGGAGAGGGAAAGTGAGAGATTTCTTCTTTCTTACTTATCTAAAGAGAGAATTGTGTGTTGTTGTGAAGAAAGAAGATGAGTCAAAGGAATTCCTTGAGATTTCCTTTGGGAAGAGTTTGAGATAAGTTGTCTTTTCTTTACTCTGTTTATATGACGTTGTTTTTATATATTAAATCCATGTTTTGTCATCTTTTCCTAATGACTCTTGAGTAGATTTCTTTTTCCTCCTCCATTTCATGTGATGTGTTAATGTTGTGATATAGAAATGATGTGTCGATTTATTATAGAGAATTTGTGATGACCTTTTCACTTCGAACTTCATTTACTTTTTGATAAGGCCAATGTCGACATATTTTTAGGTTGAGTGTGTGTTGTATTTTGAAAAGGGGGTTGCCTACAGAAATTGCCGGCGAATTTTTAGATTTTAATTTTAATTTATATATATATATATATATAATTTGAAAAGTAGCATTTGATTTTGAAAATAATTTTAAGTTTGAAAATTTTAAGATATAAAATCAAACCGATCTCACATCCCAAATAGTTTATATAAAAGAGCACCGCATCACAAACCGTGTATCTATCCCGAAGAATAGACACACTGCTTTATGATGGGGCTCTATTAAATAAACTAGAAGATTTGTGACATTCGTTAGGTCTGCGAACCAATTTTATAAGCCGACAAATTCCCCTGCTTAATACAAAGGAATTAAGCAGGGTTTATATTACCTGGGTTCTTAAAGTTCCCTATAAGGGCAAGCCTCTATAGTTAATTACATCTTAAATGACGGGAATCATTTAAGAAAACTCTCGATAATGATCAGTGGTTTTGCTCTTAAGAATTTCAAAGTTTAAGGTTTTCAAAGGATTGAATTTTGGAAATTCAAAAGGGAATGTATCAAATTTGGAACAATTTATTTCAGGAGTTCAAAGGAAGAAAAGTAGGAGAAGTTGAGGATCCAAGAAGAATTTTGGCAACTTCTCAAACTATCCTATTGTTTGGCTTCAATTTGGGAATTCATTTAATGTTTCATCTTGCCTGTTTTAATTAATTAGGACTTATATTCGTATGACACAATCATACAAACAACCTCGAAGATGTGAGGGTTTATGTCGTACCGAACGATCACTTCGGAGTCCTAAGACCGGTTAGGGCTTAATTTACATAATATGATCATGCAAATGCCTAACAAAGAGTTGAGGATTTATGTTGCACTAGGCAAACTACCTTGAAGTCCTATGGCTTTGTTATTTAATTATAAGAAAGTTTTGTTGAGGTAGATCCGAGTTTTGCTGATGACGATGGCCGAGCTGCCCACCATGCTCCGAGCTCCTTGTTGTTGCAGAGGTTTAGTTCTAGAAGGTGACAATCAAGAGGTGAGAGAAGTGTTTTCTTTTAGAGAAAATCTTAAAATCCAAGTGTCTTTAATATTTTAATTAAAACAAATCTTAAAGTTGATTAAACAGAACCGATTAAGATCCCACGGTTTCGTCATCCCGACACCGTTATTTTCATCGCATTCAATTAGTCCAGATGAATTTGTTAAACTCAACTGAATGAGTTCCACACTTTCATTTAGACAGTGGGTAATCCCGTTAGCAACACGTGGGTTACATTATCCGAGGTATTCCCGATCATCCAACGAGATGTTTTAATTTTAGTTGTAATTGCAGTTTTATTTTTGTTGGTGATTAAATTTTGAGTTGTTTAAACATGTTGGGTTCGATCATTTTCATGCATTTATAAGTACGGGAAAGTAAGACATTTAATAAATTAGAGAATGTAAATTGCAATAAACTTAAAAGTGTATCTGGTGAGCATTCCCATCATTTTTTACCTGCACTGGAAACACATGTTAAGGCATTTAAATATTTCAATAGATGCCTAGGTAAAACTAAGGGAAGGGTTTTGGTTGTCCACCAAATTCCTAATCCTATAACTAGTCATCTCCTATGACGTCTAGGTTCTTGGTTTGAATTTAAGGATGATTTTCTTCATCAAAGAACAATTAGATTCAATTGTTCTTCTAAAACATCCCGTTATATTGAGGAAGTTCTTAGGACGAGTCCTAAACATCTTTTCAATACTTCTGAGATTATTTTGAGTCCAAGTAAATTTAGTTGCACAGGTGAATTAATCATCCAGGAGTTTAGTTAAACTTTGCTTCTTGCTCGGTGAACTTAGGTATTTGATTACACGATGAATGAAGTGACATCTCACTTAGTACTTCTATTTAAGAGTTATAATAATTAAAGCCTTTAAGAGCGAGTTGGTTTATCGAGAATTTTAATCATAATTAATTAAAAGTTTGAGTTAATGGTCTAAAGTGATTTAATTTAATTATGAGGTTTTAATTAATAATTTTAAGTTTAGAATAGTGTTCAAATTATTTTAGATTTAATCCTTAATGATTTCATTTAGGTTTGTTGTTAAATGATTTTAATTTAATTTAATTCAATTTGATTTTAATTTAATTTTATTTAATTTTAATTTTAATTTAATTTTAATTTAATTTTAATTTAGTTTTAATTTAATTTAATTTAATTTTAATTTTATTTTAAATTTTAAACTTAATTTGATTGGAAGCATGGGTCGTTCTCCACGGCAATTCACCAGTTGGTAGGAACCTCCTGAGTAGACTGTCTCGACCACGAACGGCCCTTCCCATGTTGGTTCAAATTTACCACCTATCTTGCGATGTGCTAGAATAGGTCTTCTGAGAACTAAAACTAAGTATCCGACTTTGAATGTCTTAGGACGGACCAGTTTATTATGGGCCTGGATCATCTTAGCTTGATACAGTTCCAAATTCCGCTGTGCGGAAAGTCTTTTCCCTTCCAAGCTTTCCAATTCTTCCAGTCGTAGTCTGACATTTTCTTCTGTATTGATCTTTTCTGCAACTGCAGTTCGGAGTGACAAAAGCTGAACTTCCAGGGGAAAGACGGCCTCGGACCCGTACACTAAAGAGTAAGGCGTAGACTGAATAGGAGTCCTAAAAGTCGTCCTGTAGGCCCATAAGGCTTCTAACAACTTCTCGTGCCAATTTCTCTTGTTGTCATCCAAAGTTTTCTTTAAAATTTGAACGAGAGTTTTATTAAAAGCCTCGGCCAAGCCGTTTGCTCTTGGGTAGTAGATCGTTGAGTATCGCCAATCGATCCCGTGTCTTCTGACAAAATTGTTGATCTTTGTACTCTTGATTGCAGACCCATTATATGAAATGATTCTGCGTGGTACCCCAAAACGGTAGACGACTTTGTTTTTGAAAAATTGTAGCACGTGGTGTGCCTTCACTTCTCTGAGTGGTATAGCTTCTGCCCATTTAGAAAAGTAGTCTGTAGCTGCAAGAATGAAGCGATGTCCTCTTGAAGAAGGCGGTTCTATGGGACCCACTATATCTATGCCTCAACACTCAAATGGCTACGACGCTATTGTCGGATGTAGCACATTTGGAGTTTGGTGTAGAACCACTCCGTGCACTTGGCACTGGTGACAACTTTTGGCAACTTTCATACAGTCGGTCATCATTGAGGGCCAGTAGTACCTAGTCTTTTAATCTTCATTTTCATTTTCGGACCCGACTGGTGAGCACCACAAAGTCCTGAATGTACTTCTTTAACGATTTCACGAGCCTAGGGCCCGCTCAGGCATCTTAGCCACATCTGATCAAAAGACCTTCTGTATAATGTATTGTTTATTAATGCGTAAGACAGAGTTCTTTTCTTGATTTGATGGGCTAATGACTTATCGTCCGGTAGGTTTCATGTCCGCAAGTAGTCTATTAATGGTTGCCGCCAATCTTACGTATTTTCGCATCACTGCTGCGAGTTGTTTCTTTTGCTTTTCCGTTGATTTGTGTATTATATCCATGTCGAGCTGTGATAGGATCTATCGTCCTTGAACTGACACATCAACTGACTCATCCTGCAAGCAGGCAAATTCCTTTGCAAGGAGGGTTAGCGTATCGGCGAGAGCATTTTCTTTTTTGGGAATCTTGTAGATTGTTATGTTTGGAGTTTGTTCCAACAATTTCATGGCATACTGAAAGTACTGCTCGAGTCTTGGCTTTAAAATTCTGTACTGTCCGACGACCTGTTGAATGATCAACTGAGAATCTCCGTAGATGTTGATGTCCGTTATTCCCATCTAAATGGTTAATTCCAATCCGGTTATAAGGGCTTCATATTCTTCTTCATTGTTTGTACACGGTTCTGTTAAGTTGTAGGAGTATTTTAACATCCCCCGCTCCGGTGTTATAAAGATTAGTCTGATTCCTGCCTTACCGGGCACTATCATTTGCAATTCTTTGTTATTCTGTCCTGAGGACACACCATCGAAGTATAGTTCCCAACGTTGATCATCAGGGTCTTCTAGGCTCATTATCTGCTCGTCAGGAAAATCGTCGTTGAGAGGCGAATCTGCCGGTAAAGGGTGTGCTGCAAGGAAGTCAGCTAGGACTTGTCCCTTTACGACGCGAAGAGGAATGAAAGTTATATTGAATTGCAATAGTATCATCGACCACCTGGCAAGTTTGCCAGAAAGCGTCAGTCGAGTCATCAAATATTGCAATGAATTAAACTTCGAAATAAGGTTGACCTTATGAGAAAGCATGTAATGCCTGAACTTTTGAGCAGCGAAGATCAGGGCCAAACAATGCTTCTCAATCGGAGGGTACTTTACTTCCGTCAGGATTAGACGACGAATTAAGTAGTAGAGAGCATTTTATTTTCCCTCATCATTGACCTGGGCTAGCAGGGCTCTAAGAGAATCGTCTAGAGCCGCGGTATAAAGCATCAACGGTCTACCTGAGACTGGGGCTGCTAAGACAGGAGGTGTCATTAAATATTGCTTAACTTCCTTGAAAGCCCGCTGGCATTTCTCATACCAAACGAATTTGGCGTTCTTTTTAACTAATGCCGAGAAGAGCTGACACCTACCTGATAAGTTCAAGATAAAGCGTCGAAGATATGCCAACTTCCCTTGAAAGGATCGTAGTTGTTTCAAAGTTTTAGGAGGCATTTCTAAAATAGCTTTAATCTTTTCCGGATCGATTTCAATCACGCTATGTCGGACAACAAATCCTAAGAATTTCCCGGAGGTGACGCCGAATGCGCATTTTAAGGAATTCATCTTAAGGTTTTATTATCTTAGTCGCTCGAAAACAATTCTCAAATCATACAGGTGATTTTCCTTCAGTTTGCTTTTGATGACCACATCATCCACGTAACACTCGACTTGGTTGTGAATGAGATCATCAAAAATCTTCATCATCGCTCTTTGGTAAGTTGCTCCTGCGTTTTGTAGTTTGAATGGCATTGCTGTGTAGCAATACACTCCGATCGACATTCTGAATGCCGTGAGCTTTTCATCTTCTGGTGCCATCTTTATCTGGTTGTATCCTGATGATCCATCCATGAAAGAGAAGATTTCATGTGTTGAAGCAATGTCGATCATCAGTTCTGGGATTGGTAATGGAAATTCATCCTTTGGACATGCTTTATTTAAATCTCTGAAATCTACACAGATTCTTATCTGTCCATTCTTCTTTCTGACTGGTACCACATTGGCTAACCAAGTAGGGTATTGTTCTTCACGGACAAATTTAGCGTCTATTAGTTTCTTAACTTCGGCTATTACTTGTTGTTCAATTTCTAGACGCATTCTTCTTGGAGCTTGTCTGACTGGAATGGAAGTAGGATCCACTCCTAATTTGTGAACTGCGACTTCTGGAGCTAATCCTAGCATTTCTTCGTAACTCCAAGCAAAACAGTCCTTGAATTCCATTAATAGCTTGATTATGTTTTTGAAGTCTTCTTTATTGAGTAAGGAGCTAACAAAGGTAGGCCTAGGCTCTTCGCTAGTACCTAAGTTAACTTCCATTAACTCGTCTATTGTAGATTTGATTTCTTCTTCAAATTCAGGTGGAGCATCTTCGATTTGCAGATCTTCAAGATCTTCTGAGGCTTCCAAGCAGTCTTCATTAGGTTCGCAAGTGACAACCAAGCAAAATCCCGTATCATCAACTGATCCTACTGTGCCGAATCTGAGACCATGTTTTGAATTAGGAGACTGACCGACATTATTCCATAATTTTTCAAAGTGTTGTGATCGGCCATTTGTCCATTGTCGAGATAAGACACCACGTTGAATTAAATTTTGAACATAGGTAGAGTACCACTCAAAAGGTAATTCCGTTAATTCAGATGAAGTAACATCTTCAAATTGTACATCTTCTTCAGTATTGGAAGAAGAAGCACCACCGTAAAACTTGATTGGCATAGCACTACCACCATGCACTTCCTTGACCACCATACCCTCGATCTTATTAGAATGGATCGGGTTCAGGTTCATAGTATGTACATAATGGTTAATCTTCTCGTACATTGATTTGTATTCTTCATTCTTTTCATCTTCGAGAGAGATCTTGAACTGTGGTTTCTTCTGATTTATTGTTGCTGCTTCTTTCTTAATTTCTTCTTCTTCTTCTTCAGAGCTATTCTCCCAAACAACATCGATGACCGGTTTCTTCTGTCCAACTGTTCCAACATTTCTTCCACGTCCTCGTCCCCGGCCTCGACCTCGGGTGCGAGTTATGGAGAAATCTTCACCATCTCGCCGTAAGGGAGTGGTGAGTAACTGTTGGACTAGAACTTCAGGTTCTTCATCGTCTCGAATCTCTTTTTCTTCATTTGTTATGGTATTTTTGGAAAAGATTGCTTTCTTCGGAGGTGCGTAGTAGGCCGCATCTTCATGAATTCCAATCTCGAGTACGGAGAATGGTTGCAAGTCACCTTTGATACACTGTTCCCCTCCTTCGTAATACTTTATGCATTGGTGCAGAGACGATGGTACCATCCAGTTTTCATGGATCCATGGCCGACCCAGTAGAGCGTTGAACGATGTTTCAGAATCAATTATGTGGAATTTTGCGGTTGTCTTTGCTAAATCACCGGTCTTCATTAGTAATGTTATCGATCCGAGAGCTCTTTCTCCTTTTTGATTGAAGCCTCTTAATAGCATCTTATCTGCTTCAAGCTCACGAGCATCAATTTCCAAATATGCTAGCGTCCGAAGATTCATTATGTTGATCGATGCTCCCGGATCAACCAACACTCTGGAGAGCATAAACTTTCCAATAGTGACTGAAATGTATAACGGTCGGCTGTGATCTGCTGTTCCCAGTAATATATCATTGTCCGTGAAGGTAACACCTCGCTGTTCTTTTAACAAACAAACCTCGTCGAAGGAATTACCGGCCATTTGAGTTAAACAAATATCTGGATTAAGTAAATCCTTAATCAGAGCCTCCCTCATCTCCTTTAACAGGATCAGAGCGTCGTATATGCTTAGTTTGGCTGGTAATTTCCTAAGATGGGCTAGCACGTTGTAGTCTACTTTGTTACCATGTTCCTCGGTTTCTTCCCGAATGGGCAGTTCCTCTGCTGGGGTTGGCTCTTCCTGAGAAACCACCTGCTTTCCTTTATCCTTTGGACCCATTCTCGGGGGTAGAACTTTTCCACTTCTTAAATTTACTTCGGTTATTTCTTCTGAATTTGGTGTTGAATCTGCCGGTGTATCCTCTTGAATTGGAACAACTGGCTCTTCTGAAGTTGCTTCTATGTCTGATGGTTCTAATTCTATTGTGATCGGAGCCCCTCAGAATTCATAAATGGACTCATTGCTTGTCGAACTTTCCTAGCCTCCTTTGTGAACATCTTCTTCGTCGTGGTCGTCGAGGTTCTGTATGATTTGAGAATCATTATTTGTATTGGAATTGAGATCCGGATTAAGCCGGTTGTTGTTAGTTACGTAATCGTTAGAAACAGTCAAAACGTAGCCAACTCCATAACCCTTATCATTATAAGATCCCGCCGGGGCGAGCAGATAATCATACGAGTCGGGAGTTCGAGGGATTTCTCCCCCGAATCGAAAATAACCATCCTAGGATAAGCAGCCCCTAGTCTACCCTTCAGAGCCTCGGTCTTCTTTTCTTCCACGATCTTCTCCTCCTTCTGGGGCAGTTCTTCAATCGCAAGAGATAGTGTCGGCTCAACAGGTTTCAAACTTTGAGTTGAAGCGTGTACCGAAGCGGTTTGGATGTGATCCAAAATTTTCTTTGATGACTTTGTCTAGACGGCACTCCATCCATCATAGATCGTGTACGGGTTTATCGAAACAATGGGATCCATTGAAATAACATTGACGAAACCTCCTTTCTGGGGTTTCTTCATGTATTCCTTTGGGATCGGTATGTTCCCTTTCCGGAGATTGTCATGAAGCCAACTCTTGAAAGTGATGCAATCCTCTATCTTGTGTCCGAGCATCTGGTGGTAAGGGCAATAGTTCGGATGGTTTTTCTTATTGACTTCCTCCGGCTTTTTGGGCTATGGCAGCTGAAAATCCGGTGTCTTCATTAAGCTCCGGAACATCTTCGCTACTGCTTCAGTTTTGAATGGATATTCTTTATTTAGAAGTTCTCTTAAGGTACGCGATGAACGAGGCGGTTGCTCATAATGCTGAGGCGACTGATAGCTCGGACGAGGTTGCTGATAGCCTTGCTGAGGTTGCTGATAGCCCTGCTAAGGTTACGGATAGCCCTGCTGAGGTTGTTGATAAGTCTGTTGTGGTGGTTGATAACTAGGCTGTGGTCGCTCTGACTGTATCTGAACCGGCTGCTTTCCCTTATCTACTGCTACGATGATTCCAGATTTCTTTTAGAATGTTTTCACAGTTTTCTGCTTATCGTTCTTGTCCATGAAACTTAGCTGTTTTGCCTCTTCTTGCAAGCTCCCGGCCTTGCTAAGTAACTTCTCGAAAGTCTTGATTGTAAATCCTTTAAGGAAAAGGCTATCGGGCCATGGATACTTTTAAGTAGGATGCCGACTGCCTGTTGTTCTTAAAGCTGTGGTTCACACTTCATGCTTAAGTTTCTCAATCGAAGTATGTAATCCACTAAAGTCTTGCTCGTCTTTTGTTGCTCCACCACTAGATTATCGATGGTGATGTGGTGCTGAGCCCCGGCAAATCGTTTAACGAAGAGATTCTCTAGTTCTGAAAAGGTCTTTACTGAACCGTTCAGCAATTCTACATACCAGTCGAAGGTAATCCCTTATACACTGCTGAAGAACTGTTGGAAGAGTAAAGCGTCACTCCCACCGGCATTGCAGAAACTAGCACGAAAATGTGCAATATGTTGCCGGGGGTTTCCCGTTCCATCAAAATTCTTAAACAGAGGTGGTACGAAGCCTTTTGGGTATTGAACTGCATCGAACTCTTCGGGGTAAGGTCTACCCGTTTGAATAGATGCTCCACTCTTAGATTGTGCTAGGGCCTCTTGCACCTGCTGTTCTACCATGCACTTAATGTCTTTTTCTGGAATCATGATTTGTGCAGGATCTTTCTTTGGTTGTTTGTCTCCGTTGACGGATGTGATCTCTTTTTCTCCATCTGCAATATGGATAATTTCTGGGGGTGTCTCTTTTTGAGGTTGTACCTGACTCTGGAGAGTGGCTAAGGTAGCAGCCATCTCTTCCATCCTCTTTGCTATTTGGGAAATTGTGTCATCTCTCTCCCGAATCTGTGCTCTCATCACTTCTAGTTCATCTCTTTCCGCAGTTGCCGGAGCACCTTGCGAAGCTGAAGATGCTCGTGTCTCAACCATGTTGATCTTCCCATACTCCTCATCCATGAACTCTGACGAGTTAACTTCATCTCCTAGTTCTTCTTCTCTTTCTTTTGCCAACCATCGGATGTCGGTCCTTAATTTGTCCATGGAATCCTCTAATGGCCTTTTCCGCACGGTCTCGCAGTTGTCTCATGACGGTTGTTGAACTTCCTTCCCGGGAGTCCCCTTTATTGCAGTAGCACTCTCTTTTGATTCAAGTCTCCTGACGAGACTTTTCTTCTCAGGACATTGTTTTGGTCTTAGCTCGCCAGTAGTAGGTCGCCATACCATACTTCTTGCAATCGGAAGCCTAGGACCGGATGATCTTTCAGCTATATGCTGGAAGGTGGTATCCTCCTTAATTTGTAGACCCGATACAACAACTGGTGAACTGGCTTTTATTTTCTTCTTTGGTTTCTCTGTGATAGCAACAAGCTCTACTCGCGGTCCTAGGCGGGATTTAGCTGGCACCCGTCCTATCCTTCTTAAGATTTCTAACACAGGGCATCTTTCTTTCTTTGCCAATCTTTCTATAACAGCTTGCAGCCGAGCCAATGGTGTAGTCTTATCCCTTTTCCTCTTGTAATTGCTGTAGCACGTAGGTCGGGGTAATGCAGCGGCGATCCTACAGACATTATCTTCATCTAATGCGGCAGCGAGAGGGTAAAACCTGCTCCCTTCCAACAGAAGTATATACTCAGGCAGTTCTTCTCTTTCCTCAGGAATTTCTTCTAGAAAAGCAACTTCAGCAGCTTTGGCTTTCTCAATCCTGGCAATCTTTCTGCTTCTATTTCTCCTTTGAGTCATTAGGGGTGCAACTCTTGAACTGGACCCAATCTAAAAGACAGTTGGTATTATAGCAAAATCTGTACCCTCCACGGTGACAGGCTCATCACAGACTTGGATTTTTTACCCTTTCAGTTTGGGAGAAGTCGGGGTAGGAGCAGAGATGACTAGACAGGTGGGGGAAGAGACAACAGTCCTTCTACGAACAATAGTATTCCTTTTAGCTGTAATCCTTTGCAGGGGAGGAAATTTTTGAGTCGATTTCAGGTTGAACTTAATCACGGGCTCTTCAGTCTCTAACACTTTGTACATTAGTGTGAAGAGAGTGACATCAGCGAACTTAACATCTGTGTTGCTGAATCCTTGTCCGAAACAGATGATTCCATTGTCGGGCAGTTCATCCTTGTAAACGACGAAGTACATTCCATTGGTGAAGGAGAAGATTAACTTTGGGGCAGTCATTTTCTGCAGGGCAGATTTCGAATGTCAGTCCCGAATTATGTTTCTTTTCGTCGTAAAGCTTAAGACAAAAAAAAGACTCCGAACACATTTTCGTTTATCTTAGTGTATTTGTGATTTTTTTTAAGAGATTGTTTATTAGAAGGTTGTTTATTAGCAGGTTCGTTTGTTAGAAATAAAACAATTAAAGGAAAAAGGGTTACAGAAAAGGTAAAGGGCCCGATTTAGAATTGGAAAGGAAGAGAAAGTCTTATGCAAGACTTCTCGACTCGAAAGACCGCTCCTAAACTAACACCTATTGGGGGTCCACCCCACCTCAAAAAAGAGGTAAAATGATCTCGAAACCTCTCCGTTTAGGGGTGTTTAAACAGTGGCTTCTAAATCCGAGAGGAGTTGGCTATACTCTTTCAAGACAGAAATGAACGGGGTATTCCAACGGAAGAATAGTAGACTTGGTCCACTAGGGATATGGACTCACTACCGATTTATGAAAGTAAAACCATCTAATCAAAATAGAGATAGGAACTCATCCCCAGTGGAGTCACCAGAAGTTTTCGGCATATTTTTAGGTTGAGTGTGTGTTGTATTTTGAAAAGGGGGTTGCCTACAGAAATTGTCGGTGGATTTTTAGATTTTAATTTTAATTTTAATTTAAATATATATATAATTTGGAAAGTAGCATTTGATTTTGAAAATAATTTTATGTTTGAAAATTTTAAGATAAGAAATCAAACCGATCTCACATCCCAAATAGTTTATAGAAACGAGCACCGCATCACAAACAGTGTATCTATCCCGAAGAATAGACACACTACTTGATGACGGGGCTCGATTAAATAAACTAGAAGATTTGTGACATCTGTTTGGTTTGCGAACCAATTTTATAAGCCGACAAGTTCCCATGCTTAATACAAAGGAATTATACAGGGTTTATATTACCTGGATTCTTAAAGTTCCCTATAAGGGCAAGCCCCTATAGTTAATTACATCTTAATTGACGGGAATCATTTAAGAAAACTCTCGATAATGATCAGTGGTTTTGCTCTCAAGAATTTCAAAGTTTAAGGTTTTCAAAGGATTGAATTTTGGAAATTCAAAAGGGAATGGATCAAATTTGGAACAATTTATTTCAGGAGTTCAAAGGAAGAAAAGTAGGAGAAGTTAAGGATCCAAGAAGAATCTTGGCAACTTCTCAAACTATCCTATTGTTTGGCTTCAATTTGGGAATTCATTTTATGTTTCATATTGCCTGTTTTAATTAATTAGTACTTATATTTGTATGACACAATCATACAAACAGTCTCGAAGATATGAGGGTTTATGTCGTACCGAAAGATGACCTCAGAGTCCTACGACCGGTTAGGGATTAATTTACATGATATGATCATGCAAATGCCTAACGAAGAGTTGAGGATTTATGTTGCACTAGGCAAACTACCTCGAAGTCATTTGGCATGGTTACTTAATTCTAAGAAAGTTTTGCTGAGGTAGATCCGAGTTTTGCTGATGACGATAGCTGAGCTGCCCACCATGCTCCGAGCTCCTTGTTGTTGCAGAGGTTTAGTTTTAGAAGGTGACAATCAAGAGGTGAGAGAAGTGTTTTGTTTTAGAGAAAATCTTAAAATCCAAGTGTCTTTAATATTTTAATTAAAACAAATCTTAAAGTTGATTAAACGAACTCGATTAAGATCCCACGCGTTCCGTCATCCCGACACCGTTATTTTCATCGCATTCACTTAGTCCGGATGAATTTGCTAAACTCAATCGAATGAGTTCCACACTTTCATTTAGACCGTGGGAAATCCCGTTAGCAACACATGGGTTACATCATCAGAGGTATTCCCGATCATCCAACGAGACGTTTTAATTTTAGTTGTAATTGCAGTTTTATTTTTGTGGTGATTAAATTTTGAGTTGTTTAAACATGCTGTGTTCGAACATTTTCATGCATTTATAAGTACATGAAAGTAAGACATTTAATAAATTGCAGAATGTAAATTGTAATAAACTTAAAAGCGTACCTGGTGAGCATTCCCATCAATTTTTACCTGCACTTGAAACACATGTTAAGGCATATAAATATTTCAACAGATGCCTAGGTAAAGCTAAGGGAAAGGTTTTGGTTGTCCACCAAATTCCTAATCCTATAACTAGTCATCTCCTATGACGTCTAGGTTCTTGGTTTGAATTTAAGGATGATTTTCTTCATCAAAGAACAATTAGATTCAATTGTTCATCTAAAACATCCCGTCATATTGAGGAAGTGCCTAGGACAACTCCTAAACATTGTTTTAATACTTCTGGGATTATTTTGAGTCCAAGTAAATTTAGTTGCACAGGTGAATTAATCATCCAGGAGTTTAGTTAAACTTTGCATCTTGCTCAGTGAACTTAGGTAGTTGATTACCTGATGAATGAAGTGACATCTTACTTAATACTCTATTTAAGTGTTATAATAATTAAAGCCTTTAAGGGCAAGTTGGTTTATCGAGAATTTTAATCATAATTGACTAAAAGTTTGAGTTAATGGTTTAAAGTGATTTAATTTAATTATGAGGTTTTAATTAATAATTTTAAGTTTGGAATAGTGTTCAAATAATTTTAGATTTAATCCTTAATAATTCCATTTAGGTTTGTTGTTAAATGATTTTAATTTAATTTAATTCAATTTGATTTTAATTTAATTTAATTTATTTTTAATTTTAATTTAATTTTATTTAATTTTAATTTAATTTTAATTTAATTTTATTTAAATTTTAAATTTAATTTAATTTAAATTTATTTAATTTTTAATTTAATTCAATTTTAATTTAATTTTATTTAATTTTAATTTAATTTTAATTTAATCTTAATTTTAATTTAATTTTAGTTTAATTTTTTTTAATTTTAATTTAATTTTAATTTAATTTAATTTTAATTTAATTTTAATTTAATTTAATTTTAATTTAATTTTAATTTATTTAATTTTTAATTTAATTTAATTTTAGTTTTAATTATAGTTTTAATTGTTATTTTGAATTATTATTTTAATTTTTAATTAAGAATTAAATATTTTTAAAGCTTCTTATTTAGGGATTTTTAAATTAAAGAGTAAATATCCTCTTAATAATATCCTTATTTTAATAATCCAAATTTAGATATATTTCTTTCCAAAATCTAAATCATTTGATTAATTAAAGTTTCATTTTTGATATTTTCAAAGTGTTTAATGGGTTTCTACCCCTTAATTTTCCTAAGTTTCAATCATCCAAGAGAAAGTTAAAATCAAATATTTTACCCCCCATTTTGATTAAACCTAAAGTTTTAATTAAGGGTTAAAATTTTTAATTACCTTTTTGCCCTTTTAAACTTATTTATTTCATAACTTACTAAATTGAGCTCGAATGAGTTTGAAATTTTTATGTCACCTCACTCACATGTAAGTTATGATATTAGAGGAGAAAATGTGATTTTTCTGAATTTAATTCATTTATATAATTATTTTTAGTAGAAAATAGGGGTTTTCAAAGAAAATTCAACAACACGACCAAGAAAAGGTTTCTGTCCTTAAGAAAATTAGATGTTTCTAATGACGAGAGGACCACTTGGACCAATTTTGGTGAATTTTTTAATTATGTTTTATTTATTAAAATTATTTTGAATTTTAGAGTATTAATTAATTATAAAATAAAATTAAAGTTAAAAAATAGATTTTATATTTTTCTTAAATCTCTCTGACCTCAACGAGTTCAGAGGAACAAATTTTATAATTTTATGATTTTTTTGATTTATTAGAATTATTTTAGTGAAAAAGGTTAAAAACTTATTTTTTTAATTTTAAAAATTACATTAAGCTTTTAAAATTCAATATCTTACCTTAGGGACTTAGGAAAAATATTTGATTTGTTCCTAAGTGATTAGGAGTCAAAATGTGACATTTTTATGATTTTTAATATTTTTATGATTTTTATTATTTTTTTAATTATTAAAATATTAAAATATTGTGAAAAATTAACTTTTTTTAGAAAATCCCAGTTTTAATTTTCCTGAACTCCCCTGATATTAGAGAAGCTCCAAAATCATTTTTGTGAATTTTTAAAAAGTATTTTTGGAGTTATGGATTTTTAAAGTTCCATTTTACTTATGAGGATTAATCAACCCATTTGGTGGGGCTAATCAAGTCCAATTGATTTCAAAATTTTATGTAAGGTTCCTCTGATCCTAAAGAGTAAAGGAGAATTATTTTCAAGTCAATTTGATGTGTGGTTAACCCTAATTAAATCAATTTTAATTTTAGGGGTTTAGGCCAATTAAGGTTATTATGAATGAATTAACACAAAATATATTTTTCATAGGGTCCACTGGTCCTAAGAAACATCACCAAATTTTCCTAGAATTTATTTTACAAAATGCTAATTATTGGAATTAAAATACCTAAAATAGTTACATGAACTTGAAAATTCAATAACTTTTCACAAAGATGGCATCTGACCTTGAAAAATTCAGGGAATGTTCCCAAGATCAGAGGCTTCAAAAGCCTTATGGTCTCATGCCATGGTGAATTGTTTATGCAAATGAAGAATCAAAATACTGAAAATAGTAAATAAATTATTAAAAATAAAATACTCATACAATTAACTTGATTTCTTTTCCACATTATTCTCCTCTGTCCACCGAGCAAGTGGGTATTTTTATTTCATTTTTGTAATTTTTCTATGCAAAGATATGAATTTTTGAAGTTCTGGTATTTAAATAATTCAAAAAAAACCCTAATTTCCTACTTATCCGACTCGGCACCGCGTCAACCTAGGGTGGATCGAAAGCCCAAGCGTCGAGCTCACATTCGACGCTGCCACTTGAGTCAGCATCCACGTGTCCCGCAGTTCATGCACCATTGCGCCGTCCGACTTGATCTCGACCGCCCGCTCGATACACGCATGATCCAACGGCTCCTGGTCATCGTCTAAGACTGGTGTGCACCCGTGACCGTCCACACTAAAACCCTAAGATCTCACTCAATTCTGAATGGATTTTCATGTTCTTATGCTCTATGGATTCATCTTGAAGAGACAAACACATCCATATGGTTTATAGGCTATGAAATTAACCTAAACAAAATGGAGAATCGCTGGAAGCTCGGGAGGAAGAGTGAGTTCATACCTTTGCTCAGTGGAGTGAAGCTTCGATCTGAGAGTTGTGTCACCTTTGATTGACTCCATGAAAGCTCCAGATGAAGTCTTTGGCTCTGGGGAATTGTCTAAGTATAAAAGTGACCAAGGCCGATCACAAAACTTGGAGGCTGGAAGCAATGGCTGGCCTGGTGAGGGGGCTTTTACTGGGGAATTTCTCCTCTTAGTCTGGTGAAGGTGTAGGACCAATCAATTTGGAGATTGGTTCACTGTGGTGAAGTGTCCTGTTTTTTGGGTGCATTTTAACTCAAAAATTGAGCTCTATTAATGGGGATTAGGGCAAAGGAACACTGGGGATCAACTGCTCTGGGTTAGGAGAAGGTCTTGGAGCAATTTTGGCGGAGTTTCCTTAAGGTCTGGTTCATCTCCTTGTTTGGCTGAGAGGTGAGTGGGTTTAAATAGAGGTGGCTAGAGGGCCTCCCAGGGAGGTTTAATGGATTGGTTCTACTGCTCAGGGCAAAGGAAGAACATCTGCTATGGCCATTGGGCATAGGACAGCTCAGCTAATTCAAATTGAATTTTTGATTCAAATTGAATTTTTGATTCAAATTAAGTTTCTCGGCCTGGTGGTTTCCGGTGGCTGTGGTGGCTGGCCGGCCAGGGTCAGGTCACCATCTTGATCAGGAGGGTCAGGGCTTGAATTTGGTGAAGTCAATTGGAGTTGGCCACGTGTAAAGGGGCTGAATTGAAATGGAATGGGGAGAGGCTCATTATGGGTTCAATTTGGTCAACCCATGGTTTTAGGCTTGGTGCACCACCCAAGGCCTCGTTTTGGGCTGAAAAGAATCATTTAGGTCAGCTTGGAAGGGGTGGTGAAGTCTCCATCCAAGGTGAGGTGGCTAAGATTAGTTTAGAGTGTAACATGGATGAGGTTAAAAATGCTTAATGAAGGTTTAAGAAAGACCCCCCTCCTCTTGCCATTAATGGCTTGGTGAGGTGGAAAGTGGCTCCCAAGGCTTGCATATGGCTTATGCATGGCTTCATGACTCCATGTGGCTTGGGGCAAAGTTTGGTCAATTTCATGGAAGTAGAATTTAGGAATTTTGGTGTTTTGGTGGAAAATTTTCATGAAGCTTGATTAGGAATGGTTTAATGATGATTTTGAAACTTATGGGTGATTTTGATTAAATGGATGATGTAAAGAAATGTCATGTGGGCTTTGGATTGAAAACTTGGGCTTTTGAAATGGTCGTGGGTGGGCTTTTAAAGTGATTTAAAGAAGTGGGCTTTTGGATTTTAAAATGGGATTTTGAATGAAATTTTGTGAAAGACCATGTCAAATAAATGTTGCAATTGGTTTAGGTATGTGTCATGAGTGGTTTGGAACAAGTTTAAAGTGATTTTGAATTGAATTGGGTTTAATGTGGGGTCTTTTGGTAAATGGTCCAAGGTGGGCCAAATTGGGCTAACTTGGGTTAAGGTTGGGCTAAAGTTTGATTTGATGTAAAATTAATGTTGAGAAATGTTCATGGGAGTGTCACAAAGAGTTTCCAACTTTGGTTTGGGCCAATTTGGGTTAGGTTTGGGCTTAGGTCAATTTAAGGGATTTTGGTTTTGGGTTAGGTTTGGATGGAGTTTAGGTTCAAATTTTTGGCAAATCAAGTTAGTGTTTTGTTTATGGGGGTGTTAGGAAGGCTTTAGAAAAGTTTTGGGGCCAATTGGAGTTGAATTGGATGGGTTTGAGCTAGGTTTAGGTCATGGGCCAAAATTGGGCCTTAGGCTTCAAATTGAAATTAGACTCAAATATCAATCAAATTGGACTTGGGTTTGGTCTAAAATGATATTGGGGATGTTGATTTGAAGTTTAGAATTGAATTGGACCAAAATTGAGGTCAATTGGGGTGGTTTGGTTTGACATTGGGTTCACTTGGGTTTAAAATGGGCCAAATTAGAGGTTTTGGTAAAAGTGGAGTAAATTGGCAAAATTGGCCTATGGTGTAGTTGAACAAAATAATATTGGGAATATTTGGGATTTTCTGAAAGTTTTTGGGAATTTTCTGAATTTTTGGATTTTTGGGCTAAGAAGGGCTTTTTGGGTATTTGAATGGTATTGGGGGGTACTTTTGGAATTTTTGGTATTTTTTGGCTATGGATGATCAATTTAAGTGGGTGGAATGTTTAGGATTGATTGTGAGGAATTTTGGGTAATTTAGGTGATTTTGTAAATTTTGGGTAGTTTCAAGGGTTTTTGGTAGGTTTAGTAAGTGTAGGGCCCCGGGGGTAAAAAATTGAAATTTTGGAAAAATGAAGATTGATCAAATTTGAGTAAAATGGAATCACTTTAGTTGAGCCATGAATCCATATTAAGCCCATATAAGCCCTGAGAGGACTCATTTGAGGCATTCACTATGTTGTTCCTAACCCTCTTAGTCAGGGGCTTAGGGGTTAAGGACCATCCATATGAATTACCTACAAGAGTCAGGAAGTCAAGTTGGGTGAGAATGTGGTTTTAGGACTTGGAATGTGTGTGAGAGTGTAGTGTATGTGCAAGTCAACCCTCACCAGACCAGGCCATCCAGGGTATTCCTAAGGCCAAAAAGTCATATAGGGAACTCATCTTTTAAACCTCCCCATTTGATTTCAACCCTCTAGGTGATTAGGGGTCTACAATCAAGCTTATGGGGTTTTCAGAGAGTCAAGAGGTGTTTGAACTTCTAAAGGGTGGGGTTCACTTCTAGTCCTCTAAGATTAGTCAAAGGAAAAGCCTAAGACTAGATCTTAAGTACTAAAGTGAGAAGCAAAAGACCTTATCAAAAATGAGGTCAACAACCAATTGTATTGTCAAAACTTGTTGGAAAACTTATGTTCCGAAAGGCTTATGAGTTTTACAACAAAAGTGAAGGTCATATTCAATGTCCATGTATGAGAGACGTAGTTCATGGGGATTTAGTTCAAATAAATAAGGAAATATACTTTGATGGGCGTAGAATTAGAGATTTCAGAGTGACAGGCTGAAGTCCTTCATTTGGTCTTTATGTTTGGAAACTAAAGTGAGAGTTAGCCTTCAGGAGAAGGGAAGTGGGAGCTCTAGAGTGAGAGCCAGTATCCTCCCAGCCTAACCACGGATTTGGGGACTAAACTTAGGATTAACCAATGTTCTTTATATGCTGAAAAAGGTGTAAAGAATATGAATGCTCCTATTTGGCACAATACATTTGCATCACCGATCTATGTCACAATAATCATCACATTATAATTGGAGAGGAGGAAGACTCTTTCTTACAACCATACTTTGTTATAACTTTAGTTTTGTGTTAGTTTAACTTGCTAGAAGTTTATAACGTACTTTGGTAGAAATAGTAACTACGATACTGTTTGTCTTTATTTTAAAAATTGAACTTACTCGTAATTGTGCTGTGATTCGATAATTTATTTCTGTGCTACGCCATAAAATTAAAGCCTCCCTGTGGGATCGATATCCTGGACTCCACTAGAACCTTGTATTACTTGAGCAATACATATACTTGCGTTTAATTGTGTGACTCATTATAAAACTAAATCAATATATATATATATATATATATATATATATATATATACTTGAGTTCATAAATTTTGGCAAATATAAAAAGTTGCACCAAGTTTTTGGTGTCGTTACCGGGGAGGAAAGGTAACTGCTAAAATTTAATTTTGTAGTATTTGAAATCTTATATTTTGAATTACAAGTCATAATTGTGTGTGTTATTTTATTGTTAGTGTGCTTTTTGTGTTTGTATGCGTAGTATCAGATCTATAGGTTTAGTGTCTTACGATTCTGAATTAGAGCATACTATTATCAAAATTCGAAAACAACAAAAACAATCTACAAATCCTCACAAAATGGCAGAAAACTTAAACAATCAAAATTAAAATATACCAAGACCTTTAAGAGATTATGCTAATCCAACAGCAGATGAAATTCACTTAACTATCCAAAATCCTGATGTTGCTGCTAATTCATTTGAGCTTAAACCTGCTATTATCCAAATGGTACAGAATAATTAATTTGGAGGAACACCTAATGAAGATCCTAACTTACATCTTGCTAGTTTTCTAGAACTATGTGCTACTTTTAAATATGATGGAGTATCAAACAATGGTGTTAGGCTTAGATTTTTTTCTTTTTCATTTAGGGATAAGGCTAAGGCGTGGTTAAATTCGTTAGCACCTGGATCTATCAGAACTTTGGGAGAGCTTTAACAAAACTTTCTGTCAAAATATTTCCCTCCTTCCAAAACTGCTAAGCTGAGGAATGATATCACATCTTTTAGTCAATTTGATGGAGAATCCATATATGAAGCTTGGGAAAGATTCAATGATCTTTTGAGAAAGTCTCCACATCATGCTTTACTAGACTGGTTAATAATTCAAACCTTTTTGTAATGAATTAGTTGGATCTTTGAGATCGATTATCGATGCTGCTGTTGGTGGATCATTAATGTCTAAACTTTTTGATGAAGCATATTTGTTAATTGAAGAGATGACTACTAATAATTTTCAATGGCCTTCTGAGCAGATAAATCCTAAGAGAGTAGCTAGTATTCATGATTATGATGCGATAACTATGATAGTCTCTCAAATTGCTGCACTTTCTAAGAAAATAGATCAATATGGAATGAATTATTCTCTAACATCCCCAGTGTAAGAAGAAAATTCATCAAGACAGATGATAGTCTCTCAAATGTCTTATGAAAATTGATTGCTTTAAATAACAAATTCAATAATCCTTATTCAAATTATTTTAATCCTAGTTGGAGGAATCACCCAAACTTCAAGTGGAATATCACCAATGCGGTTGTTAACCAGCAATGGGGAAACAATCCTATGAATTCATTTGGAAATCTAAACAACCAAGGAAATACCATTTATAGACCTTCTTATCCTCCTAGTTTTTTCAGTAATCAACAATTTAAGGAAAAGAAGTTGTCTACTGAAGAAATGATTCAGAATATGGCTAATCAAATTTAAGCTCAAAATGTTGTGATGATGAACATTAAGAATCAATTGGGACATATCTTTACTGCGCTTAAAAATAGACCTTCTTAAAATCTTTCTAGCAATGTCGAGATCAACCCAAAAGATCAAAACTAGGAGCAAATTAAGTCTATTCAATTAAGGAGTGGAAAAGAATTGGAACCAAGAGTTCAAAAAGAAGTCGAAGTTGAAAGAGAGGAAGTGAACATTGAGAAAGGTTCTAATAAGGTATATTCAGATGAATATCCGCGTGAACCAATGAAGATAACTGTTGTAAAACTACCTCCACCTTTTCCTCAAAGACTAAAGAAACAGAACATGGATAATAGATTTGCAAAGTTTTTGGAAATTCTTAAGAAATTAACGATTAATATTCCCTTTGTTGAAACATTAAAGCAGAAGCCTGATGATGTAAAGCTTATGAAGGATATTATTAAAAATAAAAAAAAGTTCAAAGACCACGAGACTATTACACTTAGTGGTGAGTGTAGTGTAATTATTCAGAAGAAGCTTCCTGAAAAACTTAAAGACCTAGGAAGTTTCACTATCCTGTGTGCTATAGGTGAGGAATTTTTCGGAAGAGCTTTATGTGATCTTGGATCTAGTATTAATCTTATGCCTTCATCAACTTTCAAAAGATTGGGAATAGGAGAAATTTCACCTACATCTGTTACTCTTTAACTGGCTGATCCTTCCATCACTTATCCTAAAGGTGTAGTGGAAGATGTATTAGCAAAGGTGGATAAATTTATCTTTATTGCAGACTTTATTGTATTAGATATGGAGGAAGATAAAGAAATTCTTATTATTTTGGGAAGACCAATCCTTGGTACTGGGGGAGCTTTGATAGATGTTCAAAAAGGAGAATTAATTATGAGATTTAATGACGAAGAGGTAACTTTCAATATTCTGAAATCTATGCAATACCCTTCAACTGAAAAAGATGATGAGTGTTTTTGAATGGAAATCTGCGATTATTTGAGAGATGATCATTTTCAAGAAGTATTTGAAGAAAATATGGAATGTGAGGATGAATATGAAAGTGAAAGTAAAGATGATTTGGTTGATATGAAGAATGAAAATTTAGAATTTATTCAGGAAAGATTTGAAAGAATGGATATTATGGAAAATGAAGATAAAATTTTAATTCCATCTATCATTAAACCCCCTCAACTTGAGCTAAAAATTCTCCCTAATCATTTGAAGCATATGTTTTTAGGAGAATCATCTACTCAACCAGTCATTGTATCTTCTGATTTAAATGAATATCAAGAACAAAAATTATTATAAACCTTAAAAAGATACAAAATGCTTTTGATTACTCCATAGCTGATATTAAGAGAATCAGTCCATCGATCTGCATGCACAGAATTTTGTTGAATGAACAACATAAACCTAGAGTTGATTCAAAAAGGAGACTGAACCAAATAATGAAAGAAGTGGTTAGATGTTGGAATTATATATCTTATTTCTGATAGTGTTTGGGTAGGTCCAATTCATTGTGTTCCTAAGAAAGGAGGAGTGACTGCTGACATAAATGATCAGAATAAAATTATACTGACAAGATAAGTCACTGGTTGGCAAATATGTATTGAGTATAAAAAATTAAACACCGCCACCAGAAAAGATCACTTTCCTTTACCATTCTTAGACCAAATGCTAGACAGACTTGCTAGACACAAGTACTATTGCTTTTTAGATGGATATACCGGTTATTACCAAATACCTATTGCTCTTGAGGATCAAGAGAAGACTACATTTACTAGCCCTTATGGAACTTTTGCTTTTAGAAGAATGCCTTTTGGATTATGTAATTCACCTGCAATATTTCAAAGATGTATGATGTCCATATTTAGCAAATTAATAAATAACGGAATAGAAGTGTTTATGGATGATTTCTCAGTATTTGGAGATTCATTTGATGCATGTTTATGCAACTTGGAAAAATTTTTAGAGGTATGCGAAAGAAAAAATTTAGTCCTAAACTGGGAAAAATGCCAATTTATGGTTGCAGAAGGAATTGTGCTTGAGCATAAAATATTTGAATATGACTTGGAAGTAGATCCTACAAAGATTCAAATTACAGAAAAATTACCACCTCCAACAACTATGAGAGGGGTAAAAAGCTTTTTGGGACATGTAGGATTCTACAGGCGATATATCAAAGACTTTTCAAAAATCACTAAGCCTCTATGCCAACTTTTGGAAAGGAGTCGATAATCAAATAGCTGATCATTTATCTAGACTTGAACAACCTAATTTGGATGACTTTAAAAAGGAATTCTCTGAAACTTTTTTGATGAACAATTATATAATATTATTGAAGGAAATTTACCATGGTATGCTGATATTATAAACTACATTTTTAGTAATATTTTACCACCGACTTAATAATGCAACAACAGAAAAAATTTAAGGATGATGCTAAATTTTATTTCTGGGAAAATGCTTATCTGTATAAGCAATGTAAAGATCTTAGTATTAGTAGATGTGTGACTTATGAAGAAACTGAAAGAATTATTTGAGAATGTCATGATTCTGAATTTGGAGGACATTTCAGAATTGATAGAATTGTAAATAAGATTTTGCAATATGAATTTTATTGGCTTACACTTTTCAGAGATGTTTATAGATTTATCAAAACTGGTGATCGATGTTAGAGAATAGGCAATATATTTAGAAAAAATAAAATGCCTCTTAATTTTACTTTGGAAGTTGAAATTTTTGATGCTTGGGGATTAGATTATTATGGGATCATTTATACCATCATTTGGATATATATATATATATATATATATTCTGATTGTTGTTGATTATGTATCAAAATGGATTGAGGCAATAGCTTTACCTTGGTGTGATGCTAGAAGTGTTTTGAGGTTTTTAATGAAAAAACATTTTCACAAGATATTGAATGCCTATAGTAATCATCACTAATGGAGGATCCCATTTTAAGAATAATATGATTCAAAGATTGGTGGAAAATATAATATTATGCATAGAATCTCTACAGCTTATCATCCCCAAACTAATGGTTTAGCAGAGGTATCTAATCATGAAATTAAATGAATTTTGGAGAAAGTCATTAATCCTGAGAAATTAGATTGGTCTGCTAGACTAGAGACTGCTTTATGGGCATACATAACTGCTTATAAAAATCCTATAGGAACCCTTACAGATTATTCTTTGAAAAAACTTTTCACTTGCCAGTTGAATTAGAATATAAGGCATATTAGGCAATAAAGAAATTAAATTTTAATTTGAAAGATGCTGGTGAGAAGAGACTGTTGCAATTAAATGAATTGGAAGAAATAAAAAATGAATGATATAATAATGATAAAATATATAAGGAGAGAAGAAAAATAAGGCATGATCGGAAGATTGTTAAAAAGGAATTTGAACCAGGATAAAAATTTTTATTATATAATACAAGATTGAAATTATTTCCTGGGAAACTGAAATCTAGATGGACATGACCTTTCATTGTCGTAAAAATCTATCAATTTAGAACTATGATTATCGAAGACCTTAAATCTGGAAGAATATTTAAAGTTAATGGAAAAAGATTAAAACCATATTTTGAATGCAATATACCTAAATTTAAAGAAGTTTTAATGTTGGATCAATCTGAATAATTGAAGGTTATGTCAGGCTGACGACATTAAACCAAGCGCTTTGTGGGAGGTAACTCACAGTTATTGAGTGTTTTTTTTATTTGATGTGTTATTTGTGTTTTTTTTGTTACTTAATTAAGTCTTACCCTTCCTTAAATATCATTATAAACATTTAAGAAAAGAATCAAATTGAAGTTTGGAAAGACTTTGGATAAAACAAAGTTTGGTGAAATTTGAACTAGCGTCGAACGACGCCGTTATCGTTGTCGGACCGCGCCGCTATTCAGAAAATAATTTCTCATCTTTAAATTAGAGTTTTTGAGGTTCTAGGTAGGAATTCTTCCACTTGAACTCCCCAAAACTGCCCCTAGACACAGGAACTACCAAAGGAACGAAGAGGAAGATCCCAAATCTCATCCAAATGGATTCTGACTCGATAGAAACTTTAAGATTTCAAGTTTTCAATCATAGAAAGTTCATCAGTTTCAAAGCGTAATGTCTATTCAACAAAAATATCTTGAAGATGAGGTTGATTAAGGATCAAGGCTTTGTGAATCATGGTACAAATTCTCCTACCACTAAATTTGATGAAATTATTATTTAGAGACGTTGGGCAGCGCTATGTTATACTACTACCGCTTTAGTTGTCCTAGTTGTGAAGGAGTTTTATGCAAATATTCATGGAATCAACCAATGATCAGTCTATGTGCGAGGTAGGTTTGTCACGTTTACTCCTGCAAAGATTAATGATTTATACATAATTGAGAATTGCCAATCTGCCACCATTCAAATTTTGCCCCAACGAAGGACAACGTGAATGATATATATAGATATCTGATAGATGAAAGTGATGATTGAGAGATAAGAGGTAACAGATGTGTAAGTTTCTCGACAACCCTGTTAAATCCTACATCGAAACACTTACATTATTTCATATGTACAAAATTGCTCCCAACTATGAAAATCAGTAAAGTAATTAAGGAGTGCACTATTCTGAACTACTGTATTCAAATGGGGATGCCTATTGATGTTGGTTCGATAATTGTTAAGTTTGTTTTGGGATTAATCGTTCATGGATTAAAGTATGGGCTTGGACATCCTTCTACCATTTTTCTCCTCTGCAATCAATCACAAGTGCAATATGAGAATTGGGAAAGAGTAATTCTACGTTGGAAGCCTATAGACCCAGCAGATGCATATAGTAACTAGGGAGTTGGTGATATGAACGGCGCTGTCGCTAGCGTCGGACAGTGCTGGAGCAAAAAAAGGCTTGAAACTCCAAATTTTTGTGATTTAACCCTGGGACCCGCTATTTTTGCCCAAACCATCATTTTCTACCTCCAGCCAAGGCCTATTTTTGCACCTAGGGCTTATTAGCATTCAGATTTGAAGCGATTTCGTTGCCGGAAAAGTTTGAATTTCATCTTCTCTTGGTAAGAGCTACACTTTAACCAAATTTATTCGATTTTGACTGTGGAAATCTACTACATTAGGAAGATTTGAAATTTTGAAGTTTTTGGAGAAACTTTAGAGATTTTTCATGAATTTTAAGTTCTTATCTTTTTAAATTTACCTTGAAGTCCATTACATTGCAATTATAAAATTGATTTGGATAAATTTTATATTTTTAGTCAAATGGCTCCAAGAATTGCAAAGGGGAAGAGAAAATTTGATTATGATGAAAGAAAATTTGTGAATTTCAAGTCTTATTCACGCTTTAGTACATTTCTTAGCAATAAGAAATGTATTCAAGAGAAAGCCTTTGAAAATGCTAGAGTTATACTTGAAGAACTTATTGCAAATCGTTAATGAGAGATTTGCCGTTATTTCACTACTGAAGAGATGCTGGGAATTGTTAGAGAATTTTATGCAAATCTGTATTATTCTGAGAGTGAATACATACTGGTTAGAGGACAAATGGTTGAGTTCACCCATGCTCAAAGTAATGCATTTTATCAGTTAAGAGCGCCTTTTTCATGTGAATACGAAAATTTTCCTATGACGAATGAAGCATTAGATACGATTTTGAACTTTTTGACTAATGGAAATGGGAAATGGAAGGTTAAACAAAGACTGACACTATTTCATTTCTGCATGACTTTTGCCTACCAACCATCACAATGAGGTTACTGTAGATAGAGCTGTTCTGAACTACTGTATTTGGAACATGAAGAATATCAATATTGGGGCAATTATTCATAAAAGTATTTTGACAAGTTCAAAAGGAGAGATTACAGGTGGACTAGGACACCCCAGCTTGATTCATTCCTTGTGTATTCAGTCAGGTGTAGCAATTGAATATAATGATGTGGTAGTCTATCCCCTGAAGCCCATCACTAAACTAAATTTAAAAACTTATGAAGCCCATGTAAGATGGAAGTGGAGTAAGAAAGCTGATGAGCCTTCTTCTAGTCATGAGAGACTGTCTACATCTAGGGAGCCTACTCTGCATGATGTTATGGATCAGTTGGAAAGGTTGAACACCACAGTAGAAGGACTAGAAGTAAGGAACAAGATAAATGATGATTATCAAGTGCGGTGGAGAGAATATGAGATAGCTTATCATGATGCACATATGAGATTTTTTAGGGGAGACACCAGTGTTGTATTTCCTACTTTCCCTGAGTATACTCCATACCAGCCTGAAGAACCTGATGATGGTGGAGCTCTTGTAGATGAAGATTTGTAGTTTTATAGTTTTATTTTCATTTTATTTTGTATTTGTGTTTTGTATATGTGATGTACCCGAGACTCTTTCTGATTAGTATCTGTGATGTAATGTGTATTTAGTTGTACTTGTAGTAAACTTTATGTTGATTTGTGATCTATGTGATGTGATAGTAGAGTTTGCATGTGTTTAGTTTGTTAGTATAATCTGTGATAGTAACAGTTGTATGTTAATGTTGTGTGCATAGTTTATGTTGTATGTTTTTAAACTTCTTCCCTTATAAATTTCTAACCCATATTTGTGTATAAAATTGCTCTTATTTATTTCAGGCCTAAAGTTCTACTTCCTAAAGAAAAACCTGCTTAAACTTAAATGTATAAAAAGCCCAACATATTGAGGTATGAGTTATATATGTTTATATATTTTCTTTCCTCCCATGTTAATTATAATTATATTAAAAAATCTAAGTTTGGGGGAGGGATAGAATTAACTATTAATTGTTCTAATTTAAAAGTATTTTCAAAATTATTAACAAAATTTATTGTAATATAACTCAATTTCAGATAACTATATTTTGATTTTATTTAATTATTTTTTAAAGTTGAATGAAAGTATTTGGTAATGAAAAGTAATTTTGTAGGCTAAGATATTTGGTATAAGAGAATAGGACTATAATCCACTATTTAAAGTAAGAAAAACTATATGTTTGAAATATTAGGAATCTTAAAACTATATGTGATAGGAAAGAAATGGGACTCTAAGATGAATCATTAATAAGATAAAGAAATGCCTATAAAGTACTAGAATGTGGTAAGTTTCAATTTTAGGGTGAGAAGGGCGAAGTTCAAAATTATTAAAGGCTATCCAGATATAGTAATCCTAACTTGAAAAAAAAAGAGAAAAGTAAAGAAAAGCAAAAGAAAAAAATAGAAACAAAAATGAGGAGAAGCTTGAGGAGATGCCTAATCAAAAAATGGCTTCACTTGAACCTACATAAAGGGAAAAACGTAATTACTTTCCTGAACTTATATGTGTGGATTAGCATATTTACTAGTAGCGTTCTCATAAACTTCTTTTCATGTAATCTTTTTAAGTGCCTTAATAAGAAGATATATAGTCATTTTTGAAATGAATAGAAGGTTAGAAATCTTAGACTTGATTACTAGATAGTCTTACACATGCAGAATTTACTTGAATTATTCAAAGATATTTCTGAAAATTTTACTATTGTACTTATCTAAATCAAAATTATGGCATTCTAGAAAGAAGTTCATTGTAGCAGATCATTATTTTATGTATTAACTAAAATTACTTGAAGATAAGTAATAGTAAAGTTTGGAGAATCTTGATCCACTGAAAATTTGATAGCTTGTTACTATTCAGTTCATACCTATTTTTGATGATATTGCACTTTAAAAAAGGTATTTTTCATAATTTCATGCAGGTACAATGATATTAGGTCTTTGGAGCAAAAGGAAGCGAAAAGGAACAAATTTGGAGCAAAAAGGGACAAAAGTACATTTTTTTGAACTAGCGCCAAATGGCACCATCACCAGCATCATACCGTGTTATTTTACAGAGAGTTATGACCTATTGGCAGAATAATGCACCGAACGACGCCCTATTCTCCGTCGGACCAGTCCCTATCCCGATTTCAAACTATATTCAATTTATTTGGCTGGATTTTGGAGGGTTGCTAGAGGGAACTCTTCGGAAATCAGTTATGGCCAAATTTAAACTTATTTGGAGCCAAATTGAGAGGGGGGGGGAGAGTTTAGAGTGTAGAGAGACTTTAGAGAGTGTATCTTTCCATTTTGTTTAGGAAATCTAGGTTTTGTGTTTTCTCTTATAAGAGGTGTAAGAGGAGAGGGAAAGTGAGAGATTTCTTCTTCCTTACTTATCTAAATAGAAAATTGTGTGTTGTTGTGAAGAAAGAAGAGGAGTCAAAGAAATTCCTTGAGATTCGCTTGGGGAAGAGTTTGAGATCAGTTGTATTTTCTTTACTCTGTTTGTATGATGTTGTTTTTATAAATAAAATCCATGTTTAGTCATCTTTTCCTCATGAGTCTTGAGTAGATTTCTTTGTCCTCCACTTTTTCATGTGATGTGTTGATGTTGTGATTCAGAAATGATGTGTCAATTTATTATGGAGAATTTGTGATGACCTTTTCACTTCGAACTTCATTTAGTTTTTGATCTGACCAATTGAATTGTTAAAACTTATTGGGAAACATATTTTCCGAATGGATTATGAGTTCCACAACAAAACTGAAAGTCACATTCAATGTCCATGAATGAGAGACGTAGTTCGTGGGGATTGAGTGCAAATAAATAGAGAAATATACTTTGATGGGTGTAGAATTGGAGATTTCAGAGTGATAGGCTGAAATACTCAATTTGGTCCTAATAGTTGGAAACTAAAGCAAGAGTTAGCCTTCGGGGGAAGGGAAGTGGGAGCTCTGGAGTGAGAGCCAGTATCCTCCCATCCTAACTACGGATTTGGGGACTAAACTTAGGATTAGCGAATGTTCTTTATATGCTGAAAAAAGAATAAAGAATAAGAATGCTCCTATTTGGCACAATACATTTGCATCACCGATCTATGTCATAATAATCATAACATTATAATTGGAGAGGAGGAAGACTTTCTTACAACTGAACTTTGTTATAACTTTAGTCTTGTGTTAGTTTAACTTGCTAGAAGTTTAGAACGTACTTTATTAGAAAAAGTAACTACAACTGTTTGTCTTTATTTTAAGAATTGAACTTACTCGCAATTGTGCTGTGATTCGATAAGTGATTTCTGTGCTACACCAAAAAATTAAAGCCTCCATGTGGGATCGATATCCAGGACACCAATAGAGCCCTGTATTATTTGAGCGATACGTATACTTGTATTTAATTGTGTGACTCATTATAAAACTAAATCAATATATATATATATATATATATATATATATATATATATATATATCTACATCCAAGTTCATAAATTTTGGCAAATTAAAAAAGTCGCACCAATGGTTTAGACCTAATTATGGTTTAAGATGATTAAACCTAATTTAGTTATAGTTTAATGGATTAATTAGTTCTAATGGGTTAGACCTAATTAGTGTTTAAGGTATTAAGCCTCATGTTTTTAAGGCTTAATGGATTAATCAGGTCTAATGAGTTAAACCTAATTAGTGTTTAAGATATTAAACAAAATTTAGTTAAGGTTTAATGGTTTAATTAGGTCTAATGGGTTAGACCTAATTAGGATTTAATTTGTTTAAGTCTAATTTAATTATGTTTTAAATTTCATTTATACCTAATTTAATTAAATCTTAAACTAATTAATTAAGTCTAATGATGATTAGAACTAATTAGAGCTTGTTTGAACCTGTTAGTGTTTGGTTCAAAATTTGACATGGCCCGTTTGTAAAATGAGCTAAGTAATATGTAATTTTGGCATTGATAGTCTTTTAAGGTTAATTAAATATAAATTAACAATTTATAATTATTAACCCTGAAATGTCATTTCAAATTTTCTGAAGGATAAGATTTATCATTCTCAGGTTTATGTATGTCACCTTAAGTCACCTAACCAATTTTTGGTTTAATTCCTTCCTATTTTCATTTTATAATTATATTTTAAAAAATAATTACAAAATCTCACGAAAATTAGGGAATCCTATCCTAGAGGATTTTCCTAAACTTATAAAAATCGGAGGATGTGTTTAAGGGCTTAAAGGTCATTCCCTAAAATTTCATATTTTATATATATATAAATAATTATAATAATTAAATTACTTTAGAGAGTATTTAATTATTTAAAAATTAAATATAACTCCTAAATTCGAAATTTTGTTTCCACATTGTTCTCCTCACTATCCTGAATCCTAGGGTATTTTTGTCATATTTTTATGATTTTTCTATGTAATGATATGAATTTTTTATTGTTTTAAGGTTAATTTATTTTAATTAATCCACTAACTAAACATAAAAAGTTAGGGAGCACCGCGTGCCATTGGATCAGTTGAAAATATGCTTGATCCATTCTGAGGCTCTGAACAGCGGATCAAACTGGATTAAATCAGAGCCGTCCATTTCCATGTTATGAAAATGGACGGTATCCGTTCATCGTCTTCATCTTGGCTCAAACTGTGCACTGTTCATATTTTAGACACAAAATATCTCTCTATTCTTGATGGATTCGAGTGATTTTTGTTTCTAGAGCTTCATCTCGAGGAGACGAACACATCTATACTGTGAAGTTTGTGTTTTAAACTAGTTTGACCCACCCTTGATTAAACCCGAGCTTGAATTGGTCAAAGGAACCATATCTTAGCCTTAGTGAATGCAAGCTTAAATTGAATGGCTCTCAAGCTTCATCTTGGCCTCAGAAAGCTTAACCCTAACTCAATTTGGAGTTAAATCCAGCTTAGGTGTGTGTTTGATCTCAAGTTGTCTCGGCTTGAGAGGAGGATATCGAACAATGGGTTAGAACCTATGGGTATGGCCAATTTTGATTGGGCTCGTCTTTGTAGGGTTCTGGAAAGCTTATGGAGTGATTAGTTTGAAGTTTTGAGGAACTTCATTTCAAACTCCAATGTTGTCATGTTTTAAGGCTATCGAGTTGGCTAAATTGGGAAGAAGGAGTGCATTTAAGGGGCTTGATTCAATGGAGATCAATTGCTCAAGTTCTAAGAGGAACTTTAATGTTCAATGTTAAGGGAATTGGGCAGTGTATGGGTGTCTCCTATTTTTAGTCTTCTTTTCTAGCCTTCTCGGGCTCGACTTATTTATAGTCGTGGATGCTCATGGCTAAGCTTGGGCTTGTCTAGGGGAGGTGATAACTGTATCATGATGACTTGGGAATAAGTTTTAAACTGAAGGATAAGTGCAATTCACTTCCCTAAGAGTAACCCATGTTGGGTTCAATTATGGTGAGAGTTTGTTGGAATTTAGGCTTCTCTCCATTGGCTTATCCATAGGTGAGGGGAATTTTAAAATTGAGCTGAGTAATTCTGTTCATTTTATCATCCAAGTCGTGCTTTGGATTTAGGGGAAAATCACACTTAGGACTTCTCATTCCTTACTTCCATGGTACATCATGATGAGGTCTCCATTTAATGATATTCATTTGGCTTATGCTTATTGGGTGAGAGATGAGGTGCATGGTGACTCCAATATGAGCTATTTGATCTCCTTCCACATAAATTAACATGTCATCCATGGTTTTATAAAATAATGACACATAATTTCCCCTTTTCATTATTTTCCAAATTAGGTTAATATTAAGGTTAATGATTTGTGGCTGAATAACAGATGGTGTTTAAGAAAACTTAAAAATTTGGTGCATATTAATGTGCTACTTTTATTTCTAATTTTCCTATTTGTGTGGATAATCCTGATGTAACTAGGATTAAAGGGAAGCTGGGTGATTCTAATGCTAAAAGTTTTGCTTGCTCTTTTCCTCCGTTACAGGGCTTGAATATGAAATGGATTTGAAATCCTTAGCTTAAGCCTTCCATATCTTTCTTTTTTGGAGATTTTTTCATAATATTGCTCCTATTGATGATATTCTTAAGATGAAATGTTTGAGATTACCTTCTTGCTGTACTCTTTGCAATGCTAATGATGAATCTATTCATAATCTTTTTATTGAATGCCTTTTGCTAAAGATATTTGGAGGAAGAGTATTACTATTTTGAAGCTTAACAACATGCTTATTCCTCATGCTAACATTATTGATTTTTTTGAAGCTTGGAAGAAGAAAGGGTTTGTTTGCCTCGGTTCCTGCTGTTATCATCTGGTTTATTTAGATAAGTAGGAATGATGCTTGATTCAACAATGTGGTTCCTAATATGACTTCTATTATTCGATTGATTTTTGGTTATCTGTTTAAAGGTTTGAATTTTTTAATTCCTAATAAGAAGCTATTGACTAATACAAATAAGTTTCTACTTAAACTGGGTTTTTCCATTAATAAGTCTCCTACTAGCTATTCACTTGTTAAATGGATTAAGCCATGTGTTCCTTTTGTTAAGATTAACATTGATGGTTGTTGGAATTCTTTTTCTGCTAGTGTTGGAGGAGTTTGTAGAGATTTTTTGGGTTCTATTTTATGTTGGTTTACGGCCAGGTTTGTTTCTATTTCTCCTCTTGTTGCTGTAGCTGATGCTATGGTTTTTAGACTCCAGGAGGCTAAACAAATTGGGTGGAATTATATTGAAATTGAATTTGATTCATTGATTTTGTGGAAGTGTTGTTTTTTGCAGGAGGATCACCATTGGACTATTAATATTCAATTGAAGAAGATTACAGCTTTATCTTAACATTTCATCATCAAATAGTCTCATACTAAATGAGATGGTAATAAGGTTGCTCATTGGGTGGCTAACATGAGTCTAAAGATTAGAGGTGCTTGGATTTCTAAGTTTGTTCCTTTGGAGCTGTTACTGGTTGCTAATTCTTATTTATGATTGTTTTCTTTTGTCTTCTTTTTTGTGGTGTGAGTTGTATTTTTATTTTATTTATTTATTTATTTTTTGGAATATTAGTTCTTTAGTTTTTTTCTTTTTTGTGTGTGTTGTGTTGTAGTGTATTAGTTTGGACTTTTTATCCCTTTTTTGTAACTTCTTTTTTATTTTTAACACGTAAGGAGCCGAATAATGTTCTTTCTACTAAAACAAAAGTTAACCTTCTTTTTCATTGGATGGCTAGTAAGATGAGTGATGATTCAACCATGACATCTCTTAAGCCTTTCATGAAGGAAAGACACCTCCTTCATCCTTCATGATGGTGTCATGATGGTGTTTTTAACCATGGTTAAAATGATGTGTCATGGGTTATTTAATGTGTTAACCCATGTATAATGGGTCTCATCGGTCATGTGTGACCCATATAATGTCAATTATGATGTCATTGTTGGATTTTAAAATTGAAAGTCATTTATTGTGTCATATGTGACGTCACATGTCCAAATTTATTTCATGGTTATTTAATCATAATTTCATTTTAATTAATTGTGTAATTAATTAAAAATATTGGAAATTATAATATTAAAAAATAAATTGATTAAAATTTTTTTTGAAATTAATTATTTAATCAATTTTATCAATTTTGATTCAAAATGAGGTCTTTTGACCGAATTTGGTTAATGCTGAGTAAGGTTGACCAATGTTAACCCAATTTAACTCAGGTTTACCAATCCTAGTCTAAGGATGACCAATGTAACTTTTCCAATTTTGTCATGGTAGGGTTAGTCATAAGATCCATGGGTTTTGTCATTATGGGTTTGATTTGGTCATGTTGATCAATTTTAGGGTTTAGATTGACCCAATGGTCAATATGGTGATTATTGGGTTCTACATTGGTCATCTTGACCAATGTTGTCTTGATTAGGTCAATATATGACCATAAGTTCATTATGGTGTTCATGATGTCATAAGTTGACCATTTTTTACCAAATTTGACCTATTTAGGTTAAGGTTTGACTGGTTTGGTAAATAAGGTGGTTATTAGGTCAAAGATTGACTAGTTTGGTCACTATGGTGGTCATTGGGTCAAAGATTGACCAGTTTAACCAAAGTAGATTTTTTGGGTCAAAGTTTGACTAATTTGATTAATTTGGTGGTCATTGGGTCAGGAATTGACCAATTTGACCTAAGTTGACTTTTTGGGTCAAAGGTTGACCAGTTTGGTCAATGTGATGGTCATTGGGTCAAGAACTAACCAGTTTGTCCTAAGTTTACTTTTTGTGTCAAAGGTTGACCGGTTTGGTCAATGTTGATCAGATCAGGGATTGTTATTACTGATTTGATCATTTTAGGATGTCATTAAGATTTGGGTTAAAAAAGATTTATAGGGTCTTACCCTAGAAATTAGGGTTTGGTGTCCATCAGTGAGATATAGGAAGTTAATATTGGTATATTTCCTGTCTCAAGCTGATTTTGATATAATCATCACAAAAGTGAGGTCAAAAAATGCATATTAAAATCAAAATTGAACAAAATCAAAATTAAAATTTCAAAAAATATTTCAGGATCAATTTCAACAAAATTAATGTGTAATAGGGGTCAATTTCAACTAATAAAATAATTCAAAATCAATTCACATAAATTCATTAAGATCAAATTCAACAAAAGTTAAATTAATTTCAACCAAATTCAATTTAATCCATTAAAATCAAATTAAATGAAATTAAACCATTTAAGATCAACTTGAATCAAAATTAAATTAAGTGAAATCAGTCTGACCAAAAATTAAATCTATTAAAATTAAGTACAAGCCCATTAAGGTCAACCTATTAAAGTCTAATTAAATAAATTTATTAAGATTAATCTCAACAAAATTAAATCAATCAATCTTATCACAAAAATTTAGAGCATTAGCACCAACCTCAAATTAGTTCAACTAAATTCATTAGAATTAATCATAATTCATTAAAATTAAAAAAATCTAACCTAAAGTAAAATATGGTCAAATACACCATAAATAAAATTAAAATCAATCAAAAGTAACCAAATTCATCAAATATACGAAAACCAAGATTACTGTTCAAGGCTCAATTAGTTTTCAAACTAAAATTCCAAACATTCAAAAAATTAAATTTAAGAAGTATTAAAATCACAAAACCTAAACCCATCAAGTAAAATTAAAATTAAACCAACTTAGAACTAAATTTGATAAAATAAGAATCATAAATAGTTAAATAAAATAAAAAGAAATTAATTAAACATCAGGAAATTAGAACTTCCAAATAAACAATTAACAAAAGAAAAATTAAATTAAAATCTCTAATTTAAAATTTAACATAAATTAACACACCATAAGTGTCAAATCTAAATTAAAATAGATTAAAAAAAGCCTAAACTCAAACCCAAGACCAAACCCTAACTTTAAGCTCAAGCCCAAATCCACGTAACCCAAGTCAACCCTAAACCCCCATGACAAAAATTTTAACCCTGGACGACATGACCAATCAAAATGAAATGCCAAAACCTCATCCCGCCAAGTATAAGCATAGAAAGGTAAAACCATCATGCCAAAATCCAAGCTCCCCTATGTGTCACCTAAAGCAGCAAAGTCAAGTCAATGGGAACAAATCTAACCCAATCTACCTCATTGGCCAATGGAGCCTCTCTACCTGAAATCTCAAAAGAGGTGAGCTGACTCTTTTCACTACTCAAACCCCAATCCCATTCCACCTCAAAGTCTCCTGACTCAACCCAGGTGATCCTCAACCGATCCCAGATGATTGCAAACTCTCCATAGGCTTCCCACATTTTTAAACAGTTTAAACCTGAGAACTATTTCAACACCCTGAAATTCCTTATTTCCACCATCAATTTAAAAATTTCTTCCTCCTAAGCACTCTCACGAACATCACAAACTCATTACCATCTTCTCCGAGCATTCCCCTCTGCTAAACAACCTTTATTTCACCTAGCTGTACCAGGACCTTTCACAACCTTGCATCAGACACATCAAAACTCAAATGTAAGCATTCTATTAGCTTTACAAAACCCTAAAACCACATCCTCGACCAAAATCCTCAAATTCCCACATCATTTAACCCTATATAAAACCAAACCATGGGAGGCTTTGATTGAATTCAAGGAAGGAGCTGACAGAGCTTCAATTTTACTCTTCAAGGACCTTCATTGACTCAAGGCCACCGTTTCTGTAGAACCCATTTGAGGCCTCATTTCTTGGGTTAAGATAATGATCGAAAGCTCTATTTTTCCCACAAGTCTGACTTTTGTGAGAGGAGCATTCAAATCAATGAAGGGTAGCCATATAAAGTTGTTCGTTATAGTAGGATGATTGTTTAGGATTATTTTGGAATGTAATTTGATGTGGTGGATTTGCCAGATCAAGCTCGGGTTCATGAACGATCTCGGTTCTTCATCTTCGCAGGAACAATGAACTAATGTCGTCCATTATTGTAAATTTGGATTGGACAGTCAGAATTAAATCATACGAGATCGAGCTGACAACAGATCAGAGCTCGGATGCGGTGTAAATGTAAAACAGAGTGAACAGTGGAGCCACACTGATATACCTAAAATATATAGTGTTTTTAAATACAATTTTATACTATTTTTGATGATATTGCATTTTAATGGAAGGTATTTTTGTGAAAGGAACAATAAAAAATCAAATTTGGAGAAAAAATTGAAAGGTGTGCAAAATTGGCCTCTGGTGGCTAAGCGCCGAACCCTTGTCCCATAGGCGCCACAGTTAAAGTGACGAATTTTATTTGATTGGTGCAAATTTGAATGGGTTTTTGAAGCATCCTTTGGTTTAAACTTCACTAACTTTCCATAAGCACAAAAATTTATTTAAAATTTGAACGGATAGATGCATTCTTGGTGGATACAATGAATCAGGACATATTTTGAAGAGACACTAAGGCACCTTTTAGAAAATTTTAAAAAGAAGACTTGAAGATTAGAAAAATGGTTGTTGTTGGAGGGTGTGATTAGTATTAAGATTCATGTTTATGTTAGAGAGTTATTGAAAGCACACCTTTCCACTTCATCCACTCTTATTATCAATTGTATCTAGTTTTTATTAAGTGTAGAATAGAGATACAGATTCAACGGAGTTCGGTGCCAACCTCTATAGTGTCTTATAAAGGGAAAGCAAAGTTTCAAAGGAACTTCAAGAGTCTTATGGAGAGAATTTTCAGATAAGTGTTTATCATTGTTTTACATTTAGTTTTAAAGTAAGATTTGTTGTGTTTTCACTATGATTTCTACTTTTAAATCAAGTTGTGATTGCGTTTTCTCCAGGGATTTTGAGTTGTTTTCTTTATCTTTTTCCTTTTAAATGATGAAGTAATTAAATTATGGAAGGAAATTGTGTGAAGTATAGGATTTCAATGTTAGAAGAAGTTGTGATGATTCACTACTTTGCACTTCATTTACCTCTTGATTTGACCAATTAAGAAGTTAAAATTTGTTGTGAGAACATGTAAGAACCAATGCAGTATTGTCTAAATCAACAATTGGAAAGAATCACATGCAATTATATAGGTGAGAATTGTAGTCCATATGGTTGGGTGCAAATAAATAGGAAGATATATTTTTAATGGGGAGTAAATGTAGAGGACTTTAGAGTGTCAAGCTAAATCCCCCTAATTTTGCTTGATGTTTCCAATTTTGTTATGTGATGTTAGCCCCTAGGTGGATGGAATCAAGGGAACTCTAGAGTGAGAGCTAGTATCTTCCCTGCCTTACCCATCTACATTATTTCAAAACTTCAAATTAACTAATGTTCTTTATAGAACCAAGTAAGGGTAAAGAATACAATAGCTTCTATTTGACACAACACATTTTAGATACTTCCACGATGAAATTCCATAATTATTACTGATTCATTGAAAAAGGAAAAAGATATTTTATTCTCATTTGCTTTCATATTATTTTATAGTTGTGTTAACTTTAGTTGTTTGCTTTACTTTTTATTCAGAAAAATACAAAAAAAGAAATTGAAAAACTTTATATCTTAAAACATACTTTACAAAATCATTTTAATAACTTTAAAGTTATTTTTCTTATTTCTTTAAAATTTTAGACATTTACCTGTTGGTTCGATATCTCGGGGCTTAATAAAAAAGTCCTATATTGCTTGATAAACGATACGTATACTTGTGTAGTATCCCATATTATAAATAATTAAAGTATAACTTCATATCTAAATCATAAGCATAAATATTTGGGGATCAAGTTTTTGGTGCCATTGGCGGGGAAATAAATTAAAATATCATTTAAAGAAAATATAAGAAAAATTAAGTTTTTACTTTTCATTATTTTTGTTAGTGTGTTTTATTTTATTTTGTTAATTGTGTTTACGTAGTTCAAGTTCTGAGAGACTTGTGTCTTACGATTCTGAATTAGAGAGAACTATCAAAAAAAATAAAAAAATTAAAAATACAGAAAAAGATAAAAATATTCAAGAAATGACAAATCAAGATCATCAAAATGTTGAAATCCATCAAGAATTTAGACCTTTAAGAGATTATGCTAACCCTACAGTGGATGAACTTCATGGTAGGATTCAACACCCTACTGTAGCTGCTAATTCATTTGAGCTTAAACCTACTATTTTCTAGATAATATCTAATAATCAGTTTGGGGGAGCACGAACCGAAGATCCTAATGTACATTTTGCCAATTTTTAGAATTGTGTGCTACTTTTAAATACGATGGTATTTCAAATGATGTTATTAGACTTAGATTTTTTCCTTTTTTCACTAAGGGATAAAGCTATGATTTGGTTAAATTTGTTAGCACCTAGATCTATCAGAACTTGTGGTGATTTAGCATAAACATTCCTTGCTAAATATTTTTCACCATCGATGACTGCGAAGCTTAGAAATGATATCACATCGTTTTGTCAGTTTGAAGGGGAATCTATATATGAAGCATGAGAATGTTTTATAGATCTATTAAGAAAGTTTCCACATCATTCGATACCAGATTGGTTAATAATTCAGACTTTTACAATGGATTAGTTGGATCTCTTAGACCTATTATCGATGCCGTTACTGGTGGTTCATTGATGTCGAAACAGTTTGCTGATGCTTATGCTTTACTTGAAGAAATGACTACTAATAATCTTCAATGGACTTCTGAAAGGTTAAATCATAAAAAGGTTGCCAACATTCATGAAAATGATGATTTTGAGATGCTAGCAAATCAAGTTGCTGCAATTTCAAGGAAGATAGACCAATTTGGGATGAATTTTTCTCAGCCAACTTCCATGATTGAAGAAAATTCATTAGGCCAAATGGTTGATTCTCAAACTTCATTAGAAACCTTGAATGCCATAAGTAAGCCTAATAACCCATATTCCAATTATTATAACCCAGGTTAGAAAAACCATCCAATATTTAACTGGAATACCAATAATCAGGGTAGTAGTAATAAACAATGGGGGAACAACCAAGTAAACCCATTGGGATACTGGAGCAATCAAAGGAATAATAATTATAGACCAACCTATCCTCCAGGTTTAAACAATAGTTCATAATTTAAGGAAAAGATGTTGTCTATTGAAGAAGTGGTGTTACAAATGGGAAATCAATTACAAATTCAATGAGCTACAATTAGAAATATTAAGAATCAATTGGGACAAATTGCCAATTCATTAAGTAATAGATCCCAAGGAACACTTCCTTGTAATACTGAAATAAATCTGAGAGACAAAATTAAAGAGCAAGCAAAAGCTATTCAGTTAAGAAGTAGAAGAGAATTGGAAGGTAGAGTTCAAAAAGAGACTGAAGTAGAGAAAAAAGAAATTGAAAAACCTAAAGAGGAACTCTGAAAGGTTTGGAAAGACCTATTTCTCCACCTAAGGTTGAAAAACCTCAGAGACTTCGACAACAAAAATTTGATAAACAATTTTCAAAATTCTTAAAGATATTTAAGAAGCATACAATCAATATTCCATTTGCTAAATCCTTAGAACAAATGCCAAGATATTTGAAATTTATGAAGGATATTCTCAACAGAAAGAGGAAATTTGAAGATAATGAGACTGTTGCACTTAGTGAAGAGTGTAGCACTATAATTCAGAAAAAGCTTCCTGAAAAGCTTAACGATCCTAGAAGTTTCACAATTCCATGTTCAATTGGAGACAAATTTTTTGGAAAAGCTTTAACTGATTTGGGTGCAAGCATTAACCTTATGTCGTTATCAATATTCAAAAGACCGGGATTAGGACAAATAACCCCTACCATTGTAACTTTGCAATTAGCTGATCGTTCAATCACATATCCTAAAGGAGTTATAGAAGATGTTTTGGTGAAAGTGGATCAATTTATTGTTCATGTTAATTTCATTGCGTTGGATATGGAGGAAAATAAAGAGATGCCCATAATTTTAGGGAGACCTTTCCTAGCCACAGGTAGAGCGATGATAGATGTTCAAAAAGTTGAATTGATCATGCGAGTTAATGATCAAACTGTTACATTCAATATTTTAAAGTCAATGAAATATCCTGCAAGTGGTAAAGATGATGAATGTTATAGACTGGATATTATCAAATATTTGAGCGAATGCAATTTCAAATCAACTTATAAAGGAAAATCTGAAAGTAAAGAATTGGAACACAAGCAAGAAGAGGAATAACAAGATTATGAAGAATTTCATGAGGAAGCTTTAAATTATGTTCATGAAAATTTTGAAATGATGGACATGAAGGAAAAATTTGAATCTTTTCGTCCATTAATTGAAAAACCTCTTAAACTTGATTTAAAGATACTTCCTAATCAATTAAAGTATGCCTTTTTAGGTGATTTCTCAACTTTTTCAGTTATAATTTCCTCTCAATTAACTGAAAGAAAAGAAGAGATTTTGATTAAAATTTTGAAGAAATATAAGAAAGCTTTTGCATGGACATTAACCGATGTTAATGGAATCAGTCCTTCAATTTGTATGCATAGAATCCTTATGGAGGATAACTGCGAACCTCGGGCTGATTCTCAAAGGAGATTAAATCCTATCATGAAAGAAGTTGTTAAGAAAGAAATCTTAAAGTGGTTGGATGCTGGAATTATTACCCTATTTTAGATAGTGCATGTGTTAGTCCTATTCACTGTATAACTAAGAAAGGAGTAGTTACTGTGATTGTGAATGATAAGAAGAGGACTATTTCTATTATGCAGATTTAGATGTTTATGTTGTTGGATTGATGTTTTGTGATGTAATATATGATGTGTTTGTGGTAGTAAATGTTTTTATGTGTTTCTAGTGTTTAAGGTTTTAGTAGTGTCTAATTTAATTCCTATAAATATTAGAAAAATTTAGAACACTATTAGAAACGACTATTTATAAAGCATGTTTAAACTTTTCAAAATTTACTACGATTTATTTTCTAGTATGCTGTGATTTTTGTTGGTGTGTATTTGTTTTGAAAACCTCCACTATTGTAGAAGTTCTTAATTTTGAAATTTCTATTTTATGAAAAACTGAAAAACTGAATTTGATTTCTTTTTACTCCTTGATTTTAAACTGTTAGACTTGCATATTTAGAATATTAAAATCCTGCAAACATGTTATTCTAGCATTTTGATTCTTACCTATGTATCATTTTTATGCTTAAATGTTTTATCCTAATTAAAATTAAAGGTTGGGGAGAATTAAAAAAAATTCAAAAAAAAACTAAAATTTTATTTCTTCTCAAGAATAATTAAATAAAATTTGATTTTTGATTGAAAATAATTATGTATATGAAGTTATATTAGAGAAGATGAAAATTTATAGTAATGATGAAAATTTTAAAGTTAAAATTTTCTTAGTAAAGAAATATTAAAAATAGTTAAACTATTTTTAGTAAGAAGTGTTGTATTTTTTGATAAATAGAAGATTTGACTTTTATTTTTCAAAACATAAATTTCTTTTATTAAAAAATAAATTTCAACACTGTTATTATGATTTTTAAGTGAAGGATATATATTAGACCTTTATTTTAAATGAAAGGGTGGAATTCAAAATCATTAAATGCCTATCCATATACAGTAATCCTTGCCTTATAAAAAAAAAGAGAAAAAAAAGAAAAAAAGTGAAAAAGAAAAAGAAAAAGAAAAGAAAAAGAAAAAGAATAAAGGAGAAAAATGGTATGTAAAAATGAAGGAGAAGCTTGATGATTTAGGGGCCTAATAAAAAATTGTTTCCATACCTAAAGTTTAAAATATAAGTTTTAAGAAAATCTAAAGCTTAAGGTTATAATATAGTATGTAAAATTATTTCAAAATGAAAATTTTTTAAGTGAGGAAGATGGAATGCTTGAATCCTATATTTTGAAAAATCTACAAGTATTTTTGAATTAGATAGGAACTTATATTTTTCATTATCCTTTACTTAAGAACGATCAAAACTTTAAGTTGGTCTCATTTACTAAATTTTTTTCTAAATTGGACTATTTCATTTCTAGAACAAAATTTTGAAACCTTCCTAAAGAAACTCATTTACATAATTTTCATGTTAAGATTTTCTATGTGATTAAGTGTCACTTGAGGACAAGTAACATTTTAAGTTTGGGGGATTTTGATATACCTAAAATATATAGTATTTTTAAAGACATTTTATACCTTTTTTTATGATATTTAACTTTAATGGAAGGTTTTTTTATATTTTTTCTTGCAGGTATGATTAAAATTACTGACTATGATGAAAGGAGCAATAAAGGATCAAATTTGGAGCAAAAATTGAAAGGTGTGCAAAATTGGCCTTTGTCGGCTAAGTACCAGACCCTTTGTGCATAGGCGCTATAGTTAAAGTCACAAATTTTATTTGTTTTTGGCCCAAATTTGAAGGGGTTTTGAAGCATCCTTTGGTTTAAACTTCACTAACTTGCCATCAGTGCCAAAATTCATTTAAAATTTGAACGAATGGATGCATTCTAAGTAGATACATTGAATCTGGACATATTTTGAAGAGACACCAAGACACCTTTCTGAAAATTTTAAAAAGAAGACTTGAAGATAAAAAAAATGGTTGATGTTGGAGGGTGTGATTAGTGTTAAGAGTCAAGTTTATGTTAGAGAGTTATTGAGAGCACACATTTCCACTTCATTCACTTTTATTATCAATTGTATCTAGTTTTTATTAAGAGTAGAATAGAGGTTTGGAGTCAACGGAGTTCGGCGCCAACCTCTATTGTGTCTTGTAAATGGAAAGCAAAGTTTCAAAGGAACTTCAAGATTCTTATGGAGAGGATTTTCAGATAAGTATTTATCTTTGTTTTACATTTGGTTTTAAATTAAGGCTTGTTGTGTTTTCACTATGACTTCTACTTTCAAATCAAGTTGTGATAGTGTTTTCTCCATGGATTCTGAGTTGTTTTCTTTATCTTTTTCCTTTTAACTGATGTAGTAATTAAATTATGGAAGGAAGTTGTGTGAAGCATAGCATTTCAATGTTGGAAGAAGTTGTGATGATTCACTAACTTGCACTTCATTTACCTCTTGATTTGGCTAATTAAGATGTTAAAATTTGTTGTGAGAACATTTAAGAACCAATGCGATATTGTCTCAATCAACAATTGGAAAGAATCAAATGCAATTCTATGAGTGAGAATTGTAGTCCATATGGTTGGGTGCAAATAAATAGGAAGATATGTTTTTAATGGGGAGTACAATTAGAGGACATTATAGGGATAGGCTAAAGCCCCCTAATTTGGTTTGATGTTTTAAATTTTGTTATTTGATGTTAGCCCCAAGTGGAGGGAATCAAGGGAACTCTAGAGTGAGAGCTAGTATCTTCCCTGCCTAACCCATCTATATTATTTCAAAACTTCAAATTAACAAATGTTCTTTATAGAACTAAGTAAGGGTAAAGAATATAATTGCTTCTATTGGACACAACACAATTTAGATACTTCCACAATGAAATTCCGTAATTATTACTGATTCATTGAAAGAGGAAAAATATATTTTATTATCATTTGCTTTCATATTATTTTATAGTTATGTTAACTTTACTTGTTTGCTTTACTTTTTATTCAGAAAAATACCAAAAACAAATTTGAAAAACTTTATATCTTAAAACATACTTTACAAAATCATTTTAAAAAGTAAAAAGTTATTTTTCTTATTTCCCTAAAATTTTAGACATTTTCCTTTGGGTTCGATATCTCAGGGATTAATCAAAAAGTCCTATATTTATTGATAAACGATACGTATACTTGTGTAGCATCCCATATTATAAATAGTTAAAGTACAATTTCATTTCTAAATCTTAAGCATAAATATTCAGGAATCACACGCTTGGACAATTCAACGAATCCAAGGCCAAAAGAGCACCACGTTACCTAAATAGAAAATTTGAATTTTTTAATTAATTAATTCCAGAAAAAGTCAAATTCTAATAAAAAATTTATATCTAATTAAAAAAATGAGAAAAATAAAATAAAAAATGGTTTTGAACACAACGATGTGAGGAGAGTTTAATAAAAATAAGTATTAAATAATTTAACATATAATTAAAACATAAATTTATTGAATCCTTAAAACACTTAAAAAACTATTAAAAATTAATTTTAAAAGAAAATTTAATGAAATTTGGATATTGATTTTGTCTCTATAAACGAGAACATTGCCAGATTTTTTCATGGATAAAGACCACTATTTATATTGAAAATCTTAAATTTATATGAAAATAATATTATACACAAAATAAATCTAAAAATTTTAAAAATAAGAAAAAATGTGAAATCAATCAGATAATTAATTGTGAAATCAATCAGATAATTAAAAGGATGTAAAAGGCAGTAAACTTATGAAATCAAATAATGTTTCCACCCATTAAAACTTAATAAATCGCATAAAACCAATTAGGGATATATTTGTAAAATATGTAAAATTATATTTAGCCCTGCCTCAAAAACTTAGTGAAGTTATTAAATTAAAATTTTAAACCCATCTAAACCTCATTATGAGTGTAGTGCATGTGTGAGTAGGGTGAGAAGGGTGAGACATAGTGGGTTTCTCTATGACGTTATGACTCTATATAAACTCTCTTTGAGTTTCCTTATGTTGATTTAAGCTAACTCAATTTAAGTTTTGACAGTTTGAAGCCACCCATGTGAAAATTCATATGAGCCAAGAAGTGGCTAGAAATTCTAAAAAGGGTTTGTCCCATCACTAGTAGTCAATAGGAAAGCTTTATAGCTAGATTCTAAGTTCTAAGGGAAGTGTTTGGAACTCACCAAAATGAGGTGAACATGAAAAGAGGGAAAAATGAATATAAAATTTAAAATAATTAGATAATATTTAATTTTTAATGAATTAAATATTTCAGAGAGTATTTTAATTATTAAAAGTTAGACAAAGCTCCCAAAAATATGAAAATTTATGGGATTGTTGTCCCTACCCCCGGAATATTTCCTAATTTTTCCAAGATCGGGGGTCTTCCCTAAAAGTGAAATGACCAATTTCCTACCAAATTTATAATTATTTTTAAGAATAATTATTAAAAATCAAAAAATGGAAAATGAAAATAGAAATTAAGAGGAAAAATTAGGGTAATAAATCTCATGACTAAAATGATAATTCCATCCTTAAAAATTCTAAAATTGAAATTAGGAACCTTGGGGTAAAAAAAATAAAATTGAAAGTTTGCACTTTAGCCCAAATTGTTTCCAAATTTCATTTAAGACATTCAAGCAAACATAGGGCATTATCTTAAGAGACTAACAACATGGTTATCCTTCTAACCATGAGGTTATCCTTAATGACCTAAGGTTAGCCTAATTTGAGACTAAACTTCACATAAGATTCACTTTGCTTAACCTAAATCAAGTAAACTTGTAATTGGACCCAATCCAATTGAGTTTAAGACTAAACCACAGTCAGATTTGACCTAGCTCATATTAAATTTAGGTTTATCCTTGGGTCCAGCCCATACTAGATCTAAGCTAGTCCTAAGTCTGTTAGGTCTAACTCACATTAGACAAAACCTAAACATTAGATCTAACCTGATTTTGACCTAGTCCAACATTTTAGGTCCAACTCACATTATACCTAAGCCTAGGTCTATCCTAACTTAGACCTAGTCCAACCCTTTTAGGTATAATCCTCATTTGACCTAAATATTAACCATCTTCTTAAGTTTAACTAACATTATACCTAACCATAGGTTTAACCTAACTTAGACCTAGTCCAACCTACATTAGACCTAACCTAAACCCTAGGTCTAGCCTAACTTAAATGTAGTCTTACACTTTTGGGTGTAACCTACGTTAGACCTAAACATTAACAAACTCTTGGGTCTAGTCCACATAATATCCAATCATTAACCAACCTTTTGGGTCTAATGCACATTAGACCAAGACATCAACAATCCCTTGGGTCTAACCCACATTAGACCCAAAAATCAACCAAACTCTTTCTGGTCCATCCCACATTAGACCCAAACATCAACCAAACTCTTTTTGGTCCATCCCACATTAGACCCAAACATCAATCATCTTCTTAGGTTTAACTCACATTAGACCTAACCCTGGGTCTAACTTAACTTAGACCTAGTTCAAATTTTGGATCTAACCCACATTAGACCAAACTCAAACCCTAAGTCTAACCTAACGTAGAGCCAGCCCAATTCTTTTTGGTTTAACTCAAATTAAACCTAACTTCAACTTGTAGGTCTAACTTACCTTAGACCTAATTTCAACTCAAATTCCCTTTAAGTCTAACCTAACTAAGTCTAGCCTAAGTCTAATCAAGTTATAGCTTAGTTCAACTTAGGTCTAAATCAACGTAAACCTAAAACACAACATAACTCTCTTTAGGTATATCTTAACTTGGACCTAACTTCAACTTGAACTTTTTCTAGGTGTAGCCCAACCTAGACTAAACCTAAGTCCAACCTAACTTGGACATATTCAAACATAAGTTCTCATGGGTCTAACCTAACTTAGACAGAATTGAATGGGTTATGTTTGATTAAATTAAGTGCTTTTTTATCTCTCTTCTACTTTGGCTGAAGTTGGTTATGTTTGGTTATCGACCTCACTTTTGGTTGAGGACTAGTCTCTCTTTAGAATGGCCTAGGGTCTAGCCATAGGACTCTTCTGGTAACCTTCTTAGAAGACTAGTCTTGGAACCCTCCCCCATAGAAATTTAAATTTTTGCTTCACTAGGAGTTTTCATATGCTTAAGACCTAACCTCCAGCTTTTGGGAGGAAGAGACAAAGCATAAGGAAGCCCAAGGAAAGTCTCCTATAGGTGATCAGGCCATAGGATTTACCCCGGGAGGTCTGGAGCTTACACATTACACTCTCCCATACTACCTCACAACCCTAAACAAAGCACATTCTACCTTGATCCCCTAACTCTTTGAGAACTCGTGTGTGCTGTTTTCTTCAAGTTCTTAGCCTCGAGCTAAAGGTTTGGTTAGTATCAACACAAAGAGGATCAAATGAGGGTTGTCTTTGGTCCATGGATAAATCTAAATAATCCCATACTACTCATCTCTAATCAAATTTAATTTTTTCCAAAATTTCAATTTTTGACCCCTTGCCCCTAAATCTACCCAAAATACCCCTAAACTTCAATTTTACCTAAAATTATCCAAATTACTGTCGGCATATTTTTAGGTTGTGTGTTTTATTTTGAAAAGGGGGTCGCCTAACAGAAATTGTCGGCGAATTTTAGATTTTAAATTTGATCTAAATATATATATATAATTTAGAAAGTAGCATTTGATTTTGAAAATAATTTTAAGTTTGAAAATTTTAAGATATGAAATCAAACTCGATTTCACATCCCAAAAAGTTTATATAAACGAGCACCGCACTACAAACCGTGTATCTATCCCTAAGGATAGACACACCGCTCGATGGTGGGGCTCGATTAAATAAACTAAAAGATTTGTGACATCCGTTTGGTCCGCGAACTCTATTTTATAAGCCGACAAATTCTCCTCGCTTAATATGAAAGCATTAAACTCGGGTTTATATTACTCAGGTTCTTAAAATTCCCTATAAGGGCAAGCCCCTATAGTTAATTACATCTTAAGTGATGGGAATCACCTAAGAAAACTCTCGATAATAATCGGTAGTTCTCGCTCTCAAGAATTTCAAAGTTTAAGTTTTCAAGGGATTGAATTTTAGAATTTCAATAGGGAGTGGATCAAATTTGGAACATTTTGTTTTGGGAATTCAAAGGAAGAAAGGTAGGAGAAATCACAGATTCGAAGCAAACTTCGGTAATTTCCCGACTATCCTATTGTTTGGCTTGGATTTAGGAAAGTCCTAATCTTTGTTTAATGTTTTGATCTTGCCAATTTTAATTTATTAGGACTTCTATTCGTATGACATGATCATACAAATAGCCTCGAAGATATGAGGGTTTATGTCGTATCGGATGACTACCTCGGAATCCTAAGATCGGTTAGGGCTTAATTTTCTATGCAAATGCCTAACGAAGAGTTGAGGATTTATGTTGGACTAGGCAAACTAGCTCGAAATCCTATGGATTGTTGTTTAATTCTAAGAATGGTTTTGCTAATGTAGATTTTAGTTTTGCTGACGACGATGGCCGTGCTGCCCACCATGCTCCGAGCTCCTTGTTGTTGCAGGGGTTTAGTTTTAGAAGTCATAAATCGTGAGATGAGAAAAGTGTTTTGGTTTTAGAGAAAATCTTAATTTCCAAGTGTTTTTTATGTTTTAATTATAACAAATCTTAAAGTTGATTATAACAACACCAGTTAAGATCCCACGGTTCTATCCTTCCAGCATCGTTATTTTTATCAGATTCACTTAGTTCAGATGAATTTGCTAAACTCAACTGAATGAGTTCCACACTTTCATTTAGACCGTGTGAAATCCCGTTAGCAACACGTAGGTTACATCATCCGAGGTATTCCCCCTCATCCAACAAGACGCTTTAATTTAGTTCTAATTTTAGTTTTGTGTTCTGTTTGTGATTAAATTTTGAGTTGTTTTATATTTTGAAATGTTGTGGCGGTGAATTTTATCTTGCAATGACTTTTAATTTAGTTTTGGTTTCAGTTTTAGGGACTACCCTAGAGGTGTGGGTTTTCATGCAACGAGTTGTTTATCATGCAAGAAAAGTAAAGTGCATTTGCAATAAAGTAAATTGCAAGAAAAGTAAATTGCAATAAAATAAAAGTGTACCTGGAGGGTCTTCCCGTCTTTCCAAGCTGCACTTAAACACAATTTAGAATACTTAAGCAAATACCTAGGTAAAGCTAAGGGAAGGGTTATGGTTTTCTACCAAATTCTTAATCTTATAGCTAGTCATTTCCTATGACATCTAGGTTCTTATGTTTTGGTTTGAGGACGATTTTCTTCATCAAAGAATAATTAAGTTCAGTTGTTCTTTTAAACATCCTATCATATTGAGGAAGTGCTTAAGAAGAATCTTAAACATCTTTTCAATATTGCTAGAATTGTTTTAAGTCCAAACGAATTTAATTATACAAATGAATTAATCGTCCGAGAATTTCAAGTTTTGTTGTTATCTTGCTCAGTGAACTAAGACATTTGAATATCCTATAAGTGAAGTAACACTTCGTTTAACATTCTGTTTAGGAGTTATGACAATAAAGTCTTCGAGGGCAAATTGGTGTTCAAATTATTTGTGATTTAATTTAATTTCAGTTAACGGGTTTAAATTTGGAATAGTGTTCAAGTTGCTTTATTTTTATTTTTGAATTTCTTTATGTCTTAGGTGATGTTATTTTTAATTTAATTTATGTTTAATTTAATTTAATTTAATTTGGTTTAGTTTTAATTTTAATTTAATTTAATTTGATTTAATTTTAACTTAATTTAATTTTAATTTAATTTAAATTTAAATTTTATTTTATTTTTAATTTTAATTTAATTTAAAATTTAAAAAAAGTTTAATAATTTAACTTTAATTTAATTTAATGGTTAAGTCCTTGAACATTTAAAAACTTAAATATAAATTATCATTTTAATTGGGGATTAAATATTATTGAGATGATTAATTTAGGGATCCTTAGATTAAAGAACAAATCTCTTCTTATTAATATCCCTATTTAATAATTCCAACTTTATTATTCTTCCAAATTTAGTCAATTATTTAATTAAGGTTTATTTTAATTATTTTAAATTGTTTAATAGGTTTCTATCCCTTAATTATTTGACTTTCAATCATCCAAATCAGATAAAGATCAAATATTTTAATTTTTAATTTTATTAAACCTAAAGTTTTAATTAAGGGTTAAAATTTTAATTACCATTTTGCCCTTCAAGCTTAATAATTTCATAACTCACTAAATTGAGCTTAAATGAACTTGAAATTTTTATGTGACTTCACTCATATGCCAGTAATGACATGAGAGGAGAAAATGTGATTTTTCTGTATTTAATTTATTTATGTAATTATTTTTGGTAGAAAATAGGGATTTCCAAGGAAAATTTAATAATATGACCAAGGCAAAGTTTCTATCCTTAAGAAAATTATGGGACATTCCTAATGACTAGAGGACCACTTGGACCAAAAATGTTGATTTTTTGAACTATATTATTTTTATTATAATTATTTTAAGTTTTGGAGTATTAATTAATTTAAAAATAAAATAAAGGTTGAAAATAAATTTTATATTTTTCAAAAATCTCTCTAATATCAAGGAAATCAGAGAATCAATTTTTACAATTTTCTAATTTTTCTTTGATTTATTAAATTTATTTTAGTGGAAATGCTAAAAAAATACATTTTTTTTAATTTTAAAATTACCTTAGGGCTTTAAAATTTAATATCTCATCAAATAGACCTAAGAAAAATATGGGGTTTGTTCCTAAGTGATTAGAATTCAAAATATGACATTTTAGTGAATTTTATTATTTTTGTGATTTTTTTTATTTTTTAATTATTAAAATATTAAAATAATACAAAAAATCAAATTTTTTAGAAAATTGAAATTTTAATTTTCTTAAACTCCTCTGATATCAGAGAGGCTCCAAAACTAATTTGGTGAATTTTTGAAAAGTATTTTGAAAGTTATGAATTTTTAAAGTTCAAATTGACTAAATGGCTTAATAAACCCATTTAGTAGGGCTAACCAAGTCCAATTGGCTTCAAATTTTTATGGTGGGATCCTCTGATCCTAAAGGTTAGTGGAGAATTGATTTCATATCAATTTGATGTACGGTTAACTCTAATTAATTAGGGACCTATTTTGGGTGTTTAAGCCAATTAGGGTTATTTTAAATGAACTAATTCAAAACCTCTTTTTCTTAGGGTCCTCTAGTCATAAGAAACGTCACCAAATTTTCCTAGAATTTATTTCACAACATGCTAATTATTAGATTTAAAATACTCAAAATAGTAACATCAATTTGAAAAATCAATAACTTCTCATAGGGATGGCCTCTGTCTTTGGAAAATTCAGGGAATGTTCCTAAATTTAGAGGCTTCAAAAGCCCTATGGTCTCATGCCATGGTGAATTTCCTATATGCATGGAGAATTAAAACAATTCAGAGGGTAAATAAATCATTAAAAATAAAATACTTGATGAAATTAAATGATTTCTTTTCCACGTTATTCTCCTCTATTCACTGAGCAAGAGGGTATTTTTATTTTATTTTTCTGATTTTTCTACACAAAGTTATGGATTTTTGAAGTTTAGGGAATTAAATAAATAGAAAAATACCCTAATTTTCTATTTATCCACGCGGCGCCGCATCAACCTCGGCAGCTCCGAAACGCCGCGTGTAGCCTTTTGATTCGGCGCCGCCATCCAACTCAGCGCTCCGGGGGCCCGCTGTATCGTTCCGTCTCCTCATCCAGCGCGATCCTAGCCGTCCGTCCGCGCGTGTATTAAATGAACGACATCCGTTCATCGTCCCCAAGCCTCCTAGCCCGAGAACCGTCCACACTAAATCCCTAATATCTCACTCAATACTTAACGGATTTTCGTGTTCTTGTGCTCTATGGATTCGTCTTGAAGAGACGAATATATCTATACAGTGATCATGCATTGAAATTAAGGCATTGGAAATGTAGAATCTCCAGAAGCTCGGGATAAAGAGTTAGCTCTTACCTTTTCTCAAAGAAGTGTGGCTTCAATCTGAGGGTTGTGTCACCTTCGATTGGGTCCAAGCAAGCTCCAGATGAAGTCCCTTGGCCTGGTGAATTGTCTAGGTATGATTTCGACCAAGCCCGATCACAAAGCTTGGAGTCCGGAACAACCGGGTGGCCCTGGAGATGGGGCTTTCAATGGGAAACTTCTCCTCTCGGTCTAGTGAAGGTGTAGGGCCGGTCAATTTTAAGATTGGCTCACCGTGGCAAAGTGTCCTGGTTTTTGGGTGAAATTTCAGTTGGGAAATTGGATTCTGTTGGTGGGGATTAGGGCAAATTGACACTGGGGATCAACTGCTCTAAGGATGGAGAAGGGTTTGGAACAATTTTGGCAGAGTTTCGGCAAGGTTTGTGCAACTCTCTTCCCATGGCCTTGAGGGGGTCAAGTTTAAATAGAGGTGGCTGGAGAGCCTCCCAAGGAGAGTTAGGGCTTGGGATCAGCTCCTCTTGGCAAGAGAAGAACGTACTGCAATGGCCACTGGGGATGTGGAAGCTCAACAGGTGAGAATTTCAAGTTTGGGCTCACATGTGAGCTCTCGGCCTGGTGGTTTCCGGCGGCTGTGGTGGCTGGCCGGCCGGTGTCGGGTCACCCTCGGGCTCGGGGAGGTCGGGGCGGGGCTTAGTGTATTCAATCGGCGGTTGCCAAGTGTAAAGTGGTTGGATCAAAATGGAATGGGGGCATGGCTAATCTTGGCTCAATTTGGTCAACCCATGTTTTTGGGCTGGGTTCACCTCTCCATGACCTGATTTTAGGCTGAGAAAAAGTGGTTTAGGTCAGCCTAATCAGTGGGGAAGGGTCACCATCCAAGTACAATTAAGCTTAAGCAAGGTTTAGTGGAATCATGGGAGTGGCTAATCCCCCTTAAGAGAATATGGAAAGAGCTCCCTCCTCTTGTAATCTTGGGTATGGTGAGGTGGAAAGTAGATTCCATGGCTCTCATGGCTCCCATGTGGCTAATGCATGGCTTCATGGCTCACCTTTGGCTTGGAAAAAGCTAAGTCAACTTTCATGAAAGAGGTTTCTTAGGAATTTTGGTAATTTAGGAGTGATTTGATGGGATTTGGCACATGGCCTTATTTGGAATCATTTGATGGTTGATTTGAACTTAGGGATCATTTTAATTAAGGGTATGATGAGAAGAATTAGTCATATGGGCTTTAGCATGAAATTTGGGCTTTTAGGAAGGTTTAAGAAAGTGGGCTTTTGGTTTAAAAAATAAATTTATGGATGGGAATTTTGTGAAGGATTGGGCCAAACAAATGTTGTGTTTAGTTCATAGATGTGTCATGAGTGATTTGAAGCAAGTTGGGAGTGATTTGGGTTTGAATTGGGTTGAATTTGGGCTTCCTTGGTGAATGGGCCAATATGGGTCAAATTGGGTTAACTTGGGCCAATGTTGGGCTAGGGTTGAATTTTATGTAAAATAAATGTTGGGAAATGTTTATGGGAGTGTTTCAAAGAGGTTTTGGCTTTGGTTGGGTTTTGATTTTGAGGTTTGGGCTTATTTGGGTTAGGTTTGGGTTTAGGTCAAAATTGGGCCTTTTAGCTTTGGGTTGAAATTGAGTGGGGTTTGGGTCTAAATTTTGGGCAAATCATGTTAATGTTTTGTTTATGGGGATGCTAAGGAAGGTTTAGAAAAGGTTTGGGGTTAATTGGAGTTGAATTGGGTGAGTTTGGGTTAGGTTTGGGTCATGGGTCCAAATTGGGCTTTAAGGCTAAAAGTGAAATTGGATCCAAATTTCAATCATATTGGACTTTGATTTGGTCTAGATTGGTGTTGGGAATGTTTAATTGAAGTTTAGAATTGAATTGGACCAGAATTTGGGTCAATTGGGTAGGTTTGGTTTGACATTGGGTTCACTTAGGGTTAAAATGGGTCAAATTGGGGGTTTTGACAAAAGTATGGTAAATTGACAAAATTGGCCCATGGTGTAGTTGAACAAAATGAAATTGGGAATAGTTTGGATTTTCTGGAATTTTCTTGGAATTTTCTGAATTTTTTGGATTTTTGGGTCAAGAGGGGTATTTTGGGTATTTGGAGGGTATTGGGAGGTATTTTTGGAATTTTTGGTATTTTTGGGTATGGATGATCAATTTGAGTAATGTGGGAATGTTTGGGATTGATTTTGAGGAATTTTGGGTAATTTAGGTGATTTTGCAAATTTTGGGTAGTTTGAAAGGTTTTGGGTAGGCTAGGCGGGTGTAGGGTCCCGGGGTCAAAATTGAAAATTTGGAAAATTGAAGATTAGGTGAATGTAAGTGGAATAAAATCATTTTGGTTGAGCCATGAAGCCATATTAAGCCTATATGAGCCATGAGAGGACTCATTTGAGGCATTCACTATGTTGTTCCTAACCCTCTTAGCCAAGGGCTTAGGGGTTAAGGACCATCCATGTGAATCACCTACATGAGTCAGGAGGTCAAGTTGGGTATGGGTGTGGTTTTAGGAGGTGTGTGAGAGTGTAGTGTATAAATGTAGTGTATGTGTAAGTCATCCCTTCACCAGACCAGGCCACCCAGGGTTGTCCTAAGGCCAAAGAGTCCTATAGGAACTCATCCTTTAAACTTCCACATTTGATTTCAACCCTCTAGGTGATTAGGGGTCTATAGTCAAGTTTGTGGAGTTTGCAAGGAGTTAAGAAGTGATTTGAATTTCTAAGTGGTGGGTCCCAATTCTAATCCTCTAAGATAGTCAAAGGAAAAGCCTAAGGCTAGATCCTAAGTACTAAAAAGAAGAAGAGATGACCTCATAAAAAATGAGGTCAACAAATGGACCCCCAATAGGTGTGGTGAGCTGACGGAGCACACCGCGCGTATTGGTGTTGACCGAAGCGATCAACAAAACCAACACAAACGTCCAAGTGACAAACTTAGGACAAAGTAGAAAAGTTTTCGCTGGGGAGTGTCAAGTATATCTCTGAGACTGGAGATTCCTGAACTCTCGCTGGGGAAAGGAAAAGGAGGTGAATCCCAAATCACATGACCTGGGGGAATTTCAACTTAGATTTTATTTTGTTTCAATTTTAAGTTTTGATGTGTGAGCTTAGATTTTAGTTTGAGTTTTAATTTAGATTGAAGTTTTGTTAAGATTAATTTGAAGGGATTTGAACTTGAAATGAAAATTGGAATTTCGTGGTTTTAGATGTATCATCTTAAACTTCAAAAGAAAATTGAATTGATTGGATTGAATCATTACAATGAGGAGAGATCTCAGAGCAATGCGGTATTGGATGTAAAATCCTTAACCTCAAGAGTTTGATTTTTGATGTATTTCATTGCAATAGGGAAAGAATCCTAAAGCAATGCAGTCTCGGATGTAAAATCCTCATCCCCAAGAATTTTGAATTTGATGTATTTCATTGCGATAGGGAAAGGATCCTAAAGCAATGCAGTCTCGGATGTAAAATCCTCAACCCCAAAAGTTTGAATTCTGATGTATTTCATTGCGATAGGGAAAAGATCCTAAAGCAATGCAGTCTCGGATGTAAAATCCTCAACCCCAAAAAAATTTGAATTTGATGTATTTCATTGCGATAGGGAAAGGATCCTAAAGCAATGCAGTCTCGGATGTAAAATCCTCAACCCCAAAAGTTTGAATTTGATGTATTTCATTGCGATAGGGAAAGGATCCTAAAGCAATGCAGTCTCGGATGTAAAATCCTCAATCCCAAAAATTTGAATTTGATGTATTTCATTGCGATAGGGAAAGGATCATAAAGCAATGCAGTCTCGGATGTAAAATCCTCAACCCCAAGAATTTTGAATTTGATGTATTTCATTGCGATAGGGAAAGGATCCTAAAGCAATGCAGTCTCGGATGTAAAATCTTCAACCCCAAAAGTTTGAATTCTGATGTATTTCATTGTGATAGGGAAAAGATCCTAAAGCAATGCAGTCTCGGATGTAAAATCCTCAACCCCAAAAAAATTTGAATTTGATGTATTTCATTGCGATAGGGAAAGGATCCTAAAGCAATGCAGTCTCGGATGTAAAATCCTCAACCCCAAAAGTTTGAATTTGATGTATTTCATTGCGATAGGGAAAGGATCCTGAAGCAATGCAGTCTCGAATGTAAAATCCTCAATCCCAAAAATTTGAATTTGATGTATTTCATTGTGATAGGGAAATGATCCTAAAGCAATGCAGTCTCGGATGTAAAATCCTCTACCCCAAGAATTTTGAATTTGATGTATTTCATTGCGATAGGGAAAGGATCCTAAAGCAATGCAGTCTCGGATGTAAAATCCTCAACCCCAAAAGTTTGAATTTGATGTATTTCATTGCGATAGGGAAAGGATCCTAATGCAATGCAGTCTCGGATGTAAAATCCTCAACCTCAAGAATTTGATTTTGATAGGTAATTGATTTTGCAAAGATTTGTAGTGTGGGATTTTGGTGTTTCGAGAATTTCATGAAAGTTGTAAAAGATTTTTTTTTTGTGGAAAGAAACAGATTAGGAGGGAATATGTAAATGTTACATATCACATTCAAAAGAATTGATCAAAGTCGTTGGTTTGGGTTGGATACAATTCCTCGCCATCAGATTCGATCCGTGTCAATGGAATCAACCGCTTCCATCCCTGACAAGGGAGAGAGTAGAATGGATTGGATTTCAGATTTGGAAGATTGAGTTTGAATTTGATTGAGATTTAATTTAAAATTTGTGTTCATTTTGTTTATCCTTTAACGATTCAAATTTATTTTATCGTTTATTTAATGTTCATGTGAATTTGGTGTTCAACATTTTTAGATTTTTTTTTAAGGAAAGTTTTCTTTTATTCTTTTTGTTTCTTTTCGTTCTTTGTTCGAAGTTCATTTAACTTTAATGGCGTTTTCCAGTCAACTTGCACAAAAGAGGTGAAGGCCAAAAATGTGACATGGTCACTTTCATTCCAATCATGTTGATGATACATCATACAACCCGATCTGGAATACATCTCATGCAATCCATATAGACTCAAAACTGACTATGTATGATCTTTGTCGATCCATCCAAAAAAAGGTATCTGTTAGAAAACCATGTCTGAATAGCGAGGTACATGGTCAATAGCATCACCTTCCAAGCCATCCTTGGCAAGGATGTCGTATGGATGTACGTTGGAGGTGTGATATTTTCCATGTAACTCACGACTCGTAAGGCCGGAGGCTCTCTAGCTCGGGTCCGGCTGGAAGTGGTAAGGTGTCTTCCTGTCGTCCATCCTTCCGAAAGTAACCGAGATCCGCTTCACCGGTACTCCTGGTATGCAATGTTTAGCGACATCCGCTCCGTTTCCCTTCGGTATCATGATGGAACCTACCGGTAATGGTATCTTTACCGGCCCTCGGAACTCACTCGGGCCTCGTTATCCGGAGGTCGGATCCGAACATGATATTACACTCGTTCGGAAAAGAAACCGTGCGAAAGGTCCGACAAAGTCGTGGTGATCTATGTGCGGGGTATGCGATCACCCTTCTTGTAAATGTTAATAATGCGAGTACGTTGGGTATGCAATCTGCCGGCGGTACCCTCCATGTTATCATTCTCTTTACCATCCTTTTAATGACCAATGGCATTGGATCCACTGAGCCATGACGGAGTATTCCGGTGGGTTTCTCTTCCTGTCTTCTGCAAAGTTGTAGCAGCATCCACATTGTATTGTAATTCTCCCTTTCCCTGGCATCCATCTCCGGGGTTCCGAGTAAGTGTTTTCTCTTAGGTGGCCCGCTCGGCCCATTCTTTTCAAATCCCGGATGCGATCCACGATTTGTTGTTGTTCGTATTCGAGAACACGTCCGTATGTAGCTCGAGGCCTTCTAGTATATTGATCCTCCTCGCCTCGATTCTCTCGAAGTATTCAAAAGTTTTCTTCTCGACATTCCGCATTCTTTCTAGCTCGTATTACGGAATAATCCGCAAATGACGAGGCCCAGTGACGTCATCGTGGGATATACGGCTCAATCCCTTCACGTTCTCCCGCATACCTCGGCTCCTCGGGGATGGTGTCCATCGCGACATCCTCCGGGGTTGCTTCTGCAACAAGATTATGCATTATTGTTGACTTTGTCTGGTGGCGTTGTAGCCTTCTTTCTTCTGTTCTTCTTAGGATTTCCCTGGTTTCTTCTGTCATCATGGGAGCTGGCTTCCTTTCTTTAGGTTCCTGGTGAACCGGTGTCCTTGAAGTGTATGTACTGGCAGTAGCAACAGCCTCGTCGCGCTGGTCCGCTGCTAATTTAGTTAACATCTTGCGGATATGGCGATTTTTATTTCTTCGTTGAGTTGCTGTGAGAGTAGCTCTTCGTACTTCCTGAATCTCTGTGGGCGCGGCGCTGACAAGCCTGCCCTCTGCTGTAGCCACTACAGACTTGATTTTCTTGTCTTCTTCAGTGCTTGTTTTCCTTTTCTTACTGCTGGATTGGTGGCTTGGGCCACTCACTTTTATTACTGTCTGACTGGGCAGTTCCTCTCGGTCAACTGGGACCCAGTCACTTTCCTCGTATTGCAGGCTCGTTGGTGCGAAGTCCGAGTCAATCTCTATTATCGCTCCATCTTTCACCCTCTTTTCGTCGAGTGCAAGGCTTACGCCATTTCTAAAGTTCGGGACCAACCGCCCGTTCGACATTTCCTCGCGAAAAGACAAGGGAAAGGATTGAGAGTCGTACTAAGAACAAGAACATTAAGAAAATGTTTATTAAAGACAGTTTTTTATTACTTCTATATTTTTTAAATTTAACAGGAATGAAGTGTGATAAGATCAGGAAAGAGGTTTTGATATGGAAGGAAAATTTTATTATCATGATTTTATTTATTTTAGCACATTTTTTATTATTTTTGGGTTCAGACCCAGTCATAAGTAATTACTTCACCCGTGCTTCTAGGGATGAAAAATAAAAATCCATTCCTTCGAAACATCGGGTAGCGTAATACTTTTCAAGTATCGTCGAGTCGATCGAAGCATATGTCGTTCTCCTTGGCAATTCACTAGGCTGGTAGGAGCCTCCCGAGTATCTTGCTTCAACCACAAACGGTCCTTCCCAAGTGGGTTCAAATTTTCCTCCTATCTTGCGGTGTGCAAGAATAGGTCTTTTGAGAACGAGAACTAAGTCACCAACTTTGAAGGTTCTTGGGAGGACCAATCTGTCATGGGCTTGAACCATCTTAGCTTGGTATAGTTCTAAATTCTGTTGCGCTGCAAGTCTTTTCCCTTCGGGCTTTCCAATTCTTCTAGTCGTAATTTGGCATTCTCTTCTGTCGTGATTTTGTTTGCAACCGCAATTCCGAGTGAAGGAAGCTTGGACCTCTAAGGGTAACACTCGCCTCGGACCCATACACCAGAGCGTAAGGTGTAGCTTGAGTAGGAGTTCTAAAGGTTGTCCGGTAGGCCCATAAGGCTTCTAATAACTTCTCGTGCCAATTTCTCCTATTATCGTCCAAAGTTTTCTTTAAAATTTAAACGAGAGTTTTATTAAAAGCCTCAGCCAGGCCGTTTGCTCTTGGGTAGTAAATTGTTGAATATCGCCAGTCGATTCCGTGTCTCCTGACAAAATTGTTGATTTGTGTTCTTCTGAATGCTGACCCATTATCTGAGATGATCCTGCGCGGCACTCCGAAACGGTAGACAACTTGGTTCTTGAAAAACTGTAGCACGTGGTATGCTTTCACTTCTCTAAGTGGAACTGCCTCTGCCCACTTGGAAAAGTAATCTGTAGCCGCAAGAATGAAGCGATGTCCTTTTAAAGATTGTGGTTCTATTGGACCCACTATATCTGTGCCACAACATTCAAATGGCCAAGACGCAATTGTCGGATGTAGCACATTTGGAGGTTGGTGTAGAACCACTCCGTGCACTTGGCATTGGTGACAACTCATGGCGATTTTCATGCAGTCGGTCATCATCGAGGGCCAGTAGTACCCTAGTCTTTTAATTTTCATTTTCATCTTCGAACTCGACTGGTGAGCGCCACAGAGTCCTGAATGCACCTCTTTAACAATTTCACGGGCCTCGGACCATCTTAGGCACCTTAGCCACATTTGATCAAAAGACCTTCTGTATAGCGTGTTGTTTATTAATGCGTAGGACAGAATTCTTTTCTTGATCTGAAGGGCTAACGACCTATCGTTTGGTAGTTTTCCTATTTGCAGGTAGTCTATTAATGGCTATCGCCAATCTTCTGTGTTTTCACGTCACTGCTCGCAACTAATTCTTTTTCTTTTCTAATTTGTGTATTGTGTCTATGTCGAGCCGTGATAGGACTCGACGTCCGTGAATCGACACTTCCACTGATTCATCTTGCAAGCAGGCAAATTCTTTTGCAAGGCGAGCTAACGCATCTGCTAAAGCATTTTCTTTTCTGGGAATTTTGTAGATCGTCACATTCGGAATCTGTTCTAACAACTGTATGGCATACTGGAAGTATTGCTCGAGTCTTGGTTTTAAAATTCGCATCGTCCGACAATCCGTTGAATGATTAACCGCGAATCCCCGTAGATGTTGATGTCCGTTATCCCCATTTGAATAGATTAATTCCGGTCCTATTATGAGGGCTTCGTATTACGCTTCATTGTTTGTACACGGCTCCGTCAAGTGGTAGGAGTATGTTAACATCCCCCGCTCCGGTGTTATAAAGATTAATCCGATCCCTGCCTTACCGGGCACTATCACTTGCGATTCTTTGTCTTTGTGTGCTGAAGATGCTCCGTCGAAATATAATTCCCAATGTCGATCATCAAGGTCTTCTAGGCTCATTATTTGTTCATCTAGCAAGTCGTCATTGAGAGGAGATTCTGCCGGCAGAGGTTGTGCTGCGAGGAAATCTGCTAAGACTTGTCCCTTTACGGCACGAAGAGGCACGAAAGTTATATCGAATTGCAATAATATCATTGACCATCTGGCAAGTCTGCCAGAAAGCGTTGGATGGGTCATCAAGTATTATAATGGATTAAATTTCGAGATCAGAGTTGACCTTATGAGAAAGCATGTAGTGCTCGAGCTTTTGAGCGGCAAAGATCGGGGCCAAACGAGTGCTTTTCAATTGCGGGATACCTTATTTCCGTCGGAAGTAAACGACGACTTAGGTAGTAAAGAGCATTTTCTTTATCCTCATCATTGACTCAGGCTAACGGGGCTCCGAGAGAGTCGTCTAAAGCCGCGGTATAAAGTATCGACGGTCTACCCGAGACTCGGGGCTGCTAAGACAGGAGGTGTCATTAAATATTGTTTAATGTCCTCGAAGGCCTTCCGGAATTTCTCTCGCCCAAATAAATTTGGTGTCCTTTTTAACTAGTGCCGAGAATGGCCGACACCTACTCGACAAGTTTGAGATAAAGCGTCGAAGATATGCCGCCTTCCCTTGAAATGATCGTAGTTGTTTTAAGGTTTTGGGAGGCGGCATTTCTAAGATGGCTTTAATCTTTTCAGGGTCGATTTCAATTCCACGATGTAGGACAACGAATCCTAAGAATTTCCCGGAGGTGACGCCGAAGGCACATTTTAAGGGATTCATCTTAAGGTTAAATTGTCTTAATCGTTCGAAAACAATTCTCAAATCATACAGGTGGTTGTCCTTTACTTTGCTTTTGATGACCACATCGTCCACGTAGCACTCGACTTGATTGTGGATGAGATCATCAAAAATTCTTGTCATCGCTCTCTGGTATGTTGCTCCTGCATTCTTCGAGTCCGAATGGCATCACTTGTGTAGCAATATACTCGATCGGCGTTCGAATGCCGTAAGCTTTTCATCTTCTCGGAGCCATTTTTATCCGGTTGTATCCTGAAGATCCATCCATGAATGAGAATATTTCATGTGTCGAAGCGATGTCGATCATTAGTTCTGGGATCGGTAGAGGGAATTCATCCTTTGGACATGCCTTGTTTAAATCTCTGAAATCCACACAAATTCTGATCTGACCATTCTTCTTTCTGACTGGCACCACATTGGCTAACCAAGTCGGGTATTGCTCTTCACGGACAAATTTAGCGTCTATTAGCTTTTTAACCTCAGCTATGACTTGTTGTTCGATTTCTAGACGCATTCTTTTGGGACCTTGCTCGACTCGGGACGAAGTAGGATCCACTCCTAGCTTATGGACTGCGACCTCTAGAGCTAATCTTGGCATCTCGTCATAGTTCCAAGCAAAACAGTCTTTAAATTCCATTAATAACTTGATTATTTCTACGGAGTCTTCTTTATTGAGTAAGGAGCTAACAAAGGTAGGTCTAGGCTCTTCGCTAGTACCTAAGTTAACTTCCGTTAACTCATCTATTGTAGATTTAATCTCTTCTTCGAATTCTGGTGGAGCGTCTCTAATTTGTAAATCTTCAAGTTCTTCTGTAGCTTCCATACAGTTTTCATTGGACTCGCAAGTGACAACTAAGCAAAATTCAGTATCGTCAACTGATCCTACTGTGCCGAATCCGAGACCATGCTTTGAATTATGTGGACGACCGGAGTTATTCCATAATTTTTCAAAATGTTGTGATTGACCTTTTGTCCATTGTCGAGGTAAGAAACCACGCCGAATTAAATTTTGAACACAGGGAGAGTACCACTCAAAAGGTAATTCCATTAATTCTGATGAAGTGACATCTTCAAATTGTACATTATTTTCAGTTTTGGAGGAAGGAGCACCACGGTAGAATTTGATTGGCTTTGCACCGCCGCTACGTACCTCTTTGATCACTATACCCTCGATCTTATTAGAATGAATCGGGGTCAGGGTCATAGTATGTACATAGTGGTTAATCTTCTCGTACATCAATTTATATTCTTCATTCTTTTCATCTTCGAGCGAGATCCTGAATTGCGGCTTCTTCCGACTTATTGTCGCTGCTTCTTACTTGATCTCTTTTTTTTCTTCAGAACTATCTTCCCAATCAACATTGATGGCTGGTTTCCTCTGTCCAACTGTCCTAACGTCTCTACCACGACCTCGTCCCCGGCCTCGACCTCGGATGCGAGTTGTGGCGAAACCTTCACCATCTCGCCGTAAAGGAGTGGTGAGTGACTGTTGGACTAGAACTTCTGGTTCTTCGTTGTCCCGAACTTTCTTTGCTTCATTCGTTATGGTATCTCTGGAGAAGATTGTTTTCTTCGGAGGTGCATAATAAGTCGCATCTTCATGGATTCCAATTTCATGTACGGAGAATGGTTGTAAGTCACCTTTGATGCACTCGTTCCCCTCCATCGTAGTATTTGATGCACCGATGTAGAGATGATGGCACCATACGGTTTTCATGTATCCATGGTCGGCCCGTAAGAGCGTTGAACGACGTTTCGAATCAATTATGTGAAATTTTGCGGTTGTCTTTGCTAAGTCACCGGTCTTCATTAGTAGTGTTATTGATCCGAGGGCTCTTTCTCCTTTACGATCGAATCCTCTTAATAACATTTTGTCGGCTTCGAGCTCGCGAACATCAATTTCCAAATATGCTAGTGTTCGAAGACTCATTATATTAATTGATGCTCCTGGATCCACCAATACTCTGGAGAGTGTAAACTTCCCAATTGTAACTGAAATGTACAACGGTCGGTTGTGGTCTGCTGTCCCAAGTAGTAGGTCATTGTCCGTGAAGGTAACACCTCGATCGTTCCTTTAACGAACAAACCTCATCTAAGGAATCTCCGGCCATTTAAGCTAAGCAAATTTCCGGATCAAGTAAGGCCTTGATCAGAGCTTCTCTCATCTCCTTTGATAAAATGAGAGTGTCGTAGATGCTCAGTTTGGCCGGTAGTTTCCTAAGATGGGCTAGCACGTTGTAGTCTACTTTATTTCCATGTGTCTCGATTTCTTCTCGAATGGGTACTTCTTCTGTCGGGGTTGGTTCTTCCCGAACAACCACCTATTTTCCTTTGTCCTTCGGACCCATTCTCGGAGGTAGAACTCTTCCACTTCTTAAGTTGACTTCGTAATTTCTTCCGACTCTAGTATTGAGTTTGCTGGTGTTTCCTCCGAATCGGAATGACGAGGTTGCTTCGGATTAGCTTCGGAGTCCGAAGGCTCTAACTCGTTGTGATTGGAGCGCCTCGAAACTCGCAAATAGATTCGTTGCTTGTTGAACTCTCGTAGCCTCCTTGATGGATGTCTTCTTCGTCATTGTGATCGTCGAGATTGTGTATGATTTGAGAATTGTTATTTGTGTTGAAATCAATGTCCGGATTGTCGCTAGTTACGTAATCGTTAGAAACAGTCAAAACGTAGCCAACTCCATAACCATTATCATTATAAGATCCCACCGGAGTGAGCAGATAATCATACAGAGTCAGAGGTTCGAGGGATCTCTCCCCCGAATTTGAAACAACTATCCTAGGATAAGCAGCCCCTAGTCTAGCCTTAGGAGCCTGGGTCTTCTCTTCTTCTTCGACTTTCTTCTTCTCTTCAATTGTCTCTTGTTGAGGTGGTTCTTCTATCGCAAGTGATAGTGTCGACTTAACGAGTTTCGAACTCGAATCGAGGCTCGCACCGAAGCGGTTTGGATGTGATCCAAAATCTTCTTCGAAGACTTTGTCCAAGCGGTAGTCCATCCATCGTCAGTCGCATAGGGATCTATCGGAACAATGAGATCAGTCGAGACAACATTGACGGAACCTCCTTTATGGGGTTCCTTCATGTATTCCTTCTGGATCATTATATTCCCTTTCTGAAGATTGTCGTTGAGCCAACTTTTGAAGGTAATACAATCTTCTATCTTATGCTCAAGCATCCGGTGGTAAGGGCAAAAGTTGGGATCACCTTTCTTGTCGACTTCTTCTGGTCTCTTAGGTTCTGGCAGTTGGAAATCTGGAGTCTTCATCAGACTGCGGAACATTTTCGGCCCTGCCTCATTTTTGAACGGGTACTCCCTGCTCAGAAGCTCCCTCAATGTACGTTGCGGACGAGGCGGTTGTTCATACTGTTGAGATGACTGATAGCTAGGTCGGGGTTGTTGATAATTCTGTTGAGGTTGCTGCGGCTGTTCGACGATATTTGTATCGGCCGCTTGCCTTCGTCGATCGTCTGCAACAATCCCGGACTTCTTTTCAAAAGTCTTCACGGGCTTCTCTTTGTCTGTTTTGTCGTTGAAACTTAATTGCTTCGCCTCTTCTTGCAAGCTCCTGGCCTTGCTTAACAACTTCTCAAAAGTCTTAATAGTGAATCCCTTGAGGAGAAGTGCTATCGGGCCGTGAATGCTTTTAAGTAAGATGTCGACTGCATGTTGTTCTTATAGTTGTGGCTCACACTTCATACTTAGGTTCCTCCATCGAAGTATGTAATCCACCAAAGTTTCGTTCGGCTTCGCTTTTCTACCACTAAATCACCTATAGTGATGTGGTGTCGAGCTCCGACAAATCGCTCGATGAAGAGGTTCTCTAGTTCGAAAATGTCTTCACCGAACCATTCGGTAATTCTGCATACCAATCAAAGGCGATCCCTGACAGGCTGCTGACAAATTGTCTGAAGAGTAATGCATCACTTCCGCCGGCATTGCAACAACTAGCACGAAAATGTGCAACATGCTGCCGGGGGTTCCCGGTTCCATCAAAGGTCTTGAACAGAGGTGGTACGAAGCCTTTCGGGTATTGGACAGCGTCGAATTCTTCAGGATAAGGTCTACCCGTCCGAATGGATTGCCCCGCTCTTTGATTGTGTCAAGGCCTCTCGCACTCGCTCGTTCCACCAAGCTCTTGATATCCTTTTCCGAATCATGCTTTGTGTTGCATCCTTCTTTAACTGATCATCCCCGTTGACGGACGTAATCTCCTTTCCTCCGTCGACAATGTGAATGACCTCCGGGGGTGTCTCTCTTTGGGGTTGCACTTGACTCTGGAGAGTGGCTAGGGCTACAGCCATCTCTTACATCCTTTTTGCCATTTGGGCAATGGTATCATCTTTCTCTTGAAGCTGTCTCCTCATTAATTCTGGCTCCTCTCTTTCTGCGGCTGCAGGAGCACCTTGTGAAGCTGACGAAGCTCGTGTTTCGACCATGTTAATTTCTGCATACTCATCATCCATGAACTCTGATGAATCAATCTCATCTCCGAATTTCTCTTCTCTTTCCCTTGCTAATCATCGAATATCAGTTCTTAGCTTTTCCATAGCATCTTCTAGTGGCCTTTTCTGTACATCTTAGCAGTTGTCATGTGATAACTGTTGGGTTTTCTTCTCATGAGTCCCCTTTACTGCGGTAGCACTTTCTTCGGACTCAAGTCTCCTGACGAGACTTTCTTTCTCAGGTTGTTATTTTAATCTTAATTGTCCGGTAGTAGGACGCCATACCATCCTTCTAGCAGCAGAATGTCTGGGACCGGATGGTTTGTCAGCCAAATGCTAGAAGGTGGTATCCTCCCTAGTCTGTAGTCCTGAAACAACGACAGGCGGACTAGCTTTCATCCTCTTATTTGGCTTTTCTGCAACGATAGCAGGTTCTACTCGTGGCCCAAGACGGGATTTGATCGGCACCCGCCCTATCCTTCTTAAAATTTCGATACGGGGCACTTTTCCTTCTTTGCTAACTTCTCTATCAAAGTTTGCAGTCGAGCAAATGGCGTAGTTCTAGTCCTTTTCTTGCGGCTATCGTTGTAATATACTGGCTGAGGCCATGCGGCAGCAATCTTACGAACATTTTCTTCATCCTCCGCGGCGGAGAGGGGACGGAACCTGCTTCCTCCCAAAAGTGGTATGTATTCAGACAGCGGTGTATACTCAGGCAGTTCCGGGATTTCCTCCAGGAAAGCAACTTCGGCGACTACGGCTTCTCTAGCGATCCTTCTACTTCGTTCCGTCTTCGAGTCCGTGTCGGCGATGGAATTCTCGAGAGCTGGACCCGATTTCAAAACGAAGGTCTCACAGAAGGTTTGTACCGTCCACGGTAACGAGTTCATCATAGTTCCGAATTTCCTTCCCCTTTAATTTGGCGATGCCGGGGTAGGTGCAGAGACAACTAGACCAGTGGGGGTAGCAACAACAGTCCTTCTGTGTACAGCAGTACTCCTCTCAGTTGGAATCTTTTGCTGAGGAGGGAATTCGTGAGTTGACTTGAGGTTGAACTCAATCAATGGCTTCTCAGTTTCTGATACTTTGCTTGTGAGTGAAAAGAGAGTGACGTCGGGGATTTTGATGTCGGTGTCCCCGAATCCTTGTCCGAATCGAATGATTCCATTATCAGGCAGTTCGTCCTTGAACACGACCGAGTCCAGTCCGTTGACGAAGGAGAAGATCAGTTTTGGGGCTTCCATTTCTGCAAGGCAGATTCCGAGTGTTAGTACCCAAATCGTGCTTCTTCTTGTCGTACAACCTATGACGAAAAGAAAGAGTCCGAACACATTTCTGTTTATCTTAGTGTATTTGTGGTATTAAAAGAAAATAGTCTTTTCAAAAAGATTCGTTCATTAGGAGGGAGAATTAATAAAAGAAGGAGAGTTGTAGGAAGAGTGAAAGGAATTGATTAGGAACTGGAAAAGGAAGAGAAAGTCTCGTAGAAACTTCTTGACCCGCAAGACCGCTCCTAAACTAATACCTATTGGGGGTCCACCCCACCTCAAAAATGAGGTAAAAGGATCTCGGAACCTCTCCGTTTAGGGGTGTCTAAACAAGTGGCTCCTAAATCCGAGAGAATGTTGGCTATACTTGTTCAAGGTAGAAATGAACATAGTATTCCAACGGAAAGAAGGGTAGTTTGATCCACTAGGGACATGGATACACTACCGATTTTTGAAAGCAGAACTATTTGATTAAAAAATGGAGAGAGGAATTCTCCCCAGCGGAGTCGCCAGAAATTGTCGGCATATTTTTAGGTTGTGTGTTTTATTTTGAAAGGGGGTCGCCTAACAGAAATTGTCGGTGAATTTTAGATTTTAAATTTGATTTAAATATATATATATAATTTAGAAAGTAGCATTTGATTTTGAAAATAATTTTAAGTTTGAAAATTTTAAGATATGAAATCAAACTGATTTCACATCCCAAATAGTTTATATAAACGAGCACCGCACTACAAACCATGTATCTATCCTTAAGGATAGACACACTGCTTGATGGTGGGGCTCGATTAAATAAACTAAAAGATTTGTTACATCCGTTTAGGTCTGCGAACCTATTTTATAAGCCGAAAAATTCTCCTCGCTTAATATGAAAGCATTAAACGGGGTTTATATTACTCGGGTTCTTAAAATTCCCTATAAGGGCAAGCCCCTATAGTTAATTACATCTTAAGTGACGGGAATCACCTAAGAAAACTCTCGATAATAATCAGTAGTTCTGCTCTCAAGAATTTCAAAGTTTAAGTTTTTAAGGGATTGAATTTTAGAATTTCAATAGGGAGTGGATCAAATTTGGAACATTTTGTTTTGGGAATTCAAAGGAAGAAAGGTAGGAGAAATCACAGATTCGAAGCAAACGTCGGTAATTTCTCGACTATCCTATTGTTTGGCTTGGATTTAGGAAAGTCCTAATGTTTGTTTAATGTTTTGATCTTGCCAATTTTAATTAATTAGGACTTATATTCGTATGACATGATCATACAAATAGCCTCGAAGATATGAGGGTTTATGTCGTATCGGATGACTACCTCGGAATCCTAAGATCGGTTAGGGCTTAATTTGCTATGCAAATGCCTAACGAAGAGTTGAGGATTTATGTTGCACGAGGCAAACTACCTCGAAATCCTATGGATTGTTGTTTAATTCTAAGAATGGTTTTGCGCGATGTAGATTTTAGTTTTGCTCGACGACGATGGCCGTGCTGCCCACCATGCTCCGAGCTCCTTGTTGTTGCAGGGGTTTAGTTTTAGAAGTCATAAATCAGGAGATGAGAAAAGTGTTTTGGTTTAGAGAAAATCTTAATTTCCAAGTGTTTTTTATGTTTTAATTATAACAAATCTTAAAGTTGATTATAACAACACCGGTTAAGATCCCACGGTTCCATCCTTCCGGCATCGTTATTTTTATCGGATTCACTTAGTCCAGATGAATTTGCTAAACTCAATCGAATGAGTTCCACACTTTCATTTAGACCGTGTGAAATCCCGTTAGCAACACGTAGGTTACATCATCCGAGGTATTCCCGCTCATCCAACAAGACGCTTTAATTTAGTTCTAATTTTAGTTTTGTGTTCTGTTTGTGATTAAATTTTGAGTTGTTTTATATTTTGAAATGTTGTGGCGGTGAATTTTATCTTGCAATGACTTTTAATTTAGTTTTGGTTTCAGTTTTAGGGACTACCCTAGAGGTGTGGGTTTTCATGCAACAGTTGTTTATCATGCAAGAAAAGTAAAGTGCATTTCGTAATAAAGTAAATTGCAAGAAAAGTAAATTGCAATAAAATAAAAGCATACCTAAAGGGTCTTCTCGTCTTCCCAAGCTGCACTTAAACACAATTTAGAATACTTAAGCAAATTCCTAGGTAAAGCTAAGGGAAGGGTTATGGTTTTCTACCAAATTCCTAATCCTATAGCTAGTCATTTCCTATGACATCTAGGTTCTTATGTTTTGGTTTGAGGATGATTTTCTTCATCAAAGAATAATTAAGTTCAGTTGTTCTTATAAACATCCTATCATATTGAGGAAGTGCTTAAGAAGAATCTTAAACATCTTTTCAATATTGCTAGAATTGTTTTAAGTCCAAACGAATTTAATTATACAAATGAATTAATAGTCCGAGAATTTCAAGTTTTGTTGTTATCTTGCTCAGTGAACTAAGACATTTGAATATCCTATAAGTGAAGTAACACTTCATTTAACATTCTGTTTAGGAGTTATGACAATAAAAGTCTTCGAGGGCAAATTGGTGTTCAAATGATTTGTGATTTAATTTAATTTCGGTTAACGGGTTTAAATTTGGAATAGTGTTCAAGTTGCTTTATTTTTATTTTTGAATTTCTTTATGTCTTAGGTGATGTTATTTTTAATTTAATTTATCTTTAATTTAATTTAATTTAATTTGGTTTAGTTTTAATTTTAATTTAATTTAATTTGATTTAATTTTAACTTAATTTAATTTTAATTTAATTTAAATTTAAATTTAATTTTATTTTTAATTTTAATTTAATTTAAAATTTAAAAAAAGTTTAATAATTTAACTTTAATTTAATTTAATGGTTAAGTCCTTGAACATTTTAAAACTTAAATTTAAATTATTATTTTAATTGGGGATTAAATATTATTGAGATGATTAATTTAGGGATCCTTAGATTAAAGAACAAATCTCTTCTTAATAATATCCCTATTTAATAATTCCAACTTTATTATTCTTACAAATTTAGTCAATTATTTAATTAAGGTTTATTTTAATTATTTTTAAATTATTTAATAGGTTTCTATCCCTTAATTATTTGAATTTCAATCATCCAAATCAGATTAAGATCAAATATTTTACTTTTTAATTTTATTAAACCTAAAGTTTTAATTAAGGGTTAAAATTTTAATTACCATTTTGCCCTTCAAGATTAATAATTTCATAACTCACTAAATTGAGCTTAAATGAACTTGAAATTTTTATGTGACTTCACTCATATGCCAATAAGGACATGAGAGGAGAAAATGTGATTTTTCTGTATTTAATTTATTTATGTAATTATTTTTGGTAGAAAATAGGGATTTCCAAGGAAAATTTAATAATATAACCAAAGGAAAGTTTCTGTCCTTAAGAAAATTATGGGACATTCCTAATGACCAAAGGACCACTTGGACCAATTTGGATGATTTTTTGAATTATATTATTTTTATTATAATTATTTTAATTTTTGGAGTATTAATTAATTTAAAAATAAAATAAAGGTTGAAAAATAAATTTTATATTTTTCAAAAATCTCTCTGATATCAAGGAAATCAGAAAATCAATTTTTACAATTTTTTGAATTTTCTTTGATTTATTAGAATTATTTTAGTGGAAATGCTAAAAAGTACATTTTTTTTAATTTTGAAATTACCTTAGGGCTTTAAAATTTAATATCTCATCAAATAGACCTAAGAAAAATATGGGGTTTGTTCCTAAGTGATTAGAATTCAAAATATGACATTTTAGTGAATTTTATTATTTTTGTGATTTTTTTATTTTTTAATTATTAAAATATTAAAATAATACAAAAAATCAACTTTTTTAGAAAATTAAAATTTTAATTTTCTTAAACTCCCCTGATATCAGAGAGGCTCCAAAACTAATTTGGTGAATTTTTGAAAAGTATTTTGAAAGTTATGAATTTTTAAAGTTCAAATTGACTAAATGGCTTAATCAACCCATTTAGTAGGGCTAACCAAGTCCAATTGACTTCAAATTTTTATGGTGAGTTCCACTGATTCTAAAGGTCAGTGGAGAATTGATTTCAATTCAATTTGATGTATGGTTAACTCTAATTAATTAGGGACCTATTTTGGGTGTTTAAGTCAATTAGGGTTATTTTAAATGAACTAATTCAAAACCTATTTTTCCCAGGGTCCTCTGGTCATAAGAAATGTCACCAAATTTTCCTAGAATTTATTTCACAACATGCTAATTATTAGATTTAAAATACTCAAAAAAGTAACATGAATTTGAAAAATTAATAACTTCTCATAGGGATGGCCTCTATCTTTGGAAAATTCAGGGAATGTTCCTAAATTCAGAGGCTTCAAAAGCCCTATGGTCTCATGTCATGGTGAATTTTCTATATGCATGGAGAATTAAAACAATGCAGATGGTAAATAAATCATTAAAAATAAAATACTTGATGAAATTAAATGATTTCTTTTCCACGTTATTCTCCTCTGTTCACTGAGCAAGAGGGTATTTTTATTTTATTTTTCTGATTTTTCTACACAAAGTTATGGATTTTTGAAGTTTAGAGAATTAAATAAATAGAAAAATACCCTAATTTTCTATTTATCCACGCGGCACCGCGTCAACCTCGGCAGCTCCGAAATGCCGCGTGTAGCCTTCTGATTCGGCGCCACCATCCAACTCAGCGCTCCGGGGGCCCGCTGTATCGTTCCGTCTCCTCATCCGGCGCGATCCTGGCCGTCCGTCCGCGCGTGTATTAAATGAACGGCATCCGTTCATCGTCCCCAAGCCTCCTAGCTCGAGAACCGTCCACACTAAATCCCTAATATCTCACTCAATACTTAACGGATTTTCGTGTTCTTGTGCTCTATGGATTCGTCTTGAACGGTGATCATGCATTGAAATTAAGGCATTGGAAATGGAGAATCTCCAGAAGCTCGGGATAAAGAGTTAGCTCTTACCTTTGCTCAGAGAAGTGTGGCTTCAATCTGAGGGTTGTGTCACCTTCGATTGGGTCCAAGCAAGCTCCGGATGAAGTCCCATGGCCCAGTGAATTGTCTAGGTATGATTTCGACCAAGCCCGATCACAAAGCTTGGAGTCCGGAACAATCCGGGTGGCTTCGGAGATGGGGCTTTCAATGGGAAACATCTCCTCTTGGTCTAGTGAAGGTGTAGGGCCAGTCAATTTGAAGATTGGCTCACTGTGGCAAAGTGTCCTGGTTTTTGGGTGAAATTTCAGTTGGGAAATTGGATTCTTTTGGTGGGGATTAGGGCAAATTGACACTGGGGATCAATTGCTCTAAGTATGGAGTAGGGTTTGGAACAATTTTTGGCAGAGTTTCGGCAAGGTTTGTGCAACTCTTTTCCATGGCCGTTAGGGGGTCGGGTTTAAATAGAGGTGGCTGGAGGGCCTCACAGGGAGAGTTAGGGCTTGGGATCAGCTCCTCTTGGCAAGAGAAGAACAACTGCAATGGCCACTGGGGATGGGGCAGCTCAGCAGGTGAGAATTTCAAGTTTGGGCTCACATGTGAGCTCTCGGCCTGGTGGTTTCCGGCGGCTGTGGTGGCTGGCCGGCCAGGGTCAGGTCACCCTCAGGCTCAGGGAGGTCAGGGCTGGGGCTTAGTGTATTCAATTGGCAGTTGCCAAGTGTAAAGTGGTTGGATCAAAATGGAATGGTGGCATGGCTAATCTTGGCTCAATTTGGTCAACCCATGTGTTTGGGCTGGGTTCACCCCTCCATGACCTGATTTTAGGCTGAGAAAAAGTGGTTTAGGTCAGCTTAATCAGTGGGGAAGGGTCACCATCCAAGTACAATTAAGCTTAAGCAAGGTTTAGTGGAATCATGGGAGTGGCTAATCCCCCTTAAGAGAATATGGAAAGAGCTCCCTCCTCTTGGAATCTTGGGTATGGTGAGGTGGAAAGTAGATTCCATGGCTCTCATGGCTCCCATGTGGCTCATGCATGGCTTCATGGCTCACCTTTGGCTTGGAAAAAGCTAAGTCAACATTCATGAAAGAGGTTTCTTAGGAATTTTGGTAATTTAGGAGTGATTTGATGGGATTTGGCACTTGGCTTGATTTGGAAACATTTTATGGTTGATTTGAACTTAGGGATAATTTTAATTAAGGGTATGATGAGAAGAATTTGTCATATCGGCTTTAGCATGAAATTTGGGCTTTTAGGACGGTTTAAGAAAGTGGGCTTTTGGTTTAAAAAATAAATTTATGGATGGGAATTTTGTGAAGGATTGGGCCAAACAAATGTTGTGTTTAGTTCATAGATGTGTCATGAGTGATTTAAAGTAAGTTGGGAGTGATTTGGGTTTGAATTGGGTTGAATTTGGGCTTCCTTGGTGAGTGGGCCAATATGGGTCAAATTGGGTTAACTTGGGCCAATGTTGGGCTAGGGTTGAAATTAATGTAAAATAAATGTTGGTAAATGTTTATGGGAGTGTTTCAAAGAGGTTTTGGCTTTGGTTGGGTTTTGATTTTGAGGTTTGGGCTTATTTGTGTTAGGTTTGGGTTTAGGTCAAAATTGGGCCTTTTAGCTTTGGGTTGAATTTGAGTGGGTTTTGGGTCTAAATTTTGGGCAAATCATGTTAATTTTTTTGTTTATGGGGATGCTAAGGAAGGTTTAGAAAAGGTTTGGGGTTAATTGGAGTCGAATCGAGTGAGTTCGGGTTAGGTTTGGGTCATGGGTCCAAATCGGGCTTTAAGGCCAAAAGTGAAATTGGATCCAAATGTCAATCAAATTGGACTTGGATTTGGTCTAGATTGGTGTTGGGAATGTTGAATTGAAGTTTAGAATTGAATTGGACCAGAATTTGGGTCAATTGGGTAGGTTTGGTTTGACATTGGGTTCACTTAGGGTTAAAATGTGTCAAATTGGGGGTTTTGACAAAAGTTGGGTAAATTGATAAAATTGGCCCATGGTGTAGTTGAACAAAATGAAATTGGGAATAGTTTGAATTTTTTGGAATTTTCTAGGAATTTTCTGAATTTTTTGGATTTTTGGGTCAAGAGGGGTATTTTGGGTATTTGGAGGGTATTGGGAGGTATTTTTAGAATTTTTGGTATTTTTGGGTATGGATGATCAATTTGAGTAATGTGGGAATGTTTGGGATTGATTTTGAGGAATTTTGGGTAATTTAGGTGATTTTGCAAATTTTGGGTAGTTTCAAAGGTTTTGGGTAGGCTAAGCGGGTGTAGGGTCCCGGGGGTCGAAAATCGAAAATTTGGAAAATTGAAGATTAGGTGAATGTAAGTGGAATAAAATCATTTTGGTTGAGCCATGAAGCCATATTAAGCCTATATGAGCCATGAGAGGACTCATTTGAGGCATTCACTATGTTGTTCCTAACCCTCTTAGCCAAGGGCTTAGGGGTTAAGGACCATTCATGTGAATCACCTACATGAGTCAGGAGGTCAAGTTGGGTATGGGTGTGGTTTTAGGAGGTGTGCTAGAGTGTAGTGTATAAATGTAGTGTATGTGTAAGTCATCCCTTCACCGCACTGAGCCACCTGTGGTAGTCCTAAGGCCAAAGAGTCCTATAGGAACTCATCCTTTAAACTTCCACATTTGATTTCAACCCTCTAGGTGATTAGGGGTCTATAGTCAAGTTTGTGGAGTTTGCAGGGAGTTAAGAAGTGGTTTGAATTTCTAAGTGGTGGGTCCCAATTCTAATCCTCTAAGATAGTCAAAGAAAAAGCCTAAGGCTAGATCCTAAGTACTAAAAAGAAGAAGAGATGACCTCATCAAAAATGAGGTCAACAAATGGACCCCCAATAGGTGTGGTGAGCTGACGGAGCACACCGCGCGTATTGGTGTTGACCGAAGCGATCAACAAAACCAACACAAATGTCCAAGTGACAAACTTAGGACAAAGTAGAAGAGTTTCCGCTGGGGAGTGTCAAGTATATCTCCGAGACTTGAGATTCCTGAACTCTCGCTGGGGAAAGGAAAAGGAGGTGAATCCCAAATCACTTGACCTGGGGGAATTTTAACTTAGATTTTATTTTGTTTCAATTTTATGTTTTGATGTGTGAGCTTAGATTTTAGTTTGAGTTTTAATTTAGATTGAAGTTTTGTTAAGATTAATTTGATGGGATTTGAACTTGAAATGAAAATTGGAATTTCGTGGTTTTAGATGTAACATCTTCAACTTCAAAAGAAAATTGAATTGATTGGATTGAATCATTACAATGAGGAGAGATCTCGTAGCAATGCGGTATTGGATGTAAAATCCTTAACCTCAAGAGTTTGATTTTCGATGTATTTCATCGCTAATAAGGAAAGAATCCTAAAGCAATGCAGTCTCGGATGTAAAATCCTCAACCCCAAGAATTTTGAATTTGATGTATTTCATTGCGATAGGGAAAGAATCCTAAAGCAATGCAGTCTCGGATGTAAAATCCTCAACCCCAAAAGTTTGAATTCTGATGTATTTCATTGCGATAGGGAAAGGATCCTAAAGCAATGCAATCTCGGATGTAAAATCCTCAACCCCAACAGTTTTGAATTTGATGTATTTCATTGCGATAGGGAAAGGATCCTAAAGCAATGTAGTCTCGGATGTAAAATCCTCAACCCCAAAGTTTGAATTTGATGTATTTCATTGCGATAGGGAAAGGTTCCTAAATCAATGTAGTCTCGGAAAGGATCCTATGATTTCTACTTTTAAATGAAATTGTGTTTGTGTTTTCTCCATGAGTTCTGAGTAGTTTTCTTTATCTTTTTCCTTTTAAATGAAGAAGTAATTAAATTTATGGAAGGAAGTTCTGTGAAGTATAGGTGTCTAATGTTAAAAGAAGTTGTGATGATTCACTACCTTACACTTCATTTACTTCTTGATTTGGCCAATTAAGATGTTAAAATTTTTTATGAGAACATGTAAGAACCAATGCGGTATTGTCTCAATCAATAATTGGAGAGAATCACATGAAATTGTATGGATGAGAATTGTAGTCCATATGATTGAGTGCAAATAAATAGGGAGATAGGTTTTTTAATGGGGAGTAAAATTAGAGGACTTTAGAGTGACAGGCTAAAGCCCCCAATTTGGTTTGATGTTTTAAATTTTGTTATGAGATGTTAGCACCTAGGTGGAGGTAGTATCTTTCATGCCTAACCCATCTACAAGATTTTGAAACTTCAAATTAACCATTGTTCTTTATAGAACCAAGGGTAAAGAATATAATTGCTCCTTTTTGACACAACACATTTAGATACTTCCACAATGAAATTCCATAATTATTACTGATTCAATGAATGAGGAAAAATATATTTTATTCTCATTTGGTTTCATATATCATTTTATAGTAATGTTAATTTTAGTTTCTTACTTTACATTTTCTTAAAAGAAAATAACAAAAATAAATTTAAAACTTTTTATCTGAAAACATACTTTACAAAATCATTTTAAAAAGTAGAAGTTGTTTTTCTAATTTCTTTAAAATTTCATAAATTTCCTTGTGGGTTCGATATCTCGAGGCTTAATCAGAAAGTCGTATATTACTTGATAAACGATATGTATACTTGCGTAGAATCCCATATTATAAAATAATTAAAATATATTTTTTTTTTACTTTAGAGTCAAGTTTTTGGCATCCATTGCAAAGAAAGAGATATAATAATTGAATGGAAATATCAAGTGAAAAACGTAAGCATAAGTATGCGGGGATTAAGTAATTGGCACCGTTGCTGGGGAAATTAATTAAAATATCATCTAAATAAACTTTAAGAAAATCAAAATTTTTACTTTTTCTTGTTTTTGTTAATGTGTTTTGTTTTATTTTATTTTTTTGAATGTGTAGTTCAGGTTATGAAGGACTTTTGCCTTACAATTCTAAATAAGAGAGAACTATCAGAAAAAAAAAATTTAAAATGCAGAAAAAGATAAAAATATTTAAGAAACAGCGAATCAAGAAAATCAGAATGTTGAAATCCATCAAGAATTTAGACCTTTAAGAGATTATGCTAACCTTACAGTGGATAAACTTCATGGTAGTATTCAACACCCTACTGTAGCTGCTAATTCATTTGAACTTAAACTTGTTATTATCCAAATAATATCTAATAATTAGTTTGGGGAGCACTAACTGAAGATCCTAATTTACATCTTACCAATTTTTTAGAGTTGTGTGCTACTTTTAAATATGATGGTGTTTCAGACGATGCTATCAGACTTAGACTTTTTGCTTTCTCACTTAGGGATAAGGCTAAAATATGGTTAAATTTGTTAGCACCTGGATCTATCAGAACTTCAGGTGATTTAGCACAAAAATTCCTTGCTAAATATTTTCCGCCATTAAAAACTGCAAAGCTTAGAAATGATATTACATCTTTTTGTCAGTTTGAAGGTGAATCTATATATGAAGCATGAGAACGATATAAAGTCTTCGTGAGAAAGTGTCCACATCATTTGATACTAGATTGGTTAATAATTCAAACTTTTTATAATGGATTAGTTAGATCTCTTAGATCTATTACCGATGACGCTGCTGGTGGTTCATTGATGTCTGAACAGTTTGCTAATGCTTATACTTTAATTGAAGAAATTTCTACTAATAATTTTCAATGGCCTTCTGAAAGGTTAAATCCTAAAAAGGTAGCCGCCATTATAAAAATAATGCTTTTACGATGATAGCAAATCAAGTTGCTGTAATTTCAAGGAAGAAAGACCAATTTGGAATGAATTTTTCTCAACCAATTTCCATGATTGAAAAAAATTCATTAGGCCTAATGGTTGATTCTCAAACTTCATTAGAAACTTTTCATGCCATAAGTAAACCTAATAACCCATATTCTAATTATTATAACCCAGGTTGGGAAAACCATCCAAACTTTAACTAGAATACCAATAATCAGTGGGGAAATAACTAAGTAAACCCATTGGGGAAGGAGAAAAACTAAGGGAATAATAATTATAGACCAACCCATCCTTCAGGTTTTAACAATATTTCGCAATTTAAGGAGAAGAACTTATCTATTGAAGAAGTGGTGTTACAAATGGAAAATCAATTGCAAAGTCAAGGTGCTACAAATAAAAATATTGAGAATCAATTGGGACAAATTGTCAATTCATTAAGTAATTGATCCCAAGGAACATTTTTTATTTATACAGAAGTAAATCCAAGAGACAAGAATAATAAGCAAGTAAAAGCAGTTAAACTGAGAAGTGGAAGAGAGTTAGAAGGTAGAGTTCAAAAAGTGGTTGAAGTAGAGAAAGAAGATATTGAAGAATCAAAAGAGGAAGCTCCTAAAGGTTTGTAAATATGTTTTTCTCCACCTAAGATTGATTTAGAAAAGCCACCACCTCCATTTCCTCAGAGACTTTGACAGCAAAAGTTGGATAAGCAATTTTTCAAAGTTCTTGAAAATTTTTATGAAGCTTACAATTAATATTCCATTTGCTTAAGGCTTAGAACAAATGCCAAGCTATGAGAAATTTATGAAGGATATTCTCAACAGAAAAAGAAGTTTGAAGATATTGAGACTGTTGCACTTAGTGAGGAGTGCAGTGAAATAATTCAGAAAAAGCTTAAAGATCCTGGTAGTTTCGCAATTCCATGAGCAATTAGAGACAGATTTTATAGAAAAACTTTTTGTGATTTAACCTTATGCCATTATCTATATTCAAAAGACTGGGATTAGGAGAATTAACCCCGGAGACTGTAACTCTGCAATTAATGGATCGTTCAATCACCTATCCTAAAGGAGTTATAGAAGTTATTTTGGTGAAAGTGGATCAATTTATCTTTCCTGTTGATTTCATTGTGTTAGATACGGAGGAAGATAAAGAGATACCCATAATTTTGGAGAGACCTTTCCTAGCCACAGACAGAGCAATTATAGATGTTCAAAAAAGGGAATTAACGATGAGAGTTAATGATCAAACTGCTACATTGAATATTTCAAAATCATTGAAATATCCTGCAAGAGGTAAAGATAATGAATGTCATAGGATGGATGTTATCAAACATCTAAGTGAATGCCATTTCAAGTCAACTTATGAAAAGAAACCTGAAAGTGAAGAATTGGAACACGAGTATGAAGAGTAATTACAATGTTTTGAAGATTTTCTTGAGGAAGGTTTAAATTATGTTCATGAAAATTTTGAATTATTGGACAATATTGAAAATGATGAATCTTTTAGTCCATCATTTGAAAAACCTCCTGAACTTTAGTTAAAGTTGCTTCCTACTCATTTATGATTTTTTAGGTGATTCCTCAATTTTGTCGATATAATTTCCTCTCAATCGACCGAAAAAGAAGAAGAGAGTTTTGTCGGCATATTTTAGGTTGTGTGCTTTATTTTGAAAAGGGGGTCGCCTAACGTAAATTATCGGCGAATTTTATATTTTAAATTTAATTTAAATATATATATATATATAATTTAGAAAGTAGCATTTGATTTTGAAAATTATTTTAAGTTTGAAAATTTTAACATATGAAATCAAACTGATCTAACATCCCGAATAGTTTACATAAACGAGCACCGCACCACAAACGTGTATCTACCCCGAAGAATAGTACATAATCGCTCGGTAATGGGGCTCGATTAAATAAACTACAAAGGTTCGTGACATCCGTTTGGTCTCGCGAACCAATTTTATAAGCCGACAAGTTCCACCGCTTAATATAAATGAATTAAATAGGGTTTATATTACCCGGGTTCTTAAAATTCCCTATAAGGGCAAGCCCCTATAGTTAATTACATCTTAAGTGACGGAATCACCTAAGAAAACTCTCGATCATAATCAGTAGTTCTGCTCTCAAGAATTTCAAAGTTTAAGTTTTCAAAGGATTGAATTTTGGAATTTCAATAGGGAATGGATCAAATTTGGAACATTTTGTTTTGGGAATTCAAAGGAAGAAAAGTAGGATAAACTACAATTCGAAGCAAACTTTGGTAATTTCCCGACTATCCTATTGTTTGGCTTGGATTTAGGAAAGTCCTAATGTTTATTTAATATTTTGATCTTGCCAATTTTAATTAATTAGGACTTATATTAGTATGATAAAATCATACAAATAGCCTTGAAGATGTGAGGGTTTATGTCGTACCAAATGACTACCTCGGAGTCCTAAGACCGGTTAAGGCTTAATTTGCAATGCAAATGCCTAACAAAAGGTTGAGGATTTATGTTGCTCTAGGCAAACTACCTCAAAGTTCTATGGCTTAGTTGTTTAATTATAAGAAAGTTTTGCTGAAGTAGACTCAGGTTTTGCTGATGACGATGGCCGTGTTGCCCACCATGCTCCGAGCTCCTTGTTGTTGCAGAGGTTTAGTTTTAGAAGTCCTAAATCAGGAGATGAGAAAGTGTTTTGGTTTAGAGAAATTCTTAATTCCCAAGTGCTTTTATGTTTTCATTAAAACAAATCTTAAAGTTGATTATAACAACACCGGTTAAGATCCTACTGCTCCATCCTTCCGCATCGTTATTTTTATCTGATTCACTTAGTCCGTATGAATTTGCTAAACTCAACTAAAAGAGTTCCACACTTTCATTTAGACCGCGTGAAATCCCGTTAGCAACACGTAGGTTACATCATCCGAGGTATTCCCGATCATCCAACAAGACGTTTTAATTTAGTTGTAATTACAGTTTCGTGTTCTGTTTGTGATTAAATTTTGAGTTGTTTTATATTTTGAAATGTTGTGGCGGTGAATTTTATCTTGTAATGACTTTTAATTTAGTTTTGATTTAAGTTTTAGGGACTATCCTAAAAGTGTGGGTTTTCATGCAATAGTTGTTTATCATGCAAGAAAAGTAAGTGCGATGCGATTAAATAAATTGCAATAAGGTAAATTGCAATAAAATAAAAGCGTACCTGGAGGGTCTTCCCTTCATCCCAAGCTGCACTTAAAACACAATTAGAATATTTAAGCATTTAAAGTAAGTTCCTAGGTAAAGCTAAGGGAAGGGTTATGGTTTTCTACCAAGGTCCTATTCCTATAGCTAGTCATCCACTATGACGTCTAGGTGTCGGTATTTTGGTTTGAGGACGATTTCCTTCATCAAAGAAAAATTAAGTTCAATTGTTCTTATAAACATCCTATCATATCGAGAAAGTGCTTAAGACGAATCTTAAACATCTTTTCAATATTTCTAGGATTATTTTAAGTGCAAGAGAATTTAATTATACAAATGAATTAATCGTCCGGGAGTTCAAGTTTTGTTGTTAATTTACTCAGTGAACTAGGACATTTGAATATCCTTTGAGGGAAGTAACATTTCATTTAACGTTCTATTTAGGAGTTATGACAACAAAAGCTTTCGAGGGCAAATTGATGTTCAAATGGTTTATGATTTAATTTTAGTTAATAGGTTTAAATTTGGAATAGTGTTCAAGTTGTTTTATTTTTTGAATTTCTTTATGTCTTAGGTGACGTTATTTTTAATTCAATTTAATTTAACTTTAATTCAATTTAATTTGGTTTAGTTTTAATTTTAATTTAATTTAATCTAATTTTAATTTTAACTTGATTCTATTATTTAATTTAATTTAATTTAATTTAATTCAATTTAATATGATTTAATTTAATTTAATTTGATTTAATTTAACTTAATTTAATTTGAATTAATTTGATTTAATTTGATTTAATTTAATATGTTTTAATTTAATTTTATTTAATTTAATTTAAATTTTAATTTAATTTTATTTTTAATTTTAATTTAATATTTTATTTTTTATGTTTTAAAGATGATTTAATTTTAATTGTTAAAGTATTAATTTAATTTAAATTTTAAAAGGATTTAATTTAAATAACTTTAATTTAATTTAATTTGGTTTAAGTCTTTTAGCATTTTAAATCTTAAATTTGGATTATCATTTTAATTAGGAATTAAATATTATTGAGATGATTAATTTAGAGATTCTTAAATTAAAGAACAAATCTCTTCCTAATAATATCCCTATTTTAATAATTCCAATTTTATTATTCTTCCAAATTTAATCAATTATTTAGTTAAGGTTTATTTCACTTATTTTTAAATTGTTTAATAGGTTTCTACCCTTTAATTATTTAAATTTCAATCATCCAAATCAGATTAAGATCAAATATTTTACTTTTTCATTTTATTAAGCCTAAAGTTTTAATTAATGGTTAAAATTTTAATTACCATTTTGCCCTACAAGCTTACTAATTTTATAACTCACTTAATTGAGCTTAAATGAACTTGAAATTTTTATGTGACTTCACTCATATGTCAATAAAGGCATGAGAGAAGAAAATGTGATTTTTCTGTATTTAATTTATTTATGTAATTATTTTTGGTGGAAAAGAGTGATTTTCAAGGAAAATTTAATAATATGACCAAGGGAAGGTTTCTATCCTTAAGAAAATTATGGGACATTCCTAATGACCAGAGAATCACTTGGACCAATTTTGATGATTTTTTGAATTATATTCTTTTTATTATAATTATTTTGAGTTTTGGAGTATTAATTAATTTAAAAAAAAAATAAAAGTTAAAAAATGAATTTTATATTTTTCAAAAATCTCTCTGATATCAAGGAAATCAGAGAACCAATTTTTACAATATTCTGATTTTTCTTTGATTTATTAGAATTAATTTAGTGGAAATGCTAAAAAATACATTTTTTTAATTTTAAAATTACCTTGGGGCTTTAAAATTTAATATCTCATTATAGAGACTTAAGAAAAATATGGGGTTTGTTCCTAAGTGATTAAAATTCAAAATGTGACATTTTGGTGAATTTTATTATTTTTGTGATTTTTATTATTTTTTAATTATTAAAATATTAAAATAATGTAAGAAAATTAACTTTTTTGAAAAATTGCAATTTTATTTTTATTAAATACTCCTGATATCAGAGAGGCTTCAAAACTAATTTGGTGAATTTTAAAAAAGTATTTTGAAAGTTATGAATTTTTAAAGTTTAAATTAGCTAAATGGTTTAGTCAACCCATTTGGTGGGGCTAACCAAGTCCAATTGACTTCAAATTTTTATGGTGGGTTCCTCTGATCCTAAAGGTCAATGGAGAATCGATTTCAAGTCAATTTGATGTATGATTAGCTCTAATTAATTAAGGACCTATTTTGGGTGTTTAAGCCATTTAGGGTTATTCCAAGTGGATTAATACAAAACTTATTTTTCCTAGGTTCCTCAGTTCATAATAAACATCACCGAATTTTCCTAGAATTTATTTCACAATATGCTAATTATTGGAATTAAAATACTCAAACTAGCAACCTAGAGTTGAAAAATCAACAACTCTTCATAGGGATGGCCTCTAACTTTGGAAAATTCAGGGAATGTTCCCAAATTCAGAGGCTTCAAAAGCCCTATGGTCTCATGTCATGGTGAATTGTATACATGCATGGAGAATTGAAAATGTACAGAGAGTAAATAAATTATTAAAAATCAAATACTCAATGAAATTAAATGATTTCTTTTCCACATTATTCTCCTCTGGTTCACCGAGCAAGAGGGTATTTTTGTTTTATTTTTCTGATTTTCCTACACAAAGTTATGCATTTTTCAAGTTCTGGTAATTAAATAAATAGGAAAATAGCCTAATTTTCTACTTATCCACGCGGCACCCTGTCATCCTTGGCATCTCCGAACGGCCACGCGGCGCGCTCCCATTCGACGATGCCTTCAGACTCAGCGCCACGCGGCCCGCGGTTCACGTATCATCTCCTGGTCCGACGCCATCTGATCCGTCCGTCCGCGCGTGTATTAAATGAACGGCATCCGTTCATCGTCCCCAAGGTTCCTAACCCGAGAGTCGTCCGTCTTATAGGCCTAAGATCTCACTCGATACTTGACCAAATTAAACGTTCTTATGCTCTATGGATTCGTCTCGAGAAGACTAACACATCCATACGATCTATGTGGCATAAAATTGACTCAATAAAAATGGAGAATGTTCAGAAGCTCGGGAAGAAGAGTGAGGCCATACCTTTGCTCAGAGAAGTGTGGCTTCGATCTGAGGGTTGTGTCACCTTCGATTGTGTCCCAACAAGCTCCGCGATGAAGTCTCCCGGCCCGGTGAATCGCCTAGGTAGGATTTCGACCACACTCGATTACAAAGCTTCGGAGTCCGGAATAGATGGGTGGCCCGGAGAGGGGCTTTTGATGGTGGACTTCTTCCCTTGGTCCGGTGAAGGTGTAGGATCAATCAATTTGGGGATTGGTCCACCGTGAAGAAGTGTCCTGGTTTTGTCGTCGAAATTCGAACTCAAAATCGAGCTCGACTAGAGGGAATCGGGGTCGGAATCCGGTGGGAATCAAGTGCTCTATGTGTAGAGAGTGGTCTGGAATGATTTTGGCAGAGTTTCCTTAAGGTTGGTTCAGCACCTCCCCCATGGCCGAGAGAGGTGGGGTTTAAATAGAGCTTGCTGGAGGCTCTCCCAGGGGGAGTTAGGGCTTGGGATCAGCTGCTCTGGTGAGGAGAAGAACAGCCATGGTGACCATTGGGCATGGGGCAACTCGGCAGGTGAGAATTCCAAGCTTGGGCTCACATGATGCTCTCGGGTGTGGTGTTTTCGGCGGCCTGTGGTCGGCCGACAGGCAAGGGTCATCATCTTGACCGTGGAGGTCAGGGCTTGGCAATGGTGAAGTCAATTGGGCTTGGACATGTGTAAAGTGCTTGGATTAAAATGGTATGGGGGAGAGGCCATTTTGGCTTGATTTGGGTCAACCCAACCTTTTAGGCTAGGTGCACCACCCAAGGCCTGGTTTTGGGCTGAAAAGAGTCACTTGGGTCAGCTAGGAGAAAATGGTGTGGTCTCCACCAAAATAGTTTAAGTTAATTTTGGGTTATGGTGTTGCATTAAAGAGGTTAAAATGGCTTAAGGAAGGCTTAGGATAGGACTCCCTCCTCTTTCCATTAATGGCTTGGTGACAAGTCAAACCCCCCATGGCTTCATGTGGCTTGTCCATGGCTTGCATGTGGCTTCATTTGGCTCATCCTTGGCTTAGGAAAAGTGGATCCATTTATATGAAAAGGGAATTTGGAGATTTTGGAAATTTAGTGAAAAATTTAGATGGTGCTTGATTTAGGTTGATTTGATGATTGATTTGGGACTTAGGAATTGATTCCAATTAAAGGGATGATGAGAAGGAATTGTCATGTGGGCTTTGGGCTTTTGGATTTCACTTTGGATGGGCTTTCAAGATGGTTTAGAGAGTGAGCTTTTAGATTTCAAAACAAATTTTAGGATGAAAATTTTGCAAAGGATTGGTTCCAATAAGTGTTGAATTTAATTTAGGAATGTTTCATGAATGATTTGGAATCAATTTGAAGTAGTTTGGGCTTGAATTGGGTTGGATTTGGACCTCTTTGGTAAATGGGCCAATGTAGGTTAAATTGGGCTAACTTGGGCCAATGTTGGGCTATGATTTATATTGATGTAAAATAAATGTTAGGAAATGTTTATGGGAGTGTTTCAAAGAGGTTTTGGCTTTGGTTGGGTTTTGATCTTGAGGTTTGGGCTTATTTGGGTTAGGTTTGGGTTTAGGTCAAAATTGGGCCTTTTAGCTTTAGGTTGAATTTGAGTGGGATTTGGGTCTAAATTTTTGGAAAATCATGTTAGTTTTTTGTTTATGGGGATGTTAAGGAAGGTTTAGAAAAGTTTTGGGGTTAATTGGAGTTGCATTGGGTGAGTTAGAGCTAAGTTTGGGTCATGTGTCCAAATTGGGCTTTAAGGTCAAAAGTGAAATTGGATTCAAATGTCAATCAAATTGGACTTGGATCTGGTCTAGATTGGTGTTGGGAATGTTAAATTGAAGTTTAGAATTGAATTGGACCAGAATTTGGGTCAATTGGGTAGGTTTGGCTTGACATTGGGTTCATTTTGGGTTAAAATGGGTCAAATTGGGGGTTTTGACAAAAGTAGGGTAAATTGACAAAATTGGCCTATGGTGTAGTTGAATAAAATAAAATTGGGAATATTTTGGATTTTCTAGAATTTTCTGAGAATTTTCTGAATTTTTGGATTTTTGGGTCAACAGGGGTGTTTTGGGTATTTTGAGGGTATTGGGAGGTATTTTTGAAAATTTTGGTATTTTTGGCTATGGATGATCAACTTGATTGGTGAGGAAATGTTCAAGGTTAATTTTGGGGAATTTTGGGTGATTTAGAAATTTTGAAAAATTTGGGTAATTTCGAAGCTTTGGGTAAAGTTAGCAGTGTGTAGAGGTCCCGGAGTCAAAAATCGAAAATTTGCAAAATCGAAGATTGAGTAATTGTAAGTGGAATGAAATCATTTTGGTTGAGCCATGAATCCATATCAAGCCCACATGAGCCATGAAGGGACTCATTTGAGGCATCCACTATGTTGTTCCTAACCTCTTAGCCACAGGCTAGGGGTTAAGGACCATCCATGCGAATCACCTTCATGAGTCGGGAGGTCAAGTTAGGTATGGGTGTGTTTTTAGGAGGTGTGTGAAAGTGTAGTGTATAAATGTAGTGTGTGTGTAGGTCAGCCCTCACTGCACTGAGCCACCTGGGGCGGTTCTAAGGCCAAAGAGTCCTATAGGAACTCATCCTTTAAACTTCCACATTTGATTTCAACCCTCTAGGTGATTAGGGGTCTACAGTCAAGTTTGTGGAGTTTGCAGGGAGTTAAGAAGTGTTTAAATTTATAAGTGGTGGGTCCCAATTCTAATCCTCTAAGTTAGTCAAAGGAAAAGCCTAAGGCTAGATCCTAAGTACTAAAAAGAAGAAGAGAAGACCTCATCAAAAATGAGGTCAACAAGTTTGCTTGAAATTTTAAAGAAATATAAGAAAGCCTTTGGATGGACAATAGGTGATATTAGAGGAATCAGTCTTTCAATTTGTATGCATAGAATACTTATGGAAGATAACTACAAACCGCGGGATGATCCTCAGAGGAGATTAAATCCTATCATGAAAGAAGTTGTTAAGAAAGAAATTTTAAAGTGGTTGGATGCTGGAATTTTGTACCCTATTTTGGATAGTGCATGAGTTAGTCATATTCACTGTGTTACTAATGAAAGAGGAGTTGCTGTGACTATTAATGAAAATAATGAAATTATACCATTAAGACAAGTTACAGGATGGCGAATATGCATTGATTATACGAAATTATACTTTATCACAAGGAAAGACCAATTTCCACTACCCTTTCTTGATTAGATGTTGGATAGACTCGCTGGGCATAAATACTTTTATTTTCTGGATTGATATACTGGTTACCACCAAATACAAATTATTCTTGAGCATCAAGAGAAAACAACATTTATCAGTCCTTATGGTACATTTGCTTTTAGTAGTATGCCCTTTGGTTTATATAATGCCCCTGCTACATTTCAGAGATGTATGATGGCAATTTTTTGTAATTTAATTGAAAAAGGGATTGAAGTTTTTATGGATGACTTTTCGGTGTTTGGACTTTCATTTGAATCAGGTTTAGAACATCTATCATAAGTTCTAAAATGCTGTGAAGAAACAAATTTGGTCCTTGTACGACTTATTTTTAGGTTGTGTGTTTTATTTTGAAAAGGGGTCGCCAACAGAAGTTGTCGGCGAATTTTAAATTTTAAATTAAATTTAAATATATATATAATTTGGAAAGTAGCATTTGATTTTGAAAATAATTTTAAGTTTGAAAATTTTAAGATATGAAATCAAACCGATCTCACATCTCGAAATAGTTTATATAAACGAGCACCGCACCACAAACCGTGTATCTATCCCGAAGAATTGACACACTGCTTGATGATGGGGCTCGATTAAATAAACTAGAAGATTTGTGACATCCATTTGGTCCGCGAACCAATTTTATAAGCCGACAAGTTCCCCTCCTTAATACAAAGGAATTAAGCAGGGTTTATATTACCTGGGTTCTTAAAGTTCCCTACAAGGGCAAGCCCCTATAGTTAATTACATCTTAAAAGTCCGAAGGCACTTAAGAAAACTCTCGATAATGATCAGTGGTTTTGCTCTCAAGAATTTCAAATTTTAAGGTTTTCAAAGGATTTGAGTTTTGGAAATTTAAATAGGGAATGGATCAAATTTGAAACAATTTATTTTAAGAGTCCAAAGAAAGAGAAGTAGGAGAAGCTGAGGATCCAAGAAGAATCTTGACAACTTCTCAAACTATCCTATTATTTGGCATCAATTTGGGAGTTTATTTAATATTGCAATCCAGCCAATTTTAATGAATTAGGACTTATATTTGTATGACATGATCATACAATAGCCTCGAAGATGTGAGAGTTTATGTCATACTGAACGACTACCTCGGAGTCCTAAGACTGGTTATGGCTTAATTTGCATAACATGATTATACAAATGTCTAACGAAGAGTTGAGAATTTATGTTGCAGTAGGAAAACTACCTCGAAGTCCTATTTCTTGGTTATTTAATTCTAAGGAAAGTTATGCTGAAGTAGATCTGAGTTTTTCTGATGACGTTGGTCGAGCTGCCCACCATGCTCCGAGCTCCTTGTTTTTGCAGAGGTTTAGTTTTAGAAGTCATAAATCAGGAGATGAGAGACGTGTTTTGGTTTAGAGAAAATCTTAAAATCTAAGTGTATTTAATATTTTAATTAAAAAAATCTTAAAGTTGATTAAACAGAACCGATTAAGATCCCATGGTTCCGTCATCCCCGCACTGTTATTTTCATCGAATTCACTTAGTCAAGATGAATTTGCTAAACTCAACTGAATGAGTTCCACACTTTAATTTAGACCTTGGTAAATCCCGTTAGCAACACGTGGGTTACATCATCCGAGGTATTCCCGATCATTCAATGAGACGTTTTAATTTAGTTGTAGTTATAGTTTTGTTGTTCTGTTTGTAATTAAATTTTGAGTTGTTTTATATTTTGAAATGTTGTGGAGGTGAATTTTATCTTGCAATGACTTTTAATTTAGTATTGGTTTCAGTTCAGGGACTACCCTAAAGATTTTGGTTTTCATGCAACAGTTTTGTTTAACATGCAAGAAAAGTAAAGTACAGTGCATGTAAGTAAATTGCAATAAAGTAAATTGCAATAAAATAAAAACGTACCTGGAGGGTCTTCCGGTCATCCCAAGCTGCACTTAAAACACATGTTAAGGCATTTAAATATTTCAAGAAATACCTAGGTAAAGCAAAGTGAAGGGTTTTGGTTGTCTACCAAATTCCTAATCTTATAACTAGTCATCTCCTATGACGTCTAGGTTCTTGGTTTGGTTTAAGGATGATTTTCTTCATCAAAGAACAATTAAATTCAATTGTTCTTCTAAAACATCCCGTTATATTGAGGAAGTGCTTAGGACGAGTCCTAAACATCTTTTCAATATTTCTGGGATTTTTTTGAGTCCAAGTAAATTTAGTTGCATAGGAGAATTAATCATCCAGGAGTTTAGTTAAACTTTGTTTCTTGCTCAGTGAACTTAGATGAATGAAGTGACATCTCACTTAATACTCTATTTAAGAGTTATAATAATTAAAGCCTTTAAGGGCAAATTGGTTTATCGAGAATTTTAATCATAATTAATTAAAAGTTTGAATTAATGGTTTAAAGTGTTTTAATTTAATTATGAGGTTTTAATTAGTAATTTTAAGTTTGGAATTGTGTTCAAATTATTTTAGATTTAATTCTTAATGATTTCATTTAGGTTTGTTGTTAAATGATTTTTAATTAAATTTAATTCAATTTGATTTTAATTTAGATTTAATTTGATTTAATTTTAATTTAATTTTAATTTAATTTTAAATTTTGATTTTAATTTTAATTTATTTAATTTTTAATTTAATTTAATTTTAATTTAATTTAATCTTAATTTAATTTTATTTTTATTTTAATTTTAATTTAATTTTAATTGAATTTAATTTAATTTAAATTTTGATTTTAATTTTTATTTTAATTTTAATTATTAGTTTTAATTGTTAATTTGGATTATTATTTTAATTTTTAATTTATGAATTAAGTATTGTTAAAGTGACTTATTTAGGGATTTTTAAATTAAAGAATAAAGGTCCTCTTAATAATATCCTTATCTTAATAATCCAAATTCAAATATATTCTTTCCAAAATTTAAATCATTTAATTAATTAAAGTTTCATTTTTGATATTTTCAAAGTGTTTAATGGGTTTCTACCCTTTAATTTCCCTAAGTTTCAATCATGCAAGAGAAAATTAAAATCAAATATTTTACCCCCCTATTTTGATTAAACCTAAAGTTTTAATTAAGGGTTAAAATTTTTAATCACTTTTATGCCCTTTTAAGCTTATTTATTTTATAACTCACTAAATTGAGCTCAAATGAATTTGAAATTTTTATGTTACCTCACTCACATGTCAATTAAGACACTAGAGGAGAAAATGTGATTTTTCTGAATTTAATTTATTTATATAATTATTTTTAGTAGAAAATAAGGGTTTTCAAAGAAAATTCAACAAGATGACCAAGGAAAGGTTGTTGTCCTTAAGAAAATTATGGGATGTTCCTAATAACCAAAGGACCACTTGGACCAATTTTGGTGATCTTTTGAATTATATTTTATTTATTATAATTATTTTGAGTTTTAGAGTATTAATTAATTATAAAATAAAATAAAAGTTGAAAAATGGATTTTATTTTTTTCTTAAATTTCTCTGACCTCAAGGAGTTCAGAGAAATAAATTTTATAATTTTTTATTTTTTTTGATTTATTAGAATTATTTTAGTGAAAAAGGTTAAAAACTCTTTTTATAATATAAAAAATTACATTAAGCCTTTAAAATTCAATATTTTATCCTAGGGGCTTAGGAAAAATATTTGGTTTATTCCTATGTGATTAGGAATCAAAATGTGACATTTTTATGATTTTTATTATTTTTTTAATTATTAAAATATTAAAGTATTGTTAAAAATCAAACTTTTTAGAAAATTCCAATTTTAATTTTTCTGAACTCCCCTGATATCAGAGAAGCCCCAAAACCATTTTTGTGAATTTTTGAAAAGTATTTTTGGAGTTATGAATTTTTAAAGTTCCACTTTGCTTATGAGGCTTAATCAACCCATTTGGTAGGGTTAATCAAGTCCAATTGATTTTAAATTTTTATGTGAGGTTCCTCTGATCTTAAAGATCAGTAGAGAATTATTTTCAAGTCAATTTGATACGTGGTTAACCTAAATTAATTAAAATTTAATTTTAGGGGTTTAGGTCAATTAAGGTTATTATGAATGCATTAACTCAAAATATATTTTTCATAGGGTCCTCTAGTCCTAAGGAACATCACCAAATTTTCCTAGAATTTATTTCACAATATGCTAATTATTGGAATTAAAATACCTAAAACAGTGACATGAAATTGAAAATTCAATAACTTTTCACAGAGATGGCCTCTGACCTTGAAAAATTCAGGGAATGTTCCCAAGATCAGAGGCTTCAAAAGTCCTAGTGTCTCATTCCATGGTGAATTTTCTATGCAAATGAAGAATCAAAATACTGAAAATAGTAAATAAATTAATAAAAATAAAATACTCGTCCAATTAACTTGATTTTTTTTCCACATTATTCTCCTCTGTTCACTAAGCAAGCAGGTATTTTTACTTTATTTTTGTGATTTTTCTATGCAAAGATATGAATTTTTGAAGTTCTGGTCATTTAAATAATTCAAAAATACCCTATTTATCTACTTATCTGACTCGGCGCCAGCGCAACATCGGCAGCTCTGAAAGCCCACGCGGCGCATTCCCATTCGACGTCGCCATCTGACTCAGCTCTCCAGGGGCCCACAGTTCATGTAACATTCCCTGGTCCGGCGCAATCTGAACCATCCGCTCGATACAAGCGCGATCCAACGGCTCCCGGTCGTCGTCTACGACTGGTGTGCACCCGTGACCGTCCACACTAAAACCCTAAGATCTCACTCGATTCTCAATGAATTTTTGTGTTCTTATACCCTATGGATTTTTTTTGAAGAGACGAACACATCCATACGGTTTATAGGCTATGAAATTAACTTAAACAAAATGGAGAATCACTGGAAGCTCGGGAGGAAGAGTGAGTTCATACCTTTACTTAGAGAAGTGAAGCTTCAATCTGAGAGTTGTGTCACCTTCGATTGAGTCCAAGCAAGCTCTAGATAAAGTCTCTAGCTCAGAGGAATTGTCTAGGTATGAAAGTGACCAAGGCCGATCACAAAGCTTGGAGGCTGGAAGCAATGGATAGCCTGGAGAGGGGGCTTTTGCAGAGGAACTTCTCCTCTAGGTCTGGTGAAGGTGTAGGACCAATCAAATTGCGGATTGGCTCACTGTGGTGAAGTGTCCTGTTTTTTGGGTGGATTTTCAACTCAGTAATTGAGCTCAGTTAATGGGGATTAGGGTAAAGGAACACTGGGGATCAACTGCTCTAGGTTAGGAGAAGGTCCTAGAGCAATTTTGGCAGAGTTTCCTTAAGGTCTGGTTCTTTTTTTCTTTTGGCCGAGAGGGTGGTGGGTTTAAATAGACATGGCTGGAGGGCTTCCCAGGGGAAATTGGAGGCTGGGAATAGTTGCTCAGGGGAGAAGAAGAAGAGCTCTGGTGTCCATTAGGATTGGGACAGCTCAGCAAGGGAGAATTGAATTTTTTGGCTCACATGGAGCTCTCTGTCATGGTGTTCTCCGGCGGCTGTGGTGGCTGGCCGGCCAGGTATGGGTCACCATCCGACTCGGTGGGGTCGGGGGTTGAATTTGGTGAAGTCAATTGGAGTTTGACATGTGTAAAAAGCTTGATTAAAATGGAATGGGGGAGAGTGTATTTTGGGCTTGGTTTGGTCAATCCATGGAAATAGGCTTGGTGTACCTCCCCAAGACCTGATTTTGAGTTGAGGGAATCATTTAGGTCAGCTTGGAAGGGTTGGTGAAGTCTCCATCCATGGTGAGGTGGCTAAGCATGGTTTAGAGTGTGACATGAGTATGGTTAAAAAAGCTTAATGAAAGATTAGGAAAGGGTCCCCTCTTCTTGCCATTAATGGCTTGGTGAGGTGGAAAGTGGCTTCCATGGCTTCCATGTGGCTTGTACATGGCTCATTGGCTCACATTTGGCTTGGAAAAAGTTTGCTCAATTTCATAAAAGGGGATTTTATGAATTTTGGCATTTTTGGTGGAAATTTGGATGAAGCTTCATTTAGAATTGTTTGATCATTGGTTTAGGACTTAGGGATGATTTTAATTGAATGCATGATGAAGAAGAGTGTCATATGGACTTTGGATGAATTTTTGGGCTTTTGGATTTGGTGGAAGTGGGCTTTTTGAATCGTTTAAGAAAGTGGGCCTTTAGGTTTGAAAATAAATTGGTGGATGAAATTTTTGTGAAGGATCATGTCAAATAAATGTTGCAATTCGTTTAGGTATGTGTCATGACTGGTTTGGAACAAGTGTGAAGAGATTTTGAACTGAATTGGGTTTAATTTGGGCTTTTTAGTTAAAGGGGCCAAATTAGGCTAACTTGGGTTAAGTTTGGGCTAAAGTTGGATTTGATGGAAAATTATTGTTGAGAAATGTTTATGGGAATGTCACAAAGAGTTTTCAACTTTGGTTGGGCCTTGATTTTGGGATTTGGGCCCTTTTGGGTTAGGTTTGGGCTTAGGTCAATTTAAGGGATTTTGGTTTTGGCTTCGGTTTTGGTGGGGTTTAGGTTCAAATTTTGGGCAAATCAAGTTAGTGTTTTGTTTATGGGGGTGTTAGGAAGGTTTAGAAAAGATTTGGGACCAATTGGGGTTGAGTTGGGCTAGGTTTGAGCTAGGTTTAGGTCACGGACCAAAATTGGGCCTTAGGCTTCAAATTGAAATTGGGCTCAAATGTCAATCAAATTGGACTTGAATTTGGTCTAAATTGATATTGGGGATGTTGAAGTTTAGAATTGTACTTGACCGAAATTGAGGTTAATTTGGGGTGGTTTGGTTTGACATTAGGTTCACTTGGGTTTAAATTGGGCCAAATTGGTGGTTTTGGTAAAAGTGGGGTAAATTGAAAAAATTGACCCATGGTGTAGTTGAACAAAATGAAATTGGGAATATTTGGGATTTTTTGGAATGTTTGGATTTTTGGACTAAGAAGGGCATTTTAGGTATTTAGAGGTTATTGGGGGGTACTTTTGGAATTTTGGTATTTTTTGCTATGGATGATCAATTTGAGTGGTGGGAAATGTTTAGGATTAATTTTGAAGAATTTTGGGTAATTTAGGTGATTTTGTAAATTTTGGGTAGTTTCAAGGGCTTTTGGTAGGTTTAGTAGGTGTAGGGCCCTGGGGTCAAAAATTGAAATTTTGGAAAAATGAAGATTGATCAAATTTGAGTAGATTGGAATCACTTTTATTGAGTCATGAAGCCATATTAAGCCCACAAGAGCCATGAGAGGACTCATTTTAGGCACTCAATATGTTGTTCCTAACCCTCTTAGCCAGGGGCTTAGGGGTTAAGGACCATCCATATGAATTTCCTACATGAGACAGGAAGTCAAGTTGGGTGAGAGCGTGGTTTTGGGACTTGGAATGTGTGTGAGAGTGTAGTGTATGTGCAAGTCAATGCTCACCGCGACCGGGCCACCTGTGGTATTCCTAAGGCCAAGAAGTCCTATAGGGAACTCATCCTTTAAACCTCCACATTTGATTTCAACCCTCTAGGTGATTAGGGGTCTACAATCAAGCTTGTGGGGTTTGCAGGGAGTCAAGAGGTGTTTGAATTTCGAAAGGGGTGGGTTCCACTTCTAGTCCTCTAAGATTAGTCAAAGGCAAAGCCTAAGGCTAGATCCTAAGTACTAAAGAGAGGAGGAAAAGACCTCATAAAAAATGAGGTCAACAAATGGACCCCCAATAGGTGTGGCGTGCTAACCCAGCACACCGCTCGTAATGGCTTTGACCGAAGAGATCAACAATACCAACACAGATGTCCAAGTGACAAACTTAGGACGAAGTAGAAGAATTTCTGCTGGGGAGTATCAAGTATATTTCCAAGACCGGAGATTCCTGAACTCTCTTTGGGGAACGGAAAAGGAGGTGAACTCCAAATCACAAGATCTTGGGAATTCGATTAAGATTTCGTTTTACTTTTAAATTTCAAGTTTCAATGTATGAGTCTGGATTTTGATTTGAAGTTTGATTTAAAATTGATTTAGGGAAATTTTCAATTTGAAATTTTGATTTGAAATGAGGATTGAAACCTAGGCTTCAACCTCAGGATTGCGAAGAGAACTGGAATTTAGGTACCAGCCTCGGAGTGAGAATCAGAGTTTAAGTATCGACGAAAAAGGGTGAGAATCAGAATTTAGGTACTGATCTCGGGAGAGTGAGATTTGGAATTTAAATATCAAACCTGAAAGAGAATCAAAATTTAAGTATCGATCTCGGATGAGAGTCAGTATTTAGATACCGACCTCGAACTAAGAGAACTGGAATTTAGGTACCAGTCTCGGAATTTAGAATTGAAATTTAGGTATCAAATCGAAAGAGAATCGAAATGTAAGTATCGATCTCGAATGAGAGTTAGAATTTAGGTACCGACCTCAAAGGAAGAGAACTGGAATTTAGGTACTAGTCTCGGAAATTTTGAATTGAAATTTAGGAATCAATTCGAAAGAGAATTGAAATTTAGGTATCAATCTTGAATGAGAGTCGGAATTTAGGTACCGACCTCGAAGGAAGAGAACTGAAATTTAGGTAAGAGTCTCAGAAATTTAGAATTTAAATTTAGGTATCAATTCAAAAGAGAATCGAAATTTAGGTATAGATCTTGAATAAGAGTTGGAATTTAGTTTTCGACCTCTGACGGAAGAGAACTGTAATTTAGGTACCAGTCTCGGAAATTAGAATTGAAATTTAGGTATCAATTCAAAAGAGAACCAAAATTTAGGTATCGATCTCGAATGAGAGTCGAAATTTAGGTACCGACCTCAAAGGAAGAGAACTGGAATTTAGGTACCAGTCTCAGAATTTAGAATTGAAATTTAAGTATCAATTTGAAAGAGAATCGAAATTTAGGTATCGATCTCGAATGAGAGTCAGAATTTAGGTACCGACCTCGAAGGAAGAGAACTGGAATTTAGGTACCAGTCTAGGAAATTTAGAATATAAATTTAGGTATCAATTCAAAAGAGAATTGAAATTTCGGTATCGATCTCGAATGAGGGTCGGAATTTAGGTATCGGCCTCGAAGGAAGAGAACTGGAATTTAGGTACCAGTCTCGGAAATTCAGAATTGAAATTTAGCTATCAATTCGAAAGAGAATCGAAATTTAGGTATCAATCTCGAATGAGAGTCGGAATTTAGGTACTGACCTTAAAGGAAGAGAACTGGAATTTAGGTACCAGTCTCGTAAATTTAGAATTGAAATTTAGGTATCAATTCAAAAGAGAATCGAAATTTATTCATCGATCTCGAATGAGAGTCGGAATTTAGGTACCGACCTCAAAGGAAGAGAACTGGAACTTAGGTACCAGTCTCAGAAAGTTTGAAGGAGGACTAGAAGTTACTCTCTAGCCTCGAGGATTTATCTGTATGAAGAGTAACCCAGTCTCATGCCATCAGAACCAAATCGAACAAAGTTCGTGGCTCCGTGTCAATAGAACTAGTCAATCCTCTAAGACACAGAAGAAAAAGAATTGAAAGGAGCTGGTAAGTGTACCAAGCTAAAAAGACTTGACTTAGCAATAAGTCGAGGAAAATATTCAAATTTCAAAAGAGTTTCAAACAGATTTCGATTGAGAGAAGAATTGAAAGGTTTGAATCAGAGGATTCAGATCAGAATTCAATTTGAGATTTAGATTCGTTTTGTTTGTCCTTTAACGATCCCATTTTTATTTTTTTTTGTTGTTTATTTAATGTTCATGTGAATTTTGAAGTTCATTTTAATATTCAAATTTTTTTATAAGAAAAATTCTCTTTTATTTTCTTTTCTTTTCTGTTCTTCGTTCAAAGTTCATTTAACTCTAATGGCGTTTCCCAGTCAATTTACACAAAAAAAGGTGAAGGCAAAATATGACGTAGTCATTTTCATTCCAATTTTCTGAAAGTACATCATACAACTTGATCTAGTCATGATGACGTTTTCCTCAGAAATTTTATGTCTCATACAATCCATGTAAATCCAAAACGGATTGTGTATGATTTTTGTTGATCCATCCAAAAGCGTCTGTCAAAAATCCATGTCTGAATAGTTAGAAACATGGGTAATAACATCACCTTCCAAGTCACCCTTGGCAGGAATGCCGCATGGATGTGCATTGGAGGTGTGTTATTTCCCGTGTAACTCACAGCTCGTAGGGCCGAAGACTCTCCAATTCTGGATCTGGTTGAAAGTGGTACGACATTTTTCTGTCTTCCATTCTTCTGAAAGTAACTGAGATCCGCTCCACAGGCACTCCTGGAATGCAATGCTTTGCAATGTCTGCTCTGTTTCCTTTTAACACCAGGACGAAACCTATTGGTAGTGGTATCTCCACGGGCCCTCGAAACTCACTGGGGCCTGCAATTCGGAGGTCAGATCCGAACATGATGTTGCATTGGCTGAGGAATGACACTGTGCAGAATGGTCTAACAAAGTCATGATGGTCTATATGTGGCGGTATGCAGTCGCCTTCTTTGTAGATGTTGATAATACAACTGTTGGGTATGCAATCTGCAGGCAGTACCCTCCATGTTATCATCCTTTTCACCATTCTCTTGATGACTCTTGCCATTGGATCCACCTCACTGCGACGGAGTATCCCTGGTGGATTTCCTTTTCTGTCTGTGGCAAAATTGTAGCAACATCCGCATTGGATTGTAACTCTTCCTTTTCCAGGCATCCATCTTCGGGGTTCTGAATATGTCTTTTCTCTCAGGCGGCCAGCTCGACCCATTTTCTGCAATTCCATGATGCAGTCCACAATTTGTTGTTGCTCATAATCTGAGAAAACATCTGTATATAGCTCGAGGCCTTCCAAGATGTTGACCCTCTTGTTTCCAATTCTTTCAAAGTATTCAAAGGTTTTCTTCTCAACTGATTGCATTTTCTCCAACTCATATTCCGGGATTATCTTAAGCCCTCAGTGTCTAGTAACATACTGCGCGATGTATGGCTCAACCCCAGCACGTTCTTCTACATGTCTTGGCTCCTCGGGGATAGTCTCTGTAGGGAAATTCTCCGGGGTTGCTTTCGCAACCAGACTCTTCAGATCCTGTACGTATGCTCGGCGTCGAGGTACCGACTCTATTTCTACTTTTCTTGGTATTTCTCTTATCTGTTCCGACCTTCTTGGAATTGACTTTCTTCTTTCTGGTTCCTGACGAACCGGTCTCCTTGGAGCATTTGCACTAACAGTATCCACTATCTGTTCATGTTGATCTTCTGCTAACTTGGTCAACATTTTACGAATGCGATGATTCTTATTTCTTCGCTGGGTAGCAGTGAGAGTAGCTCTCCTTACCCCTTGAATTTCTGCGAGTGTGGCGCTGACAAGCCTACCCTCTGCTATGGCAGCCACAGACTTTATTTTGCTATATTCTCCGGTTGCATGCGTGGTGTTTGCTTTTCTTTTCTTGTTGCTGGATTGGTGGCTAGGGCCACCCATTTTCATCACTGTCTGGCTGTGAAGTTCTTCTCGATCAGCTGGGATCCAATCATTTTCTTCGTATTGTAAGCCGGCTGGTGTGAAGTCTGAGTCAATCTCTATCACTGCTCCATCCCTCACCCTCTTTTCATCAAGTGCTAGACTCACGCCATTTCTAAAGTTTAGAACCAACCGCCCGTTCGACATTTCCATGCAAAAAAACAAGGAAAGGATCACGGGTTGTACTAAGAACAAGAACAATAAGAAAAACACTTAAAAATTCTTATTCACTTCTTTTAAATTTAAAGGAAGTAGGAAGATATGAGGAAATATCAGGAATGAACGGATTTAAAAGGAAAGATTGACATTTTATGATTATGATTTCCCATGTTCTCTTTTTAACATTTTCGTTGATGTGATTTTTTTTTATCATCCATTTTATTTTGTTTTGGGTTTGGACGTAGTCACAAAGTGATTACTTCACCCGTGTTTCTAGGGATAAGATTCTATTTTAGAGGTCACCCTTTGAAACATCAGTTCGCGTAATACTTCTTTAAATACCGTCCATTGATTGGAAGCATGGGTCGTTCTCCATGGAAATTCACCAGCTGGTAGGAACCTCCTGAGTAGGCTGTCTCGACCACGAACGACCCTTCCCATGTTGGTTCAAATTTACTACCAATCTTGCGGTGTGCAAGAATAGGTCTTCTGAGAACAAGAACTAAGTCACCGACTTTGAATGCCCTGGGACGGACCAGTTTATCATGGGCCTGGATCATCTTGGCTTGATACAGTTCCAAATTCTGTTGCACCGAAAGTCTTTTCCCTTCCAAGCTTTCCAATTCTTCCAGTCATAGTCTGGCATTTTCTTCTGTAGTGATCTTTTCTGCAACTGCAATTCAGAGTGACGTAAGCTAAACTTTCAGGGGCAAGACGGCCTCGGACAAGTACACTAAAGCGTAAGAAGTAGACTGAGTAGGAGTCCTAAAAGTCATCCGTAGGCCCATAAGGCTTCTAACAACTTCTCGTGCCAATTTCTCTTGTTGTCATCCAAAGTTTTATTTAAAATTTAAACGAGAGTTTTATTAAAAGCCTCGGCCAAGCCGTTTGCTCTTGGGTAGTAGATCGTTGAGTATCGCCAATTGATCCCGTGTCTTCTGATAAAATTGTTGATCTTTATACTTTTGAATGCAGATCCATTATCTGAAATGATTCTGCGCGATACCCCAAAATGGTAGACAACTTGGTTCTTGAAAAACTGTAGCACGTGGTGTGGCTTCACTTCTCTGAGTGTTATAGCTTCTACCCATTTAGAAAAGTAGTCTATAGCTGCAAGAAAGTGTTGACCTCATTTTTGATGAGGTCTTCCCTTCTTCTTTTTAGTGCTTAGGATCTAGCCTTAGGCTTTTTCTTTTGACTATCTTAGAGGACTAGAATTGGGACCCGCCTTTTAGAAATTCAAACCACTTCTAAACTCCCTGCAAACTCCACAAAGTTGACTATAGACCCCTAATCACCTAGAGGGTTGAAATCAAATGTGGAAGTTTAAAGGATGAGTTCCTATAGGACTCTTTGGCCTTAGGTACGCCACAGGTGGCACAGTGCAGTGAAGGGGCTGACTTACACATACACTTACATACACACTACACTTACACACTACATTTCCACACACTTCCTAAAACCACACCCATACCCAACTTAACCTCCTGACTCATGTAGGTGATTCACATGGATGGTCCTTAACCCCTAAGCCCTGGCAAGAGGGTTAGGAACAACATAGTGAATGCCTCAAATGAGTCCTTTCATGGCTCATATGGGCATGAAATGGCTTCATGGCTCAACCAAAATGATTTCTTTCCACCTAGGTTCACCCAATCTTCAATTTCCCAAATTTTCAATTTTTGACCCCCGAGACCCTACACCTACTAAACCTACCCAAAACTCTTGAAATTACCCAAATTTTTGCAAAATTTCCAAATTACCCAAAATTTTCCAAAATCAATCCCAAACATCTCCACATCACTCAAATTGATCATCCATACCCAAAAATACCAAAGATTCCAAAAATACCCCCCAATACCCTCCAAATACCCAAAATACCCTTCTTGGCCTAAAAATCCAAAAATTCAAAAAAATTCCCAGAAAATTCCAGAAAATCTTAAATATTCCCAATTTCATTTTGTCCAACTACACCATAGGCCAATTTTGTCAATTTACCTTACTTTTGTCAAAACCCCCAATTGACCCATTTTAACCCAAAGTGAACCCAATGTTAAACCAAACCTATCCAATTGACCCAAATTCTGGTCCAATTCAATTCTAAACTTCAATTCAACATTCCCAATACCAATTTAAATCAAATCCAAGTCCAATTTGATTGACATTTGGATCCAATCTCACTTTTGGCCTTAAAGCCCAATTTGGACCCATGACCCAAACTTAGCCCAAACTCACCCAATTCAACTCCAATTAACCTCAAATCTTTTCTAAATCTTCCTTAACATTCCCACAAACAAAACCCTAGCATGATTTGCCCAAAATTTGAACCCAAGTCCCACTCAAACTCAACCCAAGGTCAAAAGGCCCATTTTTGACCTAAACCCAAACCTAACCCAAATTCAACCCAATTCAAATCCAAATCACCCCAAATTTGTTTCAAATCACTCATGACACATCCATGAGCTAAACCCAACAATTATTTGGCCCAACCTCTTTACAAAATTCCCATCCATAAATTCATTTTTAAACTTAAGGGCCCATCCCTTAAACCCTCCTAAAAGCCCATTTCCTTCAAAATTCAAAAGCCCAAATCATCCTAAAGCCCACATGACACTTCCCCTCATCATCCATTTGATCAAAATCACCCCTAAGTTGCAAAATCATCAATTAAACCATTCCAAATCAAGCCACATGTCAAATTACCCCCTAAATGCCAAATATTTCTAAAACCCTTTTTCATGAAATAAGCCAACCTTTTCCCAAGCCAAATGGAGCCATGAACAAGCCATTCTCAAGCCACATGAAGCCATGAGGGCTTTGACTTGTCATTAGTCCATTTATGGCAAGAAGAGGGGGATCTTTCTTAAGCCTCCCTTAAGCCTTTTTTACCTTAAGCATGTCACACTCTAAACCACGCTTTGCCACCTAATCCTCGATGGAGACTCCACCACACATGGGAGGTTGACCCACCGACCTCCTCAGCCCAAAACCAGGTCTTGGGGAGGTGCACCCAACCCATTTGCATGGGTTGACCAAAATAAGCTAAAATGGCCCCTTCCCTTTCTACTTTGATTCAACCACTTTACACATGGCATTTGCCAATTGCCTACACTAAACCCCGACCACGACCCACTCCGACCAAGATGGTGACCCATGCTCGGCCGGCCGGCCACCAGTGCCGCCGGAAAACACCATGGCCGAGAGCTCACATGTGAGCCAACATTGAAATTCTCACTTGCTGAGCTGCCCCATCCCCGGTGGCTACCATGGCCGATCTTCTCCTCACCAGCAGCAGCTCGATCCCAAGCCCTAACTCCCACGGGAGGCCCCCCAACCAACTCTATTTAAACTCCACCCCTCTCGGCCATGAAGAAGAAGAAGCACAAACCTTGCCAAAACTCGCGCAAAATTGTTCCGGACCCTTCTCCATCCTTAGAGCACTTGATCCCAGTGAAATTCCCCTGCCATTTCTCCTCTCGTAAGCTCGATTTCGGAGTTGAAATTCCACCCAAAACTAGGACACTTCTCCACGAGTGAGCCAATTCCCAAATTGATTGGCTCTACACCTTCACCGGACCAAGAGAAGGTGTCCACCATCAAAAGCCCCATCTCCGGGCCACCCGGTTGCTCCAACCTCCAAGCTTTGTGATCGGGCTTGCTCGAAATCATATTCGGACAATTCACCGGACCGGGAGACTTCATCCGGAGCTTCGCGGGACCCAATCGAAGGTGCAACAACTCTCGGATTGAAGCCACACTTCTCCGAGCCAAGGTATGAGCTAACTCTTCATCCCGAGCTTATGGAGATTCTCCATTTCAAATGCTTTAATTTCAATGCATGTTAACCGTATATATGTGTTCGTCTCTTCAAGACGAATCCATAGAGTATAAGAACGTAAAAATCCATTGAGAATCGAGTGAGATCTTAGGGATTTAGTGTGGACGGCTCTCGGGTGAGAACACTTGGGGACGATGAACGGATGCCGTCCATTCAATACACGCGCGCACGGACGGCCAGGATCGCGTCGGACCGAGAGACGGTACGAGAACCGCGGGGCCCGGGCTGGCCGACTCGGGTGGCGGCGTCGAACGGGAGCGCGCCGCGTGGCCTTTCGGAGCCGCCGAGGATGCGCCGGCGCCGACTCGGATAAGTAGAAAATTAGGGATTTTCTAATTTATTTAATTCCCTAAACTTCAAAAATTCATATCTCTGTGTAGAAAAATCGGAAAAATAAAATAAAAATACCCTCTTGCTCGGTGAAGAGAGGAGAATAATGTGGAAAAGAAATCACTTAATTTCATCAAATATTTTATTTTTTATAATTTATTTACTCTCTGCATTGTTTTAATTCTCCATGCATGCATACAATTCACCATGGCATGAGACCATAGGGCTTTTGAAGCCTCCGAATTTGGGAACATTCCCTGAATTTTCCAAAGTCGAGGCCATCCCTATGAAAAGTTCTTGATTTTTCAAGTTCGGGTCACTCGTTTTGAGTATTTTAATTCCAGTAAATAGCATGTTGTGAAATAAATTCTAGGAAAGTTTGGTGATGTTCCTTATGACCGGAGAACCCTAGGAAAAATAGGTTTTGACTTAGTTCATTTAAAACAACCCTAATCGGCTTAAACACCCAAAATAGGTCTTTAATTAATTAGAATTAACCAGGCATCAAATTGACTTGAAATCAATTCTCCACTAACCTTTAGGATCAGAGGAACCCACCATAAAAAATTGAGGTCAATTGGACTTGGTTAGCCCCACTAATTGGGTTGATTAAGCCACTTAGCCATTTTAAACTTTAAAAATTCATAACTTCTAAAATATCCTTCAAAAATTCACCAAATTAGTTTTGGAGCCTCTCTGATATCAGGGGAACCTAAGAAAATTAAAATTTCAATTTTCTAAAAAAGTTGATTTTTAATAATATTTTAATATTTTTAATAATTAAAAAAATAATAAAAATCACAAAAATAATAAAATTCACCAAAATGTCACATTTTGAATTTTAATCACTTAGGAACAAATCCCCCATTTTTCCTAGGTCTATTTAGTGAGATGTTGAATTTTAAAGCCCTAGGGTAATTTTAAAATTAAAAAAAAAATGTATTTTCTAGCATTTTCACTAAAATAATTATAATAAATCATAGAAAAATTAGAAAATTACAAAATTTGTTTCTCTGGTTTCCTTGATATCAGAGAGATTTTTGAAAAATATAAACTCCATTTTTCAACATTTATTTTATTTTTAAATTAATTAACACTCCAAAACTCAAAATAATTATAATAAAAATAATATAATTCAAAAAATCACCAAAATTGGTCCAAGTGCTTCTCTGGTCATTAGAAATGTCCCCTAATTTTCTTAAGGACAGAAACTTTCCTTTGGTCATGTTATCAAATTTTCCTTGAAAATCTCTATTTTCCACCAAAAATAATTATATAAATAAATTAAATACAGAAAAATCACATTTTCTCCTCTCATGTCTTTATTGAAATATAAGTGAAGTCACATAAAAATTTCAAGTTCATTTAAGTTCAATTTAGTGAGTTATGAAATTATTAAGCTTAAGGGGTAAAATGGTAATTAAACTTTCAACCCTTAATTAAAACTTTAGGTTTAATAAAAAATCAACAAGTAAAACATTTGATCTTAATCTGATTTGGATGATTGAAATTTAAATAATTAAAGGGTAGAAACTCATTAAACAAATTTTAAAATAATTAAACTTTAATTAAATAATAGATTAAATTTGGAAGAATAATAAAATTGGAATTATTAAAATAAGGGATATTTATTAGGAAGAGATTTATTCTTTAATTTAAAAAATCCCTAAACTAATTATATCATTAACATTTAACTCTTAATTAAAATGATAACTCAAATTTAAAATATTAAAAGACTTAATTAAATCATTAAACTCTTTTAAAATCTCAATTAAAATTATAAATTAAATTAAATTAAAATTAAATTAAATAATTAAATTAAATTAAATTAAATTAAATTAAATTAAATTAAATTAAAATTAAATTAAATAATTAAATTAAATTAAATTAAACAATTAAATTAAATTAAATTAAATTAAATTAAATTAAATTAAATAATTAAATTAAATTAAATTAAACAATTAAATTAAATTAAATTAAATTAAATAATTAAATTAAATTAAATTAAACAATTAAATTAAATTAAATTAAATTAAATAATTAAATTAAATTAAATCAAATAAAATTAATTAAACATCAAATCAAATTAAAATTAAATTAAGTTAAATTAAAACTCAATTAAATTAAATTGAATTAAATATAACGTCACCTAAGACATAAAGAATTCAAAATAAATCTAAAGCAACTTGAACACTATTCCAAATTTAAACCCTTTAACTTAAATCAAATCATTTAAATACTAATTTACCCTCGAAAGCTTTGATTATTATAACTCCTAAATGAAACATTAAATGAAGTGCTACTTCACTCATAAGATATTCGAATGTCTTAATTCATCGAGCAAGTTAACAAAACTTGAAAACCTCGGACGATTGATTCATTTATATAATTAAATTTATTTGGACTTAAAACAATCCTAGAAATATTGAAAAGATGTTTAAGATTCTTCTTAAGCACTTCCTCAATATGATAGGATATTTATAAGAACAATTGGACTTAATTGTTCTTTGATGAAGAAAATCGTCCTCAAACAAAAACACAAAGAACCTAGACGTCATAGGAGATGACTAGGCTATAGGATTAGGAATTTGGTAGAAAACCATAACCTTTCCCTTAGCTTTACCTAGGAACTTGCTTAAATATTCTAATTGTGTTTTAAGTGTAGATTGGGATGACGGGAAGACCCTCCGGGTACGCTTTTATTTTATTGCGATTTACTTTCTTGCAATTTACTTCCTGCAATTTACTTTATTGCGGATGCACTTTACTTTTCTTGCATGATAAAACAACCGTTGCATGAAAACCCACACCTTTAGGATAGTCCCTAAAACCGAAACCAAAACTAAGTTAAAAGTCATTGCAAGATAAAATTCACCGCCACAACATTTCAAAATATAAAACAACTCAAAATTTAATCACAAATAGAACACAAAACTACGATTGCAACTAAATTAAAACGTCTCGTTGGATGATCGGGAATACCTCGGATGATGTAACCTACGTGTTGCTAACGGGATTTCCACGGTCTAAATGAAAGTGTGGAACTCATTCGAGTTGAGTTTAGCAAATTCATCTGTACTAAGTGAATCCGATAAAAATAATGATGCCGGAAGGATGGAACCGTGGGATCTTAACCGGTGTCGTTATAATCAACTTTAAGATTTGTTTTAATCAAAATACAAAACACTTGGAAATTAAGACTTCTCTAAACCAAAACACTTTTCTCATCTCCTGATTTATAATTTCTAAAACTAAACCTCTGCAACAACAAGGAGCTTGGAGTATGGTGGGCAGCACGGCCATCGTCATCAACAAAACTTGAACCTACTTCAGCAAAACCTTCTTAGAATTAAACAACAAAGCCATAGGACTTCGAGGTAGCTTGCCTAATGCAACATAAATCCTCAACCTCTTTGTTAGGCATTTGCATTGCAAATTAAGCCCTAACCGGTCTTAGGATTCCGAGGTAGTCGTCCGATACGACAATCAACCCTCGCATCTTCTAAGTGCTATTTGTTTGATTTTATCATACAAATATAAGCCCTAATTAATTAAAATTGGCAAGATTGAAATACTAAATAAACATTAGGACTTTCCTAAATTCAAGCCAAACAATAGGATAGTCGGGAAATTACCGAAGTTCACTTCGAATCAGTGATTCCCCCTACCTTTCTTCCTTCGGATTCACAAAACAAAAATGTTCCAAATTTGATCCATTCCCTATTGAAATTCCAAAATTCAATCTTTGAAAACCTTAAACTTTGAAATTCTTGAGAGCAGAATTATTGGTTATTATCGAGAGTTTTCTTAGGTGATTCCCGTCACTTAAGATGTAATTAACTATAGGGGCTTGCCCTTATAATGAATTTTAAAGAACCCAGGTAATATAAACCCTGTTTAATACTTTCATATTAAGCAGGGGAATTTATCGGCTTATAAAATTGGTTCGCAGACCAAACGGATGTCACAAAACTTCTAGTTTATTTGATCAAGCCCCACCCTCAAGCAGTGTGTCTATCCTTAGGGATAGATACACGGTTTGTGGTGCGGTGCTCATTTATATAAACTATTTGGGATGTGAGATCGGTTTAATCTCATATCTTAAAACTTTCAAATTTAAAATTATTTTCAAAGTCAAATACTACTTTCTAAATTATATATATATTTAAATCAAATTTAAAATTTAAATTCGCCGACAACTTCTGTTAGGCGACCCCCTTTTAAAATACAATACAACCTAAAAATATGCCGACAGAAAGAAGTGATGTCCTCTTAAAGAAGGTGGTTCTATCGCACCCATTATATCTGTGCTCCAACACTCAAATGGCCATGACGCGATTGTCGGATGTAGCACATTTGGAGGTTGGTGTAGAACCACTCCGTGCACTTGGCACTGGTGACAACTTTTGGCAACTTTCATACAGTCAGTCATTATTGAGGGCCAGTAGTACCCTAGTCTTTTAATCTTCATTATCATTTTCGAACCCGACTGATGAGCACCACAAAGTCCTGAATGTACTTCTTTAACGATTTCATGTGCCTCGAACCCGCTCAGGCATCTTAGCCACATCTGATCAAAAGACCTTCTGTATAATGTATTGTTTATTAATGCGTAAGACAGAGTTCTTCTCTTGATTTGATAAGCTATCGACTTATCGTCAGGCAGGTTTCCTGTCTACAAGTAGTCTATTAATGGGTCGCCAATCTTTTGTATTTTCTCGTCACTTCGTTGCAATTGTTTCTTCCGCTTTTACGTTGATTAGTGTATTGTATCCATGTCGAGCCGTGATAGGACCCGTAGTCCTCGAACCGACACTTCAGTCGACTCATCCTGCGACGGGCAAATTCCTTTGCGAGGCGGGCTAACGCATCGGCCAGAGCATTTTCTCTTCTAGGAATCTTGTAGATTATTATGTTTGGAATTTGTTCTAACAATTTCATGACATACTGAAAGTACTGCTCAAGTCTTGGCTTTAAAATTTTGTACTATCCAACGACCTATTGAATAATCAACTGAGAATCTTCGTAAATGTTGATGTCTGTTATTCCCATCTAAATGGTTAATTCCAGTCCTGTTATGAGGGCTTTGTATTCTGCCTCGTTGTTTATACACGGTTCTGTTAAGCGGTAGGAGTATTTTAACATCCCCCGCTCCGGTGTTATAAAGATTAGTCTGATTCCTGCCTTACCTGGCACTATCATTTACGATTCTTTGTTCTTCTGTGCTGAGGACGCTTCGTCGAAGTACAGTTCCCAACATTGATCATCGGGGTCTTCTAGGCTCATTAGGTAAATCGTCGTTGAGAGGCAAATCTACTGGTAAAGGGTGTACTGCAAGGAAGTCAGCTAGGACTTGTCCCTTTACGGCGCAAGAGGAACAAAAGTTATGTTGAATTGTAATAATATCATCGATCACCTGGCAAGTTTGCCAGAAGTGTCGGTCAGGTCATCAAGTATTGCAACAGATTAACTCTTGAAATAAGGTTGACCTTATAAGAAAGCATGTAATGCCTGAGCTTTTGAGCGGCATAGATCAGGGCCAAACAATGTTTCTCAATAAGAGGATACTTTACTTTCGTCGGAATTAGACGACAGCTTAAGTAGTAGAGAGCATTTTCTTTTCCCTCATCATTGACATAGGCTGGCAGGGCTCTAAGGGAGTCGTCTAGAGCCGCGGTATAAAGTATCAACGGTCTACCTGAGACTGGTGTTGCTAAGACAGGAGGTGTCATTAAATATTGCTTAACGTCCTTGAAAGCCCGCTGGCATTTCTCATCCCAAATGAATTTGGCGTCCTTTTTGACTAATGCCGAGAAGGGCTGACACCTACCTGACAAGTTCGAGATAAAGCGTCGAAGATATGCCAATTTCCTATGAAAGGATCGTAATTGTTTCAAAGTTTTGGGAGGAGGCATTTCTAAGATAGCTTTAATCTTTTACGGATCGATTTCAATCCCGCGATGTCGGACAACAAATCCTTAGAATTTCCCGAAGGTGACGCCGAAGGTGCATTTTAAGGGATTCATCTTAAGGTTGTATTGTCTTAGTCGCTCGAAAATAATTCTTAAATCATACAGGTGATCTTCTTTCAGTTTGCTTTTGATGACCACATCATCCACGTAGCACTCAACTTGGTTGTGAATGAGATAATCAAAAATCTTCGTCATTATTCTTTGGTATGTTGCTTCTGCGTTCTTTAGTCCGAATGGCATTACTGTGTAGCAATACACTCCTATCGGCGTTCTGAATGCTGTGAGCTTTTCGTCTCCTGGTGCCATCTTTATCTGGTTGTATCCTGATGATCCATCCATGAAAGAGAAGATTTCATGTGTTGAAGCAATGTCGATCATCAGTTCTAGGATTGGTAGTGGAAATTCATCATTTGGACATGCTTTATTTAAATCTCTGAAATCGATGCAGATTCTGATTTGTCCATTCTTCTTTCTGATTGGTACCACATTGGCTAACCAAGATGGGTATTGTTCTTCATGGAAAAATTTAGCATCTATTAGCTTCTTAACTTCGGCTATTACTTGTTGCTCAATCTCTAGAAGCATTCTTCTGGGAGCTTGTCTGACTGGAATGGAAGCAGGATCTACTCCTAACTTGTGAACTGCGACTTCTGGAGCTAATCCTAGCATTTCATCGTAACTCCAAGCAAAACAGTCCTTGAATTCTATTAATAGCTTGATTATGTTTTTGGATTCTTCTTTATTTAGTAAGGAGCTAACAAAGGTAGGCCTAGACTCTTCGCTAGTACCTAAGTTAACTTCCGTTAACTCGTCTATAGTAGATTTTATTTCTTCTTCGAATTCTGGTGGAGCGTCTCCGATTGGTAGATCTTTGAGGTCTTTTAAAGCTTCCAAGCCGTCTTTATTAGGTTCGCAAGTGACAACCAAGCAAAATCCTGTATCGTCAATTGATCCTACTATGCCGAATCCGAAACCAAGTTTTGAATTGGGAGGCCAACCGGCATTATTCCAAAAAATTTCAAAGTATTGTGATCGGTCTTTTGTCCATTTTCGAGGTAAGACACCACATTGAATTAAATTTTGAACACAGGGAGAGTACCACTCAAAAGGTAATTCCGTTAATTCCGAAGAAGTAACATCTTCAAATTGTACATCTTTTTCATTATTGGAAGAAGAAGCACCACGGTAAAACTAGATTGGTTTAGTACCACCACCATGTACTTCCTTGACCACCATAGCCTTGATCTTATTAGAATGGATCGGGGTCAGGGTCATAGTATGTACATAATGGTTAATCTTCTCATACATTAATTTGTATTCTTCATTCCTTTCATCTTCGAGAGAGATCTTGAACTGTGGTTTCTTCTGATTTATTGTTGCTGCTTCTTTCTTGATTTCTTCTTCTTCGTCAAAGCTATTTTCCCAAACAACATCGATGACCGATTTCTTCTGTCCAAGTGTTCCAACGTTTCTTCCACATCCTCGTCCCCGGCCTCGACCTCGGGTGCGAGTTCTGGAGAAATCTTCACCATCTCGTCGTAAGGGAGTGGTGAGTAACTGTTGGACTAGAACTTCAAGTTCTTCATCATCTCGAATCTCTTTTGCTTCATTTGGTATGGTATTTCTGGAAAAGATTGTTTTCTTCAGGGGCGCGAAGTAGGCCGCATCTTCACTAATTCCAATTTCATGCACAGAGAACGGTTGCAAATCACCTTTGATGCATTGTTCCCCTCTTTCGTAATACTTTATGCACTGGTGCAGAGATGACGGTACCATCCGATTTTCATGGATCCATGACCGACCCAGTAAAGCATTGAACGATGTTTCAGAATAAATTATGTTGAATTTTGCGGTTGTCTTTGCTAAATCACCGGTCTTCATTAGTAATGTTATCGATCCAAGAGCTCTTACTCCTTTTTGATTGAAGCCTCTTAATAGGATCTTGTCTGCTTCAAGCTCATGAGCATCAATTTCCATATATGCTAGCGTCTGAAGATTCATTATGTTGATTGATGCTCCCGGATCAACCAACACTTTGGAGAGTGTAAACTTTCCAATAGTGACTAAAATGTATTACGGTCGGTTGTGATCTACTGTTCCCAGTAATAGATCATTGTCCGTGAAGGTAACACCTCGCTATTCTCTTAACGAGCAAACCTTGTCGAAGGAATTACCGGCCATTTGGGCTAAACAAATCTCTGGATCAAGTAAAGCCTTGATCAGAGCCTCCCTCATCTCCTTTGAAAGGATCAGAGCATCGTATATGCTTTGTTTGGCTGGTAGCTTCCTAAGATGGGCTAGCACGTTATAGTCCACTTTATTACCATACTCCTCGATTTCGTCCCAAATGGGCAATTCTTCTGCTTGGGTTGGCTCTTCCTGAGCAACCACCAGCTTTCCTTTATCCTTTGGACCCATTCTCGGGGGTAGAACTTTTCCACTTCTTAAATTTACTTCAATTATTTCTTCTGAATTTGGTGTTTCCTTTTGAATCGGAGCAACTGGCTCTTCTGAAGTCACTTCGGTGTCTGACGGTTCTAATTCTATCGTGATCGGAGCCCCTCGAAACTCACTAATGGACTCGTTGCTTCTCGAGCTTTCGTAGCCTCCTTTGTGAACATCTTCTTCATCGTGGTCGTCTAGGTTATGTATGATTTGAGAATCGTTATTTGTATTGGAATCGAGATCCGGATTAAGCTGGTTGTTGCTAGTTACATAATCATTAGAAACAGTCAAAACGTAGCCAACACCATCACCCTTATCATTATAAGATCCCGCCGGAGTGAGCAGATAATCATACAGAGTCAGGAGTTCGAGGGATTTCTCCCCCAAATCGAAAATAACCATCCTAGGATATGCAGCCCCTAGTCTACCCTTCGGAGCCTCGGTCTTCATTTCTTTCACGATCTTCTCCTCCTTCTGGGGTGGTTCTTCAATCGCATGTGATAGTGCCGGCTTGACAGGTTTCAAACTTTGAGTTGAAGCGCGTACTGAAGCGGTTTGGATGTGATCCAAAATTTTCTTTGATGACTTTGTCCAGACAGTACTCCATCCATCATCGGTCGCGTAAGGGTCTATCAGAATAATAGGATCTGTTGAAATAACATTGATGGAACCTCCTTTCTGGGGTTCCTTCATGTATTCCTTTGGGATCATTATGTTCCCTTTTCGGAGATTGTCATCAAGCCAACTCTTGAAAGTGATGCAACCCTCTATCTTGTGTCCGAGCATCTGGTGGTAAGGGCAATAGTTCGGATGATCTTTCTTATTGACTTCCTCCGGCTTTTTGGGTTCTGGCAGCTGAAAGTCTGGTGTCTTCATTAAGCTGCAGAACATCTTCATTACTGCATCAGTTTTGAATGGATATTCTTTATTTAGAAGTTCTCTTAAGGTACACGATGGGCGAAGCTCTTAATGTTCTTAATGAACATCTTTGCACCTGCTGTTCTACCATGCTCTTAATGTCCTTTTCTGGAATCATGCTTTGTGTAGAATCCTTCTTTGGTGGTTTGTCTCCGTTGATAGATGCAATCTCTTTTCCTTTATCTGCAATATGGATAATTTCTAGGGGTGTTTCTTTCTGAGGTTGTACCTGGCTATAGAGAGTGGCTAAGGCAGCAGCCATCTCTTCCATCCTCTTTGCCATTTGGGAAATTGTGTCATCTCTTTCCTGAAGCTGTGCTCTCATCACTTCCGGTTCATCTCTTTCCACAGCTTCCGGAGAACCTTAAGAAGCTGACGATGCTCGTGTCTCAACCAAGTTGATCTCGACATACTCCTCATCCATGAACTCTGATGAGTCAACTTCATCTCCTAATTCTTCTTCTCTTTCTTTTGCTAACCGTTGGATGTCGGTCCTTAACTTGTCCATGGCATCCTCTAATGGACTTTTCCGCACGGTCTCGCTGTCGTCTTGCGACGGTTGTTGAACTTCCTTCCCAGGAGTCCCCTTTTATTGCAGTAGCACTTTCTTCTGATTCAAGTCTCCTATCGAGACTTTTCTTCTCAAGACATTGTTTTGGTCTTAGCTCGCCCATATTTGGTCGCCATACCATCCTTCTCGCAGCCGGAAGCCTAGGATCGGATGGTCTGTCGGCTATATGTTGGAAGGCGGTATCCTCCCTAATTTGTAGACCCGATACAACAACGGGTGGACTGGCTTTTATCTTCTTCTTTGGTTTCTCTGTGGCAGCAACAGGCTCTATTCATGGTCCGAGGTGGGATTTAGCTGGCACCCGTCCTATCCTTCTTAAGATTTCTGACACAGAGCATCTTTCTTTCTTTGCCAGTCTTTCTATCACAGCTTGCAGCCGAGTCAATGGCGTAGTCTTATCCCTTTTTATTTTGTAATTATTGTAGTACGCTGGCCGGGGTAATGCAGCGGTGATCCTACAGACATTCTCTTCATCTAATGCGGCAGAGAGAGGGTGAAACTTGCTCCCTTCCAATAGAGGTATATACTTAGGCAGTTCTTCTCTTTCCTCAGGAATTTCTTCTAGAAAAGCAACTTCAGCAGCTCTGGCTTTCTTGGCAATCTTTCTTCTTCTATTTCTCTTTTGAGTTCGAGTTAGGGGTGCAATTCTTGAACTGGACCCAATCTCAAAAATTGTTGGTATTGTAGCAAAATCTGTACCCTCCACGGTGACAGGCTTATCACAGACTTGGATTTCCTTCCCCTTCAGTCTGGCAGAAGTTGGAGTGGGTGCAGAGTTGACTAGACCGGTGGGGGTAGAGACAACAGTCCTCATATGAATAGTAGAACTCTTCTCAGCTGGAACCCTTTGAAGGGGAGGGAATTCTTGAGTCGATTTCAGATTGAACTCAATCATGGGCTCTTCAGTTTCTGACACTTTGTCCTTTAATGTGAAGAGAGTGACATCAGCAAACTTGATATCTGTGTTGTCGAATCCTTGTCCAAAATGGATGATCCCATTTTCGGGCAGCTCATCCTTGTAAACAGTGAACTCCATTCCATTGGTGAAGGAGAAGATTAGCTTTGGGGCAGTCATCTTCTGCAAGGCAGATTCCGAATGTCAGTCCCAAATTATGCTTCTTTTCGTCGTAAAGTTTAGGACGAAAAAGAAAGAGCCCGAACACATTTTCTTTTATCTTAGTGTATTTGTGATTTTTTAAAAGAGATTGTTTATTAGGAGGTTCGTTTGTTAGAAACAAAATGATTAAAGAAAAATAAAAGGGTTATAGAAAAGGTAAAGGGCCCGATTCAGAATTGGAAAGGAAGAGAAAGTCTTATGCAAGACTTCTGGTCTCGAAGGACCGCTCCTAAACTAACACTTATTGGGGGTCCACCCCACCTCTGAAAAGAGGTAAATGGATATTGGAACCTCTCCGTTTAGGGGTGTCTAAATAGTGGCTCCTAAATCCGAGAGGAGTTGGCTATACTCGTTCAAGACAGAAATGAACGGGGTATTCCAACGGAAGAATGGTAGTTTTGGTCCACTAGGGATATGGACTCACTACCGATTTATGAAAGAAAAACCATCTAATCAAAAATGGAGAGAGGAACTAGTCCCCAGCGGAGTCTCCAGAAATTGTATGGCTTATTTTTAGGTTGTGTGTTTTATTTTGAAAAGGGGTCTCCAACAGAAGTTGTAGGCGAATTTTAAATTTTTAATTTAATTTAAATATATATGTAATTTAAAAAGTAGCATTTGATTTTGAAAATAATTTTAAGTTTGAAAATTTTAAGATATGAAATCAAACAGATCTCACATCTCGAAATAGTTTATATAAATGAGCACCGCACCACAAACCGTGTATCTATCCCGAAGAATTGACACACTTCTTGATGATGGGGCTCGATTAAATAATCTAGAATATTTGTGACATCCGTTTAGTCAGCGAACCAATTTTATAAGCCGACAAATTCCCCTCCTTAATACAAAGGAATTAAGCAAGGTTTATATTCCCTAGGTTCTTAAAGTTCCCTATAAGGGCAAGCCCCTATAGTTAATTACATCTTAAATGTCCAAAGACACTTAAGAAAACTCTCGATAATGATCAGTGGTTTTGCTCTCAAGAGTTTCAAAGTTTATGGTTTTCAAAGGATTTGAGTTTTGGAAATTTCAATAGGGAATGGATCAAATTTGGAACAATTTATTTTAAGAGTCCAAAGAAAGAGAAATAAGAGAAGCTGAGGATCCAAGAAGAATCTTGGCAACTTCTCAAACTATCCTATTGTTTGGCTTCAATTTGGGAGTTTATTTAATATTGCAATCCTGCCAATTTTAATGAATTAGGACTTCCATTTGTATGACATGATCATACAAATAGCCTCGAAGATGTGAGAGTTTATGTCATACCGAATGACTACCTCGGAGTCCTAAGACTGGTTAGGGCTTAATTTGCATAACATGATTATATAAATGCCTAACGAAGAGTTGAGGATTTATGTTGCACTAGGCAAACTACCTCGAAGTCATATGGCTTGGTTATTTAATTCTAAGGAAAGTTTTGTTGAAGTAGATCTGAGTTTTGCTGATGACGATGGCCGAGCTGCCCACCATGCTCCGAGCTCCTTGTTGTTGCAAAGGATTAGTTTTAAAAGTCATAAATTAGGAGATGAGAGACATGTTTTGGTTTAGAGAAAATCTTAAAATTCAAGTGTCTTTAATATTTTAATTAAAACAAATCTTAAAGTTGATTAAACAGAACAGATTAAGATCCCACGGTTCCGTAATCCCAACACCATTATTTTCATCGAATTCATTTAGTCCAGATGAATTTACTAAACACAACTGAATGAGTTCCACACTTTCATTTAGACCTTGGGAAATCCCGTTAGCAACATGTGGGTTACAGTATCCGAGGTATTCCCGATCATTCAATGAGACGTTTTAATTTAGTTGTAGTTGTAGTTTTGTTGTTCTATTTGTGATTAAATTTTGAGTTGTTTTATATTTTGAAATGTTGTGGCGGTGAATTTTATCTTGCAATGACTTTTAATTTAGTTTTGGTTTCAGTTCAGGGACTACCCTAAAGGTTTTGGTTTTCATGCAACAGTCTTGTTTAACATGCAAGAAAAGTAAAGTACAGTGCATGTAAGTAAATTACAATAAAATAAAAGCGTACTTGGAGGGTTTTCCCGTCATCCCAAGCTGCACTTAAAACACATGTTAAGGCATTTAAATATTTCAACAGATACCTAGGTAAAGCTAAGGGAAGGGTTTTGGTTGTCTACCAAATTCCTAATCCTATAACTAGTCATCTCCTATGACGTCTAGGTTCTTGGTTGGGTTTAAGGATGATTTTCTTCATCAAAGAATAATTAAATTCAATTGTTCTTCTAAAACATCTCGTCGTATTGAGGAAGTGCTTAGGACGAGTCCTAAACATTTTTTCAATATTTTTGGGATTATTTTGAGTTCAAGTAAATTTAGTTGCACAGGTGAATTAATCATCTAGGAGTTTAGTTAAACTTTGTTTCTTGCTCAATGAACTTAGATGAATGAAGTGACATCTCACTTAATACTCTATTTAAGAGTTATAATAATTAAAGCCTTTTAGGGTAAATTGGTTTATTGAGAATTTTAATCATAACTAATTAATAGTTTGAATTAATGGTTTAAAGTGTTTTAATTTAATTATGAGGTTTTAATTAATAATTTTAAGTTTGGAATAGTGTTCAAATTATTTTAGATTTAATTCTTAATGATTTCATTTAGGTTTGTTGTTAAATGATTTTTAATTCAATTTAATTCAATTTGATTTTAATTTAGATTTAATTAGATTTAATTTTAATTTAATTTTAATTTAATTTTAAATTTTGATTTTAATTTTAATTTATTTAATTTTTAATTTAATTTAATTTTAATTTAATTTAATCTTAATTTAATTTAATTTAATTTATTTTTAATTTTAATTTAATTTTAATTTAATTTTAATAGAATTAAATTTAATTTAAATTTTGATTTTAATTTTAATTTTAATTGTTAGTTTTAATTGTTAATTTGGATTATCATTTTAATTTTTAATTTAAGAATTAAGTATTGTTAAAGTAACTTATTTAGGGATTTTTAAATTAAAGAATAAATGTCCTCTTAATAATATCCCTATTTTAATAATCCAAATTCAAATATATTCTTTCAAAAATTTAAATCATTTAATTAATTAAAGTTTCATTTTTGATATTCTCAAAGTGTTTAATGGGTTTCTACCCTTTAATTTCCCTAAGTTTCAATCATCCAAGAGAAAATTAAAATCAAATATTTTACCCCCATATTTTGATTAAACCTAAAGTTTTAATTAAGGATTAAAATTTTTAATTACCTTTATGCCCTTTTAAGCTTATTTATTTCATAACTCACTAAATTGAGCTCAAATGAATTTGAAATTTTTATGTCACCTCACTCACATGTCAATTAAGACATTAGAAAATAAGAGTTTTCAAAAAAAATTCAACAACATGACCAAGGAAAGGTTGCTGTTCTTAAGAAAATTATGGGATGTTCCTATTGACCAGAGGACCACTTGGATCAATTTTGGTGATCTTTTGAAATACATTTTTTTATTATAATTATTTTGAATTTTAGAGTATTAATTAATTATAAAAAAAATAAATGTTGAAAAATGGATTTTATGTTTTTCTTAAATTTATCTGACCTCAAGGAGTTCAGAGAAACAAATTTTATAATTTTTCTGATTTTTCTTTGATTTATTAGAATTATTTTACTGAAAAAGATTAAAAACTCATTTTTTAATATAAAAAATTACATTAAGCCTTTAAAATTCAATATTTTATCCTAGGGACTTACGAAAAATATTTGGTTTATTCCTAATTGATTAGGAATCAAAATGTGACATTTTTATGATTTTTATTATTTTTTTAATTATTAAAATATTAAAATATTGTTAAAAATCAACCTTTTTTAGAAAATTCCAATTTTAATTTTTCTGAACTCCCATGATATCAGAGAAGCCCCAAAACCATTTTTGTGAATTTTGGAAAAGTATTTTTGGAGTTATGAATTTTTAAAGTTCCACTTTGCTTATGATGCTTAATCAATCCATTTGGTAGAGTTAATCAAATCCAATTGATTTTAAATTTTTATATGAGGTTCCTCTGATCTTAAAGATCAGTGGAGAATTGTTTTCAAGTCAATTTGATATGTGGTTAACCCTAATTAATTAAAATTTAATTTTAGGGGTTTAGGCCAATTAAGGTTATTATGAATGCATTAACTCAAAATATATTTTTCATAGGGTCCTCTAGTCCTAAGTAACATCGCCAAATTTTTCTAGAATTTATTTCACAACATGCTAATTATTGGAATTAAAATACCTAAAACAGTGACATGAAATTGAAAATTCAATAACTTTTCACAGAGATGGCCTCTGAACTTGAAAATTCAGGGAATGTTCCCAAGATCAGAGGCTTCAAAAGTCCTATGGTCTCATTCCATGGTGAATTGTCTATGCAAATGAAGAATCAAAATACTGAAAATAGTAAATAAATTATTAAAAATAAAATACTCATCCAATTAACTTGATTTCTTTTCCACATTATTCTCTTCTGTTCACTGAGCAAGTGGGTATTTTTATTTTATTTTTCTGATTTTTCTATGAAAAGATATAAATTTTTAAAGTTCTGGGCATTTAAATAATTCAAAAATACCCTATTTATCTACTTATTCGACTCGGCGCCAGCGCAACATCGGCAGCTCCGAAAGCCCACGTGGCGCATTCCCATTCGACGCCGCCATCCGACTCAGTAGTCCAGGGGCCCGCTGTTCACGTAACATTCCCTGGTCCGACGCAATCTGAACCGTCCGCTTGATACACGCGCAATCCAACGGCTCCCGGTCATCGTCTACGACTGGTGTGCACCCGTGACCGTCCACACTAAAACCCTAAGATCTCACTCGATTCTCAATGAATTTTTGTGTTCTTATGCTTTATGGATTCGTCTTGAAGAGACGAACACATCCATACGGTTTATAGGCTATGAAATTAACTAAAACAAAATGGAGAATGACTGGAAGCTCGGGAGGAAGAGTGAGTTCATACCTTTACTCAGAGAAGTGAAGCTTCAATCTGAGAGTTGTGTCACCTTCGATTGAGTCTAGGCATGCTCCAGATGAAGTCTCTGGCTCTGGGGAATTGTCTAGGTATGAAAGTGACCCAGGCCGATCACAAAGCTTGGAGGCTGGAAGCAATGGCTAGCCTGGTGAGGGGGCTTTTGTTGGGGAACTTCTCCTCTAGGTCTGGTGAAGGTGTAGGACCAATCAATTTGGGGATTGGCTCACTATGGTGAAGTGTCCTATTTTTTTGGGTGGATTTTCAACTCTGAAATTGAGCTCAGTTAATTGGGATTAGGGTAAAGGAACACTGGGGATCAACTGCTCTAGGTTAGGAGAAGGTCCTGGAGAAATTTTGGCAGAGTTTCCTTAAGTCTGGTTCTTTTTTTTTTTGGTCGAGAGGATGGTGGGTTTAAATAGACATGGCTGGAGGGCTTCCCAGGGGCAATTGGAGGCTGGGATCAGCTGCTCAGGGGAGAAGAAGAAGAGCTCTGGTGTCCATTAGGGTTGGGACAGCTCAGCAAGGGAGAATTGAATTTTTTGGCTCGCATGGAGCACTCTGCCATGGTGTTCTCTGGCGGCTGTGGTGGCTGGCTGGCTGGGCATGGGTCACCATCTGACTCAGTGGGGTTAGGGGTTGAATTTTGTTAAGTTAATTGGAGTTTGGCATGTATAAAAAGCTTGATTAAAATGGAATGGGGGAGAGTGTATTTTGGGCTTGGTTTGGTCAATCCATGGAAATAGGCTTGGTGCACCTCCTCAAGACCTGATTTTGAGCTGAGGGAATTATTTAGGTCAGCTTGGAAGGGGTGGTGAAGTCTCCATCCTTGGTGAGGTGGCTAAGCATGGTTTAGAGTGTGACATGAGTATGGTTAAAAATGCTTAATGAAAGATTAGGAAAGGGTCCCCTCTTCTTGCCATTAATGGCTTGGTGAGGTGGAAAGTGGCTTCCATGGCTTCCATGTGGCTTGTACATGGCTCAATGGCTCACATTTGGCTTGGGAAAAGTTTGGTCAATTTCATAAAAGGGGATTTTATGAATTTTGGCATTTTTTGTGGCAATTTGGATGAAGCTTCATTTAGAATTGTTTGATCATTGGTTTAGGACTTATGGATGATTTTAACTGAATGCACGATGAAGAAGAGTGTCATATGGACTTTGGATGAATTTTTGGGCTTTTGGATTTGGTAGAAGTGGGCTTTTAGAATGGTTTAAGAAAGTGGGCCTTTAGGTTTGAAAATAAATTGGTGGATGGAATTTTTGTGAAGGATCATGCCAAATAAATGTTGCAATTGGTTTAGGTATGTGTCATGAGTGGTTTGGAACAAGTGTGAAGAGATTTTGAATTGAATTGGGTTTAATTTGGGCTTTTTAGTTAAAGGGGCCAAAGTGGGCCAAATTGGGCTAACTTAGATTGAGGTTGGGCTAATGTTGGATTTGATGTAAAATTAATGTTGAGAAATGTTTATGAGAATGTCACAAAGAGTTTTCAACTTTGGTTGGGCCTTGATTTTGGGAATTGGGCCCATTTGGGTTAGGTTTGGGCTTAGGTCAATTTAAGGGATTTTGGTTTTGGGTTAGGTTTGGGTGGGGTTTAGATTAAAATTTTGGGCAAATCAAGTTAGTTTTTTGTTTATGGGGGTGTTAGGAATGCTTTAGAAAAGATTTGGGACCAATTGGGGTTTAGTTGGGCTAGGTTTGAGCTAGGTTTAGGTCATGGACCAAAATTGGGCCTAAGGCTTCAAATAGAAATTGGGTTCAAATGTCAATCAAATTGGACTTTGATTTGGTCTAAATTGATATTGGGGATGTTGATTTGAAGTTTAGAATTGTACTGGACCAAAATTGAGGTCAATTTGGGGTGGTTTGGTTTAACGTTGGGTTCACTTGGGTTTAAAATGGGCCAAATTGGGGGTTTTGGTAAAGGTAGGGTAAATTGGCAAAATTGGCCCGTGGTTTAGTTGAACAAAATGAAATTGGGAATATTTTGGATTTTTTAGAATTTTTTTGGGAGTTTTCTGAATTTTTGGATTTTGGGCCTAAGAAGGGCATTTTGAGTATTTGGAGGGTATTTGGGGGTTCTTTTGGAATTTTGGTATTTTTGGCTATGGATGATCAATTTGAGTGGGGGGAAATGTTTATGATTGATTTTGAGGAATTTTGGGTAATTTAGGTGATTTTGTAAGTTTTGGGTAGTTTCAAGGGCTTTTGGAAAAATGAAGATTGATCAAATTTAAGTAGAATGGAATCATTTTGGTTGAGCCATGAAGCCATATTAAGCCCACAAGAGCCATGAGAGGACTCATTTTAGGCACTCAATATGTTGTTCCTAACCCTCTTTGCCAGGGGCTTAGGGGTTGAGGACCATCCATATGAATTTCCTACATGAGTCAGGAAGTCAAGTTGGGTGAGAGTGTGGTTTAGGGACTTGGAATGTGTGTGAGAGTGCAGTGTATATGCAAGTCAACCCTCACTAGACCAGGCCACCCAGGGTATTCCTAAGGCCAAGAAGTTCTATAGGGAACTCATCCTTTAAACCTCCACATTTTATTTCAACCCTCTAGGTGATTAGGGGTCTACAATCAAGCTTGTGGGGTTTGCAGGGAGTTAAGAGGTGTTTGAATTTCTAAAGGGGTGGGTTCCACTTCTAGTCCTCAAAGATTAGTCAAAGACAAAGCCTAAGGCTAGATCCTAAGTACTAAAGAGAGGAGGAAAAGACCTCATAAAAAATAAGGTCAACAAATGGACCCCCAATAGGTGTGGTGTGCTAACCCAGCACACCTCGCGTATTGGCGTTGACCAAAGAGATCAACAAAACAAACACAGATGTCCAAGTGACAAACTTAGGACGAAGTAGAAGAATTTCCGCTGGGGAGTATCAGGTATATTTCCAAGACCGGAGATTCATGAACTCTCGCTGGGGAACAGAAAAGGAGGTGAACTTCAAATCACAAGATCTGGGGAATTCGATTTAGATTTCATTTTACTTTTAAATTTCAAGTTTCAATGTATGAGTTTGGATTTTGATTTGAAGTTTGATTTAAAATCGATTTAAGGAAATTTTGAATTTGAAAAATGGTTTTGAAATGAGGATTGAAACCTAGGCTTCAGCCTCGGGATTACTAAGTGAAGTAGAATTTAAGTACCAGCCTCGAAGTGAGAATCAGAGTTTAAGTATATCAGGATTTAGGTACTGATCTCGGGAGAGTGAGATTTGAAATTTAAGAATCAAACCTGAAAGAGAATCGAAATTTAAGTATCGATCTCCGATGAGAGTCGGAATTTAGGTACCGACCTCGAAGGAAGAGAATTGGAATTTAGGTACCAATCTCGGAATTTAGAATTGAAATTTAGGTATCAATTCGAAAGAGAATCGAAATTTAAGTATCGATCTCGAATGAGAGTCAGAATTTAGGTACCGACCTCGAAGGAAGAGAACTGGAATTTAGGTACTAGTCTCGGAAATTTAGAATTGAAATTTAGGTATCAATTCGAAAGAGAATCGAAATTTAGGTATCGATCTCAAATGGGAGTCAGAATTTAGGTATCGACCTCGAAGGAAGAGAACTGAAATTTAAGTACCAGTTTCGGAAATTTAGAATTGAAATTTAGGTATCAATTCAAAAGAGAGTCAAAATTTAGGTATCAATCTCGAATGAGAGTCGGAATTTAGGTACTGACCTCAAAGGAAGAGAACTGAAATTTAGGTACCAGTCTCGGAAATTAGAATTGAAATTTAGGTATCAATTCGAAATAGAATCGAAACTTAGGTATCGATCTCAAATGAGAGTCGGAATTTAGGTACCGACCTCGAAGGAAGAGAACTGGAATTTAGGTACCAGTCTCGGAATTTAGAAATGAAATTTAAGTATCAATTTGAAAGAGAATCGAAATTTTGGTATCGATCTCGAATGAGAGTCAGAATTTAGGTACCGACCTCGAAGGAAGAGAACTGGAATTTAGGTACCAGTCTCGGAAATTTAGAATTAAAATTTAGGTATCAATTCAAAAGAGAATCGAAATTTAGGTATCAATCTCGAATGAGAGTCGGAATTTAGGCACTGACCTCGAAGGAAGAGAACTAGAATTTTGGTACCAGTCTCGGAAATTTAGAATTGAAATTTAGGTATCAATTCGAAAGAGAATCGAAATTTAGGTATCGATCTCGAATGAGAGTCGGAATTTAGGTACCGACCTCGAAGGAAGAGAACTGAAATTTAGGTACCAGTCTCGAAAATTTAGAATTGAAATTTAGGTATCAATTCAAAAGAGAATCGAAATTTAGGTATCGATCTCGAATGAGAGTCGCAATTTAGGTACCGACCTCGAAGGAAGAGAATTGGAACTTAGGTACCAATCTCAGAAAGTTTGAAGGAGGACTAGAAGTTAGGCTCTAGCCTCGAGGATTTATCTTTATGAAGAGGGACCGAGTCTCATACCATCAGAACCAAATCGAACAAAGTTCGTGGCTCCGTGTCAATAGAACTAGTCGATCCTCTAAGACACAGAAGAAAAAGAATTGAAAGGAGCTGGTAAGTGTACCAAGCTGAACAGACTTGACTTAGCAATAAGTCGAGGAAAATATTCAAATTTCAAAAGTGTTTCAAACATATTTCGATTGAGAGAAGAATTGAAAGGTTCGAATCAGAGGATTCAGATCGGAATTCAATTTGAGATTTAGATTCGTTTTGTTTGTCCTTTAACGATCCCATTTTTTTTTGTTGTTTATTCAATGTTCATGTGAATTTTAAAGTTCATTTTAATATTCAGATTTTTTTATAAGAAAAATTCTCATTTATTTTCTTTTCTTTTCTGTTCTTCGTTCAAAGTTCATTTAACTCTAATGGCGTTTCCCAGTCAATTTGCACAAAAAGAGGTTAAGGCAAAAAATGACGTAGTCATTTTCATTCCAATTTTCTAAAAGTACATCATACAACTTGATCTAGTCATGATGATGTTTTTCTCAGAAATTTTATGTCTCATACAATCCATGTAAATCCAAAACGGATTGTGTAAGATTTTTGTTGATCCATCCAAAAGCGTCTGTCAAAAATTCATGTCTGAATAGTAAGAAACATGGGTAGTAACATCACCTTCCAAACCACCCTTGGCAGGAATGCCGCATAGATGTGCATTGGAGGTGTGTTATTTCCCGTGTAACTCACACCTCGTAGGGCCGGAGACTTTCCAATTCTGGATCTGGCTGAAAGTGGTAAGGCATTTTTCTATCGTTCATTCTTCTAAAAGTAACTGAGATCCGCTCCACAGGCACTCCTGGAATGCAATGCTTAGAAATGTTTGCTCCGTTTCCTTTTAACACCACGACGGAACCTACTGGTAGTGGTATCTCCACCGGCCATCGGAACTCACCGGGGCCTGCAATCCGGAGGTCAGATCTGAACATGTTTTTGCATTGACAGAGGAATGACACTGTGCAGAATGGTCTAACAAAGTCATGATGGTCTATATGTGGCGGTATGCAGTCGCCTTCCTTGTAGATGTTGATAATGCAGCTATTGGGTATGCAATCTGCAGGCAGTACCCTCCATGTTATCATCCTTTTCACCATTCTCTTGATGATTCTTGGCATTGGATCCACCTCACTGCGACGGAGTATCCCTGGTGGATTTTCATTTTCTTTCTGTGGCAACATTGTAGCAACATCCGCATTGGATTGTAACTCTTCCTTTTCCTTGCATCCATCTTCGGGGTTCTGAAGATGTCTTTTCTCTCAGGCGGCCAGCTCGACCCATTTTCTGCAATTCCAGGATGCAGTCCACAATTGTTTATTGCTTATAATATGAGAAAACATCTATATGTAGCTCGAGGCCTTCCAAGATGTTGACCCTCTTGTTTCCAATTCTTTCAAAGTTTTCAAAGGTTTTCTTCTCAACTGATTGCATTTTCTCCAGCACGTATTCTGAGATTATATGAAGCCCTCGGTGTCTACTAACATACTGCGGGATGTATGGCCCAACCCCAGCACGTTCTTCTACATGTCTTGGCTCCTAGGGGATAGTCTCCATAGGGACATTCTCCAGGGTTTCTTTCACAACAAGACTCTTCGGATACGGTACGTATGCTCAGCGTCGAGGTACCGACTCTATTTTTGCTTTTCTTCATATTTCTCTTATCTGTTCCGACCTTCTTGGAAGTGACTTTCTTCTTTCTGGTTCCTGACGAATCGGTCTCCTTGGAGCATTTGTACTAACTGTATCCACTGTCTGTTCATGTTGATCTTCTGCTAGCTTGGTCAACATTTTGTGAATGTGATGATTCTTATTTCTTCGCTGGGTAGCAGTGAGAGTAGCTCTCCTTACCCCTTGAATTTCTGTGAGTGCGGCGCTGACAAGCCTACCCTTTGCTGTGGCAACCACGGGCTTAATTTTCCTATCTTCTTCTGTTGCATGTGTGGCATTTGCTTTTCTTTCTTGTTGCTAGATTGGTGGCTCGGGCCACCCATTTTCATCACTGCCTGGCTGTGAAGTTCTTCTCGATCAACTGGGATCCAATCATTTTCTTCGTATTGTAAGACGGCTGGTGTGAAGTATGAGTCAATCTCTATCACTGCTCCATCCCTCACCCTCTTTTCATCAAGTGCTAGACTCACACCATTTCTAAAGTTTAGAACCAACCGCCCATTCGACATTTCCCTATGAAAAAATAAGGAAAGGATCAGGGGATGTACTAAGAACAAGAACAATAAGAATAACACTTAAAAATTCTTATTCACTTCTTTTAAATTTAAAGGAAGTAGGAAGAGATGAGGAAATATCAGGAATGAATGGATTTAAAAGGAAAGATTGACATTTTATTATTATGATTTCCCATGTTCTCTTTTTAACATTTTCGTTGATGAGATTTTTTTTATCATCCATTTTATTTTGTTTTGGATTCGGAACCAGTCACAAAGTGATTACTTCACCCCTGTTTCTAGGGATAAGATTCTATTTTAGAGGTCACCCTTCGAAACATCAGGTCACATAATACTTCTTTAAATACTGTCCATTGATTGGAAACATGGGTCGTTCTCCACGAGAATTCATCAGCTGGTAGGAACCTTCTGAGTTGACTGTCTCGACCACGAACAGACCTTCCCATGTTGGTTCAAATTTACCACCTATCTTGCGGTGTGCAAGAATAGGTCTTCTGAGAACAAGAACTAAGTCACCGACTTTGAATGTCCTGGGACGGACCAGTTTATCATGGGCCTGGATCATCTTGGCTTGATACAGTTCCAAATTCTGTTGCGTGGAAAGTCTTTTCCCTTCCAAGCTTTCCAATTCTTCCAGTCATAGTCTGGCATTTTCTTCTGTAGTGATCTTTTCTGCAACTGCAATTCGGAGTGACGGAAGCTGAACTTCCAGGGGCAAGACGGCCTCAGACCCGTACACCGAAGCGTAAGGTGTAGACTGAATAGGAGTCCTAAAAGTCATCCTGTAGGCCAATAAGGCTTCTAAAAACTTCTCGTGCCAATTTCTCTTGTTGTCATCCAAAGTTTTCTTTAAAATTTGAACGAGAATTTTATTAAAAGCCTCGACCAAGCCGTTTGCTCTTGGGTAGTAGATCGTTGAGTATAGCCAATCGATCCTGTGTCTTCTGACAAAATTGTTGATCTTTGTACTTTTGAATGCAGACCAATTATCTGAAATGATTCTGTGCGATACCCCAAAAAGGTAGACAACTTGGTTCTTGAAAAACTGTAGCACTTGGTGTGGCTTCACTTCTCTGAGTGGTATAGCTTCTGCCCATTTAGAAAAGTAGTCTGTAGCTGCAAGAATGAAGCGATGTCCTCTTGAAGAAGGTGGTTCTAATAGACCCACTATATCTGTGCCCCAACACTCAAATGGCCATGACGCGATTGTCGGATGTAGCACATTTGGAGGTTGGTGTAGAACCACTCCGTGCACTTGGCACTGGTGACAACTTTTGGCAACTTTCATACAGTCGGTCATCATTGAGGGCCAGTAGTACCCTAGTCTTTTAATCTTCAATGTCATTTTCTGACTGATGAGCGCCACAAAGTCCTGAATGTACTTCTTTAACGATTTCACGAGCCTTGGACCCACTCAGGCATCTTAGCCACATCTGATCAAAAGACCTTCTGGATAATGTATTGTTTATTAATGCGTAAGACAGAGTTCTTTTCTTGATTTGATGGGCTATCCACTTATCGTTAGGCAGGTTTCCTGTCTGCAAGTAGTCTATTAATGGATGCAGCCAATCTTTTGTATTTTCTATCACTGCTGCAATTGTTTCTTCTGCTTTTTCTATTAATTTGTTTATTGTATCCATGTCGAGCTGTGATAGGACCTGTCGTCCTTGAACTGAAACTTCAACTGACTCATCCTACAAGAAGGCAAATTCCTTTGTGAGGCGGGCTAGCGCATCGGCGAAAGCATTTTCTCTTCTAGGAATCTTGTAGACTATTACGTTTGGAATTTGTTCTAACAATTTCATGACATACTGAAAGTACTGCTTAAGTCTTTGCTTTAAAATTCTGTACTGTCCGGCGACCTGTTGAATAATCAACTGAGAATCTCCATAAATATTGCTGTCTGTTATTCCCATCTGAATGGTTAATTCCAGTCCTGTTATGAGGGCTTCATATTCTGCCTCGTTGTTTGTACACAGTTTTGTTAAGCGGTAGGAGTATTTTAACATCACCCGCTCGTGTGTTATAAAGATTAGTCCGATTCTTGCCTTACCGGGCACTATCATTTGTGATTCTTTATTCTTCTGTGCTGAGGACACACTCTCGAAGTACAGTTCCCAACGTCGATCATCGGGGTCTTCTAGGCTGATTATGTGCTCATCAGGTAAATGGTCGTTGAGAAGCGAATCTACCGGTAAAGGGTGTGCTGCAAGGAAGTCAGCTAGGACTTGTCCCTTTACGGCGTGAAGAGGAACAAAAGTTTTGTCGAATTGCAATAGTATCATCGACCACCTGGCAATTCTGCCAGAAAGCGTCGGTCGGGTAATCAAGTACTGCAACAGATTAACTCTTGAAATAAGGTTGACCTTATGAGAAAGCATGTAATGCCTCAGCTTTTGAGCGGCGAATATCAGGGCCAAACATTGTTTCTCAATAGGAGGATACTTCACTTCCGTCGGAATTAGACGACGGCTTAAGTAGTAGAGAGCATTTTCTTTTCCCTCATCATCGACACAGGCTAACAGGCTCCAAGGGAGTCGTCTAGAGCCACGGTATAAATTATCAATGGTCTACCTGAGACTGGGGCTGCTAAGATAGGAGGTGTCTTTAAATATTGCTTAACGTCCTTGAAAGCCCGCTGGCATTTCTCATCTCAAACGAATTTGGCGTCCTTTTTGACTAATGCCGAGAAGGGCTGACACCTACCTGACAAGTTCGAGATAAATCGTCGAAGATATGCCAACTTCCCTTGAAAGGATAGTAGTTGTTTCAAAGTTTTGGGAGGAGGCATTTCTTAGATAGCTTTAATCTATTCCAGATCGATTTCAATCCCGCAATGTCGGACAACAAATCATAAGAATTTCCCGGAGGTGACGCCGAAGGCGCTTTTTAAGGGATTCATCTTAAGGTTGTATTGTCTTAGTCGCTCGAAAACAATTCTCAAATCATACGATCGATCTTCTTTCGGCTTGCTTTTAATGACCACATCATCCACGTAGCACTCAACTTGGTTGTGAATGAGATCATCAAAAATCTTCATCATTGCTCTTTGGTATGTTGCTCCTGCATTCTTTAGTCCAAATGGCATTACTGTGTAGCAGTACACTCCGATTGGCGTTCTGAATGCCATGAGCTTTTCGTCTCCTGGTGCCATCTTTATCTGGTTGTATCCTGATGATCCATCCATGAAAGAGAAGATTTCATGTGTTGATGCAATGTCGATCATCAGTTCTGGGATTGGTAGTGGAAATTCATCCTTTGGACATGCTTTATTTAAATCTCTGAAATCCACGCAGATTCTGATTTGTCCATTCTTCTTTCTGACTAGTACCACATTGGCTAACCAAGTTGGGTATTGTTCTTCACAGACAAATTTAGTGTCTATTAGCTTCTTAACTTCGGCTATTACTTGTTGCTCAATCTCTAGACGCATTCTTCTGGGAGCATGTCTGACTGGAATGGATGCAGGATCTACTCCTAACTTGTGAACTGCGACTTCTTGAGCTAATCCTGGCATTTTGTCGTAACTCAAAGCAAAACAGTACTTGAATTCCATTAATAGCTTGATTATGTTTTTAGAGTCTTCTTTATTGAGTAAGGAGCTAACAAAGGTAGGCCTAGACTCTTCGCTAGTACCTAAGTTAACTTCCGTTAACTCGCCTATAGTAGATTTGATTTCTTCTTCGAATTCTGGTGGAGCGTCTCCGATTGGTAGATCTTCGAGGTCTTCTGAAGCTTCCAAGCAATCTTTATTAGGTTCAAAAGTGACAACCAAGCAAAATCCTGTATCGTCAACTGATCCTACTGTGCTGAATCCGAGACCATGTTTTGAATTGGGAGGCCGACCGGCATTATTCCATAATTTTTCACAGTGTTGTGATCGGCTTTTTGTCCATTGTCGAGGAAAGACACCATTGTCGGCATATTTTTAGGTTGTGTTTTATTTTGAAAAGGGGTCGCCTAACAGAAATCTTTCGGCGAATTTTTAATTTAATTAAAATAAATAATTTGAAAAGTAGTATTTAATTTTGAAAATAATTTCAAATTCGAAGGTTTTAAGATATGAGACTAAACCGATCTCACATCCCAAATAGTTTATATAAACGAGCATCGCACCACAAACCGTGTATCTATCCCTAAGGATAGACACACTTGACGGTGGGGCTCGATTAAATAAACTAGAAGATTTATGACATCCGTTTGGTCTGCGAACCAATTTTATAAGCCGACAAAATTCCCCTGCTTAATATTAAAACATTAAACAGGGTTTATATTACCTGGGTTCTTCAAAATTCCTTATAAGGGCAAGCCCCTATAGTTAATTACATCTTAAGTGACGGGAATCACCTAAGAAAACTCTCGATAATAATCAATAATTCTGCTCTCAAGGATTTCAAAGTTTAAGTTTTCAAGGGATTGAATTTTGGAATTTCAATAGGGAATGGATCAAGTTTGGAACATTTTGTTTTACGAATCCAAAGGAAGAAAAGTAGGAGAAATCACAGATTCGAAGTGAACTTCGGTAATTTCCCGACTACCCTATTGTGTGGCTTAAATTTAAGGAAGTCCTAATATTTATTTAAATGTTTTGATCTTGCCAATTTTAGTTAATTGGGACTTATATTTATATGATAGAATCATACAAATAGCCTTGAAGATGTGAGGGTTTATGTCGTATCGAACGACTACCTCGGAATCCTAAAGCCGGTTAGGGCTTAATTTACATGACCCGATCATGCAAATGCCTAACAAAAGGTTGAGGATTTATGTTGCACTAGGCAAACTACCTCGAAATCCTATGGCTTGGTTATTTAATTCTAGGAAAGTTTTGCAGAAGACGATGGCCGTGCTGCCCACCATGCTCCAAGCTCCTTGTTGTTGCAGAAGTTTAGTTTTAGAAGTCATAAATCAGGGGATAAGAAAAGTGTTTTGGTTTAGAGAAAATCTTAATTTCCAAGTGTTTCTTATGTTTTAATTAAAATAAATCTTAAAGTTGATTATAACGACACCGGTTAAGATCCCACGGTTCCATCCTTCCGGCATCATTATTTTTATCGGATTCACTTAGTCCAGATGAATTTGCTAAACTCAACCGAATGAGTTCCACACTTTCATTTAGACCGTGGGAAATCCCGTTAGCAACACGTAGGTTACATCATCCGAGGTATTCCCGATCATCCAACAGGACGTTTTAATTTAGTTGCAATTGTAGTTTTGTGTTCTGTTTGTGATTAAATTTTGAGTTATTTTATATTTTGAAATGTTGTGGCGGTGAATTTTATCTTGCAATGACTTTTAACTTAGTTTTGGTTTCAGTTTCAGGGACTATCCTAAAGGTGTGGGTTTTCATGCAACAGTTGTTTATCATGCAAGAAAAGTAAGTGCATTTGCAGTAAAGTAAATTGCAATAATGTAAATTGCAAGAAAGTAAATTGCAGGAAAGTAAATTGTAATAATACAAATGCGTACCTGGAGGGTCTTCCCGTCATCCCAAGCTGCACTTAAAACACAATTAGATTATTTAAGCAAGTTCCTAGGTAAAGCTAAGGTAAGGGTTATTGTTTTCTACCAAATTCCTAATCCTATAGCTAGTCATTTCCTATGACGTCTAGGTCTTTGTATTTTTGTTTGAAGACGATTTTCTTCATCAAAGAACAATTAAATTCAATTGTTCTTATAAATATCCTATCATATTGAGGAAGTGCTTAAGAAGAATCTTAAACATCTTTTCAATATTTCTAGGATTGTTTTAAGTCCAAATGAATTTAATTTTATAAATGAATCGATCGTCCGAGGTTTTCAAGTTTTGTTAACTTGCTCAGTGAACTAGGACATTTGAATATCCTATGAGTGAAGTAACACTTCATTTAATGTTCTATTTAGGAGTTATGATGACTAAAGCATTCGAGGGTAAATTAGTATTCAAATGATTTGATTTAAGTTAATGGGTTTAAATTTGGAATAGTGTTCAAGTTGCTTTATATTTAATTTCTTTCTGTTTTAGGTGATGTTATATTTAATTCAATTTGATTTAATTTAATTGAGTTTTAATTTAATTTAATTCAATATAGTTCAATTTAATTTGATTTGATGTTTAATTAATTTGATTTGATTTAATTTTAGTTTAATTTAATTTAATTTAATTTAATTTGATTTAATTTAATTTAATTTAATTTAGTTTTTTTAATTTAATTTAATTTAATTTGATTTAATTTTTTTAATTTAATTTAATTTAATTTAATTTAATTTAATTTTATTTAATTTAATTTAATTTAATTTAATTTAATTGGTTTAATTTGATTTAATTTGATTTAATTTAATTTAATTTGATTTAATTTAATTTAATTTAATTTAATTTATTTAATTTAATTTAATCTTAATTTAATTTTATTTTTAATTTTAATTGAATTTTTTTTAAAAGAGTTTAATAATTTAATTTTAGTTTAATGATTAAGTCTTTTAATATTTTAAATTTGAGTTATCATTTTAACTAAGAATTGAATATTAATGAGATAATTAATTTAGGGATTTTTAAATTAAAGAATAAGTCTCTTCCTAATAATATCCCTATTTTAATAATTCCAATTTTATTATTCTTCCAAATTTAATCCATTATGTAATTAAAGTTTAATCATTTTAAAATTACTTAATGGGTTTCTACCCTTTAATCATTTAAATTTCAATCATCCAAATCAAATTAGGATCAAATATTTTACTTGTTAATTTTTTATTAAACCTAAAGTTTTAATTAAGGGTTAAAATTTTAATTACCATTTTACCCTTCAAGCTTAATGATTTCATAACTCACTAAATTGAACTCAAATGAACTTGAAATTTTTATGTGACTTCACTCATGTGTCAATAAAGACATGAGATGAGAAAATGTGATTTTTCTGTATTTAATTTATTTATATAATTATTTTTGGTGGAAAATAGAGATTTTCAAGGAAAATTTAATAACATGACCAAGGGAAAGTTTCTGTCCTTAAGAAAATTAGGGGACATTCCTAATGACCAGAGAACCACTTGGACCAATTTTGGTGATTTTTTGAATTATATTATTTTTATTATAATTATTTTAAGTTTTGGAGTGTTAATTAATTTAAAAATAAAATAAATGTTGAAAAATGAATTTTATAATTTTCCAAAATCTCTCTGATATCAAGGAAATCAGAGAAGCAAATTTTGCAATTTTCTGATTTTTCGATAATTTATTATAATTATTTTAGTGAAAAAGCTAGAAAATATATTTTTTTAATCTTAAAATTACCTTAAAGCTTTAAAATTTAATATCTCATTAAATAGACCTAAGAAAAATGTGGGATTTGTTCCTATGTGATTAAAATTCAAAATGTGACATTTTGGTGAATTTTATTATTTTTGTGATTTTTATTATTTTTTAATTATTAAAAATATTAAAATATTATTAAAAATCAACTTTTTTAGAAAATTGGAATTTTAATTTTCTTAGGTTCCCCTGATTTCAGAGAGGCTCCAAAACCAATTTGGTGAATTTTTGAAAGGTATTTTAAAAGTTATGAATTTTTAAAGTTAAAAATGGCTAAGTGGCTTAATCAACCCAATTAGTGGGGCTAACCAAGTCCAATTGACCTCAAATTTTTATGGTGGATTCCTCTGATCCTAAAGGTCAGTGGAGAATTGATTTCAAGTCAATTTGAGGCATGATTAACTCTAATTAATTAAAGACCTATTTTGGGTGTTTAAGCCAATTAGGGTTGTTTTAAATGAACTAAGTCAAAACCTATTTTTCCTAGGGTTCTTTGGTCATAAGCAACATCACCAAATTTTCCTTGAATTTATTTCACAACATGCTATTTATTGGAATTAAAATACTCAAAACAGCAACATGAATTTGAAAAATCAATAACTCTTTATAGGGATGGCCTCGACTTTGGAAAATTCGGGGAATGTTCCCAAATTCGGAGGCTTCAAAAGCCCTATGGTCTCATGCCATGGTGAATTGTATGCATGCATGGAGAATTAAAATAATGCAGAGAGTAAATAAATTATAAAAAATAAAATACTTGATGAAATTAAATGATTTCTTTTCCACATTATTCTCCTCTGCTTACTGAGCAAGAGGGTATTTTTATTTTATTTGTCTGATTTTTCTACACAGAGATATGAATTTTTGAAGTTTAGGGAATTAAATAAATAGAAAAATTCCCTAATTTTCTATTTATCCACGTGGCGCCGCGTCAACCTCGGTAGCTCCGAACGCACACGCGTCGCGCTCCCATTCGATGCCGCCACCTGAGTCAGCAGCCCGGGCCCCGCGGTTCTCGCACCGTCTCCTGGTCCGACGCCATCTGAGCCGTTCGTCCGCGCGTGTATTGAATGGACGGCATTCGTTCATCGTCCCCGAGCGTCCTAACCCGAGAACCGTCCATCTTCTAGGCCTAAGATCTCACTCGATACTTGACTAAATTTAACGTTCTTATGCTCTATGGATTCGTCTCGAGAAGACGAACACATCCATACAGTTAACATGCATTGAAATTAAGGCATTTGAAATGGAGAATCTCCGGAAGCTCGGGATGAAGAGTTAGCTCATACCTTTGCTCGGAGAAGTGTGGCTTCAATCCGAGAGTTGTTGCACCTTCGATTGGATCCCGGCAAGCTCCGGATGAAGTCTCCTGGTGCAGTGAATTGTCCGGATGTGATTTCGACCAAGCCCGATCACAAAGCTTGGAGGCCGGAGCAACCGGGTGGCCCGGAGATGGGGCTTTTGCTTTGGTGGACACCTTCCCTTGGTGCGAGTGAAGGTGTAGAGCCAATAAATTTGGGGATTGGCTCACTGTGGAGAAGTGTCATGGTTTTGGGTGGAATTTTAACTCTGAAATTGAGCTCACAGAGAAGAAATGGCAGGGGGATCTCACTGGGGATCAAGTGCTCTAAGGGTGGAGATGGGTCTGGAATAATTTTGGCAAGGTTTGTGCTCAGCTCTTCTCATGGCCGAGAGGGGTGAAGTTTAAATAGGAGAGGGTGGAGGGCCTCCCAGGGGGAGTTGAGGCATGGGATCGAGCTTGCTGCGGTGAGGAGAAGAACGCCATGGTGGCCACTAGGCATGAGGCAGCTCAGCAAGGGAGAATTTCAAAGTTGGCTCACATGTGAGCTCTCGGCCATGGTGTTTTCCGGCGGCTTGGTGGCCGGCCGGCCAGGCATGGGTCACCCACAAGGTCAGGTGGGTCAGGGCTGGGGCTTGGTGCAAGCAATTGGCAATTGCCATGTGTAAAGGCTTTGATTCAAAGTAAAATGGGGCATGGCTAAATTTGGACCTAAATGGGTCAACCCACCCATTTGGGCTAGGTGCACCAACCAAGGCCTGGTTTTGGTCGAGGGAAAAGTGATTTGGCTCGAGCATAATCGGTAGGGTCAAGTCACCATCCAAGCACAATTCGGCATAAGCATGGTTAAGGGGAATCATGGGAGTGGTTAATCACCTTTAGGAATTAAGGAAAGAGTTTCCTCCTTTTGCCCAAAATGGCATGGTGACATGTAAAGAGGCTCTCATGGCTTGCATATGGCTTGTGCATGGCTCCATGGCTCCATTTGGCTTGGGAAAAGGTTTGGTCAATTTCATAAAAAAGGATTTTAAGGATTTTGGATGTTTTGATGGAAATTTGTATGAAACTTGATTTGGAATAATTTGATGGTGAATTTAGGACTTAGGTAATGGATTTAATTAAGTGGATGACAAATGGAGATGTCATGTGGGCTTTAGGGTAGATTTTGGGCCTTTGGATGTGGTGAAGTGGGCTTTTAGGAAAGTTTAAGGGAAATGGGCTTTTGATTTTAGGATGGGCATTTGGATAAAATTTTTGTGAAGAATTTTGTCAAATAAATGTCATAATAGGTTTAGGGATGTTCTATGAAGGGCTTGGAATCAATTTGATGTGATTTGGAGTTGAATTGGTTTGAATTTGGGTTTATTTGGTAAGTGGGCCTATGTAGGTCAAAGTGGGCCAAGTTGGGCTAATGTTGGGCTAGGGTTGAAATTGATATAAAATCAATGTTGAGAAATGTTTATGGGAGTGTTTCAAAGAGGTTTTGGCTTTGGTTGAGTTTTGATTTTGGGGTTTGGGCTCATTTGGGTTAGGTTTGGGTTTAGGTCAAAAATGAGCCTTTTAGCTTTGGATTGAATTTGAGTGGGGTTTGGGTCTAAATTTTGGGCAAATCATGTTAGTGTTTTGTTTGTGGGAATGTTAAGGAAAATTTAGAAAAGGTTTGGGGTTAATTGGAGTTGAATTGGGTAAGTTTGGGTTAGGTTTAGGTCATGGGTCCAAATTGGGCTTTAAGGCCAAAAGTGAGATTGGATCCAAATGTCAATCAAATTGGACTTGGATTTGGTCTAGATTGGTATTAGGGATGTTTAATTGAAGTTTAGAATTGAATTGGACCAGAATTTGGGTCAATTGGGTAGGTTTGGTTTGACATTGAGTTCACTTAGGGTTAAAATGGGTCAAATTGGGGGTTTTGACAAAAGTAGGGTAAATTGACAAAATTGGCCCATGGTGTAGTTGGACAAAATGAAATTAGGAATATTTTGGATTTTCTGGAATTTTCTGGGAATTTTCGGAATTTTTGGATTTTTGGCCAAGAGTGGTATTTTGGGTATTTGGAGGGTATTGGGAGGTTTTCTTGGAATTTTGGTATTTTTGGGTATGGATGATCAGTTTAAGTGATGTGGAAATGTTTGGGATTGATTTTGGGGAATTTTGGGTAATTTGGAAATTTTTGAGAAATTTGGGTAATTTCAAGGGTTTTGGGTAGGTTAAGCGGGTGTAGGGTCCCGGGGGTCAAAAATTGAAAATTTGGGAAATTGAAGATTGGGTGAATTTAGGTGGAAAGAAGTCATTTTGGTTGAGCCATGAAGCCATATCAAGCCCATATGAGCCATGAAGGGACTCATTTGAGGCATTCACTATGTTGTTCTTAACCCTCTTAGCCAAGGGCTTAGGGGTTAAGGACCATCCATGTGAATCACCCACATGAGTCAGGAGGTCAAGTTAGGTATGGGTGTGGTTTTAGGAAGTGTGTGAAAGTGTAGTGTATGTGTAAGTGTATGTGTAAGTGTATGTGTAAGTGTATGTGTAAGTCAGCCCCTTCACCAGACCAGGCCACCCAGGGCAGTCCTAAGGCCAAAGAGTCTTATAGGAACTCATCCTTTAAACTTCCACATTTGATTTCAACCCTCTAGGTGATTAGGGGTCTACGATCGAGTTTGCGGAGTTTGCGGGGAGTTAAGAAGTGGTTTGAATTTCTAAAAGGTGGGTCCCAATTCTAGTCCTCTAAGATAGTCAAAGGAAAAGCCTAAGGCTAGATCCTAAGTACTAAAGAGAAGAAGAGAAGACCTCATCGAAAATGAGGTCAACAAATGGACCCCCAATAGGTGTGGTGAGTGACGGAGCACACCGCGCGTATTGGCGTTGACCGAAGCGATCAACAAAACCAACACGGATGTCCAAGTGACGAACTTAGGACGAAGTAGAAGAGCTTCACGTGGGGAGTAGCAAGTATATCTCTGAAACTGAAGATTCCTGAACTCTCGCTGGGGAAAGGAAAAGGAGGTGAATCCCAAATCACATGACCTGGGGGAATTTCAATTTAGATTTTTTTTTGTTTCAATTTAAGTTTCAATGTGTGAGTTTATATTTCAATTTGAAGTTTTAATTTAGATTGAAGTTTGATTTAAAATTAATTTGAGAAAATTCGGATTTGAAAGGAGAATTGAAACCTAGGTTCCAATCTCGGGACTGCAAAGAAAATTGGAATTTGGGTACCAACCTCGGAGTAGGAATCGGAGTTTAAGTGTCGATTGAAAAGGATGAGAATCAGAATTTAGGTACCGATCTCGAAAGGGATGAGAATTGAAATTTAAGTATCAATCTCGAAAGAGAGTCGAAATTTAGGCATCGACCTCGAAGAGGATGAGAATCAGAATTTAAATACTGATCTCGGAATGAGAACTAGAATTTAGGTACTAGTCTCGACATGAGAGCTGGAATTTAGTTACCAGTCTCGAAAGTTTAGAATTGAAATTTAGGTATCAATTCAAAAGAGAATCGAAATTTAGGTATCGATCTCGAATGAGAGTCGGAATTTAAGTACCGACCTCGAAGGAAGAGGACTGGGATTTAGGTACCAGCCTCGGAAGTTTTGAATTGAAATTTAGGTATCAATTCGGATGAGAATCGAAATTTAGGTATCGATCTCGGAATGAGAACTGGAATTTAGGTACCAGTCTCGAAAATTTTGAATTGAAATTTAGGTATCAATTCGGATGAGAATCGAAATTTAGGTATCGATCTCGGAATGAGAACTGGAATTTAGGTACCAGTCTCGGAAATTTTGAATTAAAATTTAGGTATCAATTCGGATGAGAATCGAAATTTAGGTATCGATCTCGGAATGAGAACTGGAATTTAGGTACCAATCTCGGAAATTTTGAATTGAAATTTAGGTATCGATTCGGATGAGAATCGAAATTTAGGTATCGATCTCGGAATGAGAAGCTGGAATTTAGGTACCGGTCTCAGAAATTTTCAATTGAAATTTAGGTATCAATTCGGATGAGAATCAAAATTTAGGTATCGATCTCGGAATGAGAGCTGGAATTTAGGTACCAGTCTCGGAAATTTTGAATTGAAATTTAGGTATCAATTCGGATGAGAATCGAAATTTAGGTATCGATCTCGGAAGTCTCGGAAATTTTGAATTGAAATTTAGGTATCAATTCGGATGAGAATCGAAATTTAGGTATCGATCTCGGAATGAGAACTGGAATTTAGGTACCAGTCTCGGAAATTTTGAATTGAAATTTAGGAGGATGAGTTTGAACTCGGTTGAGATTTGATTTAAGATTTGATTTGAAATTTGGAAGATCAAATTTGAAATTTGATCGAGATTGGATTTGAAATTTGATTGAGAATTTGATTTGTGATTTGAAAAGATCAAATTTGAAATTTGATTTGGAATTTGGAAAGATTGAATTTGAAATTTGATTTGAAATTTGGAAGGATGGAATTTGAGATTTGTGTTGATTTCGTTTATCTTTTAATGATTCAAATTTTATTTTATCATTTATTTAATGTTCATGTGAATTTGGTGTTTGTCATTTTTTAAGGTTTTTTTTTTAGGAAAGTTTTCTTTTATTCTTCTTTTTTTATTTCTTTTCTGTTCTTTGTTTGAAGTTCATTTAACTTTAATGGCGTTTCCCAATCAATTTGCACAAAAGAGGTGAAGGCCAAAAATGTGACATGGTCACTTTCATTCAAATCATGTTGAAAATACATCATACAACTCGATCTGGAATATATCTCATACAATCCATGTAGACTCAAAACGGACTATGTATGATCTTGGTTGGTCCATCCAAAGAAGCATCTGTCAAAAATCCATGTCTAAATAGTGGGGTACATGGTTAATAACATCACCTTCCAAGCCATCCTTGGCAAGAATGCCGGATGGATGTACATTGGAGGTGTGATATTTCCCATGTAACTCACAGCTCGTAAGGCCGGAGGTTCTCTAGCTACGGGTCCGGTTGGAAATGGTAAGGTATCTTGTCGTCGTCCATTCTCCCGAAAGTAGCGAGATCCGCTCCACGGCACTCCCGGTATGCAATGCTTAGCGATATCCGCTCGTTGCCCTTCAGTATCATGACGGAACCCACCGGTAAAGGTATCTTTACAGGCCCTCGGAACTCACCCGGGCCTGCTATCCGGAGGTTAGATCCGAACATGATGTCACACTCGTTCAAGAAAGAGACTGTGTAGAAAGGTCTGACGAAGTCGTGGTGATCTATATGTGGGGGTATGCAGTCACCCTGTTTGTAGATGTTGATAATGCAACTATTGGGTATGCAATCTGCTGGCAGTACCCTCCATGTTATTAATCTCTTTACCATTCTCTTGATGACTAATGGCATCGGATCTACTTGCCCATGACGGAGTATCCCCGGTGGGTTTCCCTTTCGTCTTCGACAAAGTTGTAGCGACATCCGCATTGTATTGTGATTCTTCCTTTCCCTGGCATCCATCTCCGGGGTTCTGAGTAGGTATTTTCCCTTAGGCGGCCCGCTCGGCCCATTCTTTTCAAATCCCGGATACAATCCACGATTCTGCTGTTGTTCATACTCTGAGAATACGTCGGTATGTAGCTCGAGGCCCTCTAGTATGTTGATTCTTCTTCCTTTAATTCTCTCGAAGTATTCGAAAGTTTTCTTTTCAACATTTTGCATTCTCTCCAGGCTCGTATTCCGGAATGATCTGCAGATGGCGAGGCCTTGTGACATATTGTGGGATATATGGTTCAATCCCTTCACGTTCTCCTGCATACCTCGGCTCCTCAGGGATGATGCCTGTCGAGACATCCCCCGGGGTTGCTTCTGCAACAAGGTTATGCATCACTGGTGGTTCTATCTGGTGGCGTGACAGCTTTCTTTCTTCTGATCTTCTGGAGATTTCCCTGGTCCTTTCTGTTATCCTAGGAGCTGGCCTCCTTTCTTCAGGTTCCTGGTGAACCGGTGTCCTTGAAATGTGTGTGCTGGCATTAGCAATTGTCTCGTCGCGCTGGTCCGCAGCTAGTTTTGTTAACATCTTACGGATACGGCGATTCTTATTTCTTCGTTGCGTGGCTGTGAGAGTAGCTCTCCGCACTTCTTGAATCTCTGTGGGCGCGGCGCTGACAAGCCTGCCCTCCGCTGTAGCGACTACGGACTTCATTTTCTTATCTTCTTCGGTGTTTGCTTTTCTTTTCTTGTTGTTGGATTGGTGGCTTGGGCCACCCACTCTCATCACTCTGTCCGCCCGGGTAGTTCTTCTCGGTTAACTGGGACCCAGTCACTTTCCTCGTACTATAGGCCTGCTGGTGCGAAATCTGAGTCAATCTCAATTATCACGCCATCTTTCACCCTCTTTTCATTGAGTGCAAGGCTTACGCCATTCTTAAAGTTCAGGACCAACCGCCCGTTCGACATTTCCCTGCGAAAAGACAAGGAAAAGGATCAGGGGCTGTACTAAGAACAAGAACATTAAGAAAATGTTTATTAAAGACATATTTTTTTATACATATTTTTTTATTTTCGAATTTAACAGGAATGAAGTAGGATAAGATCAGGGAAGAGATTTTGATTTGGAAAAGAAAACAAGGAAAACATATTATCATGACTTTATTTATTTTAACACATTTTATTATTATTATTTTTTTTTTGGGTTCGGACCCAATCATAAGTAATTACTTCGCCCGTGTTTCTTAGGGATGAAGAATTCATTCCTTCGAAACATCAGGTAGCGTAATACTTTTTCAAGTATCGTCCATTGATCGGAAGCATATGTCGTTCTTCCTGGCAATTCACTAGCTGGTAGGAACCTCCTGAGTATACTGCTTCAACCACAAATGGTCCTTCCCAAGTGGGTTCAAATTTTCCTCCTATCTTGCGGTGTGCAAGGATAGGTCTTTTGAGAACGAGAACTAAGTCACCAACTTTGAAGGTTCTCGGGCGGACCAATTTGTCATGGGCTTGAACCATCTTAGCTTGGTATAGTTCTAAATTCTGTTGCGCTGCAAGTCTTTTCCCTTCCAAGTTTTCTAATTCTTCGAGTCGTAATCTGGCGTTTTCTTCGTCGTGATCTTGTTTGCAACCTGCAATTCCGAGTGAAGGAAGCTGAACCTCTAAAGGTAACACTCGCCTCGGACCCATACACCGAGCGTAAGGTGTAGCTTCGAGTAGGAGTTCGAAGGTTGTCCGTAGGCCCATAAGGCTTCTAACAATTTCTCGTGCCAATTTCTCTTATTATCGTCCAAGGTTTTCTTTAAGATTTGAACGAGAGTTTTATTAAAAGCCTCGGCGAGGCCGTTTGCTCTTAGGTAGTAAATTGTTGAGTATCGCCGGTCGATTCCGTGTCTCCCGACAAAATTGTTGATTTGTGTGCTTCGAATGCGACCCATTATCCGAGATAATCTGCGCGGCACTCCGAAACGGTAGACAACTTGGTTCTTGAAAAGCCGTAGCACGTGGTGTGCTTTCACTTCTCTAAGTGGAGCCGCCTCTGCCCACTTGGAAAAGTAATCTGTAGCTGCAAGAATGAAACGATGTCCTTTTGAAGATGATGGTTCTATTGGACCCACTATATCTGTGCCCAAACATTCAAATGGCCACGACGCAATTGTCGGGTGTAGCACATTTGGAGGTTGGTGTAGAACCACTCCGTGCACCTGGCATTGATGACGGCTCTTGGCGATTTTCATGCGGTCGGTCATCATCGAGGGCCGGTAGTACCTTAGTCTTTTAATTTTCATTTTCATCTTCGGACCCGACCGGTGAGCGCCACGAGTCCCGAATGCACTTCTTTAACAACTTCACGGGCCTCGGACCCGCTTAGGCACCTTAGCCACATTTGATCAAAAGACCTTCTGTACAGTGTGTTGTTTATTAATGCGTAACATAGAGTTCTTTTCTTGATCTGATGGGCTAATGACCTATCGTCTGGTAGTTTTCCTGTTTGCAGGTAGTCTATCAATGGCTGTCGCCAATCTTCTGTGTTTTCATCCTATCGACAGAATCGATTCTTTTTCTTTTCTCGATTTGTGTATTGTGTCTATGTCGAGTCTGTGATAGGACTCGACGTCCGTGAACCGACACTTCCATCGATTCATCTTGCAAACAGGAAAATTCTTTTGCGAGACGGGCTAAAGCATCTGCTAAAGCATTTTCTTTTCAGGAATTTTGTAAATTGTCACATTTGGAATCTGTTCCAACAACTGTATGACATACTGGAAGTATTGCTCGAGTCTTGGCTTTAAAATTTTGTACTGTCCAACGATCTGTTGAATGATTAACTGTGAATCCCCGTAAATGTTGATGTTTGTTATCCCCATTTGAATAGCTAATTCCAGTCCTGTTATGAGGGCTTCATATTCTGCTTCATTGTTTGTACACGGTTACGTCAGTGGTAGGAGTATCTTAACATCCCCCGCTCCGGTGTTATAAAGATTAGCCCGATTCCTGCCTTACGGGCACTATCACTTGCGATTCTTCGTCTTTGTGTGTCGAAGATGCTCCGTCGAAATATAATTCCCAACGTCGATCATCGGGGTCTTCTAGGTTCATTATTTGTTCATGCGGCAAATCATCATTGAGAGGAGATTCGGCGGCAAAGGGTGTCTTGCGAGGAAGTCTGCTAAGACTTGTCCCTTTACGGCACGAAGAGGCACGAAAGTTATATCGAATTGCAATAATATCATTGACCATCCGGCAAGTCCGCCGGAAAGTGTTGGACGAGTCATCAAGTATTGCAATGGATTAAACTTCGAGATCGAGTTGACCTTATGAGAAAGCATGTAGTGCACGAGCTTTTGAGCGGCGAAGATCGGGGCCAAACAATGCTTTTCAATTGCGGGATACCTTACCTCTGTCGGAAGTAAACAACGGCTTAAGTAGTAAAGAGCATTTTCTTTACCCTCATCATTGACCTGGGTTAACAGGGCTCCGAGAGAGTCGTCTAAAGCCGCGGTGTAAAGTATCAGCGGTCTACCCGAGATCGGGGCTGCTAAGACGAGGAGGTGTCATTAAATATTGTTTAATGTCCTCGAAGGCCTTCGGCATTTCTCTTCCCAAATAAATTTGGCGTCCTTTTTAAATAGTGCCGAGAAAGGCCGACACCTACTGACAGGTTTGAGATAAAGCGTCGAAGATATGCCGGCTTCCCTTGAAAAGATCGTAGTTGTTTTAAGGTTTTGGGAGGCGGCATTTCTAAGATAGCTTTAATCTTTTCCGGTCGATTTCAATTCCACGATGTCGGACAACGAATCCTAAGAATTTCCCGGAGGTGACGCCGAAGGCGCATTTTAAGGGATTCATCTTAAGGTTAAATTGTCTTACTCGTTCGAAAACAATTCTCAAATCATACAGGTGGTTTTCCTTTACTTTGCTTTTGATGACCACATCGTCCACGTAGCATTCGACTTGATTGTGGATGAGATCATCAAAAATTCTTGTCATTGCTCTTTGGTAGGTTGCTCCTGCGTTCTTCAGTCCGAATGGCATCACTGTGTACCAAAATACTCCGATCGGCGTTCGAATGCCGTAAGCTTTTCATCTTCTGGAGCCATTTTTATCCGGTTGTATCCCGAAGATCCATCCATGAACGAGAATATTTCATGTGTTGAAGCAATGTCGATCATTAATTCGGGATCGGTAGAGGGAATTCATCTTTTGGACATGCCTTGTTTAAATCTCTCGAAGTCTACACAAATTCCGATTCGACCATTCTTCTTTCGATCGGCACCACATTGGCTAACCAAGTCGGGTATTGTTCTTCACGGACAAATTTAGCGTCTATTAGCTTTTTAACTTCGGCTATGACTTGTTGTTCGATTTCTAGACGCATTCTTCGGGACCTTGTCCGACCGGGACGAAGTAGGATCCACTCCTAGCTTATGGATCCGCAACCTCCGGAGCTAATCCCGACATTTCGTCATAATTCCAAGCGAAACAGTCTTTAAATTCCATTAATAATTTGATTATTTCTTCGGAGTCTTCTTTGTTGAGTAAGGAGCTAATAAAGGTAGGTCTAGGCTCTTCACTAGTACCTAAGTTAACTTCCGTTAACTCATTTATTATGGATTTGATTTCTTCTTCGAATTCTGGTGGAGCGTCTCCAATTTGTACATCTTCGAGTTCGTCTGTAGTTTCCATGCAGTTTTCATTGGATTCGCAAGTGACAACCAAGCAAAATTCAGTATCGTCAACTTATCCTATCGTGCCGAATCCGAGTCCATACTTTGAATTGGGTGGACGACCGGAGTTATTCCATAATTTTTCAAAATGTTGTGATTGGCCTTTTGTCCATTGTCGAGGTAAGAAACCACGTTGAATTAAATTTTGAACACGGGGAGAGTACCACTCAAAAGGTAATTCCATTAATTCGATGAAGTGACATCTTCGAATTGTACATTATTTTCAGTTTTGGAGGAAGAAGCACCGCGGTAGAACTTGATTGGCCTTGCACCGTCGTTATGTACCTCTTTGACCACCATACCCTCGATCTTATTAGAATGGATCGGGGTTAGGGTCATAGTATGTACGTAGTGGTTAATCTTCTCGTACATTGATTTATATTCTTCATTCTTTTCATCTTCGAGGAGATCATGAATTGCGGCTTCTTCCGACTTATTGCCGTCGCTTCTTGTTTGATTTCTTTTTCTTCTTCGAACTATCTTCCCAATCAACATTGATGGCTGGTTTCTTCGTCCAACCGTCCTAGTGTCTCTACCACGGCCTAGTCCCGAGCCTCGACCTCGGATGCGAGTTGTGGAGAAACCTTCACCATCTCGCCGGAAGGGAGTGGTGAGTGATCGATGGACTAGAACCTCGGGTTCTTCGTTGTCCTGAACTTTCTTTGCTTCACTTGTCACGGTATCTCTGGAGAAGATTGTTTTCTTCGGTGGTGCATAATAGGCTGCGTCTTCGTGGATTCCAATCTCATGTATGGAGAATGGTTGTAAGTCACCTTTGATGCACTGTTCCACTCCATCGTAGTATTTGATGCACTGGTGCAGAGATAATGGTACCATCCTGTTTTCATGTATCCATGGTCGGCCCAGTAGAGCGTTGAACGACGTTTCTGAATCAATTATGTGAAATTTTGCGGTTGTCTTTACTAAGTCACAGGTCTTCATCGATAGCGTTATTGATCCGAGGGCTCTTTCTCCTTTCCGGTTGAATCCTCTTAATAACATTTTGTACGCTTCGAGCTCGCGAGCATCAATTTCCAAATATGCTAGTGTTCGAAGACTCATTATATTGATTGATGCTCCTGGATCCACCAATACTCTGGAGAGTGTAAATTTTCCGATTGTAACTGAAATGTACAACGGTCGGTTGTGATCTGCTGTCCCAAGTAGTAGGTCATTGTCCGTGAAGGTAACGCCTCGCTGTTCCTTTAACGAGCAAACCTCATCTAAGGAATCTCCGGCCATTTGAGCTAAGCAAATTTCCGGGTCAAGTAAGGCTTTGATCAGAGCTTCTCTCATCTCCTTTGATAAGATGAGAGCATCGTAAATGCTCAGTTTGGCCGGTAGTTTCCTAAGATGGGCTAGCACGTTGTAGTCCACTTTGTTTCCATGTGTCTCGACTTCTTCTTGAATGGGTATTTCTTCTGTCGGGGTTGGTTCTTCTTGAACAACCACCGCTTCCTTTGTCTTTTGGACCCATTCTTGGAGGTAAAACTTTTCCACTTCTTAAGTTGACTTCTGTAATTTCTTCTGAATCTAGTGTTGAACTTACCGGTGTCTCCTCCTGAATCGGAATAACTGGCCCTTCCGGATTATCTTCAAAATCTGAAGGCTCTAACTCTATCGTAACTGGAGCTCCTCGAAACTCACAGATAGATCCGTTGCTTGTTGAACTCTCGTAGCCTCCTTGATGGACGTTTTCTTCGTTATTTTGCTCGTCGAGATCGTGTATGATTTGAGAATTGTTGTTGGTATCGAAGTCGATGTCCGGATTGTCGCTAGTTACGTAATCGTTAGAAACGAGTCAAACGTAGCCAACGCCATCACCCTTATCATTATATGATCCCACCGAAGTGAGCGGATAATCATACAAAATCGGAGGTTCGAGGGATTTCTCCCCCGAATCGAAACAACTATCCTAGGATAAGCGGCCCCTAGTCCTAGCCTTAGGAATCTCGGTCCTCTCTTCTTCGTCAATTTTCTTCTTTTCTTCGATCGTCTCCTGTCGAGGTGGTTCTTCTATCGCAAGTGATAGTACCGGCTTAACAGGTTTTGAACTCTAAATTGAAGCTCGCACCGAAGCGGTTCGGATGTTGTCTAAAATCTTCTTCGAAGACCTCGTCCAGGCGGTAGTCCATCCATCGTCAGTTGCATAGGGATCTATCGGAATGATGGGATCAGTTGAGATAACATTGACGGAACCTCCTTTCTGGGGTTCCTTCATGTACTCCTTCAGGATCGTTATATTTCCTTTCCGAAGGTTGTCATTGAGCCAACTTTTAAAGGTAATGCAATCTTCTATATTGTGCCCAAGCATCCGATGGTAGGGGCAAAAGTTAGGATCACTTTTCTTGTTGACTTCCTCCGGTCTTTTAGGCTGCGCATCTGGAAATCCGGAGTTTTCATTAGAGCTACGGAACATCTTCGATCTTGCTTCATTTTTGAACGGATATTCTCTCGCTCGAAGTTCCCTTAATGTACGTTGCGGACGAGGCGGTTGTTCATACTGCGGAGACGGCTGATAGCTTGGACCGGGGTTGTTGATAATTCTGTTGTGGTTGTTGCGGCCGTTCCGGTGGTATTTGCATCGGTTGCTTGCCTTTATCAACTACTGCAATGATCCCGATTTCTTTTTGAAGGTCTTCACCGGCTTCTGCTTGTCCGTCTTGTCGGCAAAACTTAATTGCTTCGCCTCTTCTTGCAAGCTTCCGGCCTTGCTTAACAACTTCTCAAAGTCTTAATAGTGAATCCTTTGAGGAGAAGTGCTATCTGGCCGTGAATGCTTTTAAGCAAGATGCCGATTGCATGTTGTTCTTGCAGTTGTGGTTCACACTTCATGCTTAAATTTCTCCATCGAAGTATGTAATCCACCAAAGTTTCATTCGGCCTTTGTTTCTCTACCACTAAATCACCTATAGCGATGTGGTGCTAAGCTCCGGCAAATCGCTTGATGAAGAGGCTCTCTAGCTACGAGAATGTCTTCATCGAACCATTGGGTAATTCGCATACCGGTCGAAGGCGATTCTCGACGGATGCGCGACGAGCCGTCGGAAGAGTAGTGCATCGCTTCCGCCGGCATTGCAACAGCCGGCACGAAAGTGTGCAACATGTCGTCGGGGGTTCCCGGTTCCATCGAATGTCTTGAACGAGAGGTGGTACGAAGCCTTTCGGGTATTGGACGGCGTCGAATTCTTACGGGTAAGGTCTACCGTCCGAATGGATGTCCCGTTCTTCGATTGTGCTAAGGCTTCTCGCATCTGCTGTTCTACCAAGTTCTTGATATTCTTTTCGGGGATCATACTTTGCGTTGTATCCTTTTCAAGTTGGTCATCCCCATTGACGGATGTAATCTCCTTTCCTCCGTCTACAATGTGAATGACCTGCGGGGGTGTCTCTCTATGTGGTTGTACTTGACTGCGGAGAGTGGCCGGAGCTACGGCCATCTCTTCCATCCTTTTCGCCATTTGAGCGATCGTGTCGTCCTTTTCTCGAAGCTGTCTCCTCATCGGTTCCGGCTCCTCTCTTCCGCAGTTGCGGGAGCACCTTGCGAAGGCGATGAAGCTCGTGTCTCAACTATGTTGATTTCTGCATATTCGTTGTCCATGAACTCCGATGAATCGATCTCATCTCCGAACTTTTCTTCTCTTTCTTTTGCCAACCGTCGGATATCGGTTCTCAACTTTTCCATGGCGTCTTCTAACGGAGCTTTCTGTGTGTCTTTGCGGTTGTCATGCGATAGCTGCCGGGTCCCCTTTTCACGAGTCCCCTTTATCGCAGTAGCGCTTTCTTCAGATTCCAGCCTCCTGGCGAGACTTTCTTTTTCGGGCTGCTATTTCAATCTCAACTGCCCCGTAGTGGGACACCATACCATCCTTCTAGCGGCGAAGGTCTAGGACCGGATGGTCCGTTCGGCCAAATGCTTGGAAGGTGGTATCCTCCCTAATCTGTAATCCTGAGACTACGACAGGCGGGCTAGCCTTCATTCTTTTACTTGGCTTTTCTGTCATGATGGCGGGTTCTACTCGGGGCCCAAGACGAGATTTGACTGGCACCCGCCCTATCCTTCGTAGAATCTCCGATACGGGGCAATTTTCCTTCCTTGCTAACTTTTCTACCAAGGTTTGCAGTCGAGCAAATGGCGTAGTTCTAGTTCTTTTCTTGCGGCTATCGTTGTAATATGCGGGCTGAGGTAATGTGGCAGCAATCTTGCGAACATTCTCCTCATCCTCTGCGGCGGAGAGGGGATGGAACCTGCTTCCTCCCAAAAGTGGTATGTAGTCAGGCAGCGGTGTATATTCTGGTAGCGGTGTATATTCAGGCAGTTCTGGAATTTCCTCCAGGAAAGCAATTTCAGCAGCTACGGCTTCTCCGGCGATCCTTCTACTTATGTTTCTTCTTTGGGTCTTTGTCGGTGACGGAATCTTTGAGCTGGACCCGATTTCGAAAACGGAAGGTCTTACGGGAAGATCTGTACCCTCCACGGTAACGGAGTTTACCATAGTTCCGGATTTCTTTCCCCTTTGATTTGGCAGAAGTCGGGGTAGGTGCAGAAACAACTAGACCAGTGGGGGTTATAAGAACAGTCCTCCTGCGGACAGCAGTACTCCTCCTAGTCGGGACCCTTTGCAGGGGAGGAAACTCTTGGGTCGACGTAAGGTTGAACTCAAGCTGTGGCTCCTCAGCTTCAGATACCTTGTTCGTCAGTGCAAAGAGGGAGACGTCGGTGACCTTGACATTCGTGTTTTCAAATCCTCGTCCGAATCGGATGATCCCATTGTCGGGCGGCTCATCCTTATAGACGACGAAGTCCGGTCCGTTGGTGAAGGAGAAAATCGGTTTCGGGGCTTCCATTTCTGCAAGATAGATTCTGGTTGTCAGTCTCAAGTTATGCTTCTTTTCTTTAGGACGAGAAGAAAGGAATTGAAAAGAGTCCAAACTCATTCTTGTTCATGTATTTATAAGAGGGAATTATTTGTTAAAAGAATCACTTATTAGAGGGTTTGTTTATTTAGAACGGAATGTTCAAAGGTGTAGAGAAGGTAAGGAATCCGATTCAGAGTTGGAAAGGAAAAGAAAGTCTTAAGCAAGACTTCTCGACTCGAAGGATTACTCCTAAACTAACACCTATTGGGGGTCCACCCCACCTCAAAAATGAGGTAAAAGGATCTCGGAACCTCTCTGTTTAGGGGTGTCTAAACAGTGGTTCTGAAATCCGAGAGAATGTTGGCTATACTTGTTCAAGATAGAAATGATCATAGTATCCCATCGGAAAGAAGGGTAGTTTGATCCATTAGGGACATGGATACACTACCGATTTTGAAAGCGAGATTATTTGATTAAAATGGAGAGAAGAATTGTCCCAGTGAGTCGCCGAAATCTGTCGGCATATTTTTAGGTTGTGTTTTATTTTGAAAGGGGTCGCCTAACGAAATCGTCGACGAATTTTTAATTTAATTAAAATAAATAATTTGAAAAGTAGTATTCAATTTTGAAAATAATTTCAAATTTGAAGGTTTTAAGATATGAGACTAAACCGATCTCACATCCCAAATAGTTTATATAAACGAGCATCGCACCACAAACCGTGTATCTATCCCTAAGGATAGACACACTCGCTGACGGTGGGGCTCGATTAAATAAACTAGAAGATTTGTGACATCCGTTTGGTCCGCGAACCAATTTTATAAGCCGACAAAATTCCCCTGCTTAATATGAAAACATTAAACGGGGTTTATATTACATGGGTTCTTCAAAATTCCCTATAAGGGCAAGCCCTATAGTTAATTACATCTTAAGTGACGGGAATCACCTAAGAAAACTCTCGATAATAATCAATAATTCTGCTCTCAAGGATTTCAAAGTTTAAGTTTTCAAGGGATTGAATTTTGGAATTTCAATAGGGAATGAATCAAGTTTGGAACATTTTGTTTTACGAATCCAAAGGAAGAAAAGTAGGAGAAATCACAGATTCGAAGTGAACTTCGGTAATTTCCCGACTACCCTATTGTGTGGCTTAAATTTAAGGAAGTCCTAATATTTATTTAAATGTTTTGATCTTGCCAATTTTAGTTAATTGGGACTTATATTTATATGATAGAATCATACAAATAGCCTTGAAGATGTGAGGGTTTATGTCGTATCGAACGACTACCTCGGAATCCTAAAGCCGGTTAGGGCTTAATTTACATGACCCGATCATGCAAATGCCTAACAAAAGGTTGAGGATTTATGTTGCACTAGGCAAACTACCTCGAAATCCTATGGCTTGGTTATTTAATTCTAGGAAAGTTTTGCTGAAGACGATGGCCGTGCTGCCCACCATGCTCCGAGCTCTTTGTTGTTGCAGAGGTTTAGTTTTAGAAGTCATAAATCAGGGGATGAGAAAAGTGTTTTAGTTTAGAGAAAATCTTAATTTCCAAGTGTTTCTTATGTTTTAATTAAAACAAATCTTAAAGTTGATTATAACGACACCGGTTAAGATCCCGCGGTTCCATCCTTCCGGCATCATTATTTTTATCGGATTCACTTAGTCCGGATGAATTTGCTAAACTCAGTCGAATGAGTTCCACACTTTCATTTAGACCGTGGGAAATCCCGTTAGCAACACGTAGGTTACATCATCCGAGGTATTCCCGATCATCCAATAGGACGTTTTAATTTAGTTGCAATTGTAGTTTTGTGTTCTGTTTGTGATTAAATTTTGAGTTATTTTATATTTTGAAATGTTGTGGCGGTGAATTTTATCTTGCAATGACTTTTAACTTAGTTTTGGTTTCGAGTTTCGGGGACTATCCTAAAGGTGTGGGTTTTCATGCAACGGTTGTTTATCATGCAAGAAAAGTAAGTGCATTTGCGGTAAAGTGAATTGCAATAATGTAAATTGCGAAAGTAAATTGCAGGAAAGTAAATTGTAATAATACAAATGCGTACCTGGAGGGTCTTCCCGTCATCCCAAGCTGCACTTAAAACACAATTAGATTATTTAAGCAAGTTCCTAGGTAAAGCTAAGGTAAGGGTTATGGTTTTCTACCAAATTCCTAATCCTATAGCTAGTCATTTCCTATGACGTCTAGGTCTTTGTATTTTTGTTTGAAGACGATTTTCTTCATCAAAGAACAATTAAATTCAATTGTTCTTATAAATATCCTATCATATTGAGGAAGTGCTTAAGAAGAATCTTAAACATCTTTTCAATATTTCTAGGATTGTTTTAAGTCCAAATGAATTTAATTATATAAATGAATCGATCGTCCGAGGTTTTCAAGTTTTGTTAAATTGCTCAGTGAACTAGGACATTTGAATATCCTATGAGTGAAGTAACACTTCATTTAATGTTCTATTTAGGAGTTATGATGACTAAAGCATTCGAGGGTAAATTAGTATTCAAATGATTTGATTTAAGTTAATGGGTTTAAATTTGGAATAGTGTTCAAGTTGCTTTATATTTAATTTCTTTCTGTTTTAGGTGATGTTATATTTAATTCAATTTGATTTAATTTAATTGAGTTTTAATTTAATTTAATTCAATATAGTTCAATTTAATTTGATTTGATGTTTAATTAATTTGATTTGATTTAATTTTAATTTAATTTAATTTAATTTAATTTAATTTAATTTGATTTAATTTGATTTAATTTAATTTAATTTAATTTAGTTTTTTTAATTTAATTTAATTTAATTTGATTCAATTAATTTAATTTAATTTAATTTGATTTAATTTAATTTAATTTGATTTAATTTAATTTAATTTAATTTAATTTAATTGGTTTAATTTGATTTAATTTGATTTAATTTAATTTAATTTGATTTATTTTAATTTAATTTAATTTATTTAATTTAATTTAATCTTAATTTAATTTTATTTTTAATTTTAATTGAATTTTTTTTAAAAGAGTTTAATAATTTAATTTTAGTTTAATGATTAACTCTTTTAATATTTTAAATTTGAGTTATCATTTTAATTAAGAATTGAATATTAATGATATAATTAATTTAGGGATTTTTAAATTAAAGAATAAGTCTCTTCCTAATAATATCCTTATTTTAATAATTCCAATTTTATTATTCTTCCAAATTTAATCCATTATTTAATTAAAGTTTAATCATTTTAAAATTACTTAATGGGTTTCTACCCTTTAATCATTTAAATTTCAATCATCCAAATCAAATTAGGATCAAATATTTTACATGTTAATTTTTTATTAAACCTAAAGTTTTAATTAAGGGTTAAAATTTTAATTACCATTTTACCCTTCAAGCTTAATGATTTCATAACTCACTAAATTGAACTCAAATGAACTTGAAATTTTTATGTGACTTCACTCATGTGTCAATAAAGACATGAGAGGAGAAAATGTGATTTTTCTGTATTTAATTTATTTATATAATTATTTTTGGTGGAAAATAGAGATTTTCAAGAAAAATTTAATAACATGACCAAGGAAAAGTTTCTGTCCTTAAGAAAATTAGGGGACATTCCTAATGACCAGAGAACCACTTGGACCAATTTTGGTGATTTTTTGAATTATATTATTTTTATTATAATTATTTTAACTTTTGGAGTGTTAATTAATTTAAAAATAAAATAAATGTTGAAAAATGAATTTTATAATTTTAAAAAATCTCTCTGATATCAAGGAAATCAGAGAAGCAAATTTTGCAATTTTCTGATTTTTCTATAATTTATTATAATTATTTTAGTGAAAAAGCTAGAAAATATATTTTTTTAATCTTAAAATTACCTTAAAGCTTTAAAATTTAATATCTCACTAAATAGACCTAAGAAAAATATGGGATTTGTTCCTATGTGATTAAAATTCAAAATGTGACATTTTGGTGAATTTTATTATTTTTGTGATTTTTATTATTTTTTAATTATTAAAAATATTAAAATATTATTAAAAATCAACTTTTTTAGAAAATTGGAATTTTAATTTTCTTAGGTTCCCTTGATATCAGAGAGGCTCCAAAACCAATTTGGTGAATTTTTGAAAGGTATTTTAAAAGTTATGAATTTTTAAAGTTAAAAATGGCTAAGTGGCTTAATCAACCCAATTAGTGGGGCTAACCAAGTCCAATTGACCTCAAAATTTTATGGTGGATTCCTCTGATCCTAAAGGTCAGTGGAGAATTAATTTCAAGTCAATTTGATGCATGATTAACTCTAATTAATTAAAGTCCTATTTTGGGTGTTTAAGCCAATTAGGGTTGTTTTAAATGAACTAAGTCAAAACCTATTTTTTCTAGGGTTCTCTGGTCATAAGCAACATCACCAAATTTTCCTAGAATTTATTTCACAACATGCTATTTATTGGAATTAAAATACTCAAAACAGCAACATGAATTTGAAAAATCAATAACTCTTTATAGGGATGGCCTCGACTTTGGAAAATTCGGGGAATGTTCCCAAATTCAGAGGCTTCAAAGCCCTATGGTCTCATGCCATGGTGAATTGTATGCATGCATGGAGAATTAAAATAATGCAGAGAGTAAATAAATTATAAAAAATAAAATACTTGATGAAATTAAATGATTTCTTTTCCACATTATTCTCCTCTGCTCACTGAGCAAGAGGGTATTTTTATTTTATTTTTCTGATTTTTCTACACAGAGATATGAATTTTTGAAGTTTAGGGAATTAAATAAATAGAAAAATACCCTAATTTTCTATTTATCCACGCGGCGCCGCGTCAACCTCGGCGGCTCCGAACGCACACGCGTCGCGCTCCCATTCGACGCCTCCACCTCGAGTCGGCGGCCGGGCCCCGCGATTCTCGCACCGTCTCCCGGTCCGAGCGCCATCCGAGCCGTTCGTCCGCGCGTGTATTGAATGGACGGCATTCGTTCATTGTCCCCGAGCGTCCTAACCTGAGAACCGTCCATCTTCTAGGCCTAAGATCTCACTCGATACTTGACCAAATTTAACGTTCTTATGCTCTATGGATTCGTCTCGAGAAGACGAACACATCCATACGGTTAACATGCATTGAAATTAAGGCATTTGAAATGGAGAATCTCCAGAAGCTCGGGATGAAGAGTTAGCTCATAACTTTGCTCAGAGAAGTGTGGCTTCAATCTGAGAGTTGTTGCACCTTTGATTGGATCCCGACGAAGCTCCGGATGAAGTCTCACGGTGCAGTGAATTGTACGGATGTGATTTCGACCAAGCCCGATCCACAAAGCTTGGAGGTCCGGAGCAACCGGGTGGCCCGGAGATGGGGCTTTTGCTGGTGGACACCTTCCCTTGGTCCGGTGAAGGTGTAGAGCCAATCAATTTGGGGATTGGCTCAGCTGTGGAGAAGTGTCCTGGTTTTGGGTGGAATTTCAACTCTGAAATTGAGCTCACAGAGAAGAAATGGCAGGGGGATCTCACTGGGGATCAAGTGCTCTAAGGGTGGAGAAGGGTCTGGAACAATTTTGGCAGAGTTTTGGCAAGGTTTGTGCTCAGCTCTTCTCATGGCCGAGAGGGGTGAAGTTTAAATAGGAGAGGGTGGAGGGCCTCCCAGGGGGAGTTGAGGCATGGGATCAGCTGCTCTGGTGAGGAGAAGAACAGCCATGGTGGCCACTAGGCATGAGGCAGCTCAGCAAGGGAGAATTTCAAAGTTGGCTCACATGTGAGCTCTCGGCCATGGTGTTTTCCGGCGGCTTGGTGGCCTGCCGGCCAGGCATGGGTCACCCTCAAGGTCAGGTGGGTCAGGGCTGGGGCTTGGTGCGAGCGATTGGCAATTGCCATGTGTAAAGGCTTTGATTCAAAGTAGAATGGGGCATGGCTAAATTTGGACCTAAATGGGTCAACCCACCCATTTGGGCTAGGTGCACCACCCAAGGCCTGGTTTTGGTCGAGGGAAAAGTGATTTGGCTCGGCATAATCGGTAGGGTCAAGTCACCATCCAAGCACAATTAGGCATAAGCATGGTTAAGGGGAATCATGGGAGTGGTTAATCACCTTTAGGAATTAAGGAAAGAGTTTCCTCCTTTTGCCCAAAATGGCATGGTGACATGTAAAGAGGCTCTCATGGCTTACATATGGCTTGTGCATGGCTCCATGGCTCCATTTGGCTTGGGAAAAGGTTTGGTCAATTTCATAAAAAAGGATTTTAAGGATTTTGGATGTTTTGATGGAAATTTGTATGAAACTTGATTTGGAATAATTTGATGGTGAATTTAGGACTTAGGTAATGGATTTAATTAAGTGGATGACAAATGGAGATGTCATGTGGGCTTTAGGGTAGATTTTGGGCCTTTGGATGTGGTGAAGTGGGCTTTTAGGAAAGTTTAAGGGAAATGGGCTTTTGATTTTAGGATGGGCATTTGGATAAAAATTTTGTGAAGAATTTTGTCAAATAAATGTCATAATTGGTTTAGGTATGTTCTATGAAGGGCTTGGAATCAATTTGATGTGATTTGGAGTTGAATTGGTTTGAATTTGGGTTTATTTGGTAAGTGGGCCTATGTAGGTCCAAGTGGGCCAAGTTGGGCTAATGTTGGGCTAGGGTTGAAATTGATATAAAATCAATGTTGAGAAATGTTTATGGGAGTGTTTCAAAGAGGTTTTGGCTTTGGTTGAGTTTTGATTTTGGGGTTTGGGCTCATTTGGGTTAGGTTTGGGTTTAGGTCAAAAATGGGCCTTTTAGCTTTGGATTGAATTTGAGTGGGGTTTGGGTCTAAATTTTGGGCAAATCATGTTAGTGTTTTGTTTGTGGGAATGTTAAGGAAAATTTAGAAAAGGTTTGGGGTTAATTGGAGTTGAATTGGGTGAGTTTGGGTTAGGTTTAGGTCATGGGTCCAAATTGGGCTTTAAGGCCAAAAGTGAGATTGGATCCAAATGTCAATCAAATTGGACTTGGATTTGGTCTAGATTGGTATTGGGGATGTTGAATTGAAGTTTAGAATTGAATTGGACCAGAATTTGGGTCAATTGGGTAGGTTTGGTTTGACATTGAGTTCACTTAGGGTTAAAATGGGTCAAATTGGGGGTTTTGACAAACGTAGGTTAAATTGACAAAATTGGCCAATGGTGTAGTTGGACAAAATGAAATTGGGAATATTTGGGATTTTCTGAAATTTTCTGAGAATTTTCTGAATTTTTGGATTTTTGGCCAAGAGGGGTATTTTGGGTATTTGGAGGGTATTGGGAGGTTTTCTTGGAATTTTGATATTTTTGGGTATGGATGATCAGTTTAAGTGATGTGGAAATGTTTGGGATTGATTTTGGGGAATTTTGGGTAATTTGGAAATTTTTGAGAAATTTGGGTAATTTCAAGGGTTTTGGGTAGGTTAAGCGGGTGTAGGGTCCCGGGGGTCAAAAATTGAAAATTTGGGAAATTGAAGATTGGGTGAATTTAGGTGGAAAGAAGTCATTTTGGTTGAGCCATGAAGCCATATCAAGCCCATATGAGCCATGAAGGGACTCATTTGAGGCATTCATCTATGTTGTTCCTAACCCTCTTGCCTAAGGGCTTAGGGGTTAAGGACCATCCATGTGAATCACCCACATGAGTCGGGAGGTCAAGTTAGGTATGGGTGTGGTTTTAGGAAGTGTGTGAAAGTGTAGTGTATGTGTAAGTGTATGTGTAAGTGTATGTGTAAGTCGGCCCTTCACCGGACCGGGCCGCCTGAGGCGATCCCAAGGCCAAAGAGTCTTATAGGAACTCATCCTTTAAACTTCCACATTTGATTTCAACCCTCTAGGTGATTAGGGGTCTACGATCGAGTTTGTGGAGTTTGCGGGGAGTTAAGAAGTGGTTTGAATTTCTAAAAGGTGGGTCCCAATTCTAGTCCTCTAAGATAGTCAAAGGAAAAGCCTAAGGCTAGATCCTAAGTACTAAAGAGAAGAAGAGAAGACCTCATCAAAAATGAGGTCAACAACCATGTTGAATTAAATTTTGAACACAGGGAGAGTACCACTCAAAAGGTAATTCTGATAATTTGGAAGAACTAACATCTTCAAATTGTACATCTTTTTCATTATTGGAAGAAGAAGCACCACGGTAAAACTTGATTGGTTTAGTACCACCACCATGTACTTTCTTGACCACCTTACCCTCGATCTTATTAGAATGGCTCAGGGTCATGGTCATAGTATGTACATAATGGTTAATCTTCTCGTACATTGATTTGTATTCTTCATTCCTTTCATCTTCGAGAGAGATCTTGAACTGTGGTTTCTTCTGATTTATTGTTGTTGCTTCTTTCTTGATTTCTTCTTCTTCTTTAGAGCTATTCTCCCGAACAACATCGATGACCGGTTTCTTCTGTCCAACTGTTCCAACGTTTCTTCCATGTCCTCGTCCCCGGCCTCGACCTCGGGTGCGAGTTCTGGAGAAATCTTCACCATCTCGCCGTAAGGGAGTGGTGAGTAACTGTTGGACTAGAGCTTCAGGTTCTTCATCATCTCAAATCTATTTTGCTTCATTTGTTATGGTATTTCTGGAAAATATTGTTTTTTTCGGGGGCGCGTAGTAGGTTGCATCTTCATGAATTCCAATTTCGTGCACAGAGAACGGTTGCAAATCACCTTTGATGCATTGTTCCCCTCCTTCGTAATACTTTTTGCACTAGTGTAGAGACGACGGTACCATCTGGTTTTCATGGATCCATGGCCGACCCAGTAGAGCATTGAAGGATGTCTCAGAATTAATTATGTGGAATTTTGTGGTTCTCTTTGCTAAATCACTGGTCTTCATTAGTATTGTTATCGATCCAAGAGCTCTTTCTCCTTTTTGATTGAAGCCTCTTAATAACATCTTGTTTGCTTCAAGCTCGCGAGCATCAATTTCCAAATATGCTAGCGTCCGAAAATTCATTATGTTGATTGATGCTCCCGGATCAACCAACACTCTGGAGAGCGTAAACTTTCCAATTGTGACTGAAATGTATAACGGTCGGCTGTGATCTCTTGTTCCCAGTAATAGATCATTGTCCGTGAAGGTAACACCTCGATGTTCTCTTAACAAGCAAACCTCGTCGAAGGAATTACTGGCCATTTGGGCTAAACAAATCTCTAGATCAAGTAAAGCCTTGATCAGAGCCTCCCTCATCTCCTTTGACAGGATCAGAACGTCGTATATGATTAGTTTGGTTGGTAGCCTCCTAAGATGGGCTAGCACGTTATAGTACACTTTATTACCATACTCGGTTTCTTCTCAAATGGGCAATTCTTCTGCTGGGGTTGGCTCTTCCTGAGCAACCACCTGCTTTCCTTTATCCTATGGAGCCATTCTCGAGGGTAGAAATTTTCCACTTCTTAAATTTACTTCAATTATTTCTTCTGAATTTGGTGTTTCCTTTTGAATCGGAGCAACTGGCTCTTCTGAAGTCGCTTCGGTGTCTGATGGTTCTAATTCTATCGTGATCGGAGCCCCTCGGAACTCACAAATGGACTCGTTGCATGTCAAGCTTTCGTAGCCACCTTTGCGAACATCTTCTTCATCGTGGTCGTCGAGGTTATGTATGATATGAGAATCATTATTTGTATTGGAATCGAGATCCGGATTAAGCCGGTTGTCGCTAGTTACATAATCATTAGAAATAATCAAAATGTAGCCAACGCCATAACCCTTATCATTATAAGATCCCACCGGAGCGAGCAGATAATCATATAGAGTCAGGAGTTCGAGTGATTTCTCCCCCGAATCGGAAATAACCATCCTAGGATATGCAGCCCCTAGTCTACCCTTCGGAGCCTCAGCCTTCTTTTCTTCCACGATCTTCTCCTCCTCTTGGGGCGGTTCTTCATTTGCAAGTGATAGTGACGGCTCGACAGGTTTCAAACTTTGAGTTGAAGCGCGTACCGAAGCGGTTTGGATGTGATCCAAAATTTTCTTTGATGACTTTGTCCAGACAGTACTCCATCCATCATCGATCGCATAAGGGTCTATCGAAACAATAGGATCCGTTGAAATAACATTGACGAAACCTCCTTTCTGGGTTTCCTTCATGTATTCCTTTGGGATCGTTATGTTACCTTTTCGAAGATTGTCATGAAGCCAACTCTTGAAAGTGATGCAATCCTCTATCTTGTGTCCGAGCATCTGGTGGTAAGGGAAATAGTTTGGATGATCTTTCTTATTGACTTCCTCCTGCTTTTTGGGTTCTGGCAGCTAAAGATCTGGTGTCTTCATTAAGCTGCGAAATATCTTCGCTACTGCTTTAGTTTTGAATGAATATTCTTTATTTAGAAGTTCTCTTAAGGTACGCGATGAACGAGGTGGTTGTTCATAATGTTGAGGCTACTGATAGCACGGTCGAGGTCGCTGATAGCCTTGCTGAGGTTCCTGATAGCCCTGCTGAGGTTGCTGATAAGTCCGTTGTGGTGGTTGATAACTAGGCTGTGGCCGCTCTGACTGTTTCTGAACCGGCTGCTTGCCCAAATCTACTGCCGCAACGATTCCAGATTTCTTTTCGAATGTTTTCACAGGCTTCTTCTTATCAGTCTTATCTACAAAACTTAACTGCTTTGCCTCTTCTTTCAAGCTCCCGACCTTGCTAAGCAAATTCTCGAAAGTCTTGATTGTAAACCCTTTAAGGAGAAGTGCTATCGGGCCATGGATACTTTTAAGTAGGATGCCGACTGCATGTTGTTCTTGAAGCTATGGTTCACACTTCATGCTTAAGTTTCTCCATCGAAGTATGTAATCCACTAAAGTCTCGTTTGGCTTTTGTTGCTCCACCACTAGATCACCGATAGTGATGTGGTGCTGAGCTCTGGCAAATCATTTAATGAAGAGATTTTCTAGTTCTGAAAAGGTCTTTACTGAACCGTTCGACAATTCTGCGTACCAGTCGAAGGCAATCCCTGATAAATTGATGACGAACTGGCGGAAGAGTAAAGCGTCACTCCCACCGGCATTGCAGCAACTAGCACGAAAATGTGCAACATGTTGTCGGGGGTTTCCTGTTTCATCAAAAGTCTTAAACAGAGGTGGTACGAAGCCTTTCAGGTATTGGACTGCATCGAACTCTTCGGGGTAAGGTCTACACGTTTGAATAGATGCTCTACACTTAGATTGTGCTAGGGCCTCTCGCACCTGCTCTTCTACCATGCTCTTAATGTCTTTTTCTGGAATCATGCTTTTTGTAGAATACTTCTTTAGTGGTTCGTCTCCGTTGACGGATGTGACCTCTTTTCCTCCATCTGCAATATGGATAATTTTTGGGGTTGTTTCTTTCTGAGCTTGTACCTGACTCTGGAGAGTGGCTAAGGCAGCAGCCATCTCTTCCATCCTCTTTGCCATTTGGGAAATTATGTCATCTCTCTCCTAAATCTGTGCTCTCATCACTTCCGGTTCATCTCTTTCCGCAGCTGCTGGAGTACCTTGCGAAGCTGACGATGCTCGTGTCTCAACCATGTTGATCTCGGCATACTCCTCATCCATGAACTCTGATGAGTCAACATCATCTCCTAATTCTTCTTCTCTTTCTTTTGCTAACCGTCGGATGTCGGTCCTTAACTTGTCCATGGCATCCTCTAATGGCCTTTTCCGCACGGTCTCGCAGTCGTCTTGCGACGGTTGTTGAACTTCCTTCCCGGGAGTCCCCTTTATTGCAGTAGCACTTTCTTCTGATTCAAGTCTCCTGATGAGACTTTTCTTCTCAGGACATTGTTTTGGTCTTAGCTCGCCAGTAGTAGGTCGCCATACCATCCTTCTCGCAGTCGGATGCCTAGGACCGGATGGTCTGTCGGCTATATGCTGGAAGGCGGTATCCTCCCAATTTGTAGACCCGATACAACAACGGGTGGATCGGCTTTTATCTTCTTCTTTGGTTTCTCCGTGGCAACAACAGGCTCTATTCGCGGTCCCAGGCAGGATTTAGCTGGCACCCGTCCTATCCTTCTTAAGATTTCTGATACAGGGCATCTTTCTTTCTTTGCCAATCTTTCTATCACAGCTTGCAACCGAGTCAATGGCATAGTCTTATCCCTTTTCCTTTTGTAATTGTTGTAGTACGCAGGTCGGGGTTATGCAGCGGCGATCCTACGAACATTCTCTTCATCTAATGCGGCAGAGAGAGGGTGAAACCTGCTCCCTTCCAACAGAGGTATATACTCAGGCAGTTCTTCTCTTTCCTCAAGAATTTCTTCTAGAAAAGCAACTTCAGCAGCTCTGGCTTTCTTAGCGATCCTTCTGCTTCTATTTCTCCTTTGATTTTAAGTTAGGGGTGCAATTCTTAAACTGGACCCAATCTAAAAAAAAGCTAGTATTGTAACAAAATTTGTACCCTCCACGGTGACAGGCTCATCAAGGACTTGGATTTCCTTCCCATTCAGTCTGGCAGAAGTCGGGGTTGGTGCAGAGATGACTAGACCGGTGGGGGTAGAGACAACAGTCCTCCTATGAACAGTAGTACTCTTCTTAGCGGAAACCCTTTGCAGGGGAGGGAATTCTTGAGTCGATTTTAGATTGAACTCAATCACGGGCTCTTCAGTTTCGGACACTTTGTCCATTAATGTGAAGAGAGTGACATCAGAAAACTTGATATTTGTGTTTTCGAATCCTTGTCCGAAACGGATGATCCCATTGTCGGGCAGCTCATCCTTGTAAACGGTGAAGTCCATTCCATTGGTGAAGGAGAAGATTAGCTTTGGGGCAGTCATCTTCTACAGGGCAGATTCCGAATGTCAGTACGAAATTATGCTTCTTTTCGTCGTAAAGTTTAGGACGAAAAAAAAAAGAGTCCGAACACATTTTCGTTTATCTTAGTGTAATTGTGATTTTTTAAGAGAGATTGTTTATTAGGAGGTTCGTTTGTTAGAAACAAAATGATTAAAGAAAAAAAGGGTTATAGAAAAGGTAAAGGGCCCGATTCAAAATTGGAAAGGAAGAAAAAGTCTTATGCAAGACTTCTCAACTCGAAGAACCGCTCCTAAACTAACACCTATTTGGGGTCCACCCCACCTCAAAAAAGAGGTAAAAGGATCTTGGAACCTCTCCGTTTAGGGGTGTCTAAACAGTGGCTCCTAAATCCGAGAGGAGTTGGCTATACTCGTTCAAGACAGAAATGAACGGGGTATTCCAACGGAAGAATTGTAGTTTTGGTCCACTAGGGATATGGACTCACTACCGATTTATGAAAGCAAAACCATCTAATAGAAAATGGAGAGAGGAACAAGTCCCCAAGGGAGTCGCCAGAAATTGTACGGCTTATTTTTAGGTTGTGTGTTTTATTTTGAAAAGGGGTTGCTAACGAAGTTGTAGGCGAACTTTAAATTTTAAATTTAATTTAAATATATATATAATTTGGAAAGTAGCATTTGATTTTGAAAATAATTTTAAGTTTGAAAAATTTAAGATATGAAATCAAACCGATCTCACATCTCGAAATAGTTTATATAAACGAGCACCGCACCACAAACCGTGTATCTATCCCGAAGGATAGACACACTATGTGATGATGGGGCTTGATTAAATAAACTAGAAGATTTGTGACATCTGTTTGGTCTGCGAACCAATTTTATAAGCCGACAAGTTCCCCTGCTTAATACAAATGAAATTAGCAGGGTTTATATTACCTGGGTTCTTAAAGTTCCCTATAAGGGCAAGCCCCTATAGTTAATTACATCTTAAATGTCACGTAGACACTTAAGAAAACTCTCGATAATGATCAGTGGTTTTTCTCTCAAGAATTTCAAAGTTTAAGGTTTTCAAAGAATTTGAGTTTTGGAAATTTCAATAGGGAATGGATCAAATTTGGAACAATTTATTTTAAGAGTCCAAAGAAAGAGAAGTAGGAGAAGCTAAGGATCCAAGAAGAATCTTGGCAACTTCTCAAACTATGCTATTGTTTAGCTTCAATTTGGGAGTTTATTTAATATTGCAATCATACCAATTTTAATTAATTAGGACTTATATTTGTATGACATGATCATAAAAATAGCCTCAAAGATGTGAGGGTTTATGTCGTACCGAACGACTACCTCGGAGTCCTAAGACTGGTTAGGGCTTAATTTGCATAACATGATTATACAAATGCCTAACGAAGAGTTGAGGATTTATGTTGCACTAGGCAAACTACCTCGAAGTCCTATTGCTTGGTGATTTAATTCTAAGGAAAATTTTGCTGAAGTAGATCAGAGTTTTGCTGATGACGATGGCCGAGCTGCCCACCATGCTCCGAGCTCCTTGTTGTTACAGAGGCTTAGTTTTAGAAGTCATAAATCAGGAGATGAGGGACGTGTTTTGGTTTAGATAAAATCTTAAAATCCAAGTGTCTTTAATATTTTAATTAAAAAAAATCTTAAAGTTGATTAAACAGAACCCATTAAGATCCCACGGTTCTGTCATCCCGGCACCGTTATTTTCATCGTATTCACTTAGTCCAGATGAATTTGCTAAACTCAACTAAATGAGTTCACACTTTCATCTAGACCTTGGGAAATCCCGTTAGCAATACGTGGGTTACATCATCAGAGGTATTCCCGATCATTCAATGAGACGTTTAAATTTAGTTGTAGTTGTAGTTTTGTTGTTCTGTTTGTGATTAAATTTTGAGTTGTTTTATATTTTGAAATGTTGTGGCGGCGAATTTTATCTTGCAATGACTTTTAATTTAGTTTTGGTTTCAGTTCAAGGACAACCTTAAAGGTTTTAGTTTTCATGCAACAGTCTTGTTTAACATGCAAGAAAAGTAAAGTACACTGCATGTAAGTAAATTGCAATAAAGTAAATTGCAATAAAATAAAAGCATACAAAATATTCTTTCCAAAATTTAAATCAATTAATTAATTAAAGTTTCATTTTTGATATTTTCAAATTGTTTAATGGGTTTCTACCCTTTAATTTCCCTAATTTTCAATCATCCTAGAGAAAATTAAAATCAAATATTTTACCCCTCTATTTTGATTAAACCTAAAGTTTTAATTAAGGGTTAAAATTTTTAATTACCTTTATGCCCTTTTAAGCTTATTTATTTCATAACTCACTAAATTGAGCTAAAATGAATTTGAAATTTTTATGTCAACTCACTCACATGTCAATTAACACATTAGAGGAGAAAATGTGATTTTTCTAAATTTAATTTATTTATATAATTATTTTTAGTAGAAAATAAGGGTTTTCAAAGAAAATTCAACAACATGACCGAGGAAAGGTTGCTGTCCTTAAGAAAATTATGGGATGTTCCTAATGACCAGAGGACCACTTGGACCAATTTTGGTGATCTTTTGAATTTTATTTTATTTATTATAATTATTTTTAATTTTAGAGTATTAATTAATTATAAAGTAAAATAAAAGTTAAAAAATGGATTATATATTTTTTTTTAAATTTCTCTAACCTCAAGGAGTTCAAAGAAATAAATTTTATAATTTTCTGATTTTTCTGTGATTTATTAGAATTATTTTAGTGAAAAAGGTTAAAAACTCATTTTTTAATATAAAAAATTACTTAAGCCTTTAAAATTCAATATTTTATCTTAGGGACTTAGGAAAAATATTTGGTTTGTTACTAAGTGATTAGGAATAAAAATGTGACATTTTTATGATTTTTAATATTTTTATGATTTTTTATTATTTTTTTAATTTTTAAAATATTAAAATATTTTTAAAAATCAACCTTTTTAGAAAATTCCAATTTTAATTTTCCCAAACTCCCCTGATATCAAAGAAGCCCCAAACCATTTTTGTGAATTTTTGAAAAGTATTTTTGGAGTTATGAATTTTTAAAGTTCCACTTAGCGTATGAGGCTTAATCAACCCATTTTGTAGGGTTAATCAAGTCCAATTGATTTCAAATTTTTATGTGAGGTTCCTCTGATCTTAAAGATCAGTGAGGAATTATTTTTAAGTCAATTTGATATGTGGTTAACCCTAATTAATTCAAATTCAATTTTAAGGGTTTAGGCCAATTAAGGAAATTATGATTGAATTACCTCAAAATATATTTTTCATAGTTTCCTCTGGTCCTAAGGAACATCACCAAATTTTTCTAGAATTTATTTCACAACATGCTAATTATTGGAATTAAAATACCTAAAATAGTGACATGGAATTGAAAATTCAATAACTTTTCACAGAGATGGCCTATGACCTTGAAAAATTCAGGGAATGTTCCCAAGATCAGAGCATTCAAAAGCCCTATAGTCTCATGTCATGGTGAATTGTCTATACAAATGAAGAATCAAAATACTGAAAATAGTAAATAAATTATTAAAAATAAAATACTCATCCAATTAACTTGATTTCTTTTCCACATTATTCTCCTCTGTTCACTGAGCAAGAGCATATCTTTATTTTATTTTTGTGATTTTTCTATGCAAAGATACAAATTTTTGACGTTCTGGGCATTTAAATAATTCAAAAATACCCTATTTATCTACTTATCCGACTCGGCGCCAGCGCAACATCAACAGCTCCGAAAGCCCACGCGGCGCATTCCCGTTCGACGCCGCCATCCGACTCAGTAGTCCAGGGGCCCGTGGTTCACGTAACATTCCCTGGTCCGGCGCAATTTGAACCATCCGCTCGATATAAGCGCGATCCAGCGGCTTCCGGTCATCGTCTACGACTGGTGTGCACCCGTGACCGTTCACACAAAAACCCTAAGATCTCACTCGATTCTCAATGGATTTTTGTGTTCTTATGCTCTATGGATTCATCTTGAAGAGACGAACACATCCATACGGTTTATAGGCTATGAAATTAACTTAAACAAAATGGAGAATCACTGGAAGCTCGGGAGGAAGAGTGAGGTCATACCTTTGCTCAGAGAAGTGAAGCTTCGATCTGAGAGTTGTGTCACCTTTGATTGAGTCCAGGTAAGCTCGAGATGAAGTCTCTGGCTCTGGGAATTGTCTAGGTATGAAAGTGACCGAGGCCAATCACAAAGCTTGGAGGTTGGAAGCAATGGCTGGCCTGGTGAGGGGGCTATTGCTGGGGAACTTCTCCTATAGGTCTGGTGAAGGTGTAGGACCAATCAATTTGGGGATTGGCTTACTGTGGTGAAGTGTCCTATTTTTTGGGTGGATTTTCAACTCAGAAATTGAGCTCAGTTAATGGGGATTAGGGCAAAGGAACACTGGGGATCAACTGCTCTAGGTTAGGAGAAGGTTCTGGAGCAATTTTGGCAGAGTTTCCTTAAGGTCTGGTACTTTATTTCTTTTAGCCGAGAGGGTGGTGGGTTTAAATAGACATGGCTGGAGGGCTTCCCAGGGGCATTTGGAGGCTGGGATAAGCTGCTCAGGGGAGAAGAACAAGAGCTCTGGTGTCCATTAGGGTTGGGAAAGCTCAGCAATGGAGAATAGAATTTTTTGGCTCACATGAAGCTCTCGGCCATGGTGTTTTTTACCGGCTGTGGTGGCTGGCCGGCCAGGCATTGGTCACCATCTGACTCAGTGGGGTCAGGGGTTGAATTTGGTGAAGTCAATTGGAGTTTGACATGTGTAAAAAGCTTGATTAAAATGGAATGGGGGAGAGTGTATTTTGGGCTTGGTTTGGTCAATCCATGGAAATAGGCTTGGTGCACCTCCCCAAGAACTGATTTTGAGCTGAGGGAAGCATTTAGGTCAGCTTGGAAGGGGTGGTGAAGTCTCCATCCATGGTGAGGTGGCTAAGCATGGTTTAGAGTGTGACATGAGTACGGTTAAAATGCTTAATGAAAGATTAGGAAAAGGGTCCCCTCTTCTTTCCATTAATGGCTTGGTGAGGTGGAAAGTGGCTTCCATGTGGCTTGTACATGGCTCAATGGCTCACATTTGGCTTGGAAAAAGTTTGGTCAATTTCATAAAAGGGGATTTTATGAATTTTGGCATTTTTGGTGGAAATTTGGATGAAGCTTCATTTAGAATTGTTTGATCATTGGTTTGAGACTTATGGATGATTTTAATTGAATGCATGATGAAGAAGAGTGTCATATGGACTTTGGATAAATTTTTGGGCTTTTGGATTTGGTGGAAGTAGGCTTTTAGAATGGTTTAAGAAAGTGGGCCTTTAGGTTTGAAAATAAATTGGTGGATGTAATTTTTGTGAAGGATCATGGCAAATAAATGTTTCAATTGGTTTAGGTATGTGTCATGAGTGGTTTGGAACAAGTGTGAAGAGATTTTGAATTGAATTGGGTTTAATTTGGGCTTCTAGTTAAAGAGGCCAAATTGGGCCAAATTGGGCTAAATTGGGTTAAGATTGGGCTAAAATTAGATTTAATGTAAAATTATTGTTGAGAAATGTTTATGGGAATGTCAAAAAGAGTTTTTAACTTTGGTTGGGCCTTGATTTTGGGATTTGGGCCCATTTGGGTTAGGTTTGGGCTTAGGTCAATTTAAGGGATTTTGGTTTTGGGTTAGGTTTGGGTGGGGTTTAGGTTCAAATTTTGGGCAAATCAAGTTTGTGTTTTGTTTATGGGGGTGTTAGGAAGGCTTTAGAAAAGATTTGGGACCAATTGGGGTTGAGTTGGGCTAGGTTTGAGCTAGATTTAGGTCATGGACCAAAATTGGGCCTTAGGCTTCAAATTGAAATTGGGCTCAAATGTCAATCAAATTGGACTTGGATTTGTTCTAAATTGATATTGGGGATGTTGATTTGAAGTTTAGAATTGAACTGGACCAAAATTGAAGTCAATTGGGGTGGTTTGGTTTGACATTGTGTTCGCTTGGGTTTAAAATGGGCCAAATTGGGGGTTTTGGTAAAAGTGGGGTAAATAGGCAAAATTGGCCCATGGTGTAGTTAAACAAAATCAAATTGGGAATATTTGGGATTTTTTGGAATTTTTTTGGGAATTTTCTGAATTTTTGGATTTTTGGGCTAAGAAGGGCTTTTTGGGTATTTGGAGGGTATTGGGGGGTACTTTTAGAATTTTGGTATTTTTGGCTATGGATGATCAATTTGAGTGTGGGGAAATGTTTAGGATTGATTTTGAGAAACTTTTGGGAATTTAGGTGATTTTGTAAATTTTGGGTAGATTCAAGGACTTTTGGTAGGTTTAGTAGGTGTAGGGCCCCGGGGGTCAAAAATTGAAATTTTGGAAAAAATGAAGATTGATCAAATTTGAGTAGAATGAAATCACTTTGGTTGAGCCATGAAGCCATATTAAGCCCACAATAGCCATGAGAGGACTCATTTTAGGCACTCAATATGTTGTTCCTAACCCTCTTAGCCAGGGGCTTAGGGGTTAGGAACCATCCATATGAATTTCCTACATGAGTCAGGAAGTCAAGTTGGGTGAGAGTGTGATTTTGGGACTTGGAATGTGTGTGAGAGTGTAGTGTATGTGCAATTCAACCCTCACCAGACCAGGCCACCCAAGGTATTCCTAAGGCCAAGAAGTCCTATAGGGAACTCATCCTTTAAACCTCCACATTTGATTTCAACCCTCTAGGTGATTAGGGGTCTACAATCAAGCATGTGGGGTTTGTAGGGAGTCAAGAGGTGTTTGAATTTCTAAAGGGGTGGGTTCCACTTCTAGTCCTCTAAGATTAGTCAAAGGCAAAGCCTAAGGCTAGATCCTAAGTACTAAAGAGAGGAGGAAAAGACCTCATAAAAAATGAGGTCAACAAATGGACCCCCAATAGGTGTGGTGTGCTAACTCAGCACACCGCACGTATTGGCGTTGACCGAAGAGATCAACAAAACCAACACAGATGTCCAAGTGACAAACTTAGGATGAAGTAGAATAATTTCCGCTGGGGAGTATCAGGTATATTTCCAAGACCGGAGATTCCCGAACTCTCACTAGGGAACGGAAAAGGAGGTGAACTAGAAATCACAAGATCTGGGGAATTCGATTTAGATTTCATTTTACTTTTAAATTTCAAGTTTCAATGTATGAGTCTGGATTTTGATTTGAAGTTTGATTTAAAATCGATTTAAGGAAATTTTGAATTTGAAATTTGGATTTGAAATGAGGATTGAAACATAGGCTTCAACCTCGGGATTGTGAAGAGAACTGGAATTTAGGTACCAGCCTCGGAGTGAGAATCAGAGTTTAAGTATCGACGAAAAAGGGTGAGAATCAGAATTTAGGTACTGATCTCGGGAGAGTGAGATTTGAAATTTAAGTATCAAACCTGAAAGAGAATCGAAATTTAAGTATCGATCTCGGATGAGAGTCAGAATTTAGGTACCGACCTCGAAGGAAGAGAACTGGAATTTAGGTACCAGTCTCAGAAATTTAGAATTGAAATTTAGGTATCAATTCGAAAGATAATTGAAATTTAAGGATTGATCTCGAATGAGAGTCGGAATTTAGGTACCGACCTCGAAGGAAGAGAACTGGAATTTAGGAATTAAAAGAAAGAATGCAGAATGAAATTGAAAAAGATATTGAGGTTGAAGAGATTGAAAAACCTAAAGAAACTCTCTCTCCTAGTCAAGATCAAATTGTTATACCTGTTAATGTGAAAGTTGAAAAACCACCACCACCTTTTCCTCAAAGACTTAAACAACAGAAACTAGATCATCAATTTTCTAAGTTCTTTGAAATCTTTAAGAAATTTACTATTAACATACCTTTTGTTGAAGCTTTGGAACAAATGCCAACTTACCTAAAATTTATGAAGGATATTTGAAGCAAAAAATGAAAATTTGAAGCTAATGAAACTGTTTCATTAAGTGAAGAATGCAGTGCAATAATTCAAAAGAAATTACCTGGAAAGCTTAAGGATCCAGGAAGTTTCACTATACCATGCGCTATTGGAGAAAAATTTTGTGGAAAAGCTTTGTGTGATTTAGGAGCAAGTATTAATCTCATGTCATTTTCTATCTTTCGAAGGTTGGATTTAGGAGATATTACTCCCACCACTGTAACCCTTCAGTTAGCTGATAGATCTATCACTTATCCTAAAGGAGTTATAGAGGATGTCCTTGTTAAAGTGGATAAATTTATCTTTCCTATAGATTTCATCGTACTTGATATGGAAGAATATAAAGAGATACCTATTATTTTAGGGAGACCTTTTCTAGCTACCGGACGATCTATGATTGATGTGCAAAAGGGAGAACTAACCATGAGAGTTAATGATCAAATAATTAAATTCAATGTTTTTAAATCAATGAAGTACCCTGATAAAGAGAAATGTTATCGAATGGATATAATTAATTATTTACTTGAGAAACATTATCAAGAAAAATATAAAGTCATTTCTGAAGAAAAATTTGAATTTTTAACTAATGAAAATGAAGAAGTAAGAAAAGAATAGACTCATTTTATTAAAGATAACTGAGAAACTTTATACATAACTCAAAATGATATACTTTTACCATCCATAAAAAAAGCCCCTGAACTGGAATTAAAAATGTTACCTTAACATTTAAAATATGCGTTTCTTGGAAATTCGTTAACTTTACCTGTTATTATTTCTTCTGAACTGAGTAAAGATCAAGAAGAAAAACTACTATGTGTGTTAAAGAATTATAAGAAAGCTTTTGGTTGAACTATTGTTGATATAAGAGGAATAAGCCCTTCCATTTGTTTGCATAGAATTTTAATGGAAGAAAATTCTAAACCTACTATTGAATCACAAGAAGATTAAATCCTATCATGAAAGAGGTTGTTAAAAAAGAAATTGTTAAGTTGTTAGATGCTGGTATTATTTATCCTATTTCGGATAGTCAATGGGTAAGTCCTATTCATTGTGTTCCAAAAAAGGAGGTGTAATTGTCATTGTTAATTATAAAAATGAACTAATTCCTACAAGACAAGTTACTGGATGGCGAATTTGTATTGACTATAGGAAATTAAATAAAGCCACTAGAAAGGATCATTTTCCTTTACCTTTCTTGGATCAAATGCTCGATAAATTAGCTGGATACCCATATTTCTATTTTCTGGATGGATATTCTGGTTATCATCAATTACTTATTGCTCCTGAGGACCAAGAGAAAACAACATTTACAAGTCCTTATGGAACCTTTGCTTTTAGAAGAATGCCTTTTGGTTTATTTAATGCACCTGCACCCTTTGAAAGATGTATGATGTCAATATTTTGTGATTTGATTGACAAAGGAATTGAAATATTCATGAACAATTTTTCAATTTTTGGAACTTATTTTGAATCTTGTTTTGATAACATTTCCAAAGTTCTGAAAAGATGTGAAGAAACAAACTTAGTTCTTAACTCGGAAAAAGGTCAATTCATGGTCACAGAAGGCATTGTACTTGGTCACAAAGTTTCACAAAAAGGGATGGAAGTAGATCAAGCAAAAGTGAAAATTATTGCTGAATTGCAACCACCTACTACTGTTACTGATGTGAGAAATTTTCTAGGTCATGCTGGATTTTATAGAAGATACATAAAGGATTTTTCTAAAATTGGTAAACCTCTTTGTCATTTATTAGAAAAGATGTGAAATTTGAATTTAACAAAGAATGTATTAATGCTTTTAATATTCTAAAAGAAAAACTAATAACTAACCTATCATTGTTGCACCTAATTAGAATAAACCTTTTGAATTAATGTGTGATGCAAGTGATTTTTCAATTGGAGTTATTAGGACAAAAATATGAGAAGATTTTCAAAGTTGTATATTATGCTAGTAAAACTCTCTCTGAAACACAAAGAAATTACACTACCTTTGAGAAGGAGCTTCTAGCTATAGTATATAATATTGATAAATTTAGACCTTATCTTCTTGGTACTAAATGCATAGTTCATACTGATCATTCTGCTATTAAATATCTATTATCTAAGAAGGATTCTAAACCTAGACTTATAAGATGGGTTTTACTTCTAAAAGAATTTGATTTTCAAATAGTAGATAGAAAAGGAACTGTAAACCAAATTGTTGATCATTTGTCTAGAATTAAAAATGATATTATTTCGGAAGAAAATATAAATGAGAAATTTCCTGATGAATCATTATATGTTATTCAAGGATGCAAAACACCTTGGTATGCTGATATTGTTAATTATTTAGTTAGCAATATTTTACCTTATGAATTAGATAATAAATTTATTAAGAAATTTAAATATGATGCTAAATCTTATATTTGGGAAGATCCTCATTTATTTAAAATTAGAATAGATTCTATGATTCGAAGATGTGTGCCTTATGAGGAAACTTTTGCTATTATTAAAAAATGTCATAATTCCGATTTTGGAGGACACTTTGGCATAGATAAAACTACATTTAAAATTTTAAATTCTGGATTTTATTGGCCTACCTTATTTAAAGATGTGAGACATTATGTGAAAACATGTGATCGATGTCAAAGGATGGGAAATATATCTAGGAAGGATGAAATGCCTTTAAATTATATATTGGAAGTTGAAATTTTTTATATACGGGGTTTAGATTTTATGGGACCATTTTTTCCATCATCTGGAAAAATTTATATTTTATTAGCAGTTGATTATGTTTCAAAGTGGATTGAAGCTGTATCTTTACCAAACTGTGATTCCAAAAGTGTTTCTAAATTCTTAAATAAAATGATATTTTCAAGATTTGGAATGCTTAAGGTAATTATCACTGATGGTGGAAGTCATTTCAGAAATATAAGAATTCAATCATTACTACAAAAATTTAGAATCAAACATAGAATTGCAATTGTTTATCACCCACAAACAAGTGGAATGGTTGAAGTATCAAATAGATAAATTAAAAGAATTTTAGAGAAGACTGTTAATCCTAAAAGAACTGATTGGGTTGATAGACTTGATTCTGCATTATGGGCTTATTGAACAGCTTATAAGACACCAATCGAGATGTCACCCTACCGGTTAATTTATGGTAAACATTGTCACTTACCTGTTGAACTTGAACATAAAGCTTATTGGGCGATAAAGGAGTTTAATTTTAATTTGAATAAAGCAGGAGAAAAGCGATTATATTGAAAGAGATGGAAGAGATAAGAAATGAATCATATGAAAATGCAAGGATTTATAAAGAGAAAATGAAGATGTTGCATGATAAGAAAATTTCATAAAAATTTTTTGAGCCTGGACAAGAAGTATTACTATTTAATTTTTGTTTAAAACTTTTTCCTAGAAAATTAAGATCTAAATGGATTGGACCCTATATAGTTGAGAAAGTATACCATTATGGAGCTGTGGATATTAAAGACGCCAAAACAGAAAAAAATTTTAAAGTAAATGGATTAAGATTGAAGCCTTATTTGGGAGATATTAAAATGATTTATAAAGAGGCTTATGAAACTAGTTAACCTGATTAAAGATTTACTTAAGTCGGGCTGACGACGTTAAACCAAGATCTTTGTGGGAGATAACCCATAATTATCTTTTGTTTTGAGTGTTTTTATGTTTTAATGTAAGCTTATGCCTCGATCTTCACTAAATTTATATTACTTTAATTTTTTTTATGCTTATAAGTCTTTGTTGACTTAGGCTGAAGATTATTTTGAAGTATGTAAGATTTAGAAATTGGATCTTTCTATTCTAAATATGAGTAAAAAGGAGATCAAGTTAACCTTCATTATGATTGTTTACAATGTGTTATTGAGTCTAGATTACTTTTACCAATATAATGTACCTATCTTGGAGAACGAAACTTTTAAATTTGACGATTAGGCGAAATGGAGTTGAACATAGTTCCGGCGCCTAGGCGCCAGAATTCGGCGCCTAAGCGCCACGGTTACTCGGTCGTGCAAAAACTGAAAATTTTCAGTTTTTCACACGATTTTCACCTTTAAAACTACACATCTTCATCCCTAACCATAAAGCAATCAAAGTTACATCCATTACACTTCATTCTTGAGAGATTTGAGAAATTTTTGAAGAAATGGAAGAAAGAAATCATGGAGAAGAAGCTAGGGACAAGGTCTCAAAGGATCCTCAACCCTACTTCAATGGTTTCATCGCGGTAAGTTTAGAGAAAATTTCTAGTCGTTTGGATAACTTTGAAGTTGAGTTTAAAAGCATTGGAGATCGACTTCATGAGATATTTCATCAGATTGAACATCTAGAATGACAGATGAAACTTCAATTTGATCATTTTGCGGCTTATCAAGATGCTCAAGATGAAATGTATGCGAAGAACAAGTGGATTAACGAAAAGACTGCTACGGATTTCCCAAGAGTGTTAGTGTTCTTTCCAAGTGGAATACACAATTTCCCTTGTGAAGATTAGATTATTTTGGTAATGAGATAGTTATTATCTGGTTTGTTGAGTCGTTGTATCGATTTAGTGAATCGATTGTGTTCGTTTGTGTATTTGCTTTCATGTTCAATGTGTGTTGTTTTTGCTTAGAAATTGTTGTGCTTGAGTGTATTTAGGAACTTGAATCAAGAATGATACTTATCTGGAATATATTGAGCCAATATTGAAGATTATAAATGGAATTTAGTGAAGTTTGATTTAAACTTGATGTTTGATTGATGGATTTAATATTTAATTTTTAAATTTGTTGGAAAATGTTTTGGAAGTTAGAAACTAAAGCCCTACTCTAATGTGAGTAATTTGAAGTTGAATTTATGAATTTTTGTGGAAAATTAAATTTAAAAATAATTTTTTGTGAAAGGCGAGTCTAGCGCCTAGGCGCCAGAATTCGGCGCCTAGGCGCCAGAATTCGGCGCCTAGGCGCCGCAGTCGGCGCCGAGTCGGCGCCTAGGCGCCGAGCTCGGCGCCAGCGCCGACGCCGGCGCCAGCGCCCGAGTCGGCGCCAGGCGCCATAGTCGGCGCCTAGGCGCCATAATTCGGCGCCTAAGCGCCATAATTTGGCGCCTAAGCGCCGGTTCTGCCTGTACCTGAAAATTTCCTTAAATACCCCCAAAAGCCATTATCGACGCCTAAGCCTTCTTCTTCCTCCATTTTTCGCGAAAATCAACTTTTATAATCCATTTTGAGGTCAAAACATCAAGGATTTGAGCGCGAAACCACTCGATTTCTTCATCTCAAGGTCAGATCTACACTTTAAATCATTTATTTTCGATTTTCACCATAGATTCCCCTAGGTTTTGCTAAGAACCGAAATTTTGAAAAAAAATTTGATTTTTAGTGATTTCTTTGGATTTTTAAACTTATTTTAAGTTTTATAAACTTAAAAAAAGTTTAAATTTTTTATTCCTAAATTTGTTCTTGTTTTCATTCACGTTTAGATGGCTCTGAAATCTAAATGCAAGAAGTCATGAGATAACTTTGATAGCAACAAATTTTCTACTACGGTACGTGCATTTTCGATTCCACAAATTTGCGACGTCGAGGAAGTTCATTTCAGAATGAAGTTTCTATCATCTGGGAGAAATGATTGAAAACACTATCGTTGCGCACAATTGGCAACGATTCTGTTATTTCACTGCTGTTGCTGATAGTTCGAGAATTTTATGCGAATTTTCTGGATGCCGAAGATTATGAAGTTTTTGTCAGAGGTGTCGGAGTAGGATTTAATCCTGAAAGAATCAATGTATTTTATGGCCTGCCACCGACTATAGAGTGCTACTATTCTAGATTATCTCCATCTGAGGGAGATTTGGATATGATCAATGCTTATTTGACCGACGGTACTGGATCTTGGAAGATCAGAAACGGAAAAAGGGTAAATTTCAAATCCTTCAAATTAAATGGTATTTCTAAAGCATGGCACTATTTTATTTCTGCAAGATTGTTACCTTCCAACCACCTGAGTGAAGTGACTAAAGATCGAGCGATCTTAAACTACTGCATTCAGGAAAGGAGGCCTATTGATGTCAGCAGTATTATTTATGATTTTGTGGATTCTACTGCAAGATCCAGCACTTCTGTTGGACTGGGGTTCCCATCTCTGATTTATTCATTATGTATTAGTAATGGAGTCACTGCAGATATTTCAGAGGAAAGGTTGAAGACTACTAAGCCGATTGGTCAGGAGAGCATTAGCTTATATGATCGTCTTCGAGGGAAGAAATCGACTACTCCTTCTTCTTCTGCACCTACTCCAGGTAGACCTTCTACTTCCCGACCCTCTACTTCTGCTGAGCCACCATCGAGTTTCTGGGAGTTAATGCATGATCAGTTTATAGAGCAGCAGAAGTTATTTCAAACTCACTGCAGAGTTGATAATATTGATAGGAAGCTTGATCATTTATCTGATTATATCCAAAGGAAGAGTAGCTATGATGTTGAGTATAATGAAGCCCTAGTCAGATTTCTGAAGGGTGAGCATGATGTTAGTTTCCCTACTTTTCCTAGTTTCACACCATTTGTTGATCCTAAGGATGTTGAGTTTTCCTTTGGTGATGATGATGATGATGAGGCTACAGCCAGTAATTAGTAGTTTATAGATCTCTATGTTGTGCTACTTTGTTGTTTTGTTTTGTTTGGTTGGTTTGTTTAGTTTTATGTTTAATGTATGTTGATTTGTTTAAGTACCTGTGTGGATTGATTAGTGTTAAGATTTTGTTGTTAGAATATTCTTAGTATATTGTGTTTGACACTGAGATTAGAGTTAATTTATAATATGTTTGTTTTAGTCTACTGTTTAGTAATTAGTAATTTTGCTTTGCTTTTATTTTGTTTCAAATTTAGTATAATCATAAAAATTAGCCTGCTTACTTTTTATACCCTTCAATTTTATCTTTATTATTCATAAAAGCATGGGTAGAAGTAAATTGTTCTTTCTAAGATCGTTTTTACATACTTATAAAAAAATTTTCCTTTTCAAAATTATGATTTTCTTTCTCTGATATTTTCAAATTTTCATAATATACCAAAACTTAAGTTTAGGGGAAGGGAAAATACATTCAAATTTAAATTTTATTTGTCCTTAAAGAGCTAATATTTTCTTAAAATAAAAACTTTTTAACATAACTTAAGGAATGAAGAATCTATTTGAGATCACTTTTATTTTTTAAATTATAAATAATTTAGTGAAATTAACCAAAATTTTAATAACTTTGATTGATTTTAAGAATAAAATTATTTAACTTAAAGAAGAATAAGATCAAGGAATTTTTCTATTCATGGTAAAAATAATGGAATTTTAGAAGTATTAAGTAATCAAAAATTATCACTTGAAAAAGAAGAGATTGAAAATCTTTTTGAATTTTTATTCATGTTATAATAATTAAGTGGAAATGTATAAGTTTTGAAAATATAAGTTAAGGATAGTGAAGTTCAAAATCATTAACAGGCTATCCAGATATAGTGATCCTCTCTATATATATATAAAAAAAAAGAAGAAAAAAAAGAAAAGAAAAAGAGAAGAGAGGAGAAGCTTGAGGAAATGCCTAATCAAAAATTGGCTTCACTTGAATTATCTTATAGAAGGAAAACTAATTACATATTTTAATTAATTTTTATGCATGAAGGAAAGGTTTTTCAAGAAGATCTTCTTCTTGTAAATAATCTATGAGATCTTAATATAATAAACTTCTATCATTTTCAAAATGGACGAAAAATTTGAAATATTATGATTTGGTAGTTGAATATTCTTTAAATTCTTAAAGTTAAACCTAGTTACTGAAATTGGGTTAATTATTTACTAAAGACTTTATAAAATAAAAAAATTATACGGAATCTTAAATATTTATCTTTTATTCCAAAAGTTATACATTTTATATAGTAAAAAGGGTTACTTGAGGACAAGTAACATTTAAGTTTGGGGGGTTTTGATCCATAAAAAATACCTATTTTTATGCTGTGATTTTTATCAATTTCTAAGGATATTATGCTTTAATGAAAGGTATTTTTGTGTTTTTGGATGTAGGTGATGTAAAAAGGTCCAAAAAAGGAAAAAGGAGTAAAAAGGAGCAAAAATGAAACAAAATACAAAAATTATAAAAAATATGGTCTGGCGCCTAGGCGCCAGAAGTTGGTGCCTAAGCGATAGACTCGATACAGAAACTGTCAAATTTTTGACAACGTTTGGACGGTTATTTTGACGGAGTGAGCAGTTATTGGACATTCTAGAAGCCTGGCAGTTGTTCCAGGATAATAGGACATGTGATACATTGCATTTGGACGCTCCAAAATGGTTTTAATCGCGAAGAGGTGCGAGCCAAAGCGAAGAGGTGCGAAGAACTGGACGCGGTGTCCGGTGCCTAGGCGCCAGACAGACCTTCAAGAAGATTCACTGAATGAGGACATGTTTTGAAGAGGTGCCTCAAGGCAACCCTTGAAGCCTATAAATAGGAGTCCATTTCTTCAAAAAAAAGTGTCCCCATTGTAACCCCTTTCTCTTAGCCACTTTAGGATCTCTCATCCTTAGAGAGAGAAATAGAGAGAGAAATTTAGGGCCACTTTTATTTAGTTTAGTGAGTTTATTTTCAAGTTGTTGCATCTGGTGTTCATTACACTGTGGAGTCGGTAGGAATCGGAAGATCTGTAGAAGGAATATTGAGATAAGTATTTTATTTTTGATTCAAAGTTTATTTATTATGTTTTGCTGTTTATATTCAATGTGTTCTGAGTAGTTAGTTTACTTTCTTCCTTTAATTATGAAAAGATAAATAAGATAATATAAGATTCGATGGAGAATTGAAAAATCAAAATATTTTCAAAACATTGTGACGATATTAATACCTGATCTTACTTTACATTTTAAATTGACCATTTAAATTGTTAAAACCTGTTGAAGAGATTTGAGACCTAGAAGGAGAAGAACTCTTAACTTGTAGATGTTACATGAATCTTTGGGTAGTCGAAGGCCATGTGCGGGCTATTCAAGGTGAATTGCAAATAAATAGGAAGATAAGATTTAAAGGGCGTAAAATTGATAAGTTTTTAGAGTGACAGACTAAATTCTTATAATTTGATTTATAGATAAGGAAAGGGTCACTAGTAGGGCCTACCATAGCCACCCTTGGACATCTAGTAGTGTGAGCCTAGATTAACCCATTCTACTAAAAATACATCTGGACCTGATCTGTAGATTAGCCAATGTTCTTTGCGCTAGATCAAAGGGTAAAGATTAGGAATGCTTCTATTTGGCACAATTCCATAAATCAAATTCTCCAACGAATATTAAATTATCTTAAAAATCTTGGATTAATTGAAAGGAAGAAAGTTGTTTGTTTTATATAGTTTTCACAAAATCATTTTCTTATTATTTTTTTCTTTATCTGCATCTAGTAAATTAAAAAGAAATTTATAGTTAGATTAAAATACAAAAATATTTTGAAATACAATATTTAAAAATTTATTACCATTTTTTCCCGTGGGATCGATGTCGGGGTCTTTGTTTCAAAACCACATATTACTTGAAACGATAGGTATACTTGCGTAGTACCCAAAAAGTATATTAAATATTTTCTTTTAAAATTATATTTTGCTATATAAACATATATTTAAAAAGTATTAAACATTAAAGGCCTAGCATTCAGTAGAAAATCAAGTTTTATTTAATGCTATTGTCGTAATTAAAATTTGGTACGCATCTATATAGCAAGTTATTCCAGGTCAAGTGTTTCGCGCCTTTGCCAGAAATTAAATTTTCTAGCAGTAGTAACAAATCATTGTATTTGGAAATACAAAAATCGGGTAACACCTCTTCAAATAGCGTCCAAGTTCAATGTATCGCTCAATTCAACTGTCTCGCCGTCGGTGGGCTCGATCTCGTCGTCGGCGGGCTTCTAGAAGATGGATAAACTGCGCGATCTCGCTGTCGGCGGGCTCGATCTCACCGTCGGTGAGTTCCTTATAATATATTCAAAACTTTCGGGAAAAACTCGCCGTCGGTGGCCTTTTCCTCGCTGTCGGCGGGATAGTTTAATTTTCATCTATTTCAGTGCTTTTTGCTCCAAATTCGCTTCTTTTCATGCCTTTTGCTTTCATTACTTATAAATCTTCATTCCTGCAATAAAATAAAGAAAATAAATTTCTTTAAAGTGCAATTTCATATAAAATTGGTATAAATTTCTGAATACATTTTTCTATAGTCAAAATCCCCCAAACTTAACTATTACTTGTCCTCAAGTAATTTTAATACTAAATAAAAATAATGATTATTTGTAATAAAACTTTTAATTCAGAAATACTATGAATTAGATTTAAATAAATACTATAGTAAAGTTTAATAGAAATATTTTTAGATAATTAAATTAATTCTATAGTTATAAGGCTATTTAGTCATCAAGTTTAAGATTTTTAGTCTTCTATTTATTTTAAGAATGACTATATTTGAAATATTAAATTACATAAAATATTCAGATGATAGGAAGTTCATGAAAACACTACTCAGTAAAAAACTAATCCATATATATATATGTTTAGAAATATAAGCTGAGTTTTACTTTTAGGTTGATTCAAATGAAGCCGATTTTTGATAAGGCATCTCCTCGAAGCTTCTCCTCACTTATATTCATCTTTTTCATTTGGATTGATTTTCAATCCAATATATATATATATATATATATATATATATATATATATATATATATATATATATATATATATATCAGGGGGGTCATACCAGACCCCCAAACCCTAGAGGAGCAAGCTGTCTTGCCGCCACCAGGTTTTCAGGGAGGTTTTGAGGTGATTTTCAACTTCCTAGTGAAGTTCTTGCTGGGATTTTGTTTTCTACTTTGTTCTGTTAGTGATTGTTAAGATTAGAGACTATTTCTTTTAGTTTCTAGTCTTTTTCTTCCCTATTGCTCTCTCTTTTTTGAAATCTTGGTTTCCTGGGTTTCCAGTTTTTCTGTTTCTAGTTCAATTTCTTCTTTTGGCTGGTTTCTTGAATCATGGCTAGTTCAAATCTTCCCTCTTCTTCAAATCCTAGCAAATCTTTTGTGGAAATTGTTGGTCATGCTAATTCGGATAAGCTGGTCTTTCCTCAAATCTATCATGAGTCGGCTGCTGGTAAGGGGGATTTTCCATTTATCAAGAAGGTGGAAAAGAAAGGAGGCAAACATGCTTTAATATTTTCTCACTCTGAAATTTCTACTCTTGTTGAGGCACATAAATGTGCCTTAATTGGGAAGTTTCCATTCGGCCATCCAAAGATGGAGACTATTACAAAATGTTTTGAAGATCTCAAGCTGGTTGGTACTTGGAAGGTTAGATTATTTGATGGAAGGCACGTTTTGATTCAACTTTCTAAAGAAGAAGACTATGCCAATCTTTTCTCTAAGAAATTATTCTTATTGAAGGAAGGTATATGAAAATTCTTAAGTGGTCACCTAATTTTGACCCTATTCTAGAGGCTCCTATAATCCCCATTTGGTATAGGCTTCCAAACTTAAAACATCAGTTTTTTAATCATCAGGTGATATATGTTATTGGTACAGCTTTGGGGAGACCTCTTAAATTGGATATGTCTACTTTTCAATTATCTAGGCCTTCCTTGGCTAGGATTTTAATTGAGAGGGACATTACATTACCTGATGTGGATGAAATTTGGCTAGGCTCTCCTCACAATGGATATTGGCAACCTGTTATAATGGAACAAAAACCAGTTTACTGTCACAATTACAAAATGTTTGGTCATTCTAAGGAATCTTGTTTCAAGCTTCATCCTGAACTTAGGCCTTCTACTGTCAAGAATTCAAAATCTGCTATTAACACTAGTTCTGTTCCTTTGAAAACTGCTTAGGGTTTCGATTTAAATATTCGAATTCGATTCTCGGTTTGTTGCTAACCCTCCGGTGACTATTGCGATCATTGTACTCGTTGAAATTACTACTTGTATACCAATTGCTTGATCCCGAAACTTTTGAATCCGATTCTAATCTTCATAAAATTCTCGAAGTTGTTATGAATGATGTTCCTTCTACTGAGTTGGTTGAATAGGATAAAATTTCTCTCGATGATTCTGCTTATCATTCTTGAAGTTCCAACTACTATAAATTCTGCATTGCTACCTGATTATTCTCAACACATGGATGTTTTACCTAAGGCTGTGCAATATCCTGCTCTTGCATCTCAGGAGGATGCTGATATTAATGTCTATGCTTTAGCTGCTACTAATAAAGAGCTAAATGAAAACTGGGTGGTCCAAAATGCTAGGAAAAAGAAGAAGTCCTTGGAACTAAAAAATTTATCTGACCAAAACATTATTCCTGCCTCTTCTGATTCTTCCTTCTCTAGACTTAATAGAGGAGGTAGAGCTAGTCATGATTGAATTTCTATCTTTGGAACATTAGGGGAGTGACGACCACGGCTCCCTTAATAGGTTATTAAACTTTAACGGGGTTCATAAATTATGGGTTATTGTTCTTACGGAGCCTCTAGTTAAATCCAATTTTGATGATTTACTAAGTTTTTTGTTGGTTATAACTTTATAACTAACTGCTCTAACAAAATTTGGATGTTGTATAGAAAGGAATTGAAAATTGGTGTTCTTCTAGATCACTCTCAATTCCTTCATATTCACTTTGAATTGGATCAGTTTAAGGGCTTTGCTTCTTTTATTTATGCTACATCCTCTTCTACTGGAAGAGCTGATCTATGGTCTCAATTATTGCATATTAGCCATCATATGAATGAGGGATGGATTGTTGGAGGTGATTTCAATTGTATTGCTCACACTAGTGAAAAAAAGGGTGGAAGAACTTCTAATATTCAATCTATGTTAAATTTCTCTGATAATATACAATCTGCTGCCTTATTTGATCTTGGTTTTGAAGGTTCTTCTTTTACATGGAGAAGAGGTTCTATTTATGAAAGACTTGATAGGATTCTTGCTAACAAATTATGGCTTGATTTGTTCCCTATTTCTAAAGTTCACCATTTGGCTAGATTGGGATCCGACCATTCTCCTTTATTGATTAAATTTTACTGTTCGCTCGGGTCTAATAAGGGGAGTTTCAGATTTCTTAATGTCTGGTCTACACATCCAAATTGTTACAATATTATTAAAACTGCTTGGAATTCTCAAGTTAGTTCTTACTATGTTAATCCTCTTCGGAAATTATGGCAGTTACAAAAAAGATTGGCTAAGGCTCTAAATCACTGGAATTGGAATGAATTTTGGAATATTAATTCTAATATTATTAATGTTGAACGGCTAGTTTCTGAATTAGAAGTGGTTGTTGAGGAAGGTAGAGAATCTAAACATTCTCTTTTAGTAGCTAATGAGAAATTAGGCTATGCCTTAATGCAGGAAGAGTTATTTCTCAAACAAAAAGCAGTTGTTAATTGGTTTCTTCATGGAGATAGGAATTCAAAATTCTTTCATGCTATCATCAAGTATAGAAGATCAATTAATGCAATTCTGAAAATTAAGTCAACCAATAATAAATGGCTGATCACTCCTAAGGATATTGCAGAAGATGTGGTGTTCCATTTTCAACAAATATTTGCTTTCAAGGCGTTTAATTCCTCTTTGTTTAATTCTCAGCTTATTGAATCTGATATTAATCCTAAAGATGTGAATAAACTGACTATGGTATCAGATGAGACTGAGATTTATGCTGCTATTAATTCCATAGATGGTAATAAAGTTGCTGGACTAGATGGATTCACAGCCCACTTCTATAAATCCTTTTGGGATATTATCAAGTTAGATGTTGTTGCTGCTGTAAACTGTTTCTTTCAAGGATTTGATCTTCCAAAGTACTTTGTTTCTTCTTCAATTGCTTTGATTCCTAAAGAGAAACTTAAAACTTCTTGGCATGATTTCGGACCAATTTGCTTAACTTCCACTTTTTCAAAAATTATCAGTAAAATAATTGTTGCAAGGTTACAGCCTCTGTTGGAAACTTTAGTCTCTGAAAATCAATCTGCCTTTATTAAAGGCAGATGTATTAGTGACAATGTTCTGTTGGCTCAAGAGTTGATAGCTGATATTGATAAACCTTGTAGAGGCTCCAATATAATTATTAAACTGGATCTTACTAAAGCTTTTGACTCTATTAGTTGATCCTTCATTATCAATGTGCTTTTTGCAAGAGGGTTCAGTCTTGATTTTTGTAACCTGATTTCTAGGTGGCTGGAGAATAATTATTATAGTGTTTTACTTAATGGTGGCTGTCATGGATTCTTCAAGGCTGGTAGAGGGATTAAGCAAGGGGATCCACTATCTCCTTATATATTCATTTTGGCTTTTGATTATTTTTCAAGAATGATTAATCAGTCCCAGCTTGCTCATCCTTACACTCAGTTCCAGCACAAATCTAATATATTGGTTAGTCATCTAGCATATGTTGATGATGTAATCATATTCTCTAATGGCAGCAAGGGTTCTATTAGGTGTATGATGAAAAAGTTGGAGAACTTTGAAGATGCTTCTGGGATGGTCTTTAACAAAACTAAATGTAAATTTCTTGCCAGTTCTAGAATATCTTCTCAGGTCGGGAATTGGATTCTTGATACCACGAGGCTTTAAGGAAGCTAGTTATCCTCTTGTTTATTTGGGATTTCCTTTAATTAAAGGCAGGAGAAAACTTTCTCACTTTGATGATGTGGTTACTAAGGTTTCTTCTCAAATTCAAAGCTGGACTAATACATTTCTATCTAATGGTGCTAGGATTACTCTCTTAAAAAGCATTTTAACAACATTCCCTCTTTACACTCTCCAAATGGTGAGAATGAAGAAAAGCACTCAGAAAATGTTATCTACTATCTTCAAAAAGTTTTTATGGGAAGGCCACAATTAGAAATTACATTGGACTAATTAGGATAAATTATGTAAACCCCTTGCATGTGGAGGTTTGGGATTTAAAAACTTTCAGCATCTTTCATTCTCTTTCTATTGTAAACAATGGATTAAATTTAGGTCCAAGAACTCTCTTTGGGCTAACTTCATGCATGTCAAATATTGCTACAACAAACACCCTATTCAAGTTCAACCTAAACTAGGAGATACAAAGACTTGGAAAGGGCTTTTAAAAGTTAAGTTACAGGCTGAAAAATTGTTTGTTTGGGAAGTTTGTAAGGGGGAAATTGATTTCTGGCTTGATACTTGGCTTTTCAATGATTCCCTTCAAGATCAATTTTGTAACTCTTCTAATATTCATAAAATCTCTGATTGTTGGACCCAAAATTGTTTGGACATTTCCAAACTCTGCTCTATTGTCAACTTGGAGACTCAATCTAAAATATTATCCATCCCCATCCAGCCTTCTAAGAATGACAGAGTTATTACTAAAAATCCTAATGGCCAAAGTCTCTCCAAATATATTTATCACAATTGTTTTAATTGTTCTATGACTAATTAGGGTGAGAAGATTTGGAGCAAATATTTATCCCCCTCTATGTCATTTTTTTGTTGGCGGTTATTCAGAAAATTATTTCCCACTGATGATATACTTAAGCTCAAAGGTATTCGTGGTCCATCTATTTGTCAATCTTGCTTCTTGAGTGAGGAATCTATCAATCACCTTTTCTTACATTGTGATGTTGTACAAGACATCTGGTTTTCTGTCTTAAATCATATTGGCCTTACTTCTCAATTCTATTGTTGGACCAACATTGAATGCTGCTGGATGGAATGGAAATGTTTAGCTTTCTTTTATATCCCTCTAATTACTTTCTGGTTCATATGGTTGGCAAGGAACGATACTATTTTTAATGGGAAGCCCTTCTCTTCTCAAACCATTGTGAAAAATTGCTTATCTTATGTTGAGAAGCTTAATAACTACAAGATTAGATCCAGCAAACCTGCTGCTATGTCTACCAGAATTCAGTTAGTTATGTGGAGGAAACCAAGTTCTCCTTGGATCAAAATCAATACAGATGGGAGTTTCAAATTTCCTGATGCTGGAATTGGTGGAATTTGTAGAAACCATAAAGGACATTGTTTATGGTGTTATTCAGCTCCCATTATTGCTAATTCTGTTCTTGAAGCAGAAACTTTGGCTGATCTATGGGGACTGAAAATTGCCATTCATCTTAATCATTCTTTTATTCACATAGAGATGGATTCCTTACAACTTCTTCAAATTTTACTACATCAAATTGCTGTTCCATGGGATCTACAGATTTGGATAAATAATATCTTCTATATGACTACTTCCTTAAATATCATTAGGAGCCATATCCTAAGAGAAGGGAATAAACCTGCTAATTGGCTTGCTTCAAGAGCATCTTCTTCTAAAGATATCTTTTGTGGGTCTTTCCATGGGTTTGATCTTTCTTCTTTTAATGTTTTTAGTTCTCTTTTACATGGGGATTTGATAAATCTACCTCGTGTTCGATGTAAAGTTTCAGCCAAAGCTTAATAAAATTTTCTTTTTTGCTTAATATATATATATATATATTTCTTCTCTTTTCAGGGATTGATTTTTAATCCTTCTTTTTCTTTTTCAAGTGAGGATTATTGTATCTGGATAACATGTTAATGATTTTGAACTTCATTTTTCTCTTTCCTAAATTTGAAACTTGAAATATTTCCTTACTTAATATATATTTCAAAGCTTTTACATCATTGGGTTTCAATCTTTTCTTTCTCAACTAAATATTTAAGTATTTCATATTTTAAAATATAGTTTTCCTTACTTTAAATAGTTAACTATATTCTTAACCTTTTAAATTAAATTTCTTAATCTATAAAATTAGTTTAATTACTAGAAATATTTTATTCAACTTTCTATAATAATTAGATAAATTAATTCTAGTTACTGAATTAAAATTACTACAGAAAATCATTTTTATAATAATTTTGAAAATGTAAATTGAGAACAATTTAATAATTAAATTTGTGTTTTTCCCTTCCCCTAGACTTATGTTTTTCTATCTAATTATAAATGGTGAAAATGAAAATATACTGTAAATTTAAATCATACCTTTTAGCTTTAGGTATTTTTTCTTTGAAGTTCTGCAGGATTTTTACATTACTTAATTAACCTGTACTGTTAGTATTTTTCTACACATATAATATTTAAAAGAAAGTGTTGGGTAAAGAAGTTTTTAATAAGTACAAAATACTTAACATAACTTATACATAATCTATTGCTAAACATACAATTGACTACTCCATTTAAAAGTCACAATAACAATTTAAAATATTAAAATTTACAAACGATATATAATTTTAACAACAAAATCCAAAAGTCTAATCTAACATCACATCAATTCTAAAGTTCAAAGAGAATACATAAACAATTACACAACATAACAATTAAAGTTTTTTTTTTTAAACAAACAACTAAACTTTTAAAACATAAACAAATATAAAATCTAATCTTCTATATCAAAATCCCATGCCACATCATTGCCTCCTTGATCTGCAGGTGGAGTAAGCTGATATTGAATGTATCGAGGGCACTCAGGGAATACAACATCGAGTTCTCCTCTCTTGTAGCGACTCTCAGCATCGTAATAAGCTCTCTCATAATCAGAGTGTCTCTGGAGATACTCACTGTCATAATCATGTCGCCTCTCCAAACCTCCGATCCCGTGATCAATATGCTTCAATTTCTCTTCTATCTTCTCAAAACTCTTCTCTCGTAGGGTCATCTCATTCATCGGATCATGAAGGGTAGGGGAACCGTAAGTAGGAGGGTCATAACTTGTAGAGGGAATATCTCTACTCGAAGAAGGTACATAACTCCTTGTTCCAGATCTCCATCCTTCGTGGGATTCATAGGTTTTAATATTAGCCGGAGTAATGGGTTTCATAGGCTCCACCCATTCCTAATCATCTCTCGCCTCTACCCCAGATAATTGGCAGAGTGCATAAATCAGACCAGGGTGTCCTAGTCCTCCTCTGCTCTCACTTCTAGCAGTGGCTAATATATTCTTGTAAATTACATTTCCCACGTTAATACTCTTCTGATTCTGAATACAGAAATTCAGAATTGCTCTATCCCTTGTTACCTCACTATGGTGATATGTGGGTAACAGAGTACAACAGATAAAATAATGCCAGGCTTTAGACAACGCATTCAACATAGAGAGAGAAAAATTTACCCTTTCTCGCTACTTGATCTTCCAAACTCCTTTCCCGTCAGTGAGAAAGTTGATCACTTCTTCCAGTGGTCCTTCCATAGTTCTAAAGGTATCGTACTTACTGGTATGCAAGTCACGTACTTCGTAGAATGAATTAATCCTTGCAGCACTGAAATCCACCAAAAATCCTCTCACCTTGATTGGTGCATCTTCGGTCGCAGTCAGATTGGCATAGAATTCTTTTACCACTTCCATAGCAGCTCTGTTGGTTATGTAACAGAGGTTTTCCCATCCTCTTTCTTTTATTATTCGCTCTAGTTCTCCTCCAGAATTTTTGAAAACTCGATCCTAAATGCATTTTCTGTCTTGAATATTATGGTAATATCTTGACTGTGCCCTTGCATTCTCAAATTAAGTTTCGTCGTAATCTATTCTTCTCTTTTATCGTGGAGCCATTTTTCGATCTATGAAATTCACAAAAAATCCTAACTAAACTTCTAAATATTACTAAGATGGCTTCCAATAGTTACTAAAATCAATCTAAATCAAGTTCCATGAATTTCTTCCAAGTCCTTTTTTTACATTTCAAAATTTTCCCAAATTCCTCAATGTAGAAGAAATTCATGGTGAAAATAAAAAAATTTTACATAGGAGTGAAGATCTTACCAAGGGAAGATGAAATCCGGTGCCAAAATGCGTTGAAATCGCTTCAAATCCAAGATCCCAGAAGCCATAGGTCGGTTTTTCGAAGTTTTGAGGAAGGGGACGATGAATAGTGCCGGTTGACCGGTCAAAATATAGTGTTTTTCGGGATCTCGCTGTCCGCGAGAATTTTCTTACCGTCGGCGAGCTAATTAATTCATAAAGGCCAAAGTTTCTTGAAAATCTCGCCGTCAGCGGGATCGTTCTCACTGTCAGCGGGCCTTTCCTCGTCGTCGGCGGGATTTCCAAATTTTTAATATTTTCAACTTTTCAATTATATTCAACTTAGATTAAGCCTTGTTCATTATTCCAGTCACTTAATTTGATATATTTTTCTAAGATTAGATATTCTACCGACTCATATAAGGCTTACATAATACAAACAATATAACTTTATAATTGAAATCCATGAAATTACAACTTCACATACTATAGAATTAACAACTGACTTAAAAATCCAAACTCACATAACTCAGCATTGCAATCCACACCACAGTACTAAAAATGCTGAGACTAAACAAACAACATACAATCTCATCTAAACTGAGATTATCTATGTAAAGTTCAAATTATGTCAAAAACTAAATTCAAATCAACACACATACATATAATATGAATAGAAAATTCTGCTACTCATCGGAATCTGAACTGATCTCTTCTCTGATGTTTCCAATAGAACGCAGGTGCACAAACAAATTATTGAAAGGTTTGAAAGGGAATTTTACAGTAGAATCTTCTTCAATCTACCCTTTCTATCTCAATAGTCTTATAAAACTCACCTCCAGATGTCCTGTATGGTCAAAGTGCTCCTTCATTCTTCAATCGATGCGATCAAATAAATAAGATATATTATCAATAGAATTCATCACATTCTATAGTTCCTTCTCCAATCCTTTAAGTTTCCTTAAAATGAGGTTTGTTCTATCAGTCAGGGGCCTAATTAAAGGATTGTTTTGAGATGCTTGATCAGAAATAATTATTGTTTCATCATTGTGATCCAATGTAGGAAACATATCTGTCGGATCTAGTGGTTTCCAAGGCAATAACACTTTTCCCAAGCTTCGTAGGAAACTTGGTACTGACTACATAAAGCAAATATAGTTGATGGGTGTCCAAGTCCATGAATTGACCCATGCACAATTAATCCTAATGCAGACTTCACAATGATAGATCCAACATCGATAGGTAATCCATATTGAATACAGTAATTTAAAATTGCTCATTCCTTAGAGACTTTATTTACCCTCATAGTGGGTAATAACTTTGATGAAATAAAGAAATGCGAATGCTTAGAGACGGGGTTAAGAAGTGACGCAAAAAAACTAACGTACCCGTCTTCTCATAATTCTCAATCGTCAGGTTCGTCGGTCAGATATCTGTATATCTCATTCATGTTTTATCTTGTAGGAACAAAATTTGAATAGTGGTAAATAGGGGTATTTTCTATCGAATATAATTCATTTATTATGGATGGAGTGAGAGTTACCCATTTTCCTCTTACGTAAATGCTTTCGTTATTGATTGCATGCAGATTAGAGTAGAATTCCTTGACTACTGGAATGACTACAACAGATGTTGTATAGAAGAATACCTCCCAACGTCGCTGAACAATCGTTTCCTCAATTTCCGTCGTTGAATTCTCCGCTCCTCTATTTACGAACAGTCTTTCCTTAATAAGTCACTTTTTCATCAAAACCTTATTGAATAAACACTGAGCCTCAGAACTGACGAATTTCCTTTGATTAAAAACTCCAGATTTCGTGGTTTCTAGTGGATTGGTGGCCATAATAGATTGTTTTGGAGGGGCTCTAATCGTTTCTAAAGAAGAAGATAATGTAAATATGAAGTTCTGAACGCTTTATAAAAAGAAATGGCCTTAGAACTGCCCAAAACCGCAAAATAACTCACAAAAACCATTTTTCAACTATCTCGCCGTCGGCGGTAACGATCTCGCCGTCGGCAGGATAGTTAGTATATTTAAACTGAATTTGGGCATGCTGATCTTGTTTTCGGCTGGATCAACCTCGCCGTCGGCTAGATTAGGTAAATTTGCCCAATTTCGCTCCAGTCCGAATATTTTCTGATTTCTTCGTATAGATTCAAATTTGTGATGATTTTAAAAAGTAAAACGAGTAGTAGAATTTATTCTATATTTTAATTTTTAATAACATTAATAAATAGATCATAATTAATAACTACTATGGGTTGCCTCCCATAAAGCGCTTGGTTTAGCGTCGTCAGCCCGACCTAATTTAGTTAGTGATCATGTTGACTGAGCATTAAAACCTCTTTAAAATTTGGTCTTCTCCCTTAAAAATAAGGTTTTAATCTGTGTCCATTTACTTTAAATCTATGCCCAGTTTTTGAATCCTCAATTTATATAGTTCCGTATGAAAATATTTGAGTTATAGTGAAAGGCCCTAACCATCGAGATTTAAATTTCCCAGAAAATAATTTCAATCTTGTATTATAAAGCAAAACTTCTTGTCCTGGCTCAAAATTCTTCAGGTTAATCTTCTGATCATGCCATAATTTCATTTTTTCTTTATAAATTCTATCATTATGATAAGATTCATTTCTTAATTCTTCTAATTCATTCATTTGCAATAATCTCTTCTCACCACATTCTTTCAGATTGTAATTAAATTCTTTAATTACCCAATAAGCTTTATGTTCTAATTCAACTGGTAAGTGGCAAGTCTTTCCATAAATAAGCCTGTAAGGAGTCATTCCAATTGGAGTTTTATAAGTAGTCCTGTATGCCCATAATGTAGTGTCTAGTCTTATAGACCAATCCAATCTATTAGGGTTTACAGTCTTTTCTAAAATACGTTTAATTTCTCGATTAGAAACTTCAGCTAATCCACTGTTTGTGAATGATAAGCAGTTGATATCTTATGAATAATGTTAACTTTTTCTACTAGTTTGTGAATATATTTATTTCTAAAATGAGATCTTCCGTCAGTGATAATCACTCTCGGCATTCCAAATCTAGTAAAAAAAAATTTTATTAGAAACTTTGAAACACTCTCAGCATCACATCGAGGTAAAGCTTGTGCTTCAATCCATTTAGAAACATAATCAACAGTAACTAATATATATGAGTTTCCAAATGAAGGAACAAATGGTCCCATAAAATCTAATTCCCAAACATCAAAAATCTCAACTTCTAATATAAAATTTAGAGGCATTTCATTTCTTCTAGGTATATTAACTACTCGTTGGAATTTGTCACAAGTTCTGATATATCTATAAACATCTCTAAAAAGAGTAGGCCAATAAAATCCAGATTGTAAAATTTTATAAGCAGTTTTATCTGTTCCAAAATGTCCTCCAAAATCAAAATCATAACATTTCTGAATGATTTATTCTGTTTCTTCATAAGGCACACATCTTCTAGTTATAAGATCCTTACATTGCTTATATAAATATGGTTCATCCCAAAAATATGTTTTATCATCATGAATAAATTTTTTCTGTTGTTGCAAAGTTAACATAGGTGGTAAAATATCACTTACAATATAATTTACTATATCAGCATACCATAGTATTTTTCACTCATTTATATTATATAGTTGTTCATCAGGAAAACTATCAGTAATTTCATTATCAGTGTCAGATAATTCATTCTTTCTAGCCTTGATAAATGATCTGCAATTTGATTATCAATTCTCTTTTTTTTAATGATTTCAAAATTAAATTCTTGCATTAGTAATATCCATCTAATTAATCTTGGTTTGGAATCTTTCTTTTGCATTAAATATTTAATAGCAGAGTGATCAGTATGCACAATACATTTAGTTCTAATTAGATTAGACCTAAATTTATCAAAAGCATAAACAATTGCTAATAGCTCTTTTTCAGTAACTATATAATTCATTTCAGCATTATTAAGTGTTTTACTAGCATAGTATATAACTTTGAAAATTTTATCATATCTTTACCCAAGTACTGCTCCTATAGCATAATCAATAGCATCACACATAAGTTCAAATGGTTTCTCCCAATCAGGTGAAACTATTATAGGTGCTGTGATTAATTTATCTTTTAATAATTCAAAAGCATTTAGACATTCATTTCGACATGTATTGCTTCGTTATGCTCCATTTTGGTTCATTTTTGTTCCTTTTGCTCCAATCACTCCAAATTCTTCAATTTGATGTACCTATAATCAAAAATACAAGATACCATACCTTTAGAGTGCAATATCATTATAAAATATAATATAAAAAGTAGTATATTTTTAGGATGATCATCATTCGCGAATGAAAAAGTTTACTCAGGAGAGTCGTACCAGTTGGTGTATTCTCAAGGGGAAGACACATATTGCTAAAAAATGGATGATATATAAGAAAATATTATGCGACATGAAAAATCCTGAAGAAGGATATTCATTATGATGTGGCAATGTGACCAGTGTCTGTGAATGGGTCCAAACTCTTTAAAAAGATAAAGTTAAATCAAAATAAAATAAATTGTCTCACAAGATAAAAAAACTTGTAAATTTCTAATTTCAAATCTTGTAAAATCATATTAAATAAAATAATGACATCAAAATAATTGCGAAAATTTTGTTAAAATAAATAATAATAATAAGTTTGTTATTGTTCTTGTTCATGTAGAATGTCAGCCACTGACAGTTTTCTTGTCTTCATGTGCAGGAAGTGTTAGGTCGCATGGCATTTGCTTTCAAAAATGGCTTGGACCTATGCACTCTAAAGAAAAAAAGAGAAAAAAAACACAAACAAGAAGGTGAACCACTAAAAATTTGATAGCTTTTTACTGTCTATTTCATACCTATTTTTAATAATATTTCACTATAAAGGAAGGTATTTTGTATGTTTTCTGATTTTCGGGACAAGAAATGTCTTTTGGAGAAAAAGAAGCAAAAATGGTGCAATTTGGAGCAAAAATGCAAATTTTTGCCTAACATATTTTGATAAGTCTTTCATTGCTTAATCTCTTTTACACTTCTTGCATATTTTTAAATGAGATTAAAGAAAGTTTTTCTTTATGCTTATTTTGTAGGGCTATCGGTTATGAATGCAACGCAACTAAAACAGGGTAAATAGGAGTTGAAACAGAGCCAAACTGAGTGAAATGGCGGAGCTGCGCAGTACCAGTGCCGAACCGCCCCTGGACCAGCGCCGAACCACGCCAGTGTCCCGAGAAGCACAAAAACTTCAAGGAAATAGCGCTGAATGGCGCCCAAATAGCACCGGATTGTGCCCAGATGGTTTGGATAAGTTTTTGGGCAGTTATTGGCCATATACGTCCGATCTGGATGCTTTTTGAAAGGTTCTTCAAGCACCTCTTGGGAAATTCGTCCCTATACTATTTTAAAGTGAATTTGAAGCCCAAAAATAGTGGTAAATGTTAGGAAAAATGTGGATAATGCTTAGAGATCTTAGAATAGGAGTAAATTTGTAGATTTCTACCTTTTTGGAGAGATTGTTGAGGGGATTTTGAGAGAAGTTGTAAGAGTTTGTTATAGCATTGCATGGATTAGTGGGAGACTTTGTGGGAGAGATCTTATTCTTTCTTTCAAGGGGAAAAAATTAAGTATTGTGTTCTTTATTATCTTATGATTTTGTAAACATTTATTTTGTGGATTAGCTTTGAAATGAAGTTTTCCGTTGTGTTTTCTTCGTGCTTTGTGATCTCTTTCTCTTACTCTTCCTTCTTATTTGGAAATAGTGGCATAAGAAGATTATGTCATTTTTTTCATTCTACTTTTCTTTTGCAATGAGTAGAATTTATGTTTAAGATATTGGGATGCATGCTAGAAGAAGTCTTAATTTTACTCGTTCTAGTGTTAAAATTCGTTGTAATTGCGCTATAATCCGAGAGAGCTGTGTAATTCTCAACAAAGTGAAACAAAATTCAAATTCTATGGATGGTGAAGTTCATGGGGGTTGAGTGAAAATAGGTAGGGAAATATACTTTGATGAGCGTAGAATTGGAGATTTTAGGGTGACAGACTAAAATCCCCAATTTGGTCCTAGTGTTTGGAAATTAAAGCAAGAGTTAGCCTTCAGTCGAAGGGAAATGGGAGCTCTGGAGTGAGAGCTAGTATCCTCTCAGCCTAACCATTGATTTAGGGACTAAATCTAGGATTAGCCAATGTTCTTTATGCACTTGAATGAGGGTAAAGAATATGATTGCTCCTATTTGGAACATACAATATTTAATGCATCTCATTCGTTTACATATTCATTACTTGAGAATAGTAGATTTTATTATCTCAAAATTCTCCAAACCAATTTATCCAGAAATGGTTATATTTAGTATTAATAATTTCCTTTAGGAGTAGTTGTTAGTTATTTTTAAATTAAGATTTACCTTTAAGAGTAGTTGTTAAAAAAATCACTTATATCGACCTTCCAAACTAAAGTTTAATAGTAATAGACTAGAATTTGACTAAGAACCCTTACCTCGCTTCCCTGTGTGATTGATAAATGGGACTCCACTAGAGCCATGTATTATTGGAGCGATGCATATACTTGTATTTGAAATTGTGACTTTTCAAAATCATTATAAAAATATAAATCTGGGTTCATAAATTCTTGCATATAAAAAAGTTGCATCAGAAGGATGGAAGTATGAAACTTATGACGAGAAGTGGTCGTAAAGAGACCGGGCAGACATCATGATACGGAGGCACCGGAGGTTTTGTTGACTCACACCTCCTTGCCATCAACACAGTCAGGTTCCATCCATGATCTCCACTTCGGAGGGTGATCTTTTTGTCGCTTCTACTGAAAGAGTTCCAAACGCGGTGTTGGCACGTACAAAAAGTAGAAATGTAAATCACCGAAATGTTCACCTCCTAGACAAGATGGAGAGGAGGCAGGCTCGAGAGTTAGCCATTGATTTACCACCCATTCCAGAAGAATTTTATGACCCTAAAATGAAAGAAACCGATGACAGCGCGCCACACACAGATACTGAGACAGAGACTGTTGAGAACCCCGCACCGACATGGAATCTGATGGAAAAACTTTTCACCGGGTGCTCGAATTGCAACTCGAGTTTACCCAAACTACCTTCGGTGATATAGGCATTTTTAGAGTGTTCGTAGTGCGCCGTTTTTCAGTTAGAAGAGTATGACACATTCGAGGCATATGCAGACGCCTCGATGCTACTCAGGAGTAGGGAGCATCCTGATGTAGAGCCATACGTACCACAGTTCGTTCGACTGCCTCTGCCACTTCCACAAATAGTTCCAGAGTACGTCATGGAAAAGATCAGAAATGTTAGAAAGAAGGAATTTCAAAACTACGAAGAAATCCAATGGAAATTCGTCAACAACTTGGAAGGCCTCGAGTTATACACAGATGTATTTTTGAAAAATGATCAAGATAAGATTCTGAATTGCGTCTTCACTCTGCAAGACATAGGCAAAGTAGGCCGACTGAAGCAGAGGACGTACACAGAGCCAGTGAATGGGAAAAGAGGAAAGGGCAGAGTCACAATTAAGTTTGACTAATGTTACAATTTTGCAAAAGACAGAGAGGGTAATCCCCTAAAGAAGTGGATTCATTGTCGCCGCAGATTTAGAAGATGTTAAAAAGGATGGTTGAGTGGCACGTGTTGCCCACAAACTGTATCCTTAATAGCTGCATCATAAATATCTATGAGGATGGGGACTGCATCCCACCACCATGACTTTGTGAAACCCTTCTACACGGTCTCCTTTATAAGTGAATGCAATATATTGTTTGAGCGAGTAATTTAAATTGTCAGAATGGGAGCATTTTGATGTTCTGTTGAAATCCCTCTACCAGTCAGGTCAGTGCCGGTACTGAAAGGAAACGAAGAAGATCTTGCAAAACACTGCATCTCAAAAGTTATAGGATAGAGGGTATCAGTCACCTTTAGAAGAATGGATGAAGATAAGGCACCGTATTACTACGAGCCAAATCAAAAATTGGAGAACCTTCGCCCCTTGCCGGTACGATAGCTGTACCTCCGGGTGTTCGCAAGGGGACTTCTATTCTGGAGCGTAGCCTTGGTAGGTTGGCATGTCCACGAAGCAATCTCATACAGCAGAAATCTACTACCTGTACAATGAGTTACAGCAGTCGTCACTACTTTTGTGTCAGCAGGATATGAAGTGATGGTTTTGTTCAGCTTTGTACGCTCGATTGACTTCTGAATGATTTTCAATATATGATCACTTGTACTACTGCCATCGACAAAAATTAATGAAGATTTCTATTTTAGCTTACCAAGTTTTCCAGAAGTGTTTCTTTTTAACGCGACGATCAAGAGCCATAGGACCATATGTTGGTTCCAAATGAAAATGAACAAAGAGCGATATGAGAAAAAAATAATAATGACCAATTCAGATAAAATGAAATAAAATAAAATAAAATAAAGTTGAACCTGAAATTAAATACTCCTCAAAATGAAATCAAACAAAATGAAAAAAATGAAACCTAATGAAACATATTGAAAGAAAATGATGAACTAAAAGCAAACGATAAGATAATTTTCTCTCTCAAGACTCCATGTCCTGGCACTCATCCTTAAATCCTTCATTTCTGAAAGTACTCCGCAAAATTTGGCACTTTACACAACATCACTTCTCACAAATTCAAAAAGTTATGAAATTCTACGAATCTTGTAATGGCTACCAGTCTTAGCCGAACTGAACCAATTCTACCTTCGCCTTGAAAGTCAACATCTCATTTTCTCTAAATCTTTTCACACGAGATCTCAGGCTCAGTACTTAAATTCTGTTTCCCTTTCATGACCTCTTGGGTTGGATGTGACCTCTGATCTTTTCTTCCTAATGTGACACTCAGGCACCTCTTGGGTTAGATGTGAGTCCCTGAGCTTTTCACCTCAATGTAGTAACAAAAAATCCCTATGTTTCCATTTCCCTTATGAGAATTTTTCCATCTTCCATGAAATTCTAGGATCGGAGCTTAGTCATCCGACACCTTCAAATTCCCTATATTTCCATCTCATATCCGAGAATTTTTATGCCTTCCATGAAATTCCAAGATCGGAGCTTAGTTGTCTGATTCCTTAAATTCCCTATATTTCCATTTCCCTTCCAAGAAATTTTCCGCCTTCCATGAAATTCCAAGACCGGAGCTTATTCGTTCGATTCCTTAAATTTCCTATATTTCCATTAACCTTCCAAAAAATTTTCCGCTATACATGAAATTCCAAGATCAGAGCATAGTCGTCTGATTCCTCAAATTCCCTATATTTCCATTTCCCTTTCGAAAAATTTTTCGCCTTCCATGAAATTCAAGGGTCGGAGCTTAGTCGACTAATTCCTCAAGTTCCATATATTTCCATTTCCCTTCCGAGAAATTTTCCACCATCCATGAAATTCTAGGGTCAGAGCTTAGTCGTCTGATTCCTCAAATTCCATATATTTTCATTTATTTTTTGGGAAATTTTCCACACCCACGAAATTTTGAGATCGGTACCGAAATTCTAATTCTCATTTATGAGATTGGTACCTAAATTTTAGTTCTCATAATTTGGGATCAGAACCTAAATTCTGACTCCCATCTCCCGAGGTCGGTACCGAAATTCCAATTCTCATTTATGAGGTTGGTACCTAAATTCTAGTTCTCATCCTTCGGGATCAGTACTTAAATTCTGGCTCCCATCTTCTGAGACTGGTACCAATATTCTGATTCTCATTTTTGAGATTGGTACCTAAATTCTAGTTCTCAGACCTAAATTCCAGTTCTCAGCGTTCGGGGTCAGTATTTAAATTCTAACTCCCACCTTCTGAGATCGGTACTGAAATTTTGATCCCCCTTTGCACAAACTTAAACTCAAAATTTCCCACAATATTAAAATTTTCAAATTTAAAATTCTACAAATCCTAACTTTTCATAAATTCCATAAGACTCAAAATCAATTCAAAATTCAAATTCAAACTCAAAATTCAAATTAAAATTTAATTAGATTCAAATAAAAATCTAAAATCAGATCAAATACCTAATCCAAATTTCAAATTCAAATCAATTCGATCAGACTCCTTCAGAGTTGGGAGACTTGAAATTCATAGCTCCTTAATGAAGGTATTCCATTTTCCTTCCCCAGCAGGAGTTCCCGGGAAGTAAAGGTCCTCTGCTTAAATAATCCCCAGCGGAAACCTCCTCGCTAAATTTTATACTTTATCTTAGTTTTGACTCGGACAGTTATGTTGGTTTTGTTGATCTCGTTGGTCAATACCAATACGTGGAGTGTGATAGCCCAAGACACCAGACCTATTGGTGGTCCATTTGTTGACCTAACTTTTGGTTGATGTCTAGTCTCTCTTCAGAATAGCCTGGGATCTAGCCATAGGAGTCTCCTGGTGACTTTCTTAGAAGACTAGTCTTGGAACCCTCCCCCTTAGAAATTCAAATCTTCTTTGCTTCACTGGGAGTTTTCATATGCTTAAGGCCTAACCTCCAGCTTTTGGGAGGAAGAGACCAAGCATATGGAAGCCCAGAAGAAGTCTCTTATAGGTGATCAAGCCTTAGGATTTACCCCGGGAGGTCTGTAGTTTTCACATGGCACTCTCCCACACTACCTCACAACCATAAACAAAACACAACCTACCTTGATCACCTAGCCCTTTGGAAACTCGTGTGTGTGGTTTTCCCCATGCTCTTAACCCCGAGCTAAAGGTTTGGTTAGTACCAACACATAGAGGATCAAATGAGGGTTTTCTTTGGTTCATGAATCACTTTTAATCAACTTCAATTTTTCCAAAATTTCAATTTTTGACCCCTTGTCCCTAAATATACCCAAAATGCCCCTAAACCTCAATTTTACCCAAAATTACCCAAATTACCCATTTTTCTCTAAAAAATCATTTCAAAATACTCTCCACCACTTAAATTGATCATAATTACCCAAATTTACCAAAATTTCCAAAATGACACCAAAATTTGGAAAATTACCAAAATACCCCTCCAAGCAAAAAATCCAAAAATTCTAAAAATTCCCAAAACCTATAAAATATTTGAAATTTCATTTTTCTCAACTACCACATGACCCAGTTTGACTAATTTAGTCCAATTTAACCAAAAGCCCCAATTTGACTCATTTAACCCAAAAATACCCACATTAAATCTGATGTCCACCCAATTAACCCCAATCTTGCATAATTTCAATTCCAAACTTTAATTCAACATCCTAGCCTTAATATAAACCAAATACAAACCCAATTTGACCCACAATTGAGCTCAATATCACTTGAATTCCAAAATCCCAAATTTTGACCAAGTGACCCATTTCACCTAAATTAAACCTAATGTCAATCAATTCCCCCCTAATTTGAATTAGAAACTTCTCATGACACTCCCTTGAACCAAATGCAACATTCAATTGCCGCCATTTTGAGCTCAAGTCTCACCCAAGTCAACCCAAAGCCAAAATCCCTAATTTTTCCCCAAATTGGACACATGACCAAATCATACCAAATTGAATGTCCCAATTCCAAAATTTCCACCCAATTAATGTTGGGAACTCATTACCACATCACGCTAGACAATTTGAAACCATCAATTGGCCTTTAACCCCACTCTAACCCAACCTAAACCCAAACTAACCCAACCTAAACCTAAACTAACCCAAGTGTCCTAAAATTGACCAAATACCCAAATTAATCCAAATTGAACCCCCAAACCTAATCAAATCCACTCCAATCCCCTTTCAACCACTTTATGATAATGATATACATCATTTTGAACAATCAATTGGGTTTAACCCAAGCTTAAACCAATCTTAGCCCAACTTAAACACAAAAAGACCTAAATTGAACCCTGTCGACACTATTTTTAGGTTGTGTTGTATTTTAAAAGGGGTCGCCTAACAGAAGTTGTCGGCGAGTTTAAATTTTAAATTTAATTTAAATATATATATATAATTTAGAAAGTAGTATTTGATTTTGAAAATAATTTTAAATTTGAGATTGAACCGATCTCGCATCCCAAATAGTTTATATAAACGAGCACCGCACCATAAACCGTGTATCTATCCCTAAGGATAGACACAGCACTTGACGGTGGGGCTCGATCAAATAAACTAGAAGTTTTCGTGACATCCGTTTGGTCCGCGAACTAATTTTATAAGCCGACAAATTCCCACGCTTAATATGAAAGTATTAAACGGGGTTTATATTACCCAGGTTCTTTAAAATTCCACTATAAGGGCAAGCCCCTATAGTTAATTACATCTTAAGTGACGGGAATCACCTAAGAAAACTCTCAATAATAACCAATAATTCTGCTCTCAAGAATTTCAAAGTTTAAGTTTTCAAGGGATTGAATTTTGGAATTTCAATAGGGAATAGATCAAATTCAGAACATTTCGTTTTGTGAATCCAAAGGAAGAAAGGTAGGAGAAATCACTGATTCGAAGTGAACTTCGGTAATTTCCCGACTATCCTATTGTTTGGCTTGAATTTAGGAAAGTCCTAATGTTTATTTAGTATTTCAATCTTGCTAATTTTAATTAATTAGGGCTTATATTTGTATGATAAAATCAAACAAATAGCCTAGAAGATATGAGGTTTTATGTCGTATCGGACGACTACCTCGGAATCCTAAGACCGGTTAGGGCTTAATTTACATGACATGATCATGCAAATGCCTAATGAAGAGTTGAGGATTTATGTTGCACTAGGCAAGCTACCTCGAAGTCCTATGGCTTTGTTGTTTAATTCTAAGAAGGTTTCTTTGAAGTAGGTTCAAGTTTTGTCGACGACGATGGCCGTCGTTGCCCACCATGCTCCAAGCTCCTTGTTGTTGCGAGAGGTTTAGTTTTAGAAATCATAAATCAGGAGATGTGAAAAGTGTTTTGGTTTAGAGAAGTCTTAATTTCCAAGTGTTTTTGTATTTTGATTTAAAACAAATCTTAGAGTTGATTATAACGACACCGGTTAAGATCCAACGGTTCCATCCTTCCGGCATCATTATTTTTATCGGATTCACTTAGTCGAGATGAATTTGCTAAACTCAACTGAATGAGTTCCACACTTTCATTTAGACCGTGGGAAATCCCGTTAGCAACACGTAGGTTACATCATCCGAGGTATTCCCGATCATCCAACGAGACGTTTTAATTTAGTTGTAATTGTAGTTTTGTGTTCTATTTGTGATTAAATTTTGAGTTGTTTTATATTTTGAAATGTTGTGGCGGTGAATTTTATCTTGCAATGACTTTTAACTTAGTTTTGGTTTCAGTTTTAGGGACTATCCTAAAGGTGTGGGTTTTCATGCAACAGTTGTTTTATCATGCAAGAAAAGTAAAGTGCATTTGCAATAAAGTAAATTGCAAGAAAATAAACTGCAATAAAGTAAATTGCAATAAAGTAAATTGCAATAAAATAAAAGCGTACCTAGAGGGTCTTCCCGTCATCCCAAGCTGCACTTAAAACACAATTAGAATATTTAAGCAAGTTCCTAGGTAAAGCTAAGGGAAAGGTTATGGTTTTCTACCAAATTCCTAATCCTATAGCTAGTCATCTCCTATGACGTCTAGGTTCTTTGTGTTTTTGTTTGAAGACTATTTTCTTCATCAAAGAATAATTAAATCCAATTGTTCTTATAAATATCCTATCATATTGAGGAAGTGCTTAAGAAGAATCTTAAACATCTTTTCAATATTTCTAGGATTGTTTTAAGTCCAAATGAATTTAATTATATAAATGAATCAATCGTCCGAGGTTTTCAAGTTTTGTTAACTTGCCCAGTGAACTAGGACATTTGAATATCCTATGAGTGAAGTAACACTTCATTTAATGTTTTATTTAGGAGTTCTGATAACTAAAGCTTTCAAGGGTAAATTAGTATTCAAATGATTTGATTTAAGTTAAAGGGTTTAAATTTGGAATAGTGTTCGAGTTATTTTAGATTTATTTTGAATTCTTTATGTTTTAAGTGATGTTATATTTAATTCAACTTAATTTAATTGAGTTTTAATTTAATTTAATTTGATTTGATGTTTAATTAATTTGATTTAATTTTAATTTAATTTGATTTAATTTAATTTAATTTAATTATTTAATTTAATTTAATTTAATTTAATTTAATTTAATTATTTAATTTAATTTAATTTAATTTTTAATTTAATTTAATTGTTTAATTTAATTTTAATTTAATTATTTAATTTAATTTAATTTAATTTAATTTAATTATTTAATTTAATTTATTTGATTTAATTTAATTTAATTTAATTATTTAATTTAATTTAATTTAATTTTTAATTTTAATTGAAATTTTAAAAGAGTTTAATAATTCAATTAAGTCTTTTAATGTTTTACATTTGAGTTATCATTTTAATTAAGAATTGAGTATTAATGAGATAATTAATTTAGGGATTTTTAAATTAAAGAATAAATCTCTTCCTAATAAATATCCCTTATTTTAATAATTCCAATTTATTATTCTTCCAAATTTAATCTATTATTTAATTAAAATTTAATCATTTTAAAATTGTTTAATGGGTTTCTACCCTTTAATTATTTAAATTTCAATCATCCAAATCAGATTAAGATCAAATATTTTACTTGTTGATTTTTTATTAAACCTAAAGTTTTAATTAAGGGTTAAAAGTTTAATTACCATTTTACCCCTTAAGCTTAATAATTTCATAACTCACTAAATTGAACTCAAATGAACTTGAAATTTTTATGTGACTTCACTCATGTGTCAATAAAGACATGAGAGGAGAAAATGTGATTTTTTTGTATCTAATTTATTTATATAATTATTTTTGGTGGAAAATAGAGATTTTCAAGGAAAATTTGATAACATGACCAAAGGAAAGTTTCTGCCCTTAAGAAAATTAGGGGACATTCCTAATGACCAGAGAAGCACTTGGACCAATTTTGGTGATTTTTTGAATTATATTATTTTTATTATAATTATTTTGAGTTTTGGAGTGTTAATTAATTTAAAAATAAAATAAATGTTGAAAAATGGATTTTATATTTCTCAAAAATCTCTCTGATATCAAGGAAACCAGAGAAGCAAATTTTGCAATTTTCTGATTTTTCTATGATTTATTATAATTATTTTAGTGAAAATGCTAGAAAATACATTTTTTAATTTTAAAATTACCTTAAAGCTTTAAAATTTAATATCTCACTAAATAGACCTAAGAAAAATGTGGGATTTGTTCCTAAGTGATTAAAATTCAAAATGTGACATTTTGGTGAATTTTATTATTTTTGTGATTTTTATTATTTTTTAATTATTAAAAATATTAAAATATTATTAAAAATCAACTTTTTTAGAATATTAAAATTTTAATTTTCTTAGGTTCCTCTAATATCAGAGAGGCTCCAAAACCAATTTGGTGAATTTTTGAAAAGTATTTTAAAAGTTATGAATTTTTAAAGTTTAAAATGGCTAAGTGACTTAATCAACCCAATTAGTGGGGCTAACCAAGTCCAATTGACCTCAAATTTTTATGGTGGATTCCTCTGATCCTAAAGGTCAGTGGAGAATTGATTTCAAGTCAATTTGATGCCTGGTTAACTCTAATTAATTAAAGACCTATTTTGGGTGTTTAAGCCAATTAGGGTTGTTTTGAATGAACTAAGCTAAAATCTATTTTTCCTAGGGTTCTCTGGTCATAAGGAACATCACCAAATTTTCCTAGAATTTATTTCACAACATGCTATTTACTGGAATTAAAATACTCAAAACAGTGGACTCTGAACTTGAAAAATCAAGAACTCTTCATAGGGATGGCCTCGACTTTGGAAAATTCAAGGAATGTTCCCAAATTCAGAGGCTTCAAAGCCCTATGGTCTCATGCCATGGTGAATTGTATGCATGCATGGAGAATTAAAACAATGCAGAGAGTAAATAAATTATAAAAAATAAAATATTTGATGAAATTAAGTGATTTCTTTTCCACATTATTCTCCTCTCTTCACTGAGCAAGAGGGTATTTTTATTTTATTTTTCTGATTTTTCTACACAGAGATATGAATTTTTGAAGTTTAGGGAATTAAATAAATCAGAAAATACCCTATTTTTCTATTTATCCACGCGGCGCCAACGCATCCTCGGCAGCTCCGAAAGACCACGCGGCGCGCTCCCATTCGACGCCGCCACCTGAGTCAGCAGCCCGGGCCCCGCGGTTCTCGTACCGTCTCCTGGTCCGACGCCATCTGAGCCGTCCGTCCGCGCGTGTATTGAATGGACGGCATCCGTTCATCGTCCCCAGTGTTCTCACCGAGAGCCGTCCACACTAAATCCCTAAGATCTCACTCGATTCTCAATGGATTTTCATGTTCTTATACTCTATGGATTCGTCTTGAAGAGACGAACACATCTATACGGCTAACATGCATTGAAACTAAGGCATTTGAAATGGAGAATCTCCGAAGCTCGGGATGAAGAGTTAGCTCATACCTTGGCTCGGAGAAGTGTGGCTTCAATCCGAGAGTTGTTGCACCTTCGATTGGGTCCCGACAAGCTCCGGATGAAGTCTCCTGGCACAGGGAATTGTCCGGATATGATTTCGACCAAGCCCGATCACAAAGCTTGGAGGTCGGAGCAAGCTGGGTGGCTCTGGAGATGGGGCTTTTGATGGTGGACACCTTCTCTTGGTCCGAGTGAAGGTGTAGAGCCAATCAATTTGGGAATTGGCTCACTTGTGGAGAAGTGTCCTGGTTTTGGGTGGAATTTCAACTCTGAAATTGAGCTTACAGAGGAGAAATGGCAGGGGAATTTCACTGGGGATCAAGTGCTCTAAGGATGGAGAAGGGTCTGGAACAATTTTGGTAGAGTTTTGGCAAGGTTTGTGCTTCTCTCCTTCTCATGGCCGAGAGGGGTGGAGTTTAAATAGAGCTGGCTGGGGGGCCTCCCAGGGGGAGTTAGGGCTTGGGATCAGCTACTCTTGTGAGGAGAAGAACGACCATGGTGACCACTAGGCATGGGGCGGCTCGGCAAGTGAGAATTTCAATGTTGGCTCACATGTGAGCTCTCGGCCATGGTGTTTTCCGGCGGCACTGGTGGCCGTGCCGGCCAGCATGGGTCACCCTCGAGGTCGGGTGGGTCGGGGCTGGAGGTTTGTGCAATCAATTGGCCATGGACATGTGTAAAGGCTTTGATCCAAAGAAGAATGGGGCATGGCTAGTTTTGAGTCTAAATGGGTCAATCCACCCATTTGGGCTTGGTGCACCCTTCAAGGTGGCTTTGGATGCTGTGGGGGATCAAAGGGATCGACTTGGTTTGGCATGGAGAAGTCTCCATCCAAATATATTTGGATTAAATTTAAGTTTAGGTGAAACATGATTAAGGCTAATGAGCTTTAAGGATTAAGGAAAGCCCCCCTCTTCTTACCCAATATGGCATGGTGGAGTGTCCAAAGCTCTCATGGCTCACATGTGGCTCATGCATGGCTTCATGGCTCACCTTTGGCTTGGCAAAAAGTTTGGTCGATTTCATAAAAAAGGATTTTAAGGATTTTGGATAATTTGGTGGAAATTTGGATGCAGCTTCATTTAGAAATATTTGATCATTGGTTTAGGACTTAGGGATGATTTTAATTGAAAGTATGATGAGGGGAAATGTCATATAGGCTTTGGAAGAATTTTTGGGGTTTTGGATTTGGTGGAAGTGGGCTTTTAAAATAGTTTAAGGAATGGGCCTTTAAGTTTAAAAATGAATTTATGGATGGGAATTTTGTAAAGAGGTTGGGCCAAATAATTGTTGGGTTTAGCTCATGGATGTGTCATGAGTGATTTGGGGCAAATTGGGAGTGATTTGGATTTGAATTGGGTTGAATTTGGGTTAGGTTTGGGTTTAGGTCAAAAATGGGCCTTTTAACCTTGGGTTGAGTTTGAGTGGGACTTGGGTCTAAATTTTGGGCAAATCATGCTAGGGTTTTGTTTGTGGGGATGTTAAGGAGGATTTAGAAAAGGTTTGGGGTTAATTGGAGTTGAATTGGGTGAGTTTGAGTTAGGTTTGGGTCATGGGTCCAAATTGGGCTTTAAGGCCAAAAGTGAGATTTGATCCAAATTTCAATCAAATTGGACTTGGATTTGGTCTATATTGGTATTGGGAATGTTGAATTGAAGTTTAGAATTGAATTGGACCAAAATTGGGGTCAATTGGGTAGGTTTGGTTTGACATTGGGTTCACTTTGGGTTAAAATGGGTCAATTTGGGGGTTTTGACAAAAGTAGGGTAAATTGACAAAATTGGCCCATGGTGTAGTTTGACAAAATGAAATTGGGAATATTTAGGATTTTCTGGAATTTTTTGGGAATTTTCTAAATTTTTGGATTTTTGGGTCAAGAGGGGTACTTTGGGTATTTGGAGGGTATTGGGAGGTATTTTTGGAATCTTTGGTATTTTTGGGTATGGATGATCAATTTGAGTGATGTGGAGATGTTTGGGATTGATTTTGGAAAATTTTGGGTAATTTGAAAATTTTGCAAAAATTTGGGTAATTTCAAGGGTTTTGGGTAGGTTTAGTAGGTGTAGGGTCCGGGGGTCAAAAATTGAAAATTTGGGAAATTGAAGATTGGGTGAATCTAGGTGGAAAGAAATCATTTTGGTTGAGCCATGAAGCCATTTCAAGCCCATATGAGCCATGAAAGGACTCATTTGAGGCATTCACTATGTTGTTTCTAACTCTCTTAGCAAGAGCTTAGGGGTTAAGGACCATCCATGTGAATCACCTACATGAGTCGGGAGGTTAAGTTGGGTATGGGTGTGGTTTTAGGAAGTGTGTGGAAATGTAGTGTGTAAGTGTAGTGTGTATGTAAGTGTATGTGTAAGTCGGCCCCTTCACTGGACCGGGCCACCAGTAGGCGGTCTTAAGGCCAAAGAGTCCTATAGGAACTCATCCTTTAAACTTCCACATTTGATTTCAACCCTCTAGGTGATTAGGGGTCTATAGTCAAGTTTGTGGAGTTTGCGGGGAGTTTAGAAGTGGTTTGAATTTCTAAAAGGTGGGTCCCAATTCTAGTTCTCTAAGATAGTCGAAGGAAAAGCCTAAGGCTAGATCCTAAGCACTAAAAAGAAGAAGGGAAGACCTCATCAAAAATGAGGTCAACAAACCCATGAGCCAATGTTACCTAAATGAACCAAACTAACCAAATTGGCTCCAACACATCCCACCTTGGGACCCCAAGGACCAACCAAAACCCACTAGACCCAAGCCTATTGAGCCATGGACCAAAGGTCCTTCACTTAAGTCAACTTTCCTCACCTAGTTGGCTAAACCATTACTCCAAGCAAACTACTCATCATGCCATCCCATTAAGCATCATTTAAATCTCTCTTAACTCCCATCAGCCTGCCTGCCACCTTCCTTATCCTTGCCGACTGCTCTAGTCACCGGAATGGCTGAGCCTGAGCGCCCCCATACCCTTTTAAACTCAAAATTGAGCCTTGTCCTCGAGGCATCACCTCATTGATCAATGACACTGATCAGCCCTCTCCTTAAGTGGCCTAAAGCACCCACATTGGTCCCCTGAGCTCCACCAATTGGCCAAGGCTATAAAAGCCACCCTTCATAGCCAAAAGATAAGTGCTAAAACTTTTCTCAAGGCAACCCTGCCAAAACTTCTCCAGAGCTTCCTTGAGACCTTTTGAGTGCAAGATCACCATTCTCAGCCATTGAATCCCACTGTCTAGAGCCGATTTCACCACTGAAATTGCAGCTGAAACCAGAACACAATTCACCACAGCTCCATAATGCTCTAAATTCAAATTAATTGCACTCACACCTTCACATCACTGAATTAAGTAGATCCCCCATCAAAGCACCATCACATAGAGCCTCTGCACCAGAATTTGATCAACACATGAAATTGTCCTTAGTCAAATTCAGGTCTAGACATTTCACCACAGTAAAAGGCTTCATCTAGAGGTTAGTTAGGACAAATCGAAGCTGCCACAATCATCTGATTGAGGCCTCCCCTCTCAGACAAAGGTATTGAACCTCACCTTCCTCTTGAGCTTATTTTGATTCTCCATACATGTTGGGTCAATTTTAGGCTAGGTTACCCATATAGATATGTTTTTTAGGCTAGATGAAGCTTTAGGAACAAACACCATGAGTACAACTCGAGTTCTTAAGTCTATAAGATGGAGGGCTTACGGGATGAACCAGGTGAAGACAATGACCAGGAGCCATCGGATTGTGCGTGTATCAAATAGAGGGCTGGGATTCCGTCAGACAAGAGATCAAAACATAAAGCACGGCCACGTGGTTGCAGAGTCAGAAGGCAGTGCCGAATCAGGAAGCTCCACATGGTCTTTCGCAGCCGCCAAGGATATAGAAAGTGCCGCGTGTTTTAAATTGAAAATTAGGGATTTTTTTATTTATTTAAATGATTCCAGCTTCAAAAATCCATAACTTAGTGTAGAAAAGTCGTAAAAATAAAAGAAAAATACCCTAGTGCTCAATGAACAGAGAGAAACAATGGGGAAATGGTTTGAAGTTTATTTAATGCTTGTTTTATTTTTAATTAATTAAATACAATCTGGAGTATTTTAATTCTTCATTGACTTAGACATTACACCATGGCATGAAACTTAAGGGTTTTGATCTCTCTCTCATGGGGGATCTTTCCTGATTTTTGCATGACCAGGGGAGATCTCCATTAAGAGATCCCTATTTTTCAAAATATTTTGTTTGTTTTGGTAAAATAAATATAATAATTAAAATATTGATCATAAAAATGAAAGATAAATTTTGGTAGGTTACTTGTGACCATGGGACCCAAGGAAAAATTTGAATTGAGCTAAATCTTTGAGAATGCACCTCATTGTCATTTTAACGTAAAACTAAAGTGGAATTAATTGGAGCAAACAAAAAATGCAAATAACCGAAGAGTCATTCTCCACAATAATCTAAGTTAGAGGGACTCCTCTAAAAATTCATTTAACCACCTAATTAAAATTTCTAAGATAAATGGCAATTTTACCACTAAAAGATTTTTTAATAATTAAAACACACTTCAAAAAATTACCAAATTAATTTTGAAAGTTCTCTGTGATCAGAGAAGTCTCTAAAAAATAAAACTGTAAGTAAAATAAAATTTTCATTTTTAAACATTATTTTAATATTTAAATAATTAAAAATTCACAAAAATCACAAAATTAATAAAATAGTTGAAAATGTTTTAAATTTTCTCCTAAGAATTTTGGAACAATTGGGATATTTTTCCTAATTTTCTAAAGGAAGATATTAATTTTTGAAGCTTAAAAATAATTTTCTAAAAGCTAAAAATGGAAATATGAAATTTATTTCTCTGGGTTCTCTGACCTTAGAGAGACTTAAGAAAAATATAAAACATAATTTTCAACCTCAAATACTTTATAATTAATTAAAACTCTAGAAATTAATAATAATTTAAATAATTAAACTAAAGCTAAAAATCATGAAATTTGGTCAAGAGTTCCTCCGGTCTAGATCTACCTCCAATAAAAATTTCAAAGCCAAAGGTTTAGTTTTGATCGAGTTATTGAATTTTCATTGAAAATCCCTATTTTTGCATTATAATAAATATATAAATTAAATAAGAAATTTGAAAAATCAAAATTTTCTCCTCTGATGTTTTAATTGACTCATAAGTGAAGTCACATAAAAATTTCAAAGGCATTTGAGTTAAATTTAGAGAGTTATGAAGTGATAAGGCCTTCAGGGGCAAAAGTGTAATTTTGAAGAATTTAGCCTTAACCAAAATTTTTTAATTAAAGTTGGAAATGGGCAATGAATGATCTTAATTATTATATTTGAATGATTGAAGCATAAAGGGATAAATGGTAGAAATCCATCTCATTTTTTTCACCTTAAAAGATGAGTTTATGTTTTAATTAATCATAATAATTTGGAAGAAAATTAAATTAAGTGATCCTTAAGGTTAGGGGTATTACCTTGGAAGTTAATAATTCACTAATCTTATACCTCTAATTGTTGTTTAAATAATAATGAAGTATCATGATAAAATACTGCCACTTAAATCAATTCCTCTAAAAATCATAAATTTATCCACTGAGATGTTTAAGGGCTTAGTAGTGAGACTAGGCTTAATTAAATTAATGAGATATAGAAAAGAAAACACAATTAATCTTAACCACTTTTGAACACTACAAGTACATAAAAATTGATTAAATTCTTTCATAAACTAAGTTTGCCTCTGATCCATGAAAAAAATACCTATTTTTATGCCTTGATTTTTATCAAATTCTTAAGGATATTATGCTTTAATGAAAGGTATTTTTGTGTTTTGGATGTAGGAGATGCAAAAATCTTCAAGAAAGAAAAAAAAAGATGAAAAAGGAGCAAAAATGAGCAAAAATGGAGCCAAAATGCAAAATTGTCAAAATAATTGGCCGGCTCCTAGGCGCCAGAATCCGGCGCCTAAGCGCCAGTTTAATAGAGAATTCTGTAAGATTTTTGATGACTTTTAGAAGGTTATTTTGATGGTGTTAGCGGTTATTGGACCATCTTGAAGATTGGCAGTTATTCCTGGATAATAGGACATGTGATACATTGTATTTGGACGCTTGGATATGGTTAAGATCGCGAAGAGGTGCGATCCAAAGTGAAGAGGGGCGAAGAACTGGACGCAGAGTCCGGCACCTAGGAGCCAGACACACCTTCTAGAAGAATCATTGAACCTGGATACATTTTGAAGTGATGCCTCAATGCAACCCTTGAAGCCTATAAATAGAAGGCTACTCCTTCATAGAAACGCCTAAAAATTAGAGAGACACCCAACCTAGTCCCCTAACCCCATAGTCCATTTAGAGAGAGAAATTAGAGAAATATTTTAAGGGCCATATTTATATTTTCTTTTATTAAATTAGTGAGTTTATTTAGAGTTTGTATTGAGAGTATTTGAAGAGTCGGTGCTTTTGAAGTTTATTTACTTTGGAGTCAGAAGGATTCTGAGGTTCAGTTGGATAAACACTTGAGATAAGTATTTGTATTTTGATTCAAAGTTTTATTTATATGTTTTATTGTTTAAATTCAATGTGTTCTGAGTAGTTACTTTACTTTCTCCTTTCAATTACGAAAAGATAAATAAGATAATATAACATTTGTTGGAGAATTAAAAACTATATACATATCTTAAACATTGTGATGATATTAATACCGGATCTTAATTTACTATTTATATTGGCCATTTAAATTGTTAAAATCTGTTGCAGAGTTTTGATACCTAGAAGGAGATGAATTCTTAAATAGTAGATATCACATGAATTCTTGGGTAGTCAAAAGCCTTACACGGGTTATTCAAGGTAAAGTGCAAATAAATAGGAAGATAATATTTAATGGGCGTAGAATTAATAAGTTTTTAGAGTGACAGACTAAATCTTGTAATTTGGTTTATAGAGAAGGAAAGGGTCACTAGTAGGGCTGACCATAGCCACCCTTGGACATCTAGTAGTGTGAGCCTAGTCTAACCCATTCTACTAACAATACATCCAGATGTGATCTATAAATTAGCCAATGTTCTTTATACTATCGAGCGAAGGTAAAGAATAAGAATACGTCCATTTGTCACAATACCATAAATTTATATTCTCCACGAATATTATATTATCTAAAAAAGTCTTGGATTAAATGAAAGGAAGAAAGTTGTTTGCTTATTTTTATTTACATCAATCATTACTTTATTACTGTTTTATTTCTGCATCTAGTAAATTAAATATCAAATTTTTAACTTTAAAAGAAATACATAAAAATAAAATCAAAATATTTAAAAGAAAAATCTAAAATCCTCTTCGTGGGATCGATACTGGGGTCTTTATTTAAAGCCTTATATTACTTGATACGATACATATACTTGCGTAGAACCCCTAGTGTGTAAAATATTTTCCATAAAATTATATTTATATACACTAGCTACTATTATTGTTTAAGTCAAAGTATTGGCTATAACATATTTTTGATAGCATAAATTACTGCATTGTTTGGCGATTGCAAACCAAGTTTTTGGTGAATTGTTGCGGATCGAGGGTCAAGTTTTGGCGCCGTTGCCAGGGAGGCGAAATGTATAGATTTTAAATATTTTAATTTATTTATTTCGTTTATTATCAAAAATATAAAATACAAAAACATTTAAAAAAACAAAAAATAAAAACAAAAATAAAAAAAATTTATTTCTTGTTATTTTACTTTTTATTTACTTTTTATGCGTAGTTCTGGATCTGAAGGATTATTACCTTTAGATTTTGAATTTAAAAGAACTGTTAGAAGAATTAAAAAAGGAAAAAAAATTCAAAAATATCAAGAGATGGCTAATTTACATAATAATTTACAAATCCAATTGAAATTAATGAACAAAATGTTTACAAACCATTAAGGGGTTATGCTAACCCTACAGTTGATGAACTTCATAGTAGTATTCAAATACCTACTGTAGATGCTAATTCTTTTGAGCTTAAACTGTCTATTATTCAAATGGTTCAAAATAATCAATTCAGGGGAACACCAAATGAGGATCCAAATTTACACCTTGCTAGTTTTTTAGAACTTTGTGTTACCTTTAACTATAACAATGTTTCTGATGATGCTGTTAGACTTAGACGCATTCCTTTTTCTTTAAGAGATAAAACAAAGATGTGGTTGAATTCATTAGCAACTGGTTCTATTAAAACATGGGCTGAAATGGCACAAAAATTCCTTGCTAAATATTTTCCTCCTTCTAAAACTGCTAAATTAATAAATGATATTACTTCATTTAAACAATTTGATGGGGAGACAATTTATGAAACTTGGGAAAGATTTAACGAACTATTAAGAAAGTGTCCTCATCATGCTTTACCTGATTGGTTAATTATTTAAACATTTTATAACGAACTTATTGGATCACTTAAATCAATTATTGATGCTGCTGTTGGAGGTTCTTTAATGGCTAAATCATTTGAAGAAGTTTATGCTTTAATTGAAGAAATGGCTGACAATAATTTTCAATGGCCTTTTGAAAGGATTAATCCTAAAAGAATGACAAGTATTCATGATAACGAAGCCTTTTCTATCTTAGCTTCACAAGTAGCTACAATATCTAAGAAATTAGATAATTTTGCTATCAATATATCACATAACAACTGCTAATAATGAAGATTCTCGAACCATTGAAACTTTAGAAACTATTTCTAGTAAAAATAACCCTTATTTTAATTATTATAATCTTGGATGGAAAAATCACCCTAATTTTAACTGGAATAATTCACAACAACAATGGGGTAATAATCAATCCCATCCAACTAGAAATTGGAACAATCAAGTAAATTCAAACTATAAACCACTTGAATTTAATAATCAATAGAAAAAGTTATCTATAGAAGAATTAATTTTACAAATGAGTAATCAATTACAAAATCAAAACAATGCTATTTGTAATATTGAGAATCAAATGGGACAAATCGCTAATTTAATTAATTACAGACCTCCTGGAACACTTCTTAGTAATGTAGAAATCAATCCAAAAGAAACTGGAAAAGAACATGAACATGTTAAAGCTGTGCAACTTAGAAGTGGAAAGGAATTAAAAGAAAGAATGCAGAATGAAATTAAAAATGAGATTGAGGTTGAAGAGATTAAAAAACCTAAAGAAACTCCTTCTCCTAGTCAAGATCGGACTGTTATTCCTATTAATGTGGAAGTTGAAAAACCACCACCACCTTTTCCTCAAAGAATAAAACAGCAGAAGCTTGATCATCAATTTTCTAAGCTCTTTGAAATTATTAAGAAACTTACCATTAACATACCTTTTGCTGAAGCTTTGGAACAAAAGCCAACTTATGCAAAATTTATGAATGATATTTTAAGTAAGAAATGAAATTTTGAAGCTTTTGAAACTATTGCATTAAGTGAAGAATGTAGTGCAATAATTCAAAAGAAATTACCTCAGAAACTTAAAGATCCTGGAAGTTTTACTATACCTTGTCCTATTGGAGAAAAATTTTGTGGAAAAGCTTTATGTGATTTAGGAGTAAGTATTAATCTCATGCCATTTTCTATTTTTCGAAGGTTGAATTTAGGAGAAATTACTCCCACTACTGTAACCCTTCAATTAGCTGCTAGATCTATCACTTACCCTGAAGGAGTTATAGAGGCTGTTCTTGTTAAAGTGGATAAATTTATTTTCCCTGTGGATTTTATTGTACTTGATATGGAAGAAGATAAAGAAATACCAATTATTTTAGGGAGACCTTTTCTAGCTACCGGACGAGCTAGGATTGATGTACAAAAAGGAGAATTAACCATGAGAGTTAATGATCAAGAGATTAAATTCAATGTTCTTAAATAAACGAAGTACCCTGATAAAGAAAAATGCTATCGAATGGATATTTTTGATTATATAATTGAAAAACATTATCAAGAAAGATGTAAAGTCATTTCTGAAGAAAAAATTGAATTATTAACTGATGAAAATGAAGAACTTAAAGAAGAAGAATTATCTAAAGAAACTCATTATATTAAAAATAACTGGGAAATTTTGGACATAACACAAAATGATATATTTTTACCCTCAATTAATAAAGCCCCTGAACTGGATTTTAAAATGTTACATGCACATTTAAAATATGCTTTTCTTGGAAATTTATTAACTTTACATGTTATTATTTCTTCTAAACTAAGCTTAGATCAAGAAGAAAAACTGATAAGAGTGTTAAAGAATTATAAGAAAGCTGTTGGTTGGACTATTGCTGATATAAGAGGAATAAGCCCTTCTATCTGTATGCATAGAATTTTAATGGAAGAAGATTTTAAACCTACTATTGAACCTCAAAGAAGATTAAATCCTATCATGAAAGAGGTTGTTAAAAAAGAAATTTAAAAATGGTTAGATGCTGGAATTATTTGTACTATATCGGATAGCCAATGGGTAAGTCCTATTCATTGTATTCCGAAGTAAGGAGGAGTAACTGTCATTGTCAATGATAAAAATGAACTAATTCCTATAAGACAAGTTACTGGATGGCGAATTTGTTTTGATTATCGGAAACTAAATGACACTACTAGAAAGGATCATTTTCCTTTACCTTTCTTGGATCAAATGCTTGATAAATTAGCTGGACACTCATATTTCTGTTTTCTGGATGGATATTCCGGTTATCAACAATTACCTGTCGCTCCTGAGGACCAAAAGAAAACAACATTTACAAGTCCTTATGGAACATTTGCGTTCAGAAGAATGCCTTTCGGTTTATGTAATGCACCTGTAACTTTTCAAAGATGTATGATGTCAATATTTTGTGATTTGATTGACAAATGAATTGAAATATTTATGGACGATTTTTCAGTCTTTGGAACTTCTTTTAAATCTTGTTTGGAAAATATTTCCAAAGTTCTGAAAAGATGTGAAGAAACAAATTTAGTTACGAGCGAGAAAAATGTCAATTTATGGTCACGAAGGCATTGTACTTGGTCACAAAATTTCACAAAAAGGGATTGAAGTTGATCGAAGTAAAAGTGAAAATTATTCGTCGAACTATAACCACCTACTATCATTATCGATGTGAGAAGTTTTTTGGGACATGCTGGATTTTATAGAAGATACATAAAGGATTTTTCTAAAATTGCTAAACATCTTTGTCATTTATTGAAAAAAGAAGCTAAGTTTAAATTTAATGAAGACTATGTTAATGCTTTTAATATTTTAAAAGAAAAATTAATAACTGCACCTATAATTATTGCATATAATTGGAATAAACCTTTTGAATTAATGTGTGATGCAAGTGATTTTGCAATTGGAGCTCTATTGGGACAAAAATATGAGAAAATTTTCAAAGTTATATATTATGCTAGTAAAACTCTTACTGAAACTCAAAGAAATTACACTACTACTGAGAAAGAGCTTTTAGCTATAATACATGCCTTTGATAAATTTAGACCTTATCTTCTTGATACCAAATGCATAGTTCATACTGATCATTCTGCTATTAAATATTTAATGTTAAAAAAAGAAGCTAAGCCTAGACTGATAAGATGGGTTTTATTTCTACAAGAATTTGATTTTCAAATAGTGGATAAAAAAGGAACTGATAACCAGATTGCTGATCATTTATCCAGAATTAAGAATGATGTTATTACTAAGGAAAATATAAATGAAAAATTTCCTGATGAACATTTATATGTTATTCAAGTATGCCAAACACCTTCGTATGCAGATATAGTTAACTATTTAGTTAGCAATATTCTACCTTATGGATTGAATAACAAATATATTAAGAAATTTAAAAATGATGCTAAATCTTATGTGGGAAGATCCTCATTTATTTAAATTAGGAAGAGATTCTGTAATTCGAAGATGTGTACCTTATGAAGAAACTTTTGCTATTATTCAAAAATGTCATGATTTCGATTTTGGAGAACACTTTGGAGTAGATAAAACTGCATTTAAAATTTTATATTCAGGATTTTATTGGCCTACCTTGTTTAAAACATGTGATCGATGTCAAAGGATGGGAAATATATCTAGAAAAGATGAAATGCCTTTAAACTATATATTTGAAGTTGAAATTTTTGATATATGGGGTTTAGACTTTATGGGACCATTTGTACCATCATCTGGAAAGACTTATATTTTATTAGCAGTCGATTATGTTTCAAAGTGGATTGAAGTTGTAGCTTTACCTAACTGTGATTCCAAATGTGTTTCAAAATTTTTAAAGAAAATGATTTTTTCAAGATTTGGAATGCCTAAGGTAATTATCACAGATGGTGGAAGTCATTTTAGAAATATAAGAATTCAATCATTACTGGAAAAATTTGGAATTAAACACAGAATTGCAATTGCGTATCACCCTCAAACAAGTGGAATGGATGAAGTATCAAACAGAGAAATTAAAAGCATTTTAGAGAAGACTGTTAATCCTAAAAGAACTGATTGGGTTGATAGACTTGATTCTGCATTATGGGCTTATAGAACAGCTTATAAGACACCAATCAGAATGTCACCTTACCGGTTAATTTATGTTAAACATTGTCACTTACCTGTTGAACTTGAACTTAAAGCTTATTGGATGATAAAGAAGTTTAATTTTGATTTGAATACTGCAGGAGAAAAACAATTATTACAATTAAATGAGATGGATGAAATAAGAAATGAATCATAAGAAAATGCAAAAATTTATAAAGAAAAAATGAAGATATTACATGATAAAAAGATTTCAGGAAAAATATTCGAGCCTGGACAAGAAGTATTATTATTTAATACTTGTTTAATACTTTTTCCTGGAAAATTAAGATCTAATGGATTGGACCATATATAATTGAGAAAGTATACCATTATGGAGCTGTGGATATTAAAGACCCCAAAACAGGAAAAATATTTAAAGTTAACGGATTAAGACTGAAGCCTTATTTGGGAGACATTAAAATGATTTATAAAGAGGCTTATGAGTTAAGTCAACCTGATTAAAGACTTATTTTGGCCAGGCTAACGACGTTAAACCAAGCGCTTTGTGGGAGGCAACCCATAGTTATTTTTGTGTGTTTTTACATTTCAATGTAAGGTTATGCCTCGGTCTTGACTAATTTTATATAACTTTAGAAAATTGGATGCTAACAAGTCTTCATTGACTTAAGCTAAAAATTATCTCGAAGTATTTAAAGTTTGGACTTTGGATCACTACATTTCATATGTGAGTAAAAAGGAGATCAAGTTAAACTTCATTATGATTGTTTATAATTTGTGTTACTAAGTCAATATTGATCTTACCATTCTAATTTACCTATTTGGGAGAACGAAACCTTGAAATTTGACGAAAGGCGAAACAGAGTCGAACATGGTTCTGGCGCCTAGGCACCAGAATTCGGCGCCTAAGCGCCAGAATAAACTGTGTATCGATGGGTCCGGCGCCTAGACGCCAAATTTGGCGCCTAAGCGCCACAGTTACTGGATCGTGTAAAAACTGAAAATTTTCGGTTTTTCACACGATTTTCTCCTTTAAATTACCCCATCTTCGTCCCCAACCCCTAAGCAACCAAAATTACGACCTAGACACTTCATTCTTGAGAGATTAGAGAGGATTTTTGAAGGAATGGAGAGAAGAAATCTTGGAGAAGAGGCTAGAGACAAAGGTTCAAAGGATCCTCAACCCTACTTCAATGGTTTTATCGCTGTAAGTTTGGAGAAACTTTCAAGTCTTCTAGATAAATTTGAAGCAGAATTCAAATGTATTGGAGATCGCCTCCATGATATGTATCATCAAATTGAACATCTGGAATGGCAGGAGAAGCTTCAATTCGATCATCTAGCAGCTTATCAAGATGCTCAAGTGCAGATGTATGCAAAGAACAAATTGATCGATGAGAAAACGGCTACGGATTTTCCGAGAGCGTTAGTATTCTTCCCAAGTAGGCCGAGTAATCTTAATTGTGAAGAGAATAGGAATTTCTAATTTGAAGATTAGATAGTTATTGTGGTGCGATCTAGACTTTTATTAGTGTGTCGTTGTATCCATTTACTAAATCGATTGTATTGTTTGTGTGTTTGATTTATTGTTCGATGTGTGTTGTATTTACTTTGAAATTGTGTAGTTTGATTGTTTGTTAGGACTTGAATCATATTACTCTACTTATATGTATTGTATTGAGCCAAAATTGAAGATTATGAATGGAATTAGAAGAGTTTGATTTAAACCTTGTGTTTAATTGGTGGATTTAATTTTTTAATTTTTAAAATTTTTTTGGAAAATATTTTGGAAGTTGGAAACTGAAGCACTACTCTAAAATGAGTAATTGGAAGTTGAATTTATGAGTTTTGGTGGAAAATAAAATTTTTAAAGTGATTTTTGTGAAAGGCGAGTCTGGCGCCTAGGCTCCAGAATTCGGCGCCTAGGCCCCGGTTCAGCCTGCTTACTAAAAATTAGCATTTAAACCCCATTAGCCATGGTTGATGCCTAAGCTTCATCCCCTTCCTCTTTTTGCGAAAATCCACTCTCTAGATCCATTTTGAGGTCAAAACATCAAGTTTTTTAATCCGAAATCACTTGATTTCTTCATCTCGAGGTCAGATCTACATTCTAATCCATTTATTTTTATTCTTACCATAGCTTTTCTTATTTTTTGCTAAAAACAAAAATTTTGAGAAAAATTTTGATTTTTAGAGTTTCTCCATGGATTCTTAAACTCATTTTAAGTTTCTCAAGCTTAAAAAGAGTTTAAATCTTTGATTCCTTAATTTATTTGTGTTTTCTTTCACGTTTAGATGGCACCAAAATCTAAGCGAGGAAAGGCACGAGAAAATTTTGACAGCAGCAAGTTTTCGACTGCGGCAGTGCATTTTTGTTATCACGAATTTGCGACGTCAAGAAAGTTTATCTCGGAGCGTAGTTTTTACAATCCTGGTGAAATGATCGGGAACACGATCATTGCACACAACTGGCAATGATTCTGTTATTTCACTGTTGTTGTCGGTATTCCTATTGTACGTGAGTTTTATGCCAACTTTTTGGATGCGGAAGAATATGAAGTCTTCGTTAGAGGTGTCGGAGTGAGATTTACTCCAGAACGGATCAATATTTTCTACGACCTGCCACCTACCATCGAGTGCTACTATTCTGGTTTATCTCCATCTGAGGGAGATCTTGAGATGATTTTTGCATATCTAACTAATGGCACCGGAACTTGGACGATTCGGAATGACAAACGGGTAAACTTCGAATCTTCTAAGCTAAATGGTACTTCAAAGGCATGGCATTATTTTATTTCTTCTAGACTTCTACCTTCCAACCACCTGAGCGAAGTTACCAGAGATCGAGCTATCCTGAACTACTGCATTCAGTAGAGGAAGCTGATAGATGTTGGCAGTAGTATTTATGATTCAGTGGAATCGATTGCTAGATCCAACACTTCTGTGGGATTAGTATTCCCATCCTTAATTCAGTCTTTATTCATGGGCAATGGAGTTTCTGCTGATATTTCAGAGGAAAAGTTAAAGACTACGAAGCCAATTGGGCAGGAGAGTGTTAGCATTTATGATTGTCTTTAAGGGAAGAGATCTACTGGTCCTTATACTTCTGTACCTACTCCAGGTAGAGCTTCTACTTCTAGACCTTCTACTTCTACTGGTGAGCCACCATCTAGGTTCTGGGAATCGATGCATGATCAATTTCTGGAGCAGCAGAATGAGTTATTTCTAACTCACTGCAGAGTAGATACTATAGATAAGAAGATTGATCATCTATCTGATTATACCCAAAGGAAAAGTGATTATGATGCTGAGTATTTAGAGTCTTCAGTGAGATTCTTGAAGGGTGAGCATGATATTCAGTTTCCTACTTGTCCTAGATTTACGCTGTATGTTGATCCAAAGGATGTGGAGCTTTCTTTTGGTGATGACGATGACGAGGCTACAGATAGTGATTAGTAGGTTGATTTACCTCTGAGATGTGCTAATTCTGTTGTTAGTTTATTTCCTGTTTGCTAGTACTATTTGTTGTTTGTTGTTTGTTGTTTGTTAGTGTAGATTTTTTTATGAAACTTTGTGTGGATTGTTTGATGTTGAGACTGTTTTAGATATTTATTGTATTGTATTGAAGACTGATATTTGGATGAATTAATGTTTATTTCTGTTTCAGCCTACTGTTTAATATTCTTAAATAGTTAGTAATGTTGTTTTGTTTCTGTTAGTGTGAGTAGTATAGTCATTTAATTCAGCTACTGATATAAAAAATGAATGAGCCTGCTTACTTTTATATATGCTTTGTTATTTCAATAATATTCATAAAAAGCATGTGCAAAGGTAAATTTTTCTTTTTAGACTCTTTTTACATACTTATAAAAATTCCTTTTTAAATTATACCTTTCTTTCTCTCATACTTTAATTTTTTTTCATGATATACCAAAATTAAAGTTTTGGGGAAGGGAAAATACATGCAAATTTAAATTTTATTTGTCCTTAATGAACTAATATTTTCTAATAAATATTAACATAACATAAGGAATGAAGAATCTATTTATGATCTTTTAAAATTTTGAATTTATAAATAATTTAGTAGACTTAACCAAAATTTTAATAACTTTGATTGATTTTAATAATAGAATTATTGAACTTAAAGAAGAGTAAGATTAAGAAACTTTTCTATTCATAGTAGAAATAATTGAATTTTAGAAGTATTAAGAAATCAAAAATTATAACTTGAAAAAGAAAAGATTGAAATTCTCTTTGAAATCTATTCATGTTATAGTAATTAAGTGAAAATGTATAAGTTTGGAAATATAAGTTAAGGATAGCGAAGTTTAAAACCATTAACAGGCTATCCGGATATAGTAATCCTCTTTGTAAATAAAAAAAAAGAGAGAGGGAGGAGAAGCTTGAGGAGATGCCTAATAAAAAATTGGCTTCACTTGAATTAGCTTATAAGAAAAAACTGATTACATATTTTACTTAATTTTTATGCATGAATCTTTATTAGAAAAGATTTTCATGAAGATCTTTTTCTTGTAAATAATTTATGTGATCTTAATATAATAAACTACAATTATTTTCGAAGTGAATGAAAAATTTTTGAAATCTTATGATTTGGTAGTTAAATGTTCTTTAAATTCTTAAAATTAAACTTAATTAGTAAAATTTGGTTAATGATTTACTAAAGCCTTTATAAAATAAAAAATTGTAAGAAATTTTAAATATTTACCTTCTATTCCAATTGTTATACATTTTATATCGTAAAAAGGGTTACTTGAGGACAAGTAACGTTTAAGTTTGGGGGATTTTGATCCATGAAAAAAATACCTATTTCTATGCCTTGATTTCTATCAAATTCTTAAGGATATTATGCTTTAATGAAAGGTATTTTTGTGTTTTGGATGTAGGTGATGAAAAAATGTTCAAGACAGAAAAAAAGATGAAAAATGAGCAGAAAGGAGCAAAAATGGAGCCAAAATGCAAAATTATCAAAATAATTGGTCTGATGCCTAGGCGCCAGAATCCGGCGCCTAAGCGCCAGTTCGATAAAGAATTTTGTAAAATTTTTAATGACTTTTGGACTGTTATTTTGACGGTGTTAGTGGTTATTGGACCATCTAGAAGATTGGCAGTTATTCCTAGATTATATGACATGTGATACATTGTATTTGGACGCTTGGAAACGGTTAGGATCGCGAAGAGGTGCAATCTAAAGTGAAGAGGTGTGAAGAACTGGACGCATAGTCCGGCGCCTAGGCGCCAGACACACCTTCTAGAAGATTTATTGAACCTGGACACATTTTGAAGAGATGCCTCAAGGCAACCCTTGATGCCTATAAATAGAAGGCTACTCCTTCAGAGAAAAATGCCCAAAAATTAGAGAGACACCCAACCTAGTCCCCTAGCCCATAGTCTATTTAGAGAGAGAAATTAGAGAAATATTTTAAGGGCCATATTTATAGTTTCTTTTATTAATTAGTGAGTTTATTTAGAGTTTGTATTGAGTGTATTTGAAGAGTCGGTGATTTTGAAGTCTATTTACTTTGGAGTCAGAAGGATTCAGAGGTTCAGTTGGAGAAACACTTGAGATAAGTATTTTTATTTTGATTCTAATTTTTATTTATATGTTTTGTTGTTTAAATTCAATGTGTTCTGAGTAGTTACTTTACTTTCTCCTTTCAATTATGAAAAGATAAATACGATAATATAACATTCATTGAAGAATTAAAAACTATATATATATCTTAAACATTGTGATGATATTAATACCGGATCTTAATTTACTATTTAAATTGGCCATTTAAATTGTTAAAATCTGTTGAAGAGTTTTGAGACCTAGAAGGAGATGAATTCTTAACTAGTAGTTATCACATGAATCTTTGGGTAGTCAAATCCCTTGCGCGGGATCTTCAAGGTAAAGTGCAAATAAATATAAAGATAATATTTAATGGGCGTAGAATTGATAAGTTTTTAGAGTGACAGGCTAAATTCTTGTAATTTGGTTTATAGAGAAGGAAAGAGTCACTAATAGGGCCGACCATAGCCACCCTAGGACATCTAGTAGTGTGAGCCTAGATTAACTCATTCTACTAACAATACATCCAGACCTGATCTATAGATTAGCTAATGTTCTTTATACTATCGAGCGGAGGTAAAGAATGGAAATGCTTCTATTTGGCACAATACCATAAATTTATATTCTCCACGAATATTACATTATCTAAAAAAATCTTGGATTAATTGAAAGGAAGAAAGTTGTTTGCTTATTTTTATTTACATCAATCATTACTTTATTACTGCTTTATTTCTGCATCTAGTAAATTAAATATCAACTTTTTAACTTTAAAAGAAATACATAAAAATAAAATTAAAATATTTAAAAGAAAAATCTATAATCCTCCTCGTGGGATCGATACTGGGGTCTTTATTTAAAGCCCTATATTACTTGATACGATACGAATACTTGCGTAGTACCCCTAGTGTGTAAAATATTTTCCATAAAATTTTATTTATAGACACTAGCCGCTATTATTATTTAAGTCAAAGTATTGACTATAACATATTTTTGATAGCATAAATTACAACATTGTTTGGCGATTGCAAACCATGTTTTTGGTGCATTGCTGCGGATCGAGGGCCAGCCTCTAAAAGTCCCACTTACATAATCCCTATGTAAAATATCAAGTGATATTTACCTTACCTTTCAGGATAATTAAAAAATTAGCTCACTAAACATAAGGGTATGAAATAAATGACTCATTTAATAATTATGATAAGTCCAAAAATGAACTCAAGGAAGCTCAAAAGAATTGTGACACGTCTAAGTAATTCCTAGACCCTTCTCACAAATCATCTGGACACCTTGTAAGACAACTGAACCTATCATATTTATAAAATGAAGAGATTTATTAAATGGATAAATAAGACCCACCAAGTTATGACATAGAGTTTGGCAGGCCTGTGACGAACCTATCTATAGGCTTTTACTTTGCTGCAAATTATAAATGTTTATTGCAAAGATACTAAAGTTTCAAGTGAAGGAACGAGAAGACTCGTCGGGTACACTTTTATAGTTTACAACAATTTCTTTTCCTGCACTTTCTTTACTCTTCTTGCTTAAGAGCTTACATGTTAAACAACAATGTCACCCTGCATGAAAATCAAAAATTTTAGGATAGCCACAAAAAAGAAACTATAATCAAAATTAAAAATCAAAATAAGATAAAATTCGCTGCCACAACAGTCAAAATATAAAATAACTCAAGATTTAACCACAAAAAAATAAGATCACAATTACAACTAAATTAAAACGTCTCTATCAGATGATCAAGAATACCTAGAAGGATATAACCTACAGTTGTTAACGAGATTTGCCATGGTCCGAATGAAAGTATGGAACTCATTAAGTTGACTTTAGTAAATTCATTTGGACTAAGTGAATCCAAAAAAATAGTAGTGTTGGGATGATGGAACTTTACGATCTTGACCGGTTCTGCGTAATCAACTTAAACATTGTCCCCTAATAAAACACTAAGCCACCTCAATTTTCAACTTTTTATGACATGATACTTCTCTTTTCTTCTCCAATTGACACTCTTTAAACTAAACCTGCTACGACGAGGAGCTTAGAGCATGCGCAGTAGGTAGCACGACTATCTTCAACAACAAAACTCCTTAGAAATTAACAATAAACCATAGAACTTCGAGGTAGTTTGCTTAGTGCAACATAAACCCTCAATTTATCCCTTTAGAATTTTACACTTCGTGTAATATAAGCCCTAACTCGTCTTAGGTTTTGAGGTTGACATCAGGTATGATATAAATCCTTCTATCTTCCAGGCTATTCAAATGATCTGTATCAAGTGAATATAAGTCCTAAATAATAAAATCGATAGGATGAAACATCAAATAAATGTCCCAAATTGGAGCCAAACAATAGGATAGTTTGGAAAGACACTGAGGTTTTTCTCAGATCCTTTCTTTTCCCTTAGTTTTCTTTTCCCTTGGACTCCTATAATAAATGTTTTGAATTTTGAGCCATTCACTTATTGGATTTTCTATTACTACATTTCCTTGAAGAAACCATCATTTGGAATTCATGAATACAATATTTCTTGATCTTTATCAAGAGTTTTCTTAGTTGACTTTTGTTATCTAAGATGTAATTAACTACAGGGACTTGCTCTTATAGGAAACTTAAAGACCCCAGATTGATATAAATCCTATCTAATTCATTCATATTATATAAGGGAAATTGTCGATCAACACAAAAGGTTCGCAGACCAAACAGACGTCATGAATTCTTTAGTTTATTTGATCAAGCGGCATTATCAAGCAATGTATCCATTCTTCGAGATAGATACATGCCTTGTAATGAAGCACTTGATTGTTTAAACTAATTAATTATATGTGATCGAGTTTGATTTCATATTTAAAAAATTAAAATGGTATTTTTCAAATATATATATATATATATTAAATTAAACCACTCTTTCAAAAAAAAACCACACATCTATTTCAAAAGTTTAACGATCGACATTGGTTCTGACATAGTTTGGTTAATTTTAGTTTTATTTAGGTGAATTTTAATTTTAGGTTAAATTAGGTTTAACTCTTGTTAGCTCATGCGAGGCTGAAATCAAAGCTTATGAGAGCACTAATAACCTATGTCCCAATGTGATTAGATATTTGCTAAAAAAAATGCAAATCGAAAATCGAGATTAGCAAGTCTGGGAAAGGTTCAACCTACCACTAACAACCTTTAGTTGGAAGTCCGATTTTTTAGTTATCTTATGAGGGTTATTAAAGAAGTTTTTGTTAAGGTTGATAAATTTATCTTCCCTCTAGATTTCAATTTATTTAGATAAGAAAGAACATAAGAAAATCTCTATTAAAGTAGATAAAAATTTCTTAGCCACTGGAATGATAATGATCGATCGTCAAGAAGGGGAACTTATCGTGAGAGTAAATAATAATGGAGTAACTTTTAATATCCCGAAGCCAATAAATTTTCTTCAAGACCATATGGATGACAAACATATCCCGAAGCCAATAAATTTTCTTCAAGACCATATGGATGACAAACGTGATAGATTAAATTTTTTGGATGGGTATGTTAGAAGCCATTTTAATTAAATTTTGGAAATGAACCCAATAAAAAAGATTATAATTAAAGATAATTGTGAAAGTCCTTATGACGTTCAACTCTATTGTTAGATATAATCCTTAGAGTGATTAGGGATAGCTTTAAACCTCTAGAAACCTTAAATAATCCAAAAACTTTTTACTTTATATAGTTAAGGCATCTGATTTTGAACTTAAGGTTCTCCCTAAACATTTATGATATATTTTTTAAGAAAATCTCAGCTTTTCCCAAAATTATTACTTCTAATTTGAATGAATTAATAAAGGCAAAGTTATTGGAAGTTCTAAGAAATTTTACAGAAGCCTTTGGTTGGTGCAAAGCATATATTGAGAGAATAATTCCTTATGCACGTGAAACATTTTAATGGAATATAATTATGAACCAAAAGTTGATCCCCAAAGAAGGCTAAACTCTTTTATGAAAGATGCGGTGAAAAAGAAATTATTTAAGGACTAGGTGTATAATTTTATTATGATGTTTCAAATTGTATATTGGCAAGCCCAATCTAATGTGTTCTTAAGAAATAAGTGATGTCAGTAGTTGAGAATGATTAGAATGAGCTTATACAAACTAGAAGTTTTGCTAGCTAGAGAATTTACAGACTATAGGAAATTAAACAAGGCTATATGGAGTGACCATTTCCCTATAATTATTCTTGATTAGATGTTAGTCAGATTGACAAGGCATTCTGCCTTTTGCTTTCTAGACGGTAATTTAGGATATAATCAAATTTATATAGCACTAGAAGACCTGGATAAAACTGTTTTCATTAGTCCCTATAGAACTTTTGCTTTCAAGATAACATCCTTTAGTTTATGTAATGCCCCTACTACTCTGCAAAGTTACATTATATTAATTTTTTTATCTTATTAAAAAGGGGTTAAATTTTTCATGGATGTCTTTTGTGTTTAGCCATTTTTTGACAAATGTCATGAACATTTTCCGAGTGACTTGTAAAGATGTGAAGAGATTAATTTTACGATGAATTATGATAAATGTTAATTCTTAGTCAATGAGGATATAAAGTCTGAAGGTAGACCAAACTAAAATTTATGTTATAGAAATCCTTTCCTCACCATCTTCACAAAAAGAGTTAGGAGGTTTTAGGTCGTGTCAAGATTTATAGAAGATATTTAAGGAATTCTGTAAAATTTATAAACATTTGTGTGGTTTGTTAGAGAAGAATGTGAATTTCGAATATGATGGTGAGTTTCTAGCAACTTTTAAACTTTTAAGCAAAAATTAATCAGAACACTCATTATTGTAACAATAATTTGTAATATATATTTGAGCGTATGTGTGATACTAGTGATATTGCCTTAGGAGTTGTGCTAGGACAAATGATAGATACACTTTTTCATGTGATGATTAAATCAATTATACCATCACTAAAAATAACTTACCATCCATATTATTTAGATCATTTTTTATTAATTAAATTTCATGATCCCCATATTTCTATACTTTTTTTTTGAGTGACATAAGGCTTTATAATAACTCACAATATGACGAAGACCTAAAAAATTTTGTATATGCTCAGTATCAAGTGAGATCAACCTATATTTTAAATATGTGTCTTTTAAACGTGAAAAAATACACACTAATCAACATCTCCAATCTTTAGGTCTTCTTATGCATAGTCCTAATGGCTTTTTCTTTAGCTACAAATACTTTGTTCAAGAAAAAATAACCCATCAATATTTTTTTTCATGATATTAAATTTTATTATCAAAATCAAACTATATGACGCTATAGCTTACTCATCTTCTCTTTTATACAAAACTAATCTTGTCAATGACCTTAATAACAAATTCATCTTCTCTTTAATACAAAACTAGTCAAGTTAATGATTTTCCCGACAAACTCTATCAAGGATTCATCTACTCATAGGTCTCATGGATCATTCTCATTAGGAGGAGACAAGCATCAACTCATTATTCCATTTAAACATCATTAATCTTGTTAATGTTTCCCTTAGCAAAGTACCATCACAAGCTCCTCTTCTCCATCATATAGATGCTTTCTCCTAGCAAGAGACGAATGATTAAACCCTTTCAAGATTAACATTCAAACTACGGTTCACACCAAACTTAGACTTTCATTCAAACATTAGTTTAAATCATGACCAAATCTAGATTTACATTAGATTTAAACTTTAAAAGATTCCGACTTCAATAAAGAATCCATAAATTCAAGAGATTATCCTAACTGAGAATAATTTCATAAAATATGAAGTTTCAAACATATTTATCCAAATAAATATATAATAAAAATATTTAAGCAGCAATATGTACTACAAGGCAAATAAAGTTATTTGCTTTAGAAGTTGGTAGCAATGTCTCAGCTTAAAAAATTGGTGGACAGGACAGTCCTCTAACGTGCACAAGGCAAACCAGTCTATGTTGATTACAGATAATGAATATACGTGAACATTATATTTGTTATTAAAAAAAATATTTTATCTTCATAGAAAAATATAATTAGTAGTAAAAATATTTATACAATTTAAAATACAAAATCAAATTCCCTTATGGACACAAATAAGCGCTCATACAATTCAACATGCTTTTCCTCACCATCAATCAGAATCCCAACCAGTACCCAAAGTCAAAAGGAAAAGCAATCTCAGAGCTCATCACCATCAAGAAGAGCCCATCTCCCAACCCAATACATAAAAAAACTACTCCAAAATCCCACCTCCCATAGAATACCGCGCGCGCGCCCTCCTCACTAGTCATCAAAGAAATCCACAAACATAGCAAAGGGCCGCTCCGATCTCTGTCTGTTCTCCCTTTATCTCTCTTCTTTCCCGACCGCCTATGTCCAAATCCCCCCACCGTTATCCTTTTGGCTTCCTTCTTTGGCCCCTCGATGCTCTTTTCCTATTCCTCGACTTCTTCACTACCTAAATTCTACTTCTACTCTTCTTCTTCATCCTTAACCATTCCTACTTCATCTTCTCCCTCACTTTCTCCTCCATTCTTCCATCGCGTAGCATGCGTAGAACCATTTCTCCTTGTTTTTTCTGATGGCATCCACCTCCTGCCTCCTCCTTCATCATGCCCATGATCCCTCCAACGCCTCCTCTTCTTCTATTAATTCACAAGAAGAAAACCCTCTTATCTTCCTCCAAGATCCCTCATTTACCCCACTCGAACCGGTAAAAATGACGAGAAAACGGCCTGCCTCCGAGCTCGACCTCCAACCCGATCCCCCTCGCCGCCCTCTTCCACCCTTCCCTTCCTCCGACCAACTTCTCTCAGATATTCCCCAATCACTACCAACGCCTTCTCTCCCGCCTCTTCCTTCTCCCACCCCACCACACTCTGCCCTCTGCAGCTTCTCCGGGCTCCCTCTCTTCACTTCTGATACCAACCGCATCGTCTCTACCCCTCAAAATTCCACTTTTGATACCGAGGACACCTCTGCTGCCTGGATCGACGGCATCATTCGAGACCTTATCACAAGTGCCGCCGCTAACGTTTCGATCCAACAAATAATCCACAACGTACGCGAGGTCATCTTTCCTTGCAACCCCAGCCTCGCCGCCGTATTGGAGTTCCGCCTACGATCTCTCTCCTCCGAGACCCAAACGCCAGCAGAGCCAGCAAATAAGCGAAGCGAGCCCTCCCAATGCAATTTGGTTCCGAGATGGGAAGAGCAACAGAATCCTGATAACGCTACAATCTACCCACCAAATCCTGCTGCCTCTGCTTCAACGGAAGAAGCAGCGGCAGCTCTTCCGCCGCCGCCGCCGCCCCCAACGTTGGTAACCTCAGCAGCAAGGAAAGAAGAGCTCCGGCAGCAGAAGCGCGATGAAGATGGACTCCATTTGCTAACTCTTCTGCTCCAATGCGCCGAGGCTGTCGCGGCTGACAACCTCGAGGAAGCTAACCGTTTTCTGCTTGAAATATCGGAGCTTTCAACTCCTTTCGGCACATCAGCACAGCGCGTAGCGGCTTACTTCTCCGAAGCAATGTCTGCTCGTCTTATAAGCTCTTGCCTCGGCATTTATGCGCCATTGCCGCCCATTGCTGTTCACCGTCAGCGCTTGTCTTCGGCCTTTCAGGTTTTTAATGGGATAAGCCCGTTCGTTAAGTTTTCTCATTTTACTGCAAACCAAGCTATACAGGAAGCATTTGAGCGGGAGGAATGTGTACATATTATTGATCTCGATATTATGCAAGGGCTTCAGTGGCCTGGGTTGTTTCATATACTCGCATCTCGACCTGGAGGACCACCGCGTGTTCGTCTTACTGGTCTTGGTTCTTCACTTGAAGCTCTTCAGGCAACAGGGAAGCGGCTCTCCGATTTTGCTGAGACTCTTGGTCTTCCTTTTGAGTTCAGCGCTGTCGCCGATAAGGTCGGTAACCTCGATCCCGAACGGCTTGCTGTATCACGCCGGGAGGCTGTTGCTGTTCATTGGCTTCACCATTCGCTTTACGATGTCACCGGGTCCGACACCAACACCCTCTGGCTACTTCAGAGGTAATCTCTCTCTCTCTCTCTCTCTCTCTCTCGGGGAAAAGGTGGTTCTTTCTTCTTCTCTGCATGCCATGGAGGGGCCAAATGCTTGGTTTTACTGATCCTCTAATCTGACCCATCCTTTCCAGAGACTTCTTCTTGAGATCAGGAAAGTTGATTTTTTTTTTCTTTTTTTCATGGGTCGCTTCTTTGGATTAGAAGAGGCTAAAAAGTTGTAATTATTCTTACAGTACTTGGATCTTCGTCGATTGATCGCTTTTCTTCCTGTAATCATTACAAGTTTCCAACTTTTGCTTTTTGAAATCTTTGACCTCTTTATGGTCGTATTATTTTAAGCTCCGGTTTACTATTGTTAATCAAAAAGCTCGCTTTTTTAATCAATCAGGTTGTCGCCGAAGGTGGTGACGATGGTGGAACAGGACTTGAGCCAAGCGGGCTCATTTCTTGCGCGATTCGTCGAAGCTATACACTACTACTCTGCTCTTTTCGATTCACTCGGTGCGAGTTACGGCGAGGAGAGTCAGGAGAGGCACATCGTTGAACAGCAGCTGCTTTCAAGAGAGATCCGTAATGTTCTCGCCGTTGGCGGTCCAGCACGTTCCGGTGAAGTCAAGTTCGGGAATTGGAGGGAAAAACTAAGCCAATCAGGTTTCCGTGGCGTTTCTCTCGCCGGAAACGCGCATGCTCAAGCAACGCTTCTTCTCGGTATGTTTCCATCGGATGGGTACACTTTAATGGAGGAGAATGGCACACTTAAGCTTGGGTGGAAAGATCTATGTCTCTTGACAGCATCAGCGTGGAAGCCGATTCAGAGTCCGGTAACAAACTGCGCCGTATATGGTGGTGTTGCAAGGTAGGAGGAAAAAAGGAGTGGCTTTGTTCGTTGAAATGGCTTTCGTCGGTGTACATGTTGTAACTGAATAAGTATTGGGCCTGATATGAAGAGGTTAAACGGTGCATCCTTCTTGTAACAATGATTGTTATAACTAATCCATGTTTTACTTCAATTAAAAGTGTCATTTTGGTCTTAATTTTCTAATATGTTCTTAGTTTGATTCCAGCTTATGGCTGCAGGTTTCTTTTGTTTATTATGTTCTGGTAACCAGCTTTAGTTTATTGTTCTTTTGTTCTGGTGCTGAATATTATAATGATACGTTATTTTTGGGTTAATGTGATTATCTATTTTTCTTATTTACCTTTTGTTCTCGAACTCAAGGCAAGCTCGAGTTAATCTTGCCTTTTAGCTTCATAAGTCGCCCCTGTTAAGTTGGATCTTTAGTTCCTCATAAATTTGATCAGGAGTTGCTCTCGGGTGAAGTATATATCAATATTGAGAAGGATTTTACATATCACACAATTCTAATGTATTTTCGTGTGTTGAATCTAAACTTACCTATGAGTCATATACTAGGAATAATGTAACATGAGAAGAAATAGAGAGATAAAAAGAGAGGAATAGAAGTAATGAATAATAATTTTTTGCGTATTATTCATAAAATATATCTCCTATTTATTGAATTAGAGTAATGATGATATTATAATTTTTGTTCATTTGAAAGAAGTTTGTACTAGAATATTTCTGATATTTTACATGCATTGTTTATCGTCTGGTTGTTTTCTGGCTCGACCGGCTAAGCTTAGTTGATTTTGGGTTGACTAGACCAACATTGTTGATTGGGCTTGGTCAACATGAGTTGATCAGTTGATCTAGTCTAGTTTCCAATCATTGATTCTCAGTGAAGAGCCTCTAGGGCATCCGTCAGATTGTTGGAGATATCGTGCAATTAAATCTTCCCTTGGATCTATTTTACTGGAGGGTAGTCTATCATAGCGAGCCATCTTTCACATCTATCGTAGCAGACTGCCTTTCACGTACTGGTTGGCTAAGATGATCTTTCTTCTCTTTTTTGGCTGAAGGGCCTATGCTTGGATTATTCATTCGTTTTCTTATTTTCTTCGTGGTTGGTTTGGTTTTATGGGCTCAGCACGTATAGCTTCGCTCAATCAATTAATTGGATCTCACAATCTTCAAGTAGTGAGCCAACCTTCATTGTGCTCTTCCTTTCTGGACCATTTGATCTCTTCAGTGCTGACACATTTTTGTTTGTCTTTTTAAGTTCTCTAATTCTTGTTCTTTGTGGAAGTCGCTATGATAAGAATAAGATAATTTACTCTAAAACTATATCACATTTAATTTTAATTAATGATTAAATAATTGAACACGCTTGATCACATCGCCTCCAATTCTTATTAATAGGGCGTGTTGGAACTTATTTTTTTCTCCTTATTTGCTCCATGTCTTTTCTTATTTTTTAGCCGACCCAGCTTCTGTGCGTTGCGATGGAAAAGTTGAAACTTTTTGGTGAAATTCCAATAAAGATTTGATTTACTTTTCTTTCGGGATACCAAAAGGATGAGACCAACTAAAATGTAAGAGGAAAAAGGTCATTGCAAAGAAGTTTTTAATTTGAATGTTGGATCAGGTGAGATTGTTTGAGTTGTTCTTTAACACTAGATGAAAGAGATTTTAGTTGACCGACCTGACCTTTCATTAGACTGCCTAAACCTTATGCTATAGAGAAGGACCATCAGGTTGACCCAACACTCAATAGGCTTCTCACGACCTGCTATTGCTTTCATCAATGCCCTTTAATTAAAATACTACATCGATCATGATGTATTACTGGAATATGCTCTTATGTAAGAGGGACTTTAGCCTTGTTTGGTGGATTTGGGTTTTTCTAAAGTTTCTTTTGATTTAATATGTTCTTTGGTAGAGATGACTTGGCTTTGATGGTCTTGGGTAATGATTCTGCTCCGACTGGCATGGGTGAGAATCAGACCAGGGCGCTAGCAACAACATATTAGTCTTCAAGCAAAGGCAGCTGACTCTCGAATGAGGATGGCATAATTGATCACCTCGGTGTACTACTCAAAAAATGTGGGGGGAGCAGCTACTGATTTAGGAATTCTCTTAAGTTCTTTTCTATCTTCTAAAAGAAATCGTGAGCTTCTTTACTGAATCGGCAATGATCCATCAGGATGACGCGATGTGCTAGCTATTGGCTCGTGTGAAGAAAGTGGAGATAATGGAAGAGGTGGTGTCGACTCTTCCTCGAGAATTATCAAATGTCTGAGAGAGTTCCACAATGCTCCAAGCTCAAGTTGAGTCAGATTGGTTGAGTCAGTTTATGTCAAAGGGGGATTTTTGTAAAGGAGTTTGTTTTAGCTAGGGTGCGTCTTGATCGAAGCAACAGTGGACCCTCTTGTAAAATATTTTGTCTCAAACTATCTTTTGAGTGCTTTTTTATAACTCTAAGTCTTTTTTGGAATAAAACTTATTTTTTATCTCATTTTCTATGTTAATGTGATCCCTATGTCAGATTACATTGGAATCTATTATGGAGTTTCGTTTTTACTCTATGCAATGGTTAAACTTTCTCCATTTTTCATATATATAGAAGGCATAGGGTTTAATGCCCGAATATTTATGCTTACGATTTAGATATAAAATTTATGATTTATAATATGACATTCTACGCAAGTATACGTATCGTTTATCAAGTAATATAGGACTTTCTGATTAAGCCCCGAGATATCGAACCCAGAGGGAAATAAGTAAAAATTTAAAGAAATAAGAAAAATAACTTTTTACTTTTTTAATTGATTTTTGTAAGCATGTTTTAATGTTTTAATTTTGAAAAGTTGTTTTTACTATTTTTAATAAAAAGATAAGCATGAAATAAAATTCTCAAATACTCTAAACACGATATAAAAGTTATAAGAATCAAATATATATTTCCTTCTTCAATGAATCAGTAATAATTATGGATATTTATGTTGTGGAAGTATTTAAATATATTGCGTCAAATAGGAGCAATTATACACTTTACCCTTCGTTTTATAAAGAAAATTGATTTATTTGAAATTTTGAAATTTTGTAGATGGGTTAGGCAGGGAAGATACCAGCTCTCACTCTAGAGTTCCCTCTATTCCCTCCACCCGGGGGATAACATCTCATAACAAAATTTAAAATAACAAACCAAATTAGGGGGCTTTAACCTGTCACTGTAAAGTCCTTTAATTTTACTCCCCAATAAAGCATATCTCCCTATAGATTTGCTTTCAATCATATGGACTACAATTCTCACTCATATAATTGCATTTGATTCTTTCCAATTTTTGTTTGAGACAACACTGCATTGGATCTTACATAATCTAAAAAAAAAAATTAACATCTTAATTGGCCAAATCAAGAAGTAAATTAAGTTCAAGGAATTAAATCATCACAATTTATTCCAGCATTAAACACTTATACTTTCCACAACATACTTCCATAATTTAATTACTTCATCATCTAAGAAAGAAAAGATAAACTAAACTACTCATATTTCGTGAAGAAAACACAAAAAAAACTTGATATGAAAGCATAAACCATAATGAAAACAAAACAATCTTACTTAAAAAAGAAGTGTAAAAACAAAGATAAATGCTTATCTGAAAATCCTCTCCACCAGACTGTGGAAGTTCCTTTAGAATTTTGCTTTCCACAATACAACTCTACAGAGGTTGTCGCCCAACTCTTATGACTCTAATAAAGACTTTAAACTTCAATAAATACTAGATATAAGGATAAAATAAAATTTGTGAGAAGAAGGCTTCACACCAACCTTTTTTCCTTTCTTACTCTCTACTCTCTACTATAAAAAAGAAGAACTCTAAAACTTAACATACTCTAATAACACACTCACTAAAAATAACCACTTCAACACACATGCAAATTATGAGGCTTTATTTTTATAATTTTCCAAAATGTGCTTTGGTGTCTCTTTAAATCATGTTCATATTCAATGTATTTGCTAAAATATGCATCCCTTCAATCAAATTTTCCGCCCAAAGGTAGTTAAGGAAGTCACCACCAAAAGTTGCTTCAAACATCCCTTTAAAATGGCGCCAAAATTCATTTAAATTCAATTTTTAACTCTGGCGCATAAGCGTCGGCACTTTGGCACTTAGGCGTTGTCGGCATATTTTTAGGTTGTGTGTTTTATTTTGAAAAGGGGGTCGCCTAACAGAAATTATCGGCGATTTTTTAATTTAATTTAAATAAATAATTTGAAAAGTAGTATTTGATTTTAAAAATAATTTTAAATTTGAAAATTTTAAGATATGAAATCAAACTGATCTCACATCCCGAATAGTTTATATAAACGAGCACCGCATCACAAGCCGTGTATCTATCTCGAAGAATAGACACACTGTTTGGTAATGGGGCTCGATTAAATAAACTAGAAGATTTGTGACATTCGTTTAGTCTGCGAACCAATTTTTATAAGCCGACAAATTCCCCTGCTTAATATGAAAGCATTAAGTAGGGTTTATATTACCTGGGTTCTTAAAATTCCCTATAAGGGCAAGCCCCTATAGTTAATTACATCTTAAGTGACGAGAATCACCTAAGAAAACTCTCGATAATAATCGGTAGTTCTGCTCTCAAGAATCTCAAAATTTAAGTTTTCAAGGATCGAATTTTAGAATTTCAATAGGGAGTGGATCAAATTTGGAACATTTTGTTTTGGGAATTCAAAGGAAGAAAGGTAGGAGAAATCACAGATTCGAAGCGAACTTCGGTAATTTCCCGACTATCCTATTGTTTGGCTTGAATTTAGGAAGGCCCTAATGTTTATTTAATGTTTTGATCTTGCTAATTTTTAATTAATTAGGACTTATATTCGTATGATGTGATCACACAAATAGCCTCGAAGATATGAGGGTTTATGTCATATCGGATGACTACCTCGGAATCCTAAGACCGGTTAGGGCTTAATTTGCAATGCAAATGCCTAACAAAAGGTTGACGATTTATGTTGCACTAGGCAAATTACCTCGAAGTCTTATGGCTTAGTTATTTAATTCTTAAGAAAGTTTTCTTGAAGCGATTCGAGTTTCTGCGATGACGATGGTCGTCTTCGCCCACCATGCTCCGAGCTCCTTGTTGTTGCATAGGTTTAGTTTTAGAAGTCATGAATCGGGAGATGAGAAAAGTGTTTTGGTTTAGAGAAATTCTTAATTTCCAAGTGTTTTTTATGTTTTAATTAAAACAAATCTTAAAGTTGATTATAACAACACCGGTTAAGATCCTACGGTTCCATCTTTCCGGCATCGTTATTTTTATCGGATTCACTTAGTCCAGATGAATTTGCTAAACTCAACTAAATGAGTTCCACACTTTCATTTAGACCGTGGGAAATCCCGTTAGCAACACGTAGGTTACATCATCCGAGGTATTCCCGATCATCCAACAAGACGTTTTAATTTAGTTGTAGTTGTAGTTTTGTATTATGTTTGTGATTAAATTTTGAGTTGTTTTATATTTTGAAATGTTGTGGCGGTGAATTTTATCTTGTAATGACTTTTAATTTAGTTTTGGTTTCAATTTTAGGGACTATCCTAAAAGTGGGGGTTTTCATGCAACAGTTGTTTATCATGCAAGAAAAGTAAGTGCAATGCGATTAAGTAAATTGCAATAAAATAAAAGCGTACACGGAGGGTCTTCCCGTCATCCCAAGCTGCACTTAAAACACAATTAGGATATTTAAGCATTTAAAGCAAGTCCCTAGGTAAAGCTAAGGGAAGGATTATGGTTTTCTACCAAATTCCTAATCCTATAGCTAGTCATCTCATATGACATCTAGGTTCTTGTGTTTTGGTTTGAGGACGATTTCCTTCATCAAAGAACAATTAAGTTCAGTTGTTCTTATAAACATCCTATCATATTGAGAAAGTGTTTAAGAAGAATCTTAAACATCTTTTCAATATTGCTAGAATTGTTTTAAGTCCAAATGATTTTAATCATACAAATGAATTAATCGTCTGGGAATTCAAGTTTTGGTGTTATCTTACTCAGTGAACTAGGACATTTGAATATCCTATGAGGGAAGTAACATTTCATTTAACGTTCAGTTTAGGAGTTATGACAACAAAAGCTTTTGAGGGCAAATTGATGTTCAAATGGTTTGTGATTTAATTTAATTTCAGTTAACGGGTTTAAATTTGAAATAATGTTCAAGTTGCTTTATATTTATTTTTAAATTTCTTTATGTCTTAGGTGATGTTATTTTTAATTCAATTTAATTTAACTTTAATTTAATTTAATTTGGTTTAATTTTAATTTTAATTTAATTTAATTTGATTTTAATTTTAACTTGATTCTATTATTTAATTTAATTTAATTCAATTTAATTTGATTTGATATGATTTAATTTAATTTAATTTGATTTAATTTAATTTAATTTGATTTAATTTAATTTAATTTAATTTAATTTAATTTAAATTTTAATTTAATTTTATTTTTATTTTTAATTTAATATTTTATTATTTTTTTAATTTTTTAAAGATGATTTAATTTTAATTATTAAAGTATTAATTTAATTGAAATTTTAAAAGGATTTAATTTAAATAATTTAACTTTAATTTAATTTAATGATTAAGTCTTTTAGCATTTTAAATCTTAAATTTGGATTATCATTTTAATTAGGAATTAAATATTATTGAGATGATTAATTTAGGGATTCTTAAATTAAAGAACAAATCTCTTCCTAATAATATCCCTATTTTAATAATTCCAATTTTATTATTCTTCCAAATTTAATCAATTATTTAATTAAGGTTTATTTCAATTATTTTGAAATTGTTTAATAGGTTTCTACCCTTATTATTCAAATTTCAATCATCCAAATCAGATTAGGATCAAATAGTTTACTCTTTAATTTTATTAAGCCTAAAGTTTTAATTAAAGGTTAAAATTTTAATTACCATTTTGCCCTTCAAGATTAATAATTTCATAACTCACTAAATTGAGCTTAAATGAACTTGAAATTTTTATGTGACTTCACTCATATGTCAATAAAGGCATGAGAGGAGAAAATGTGATTTTTCTGTATTTAATTTATTTATGTAATTATTTTTGGTGGAAAATAGGGATTTCCAAGGAAAATTTAATAATATGACCAAAGAAAAGTTTCTGTCCTTAAGAAAATTATGGGACATTCCTAATGACCAGAGGATCACTTGGACCAATTTTGGTGATTTTTTGAATTATATTCTTTTTATTATAATTATTTTGAGTTTTAGAGTATTAATTAATTTAAAAATAAAATAAAGGTTGAAAAAATGAATTTTATATTTTTAAAAAATCTCTCTGATATCAAGGAAACCAGAGAACCAATTTTTATAATTTTCTGATTTTTCTTTAATTTATTAGAATTATTTTAGTGGAAATACTAAAAATATACATTTTTTTTAATTTTAAAATTACCTTAGGGTTTTAAAATTTAATATCTCATTATCGAGACTTAAGAAAAATATGGGGTTTGTTCCCAAGTGATTAAAATTCAAAATGTGACATTTTGATGAATTTTATTATTTTTGTGATTTTTATTATTTTTTAATTATTAAAATATTAAAATAATGTAAGAAAATCAACTTTTTTGAAAAATTGCAATTTTATTTTTCTTAAATTCCCTGATATCAGAGAGGCTCCAAAACCAATTTGGTGAATTTTTGATAAGTATTTTGAAAGTTATGAATTTTTAAAGTTTAAATTAGCTAAATGGTTTAATCAACCCATTTGGTGGGGCTAACCATGTCCAATTAACTTCAAATTTTTATGGTGGGTTCCTATGATCCTAAAGGTCAGTGGAGAATTGATTTCAAGTCAATTTGATGTATGATTAGCTCTAATTAATTAAGGACCTATTTTGGGTGTGTAAGCCAATTAGGGTTATTCCAAGTGGATTAATTCAAAACCTATTTTTCCTAGGTTTCTCTGGTCGTAATAAACATCACCAAATTTTCCTAGAATTTATTTCACAATATGCTAATTATTGGAATTAAAATACTCAGACTAGTAACCTAGAGTTGAAAAATCAATAACTCTTCATAGGGATGGCCTCTGACTTTGGAAAATTCAGGGAATGTTCCCAAATTCAGAGGCTTCAAAAGCCCTATGGTCTCATGTCATGGTGAATTGTATACATGCATGGAGAATTGAAAATGTGCAGAGAGTAAATAAATTATTAAAAATTAAATACTCAATGAAATTAAATGATTTCTTTTTCACATTATTCTCCTCCGTTCCATCGAGCAAGAGGGTATTTTTATTTTATTTTTACGATTTTTCTACACAAAGTTATGCATTTTTCAAGTTCTGGTAATTAAATAAATAGGAAAATAGCCTAATTTCCTACTTATCCACGCGGCGCCCTGTCATCCTCGACATCTCCGAACGGCCACGCGGCGCGCTCCCATTCGATGCCGCCTTCCGACTCAGCGCCACGCTGCCCGCGGTTCACGTATCATCTCCTGGTCCGACCCCATCTAAGCCGTCCGTCCGCGCGTGTATTGAATGAACGACATCCGTTCATCGTCCCCAAGCCTCCTAGCCCGAGAACCGTCTGTCTTCTAGGCCTAAGATCTCACTCGATACTTGACCAAATTGAACGTTCTAATGCTCTATGGATTCATCTCGAGAAGACGAACACATCCATACAGTTTATGTGGCATGAAATTGACTCAATAAAAATGGAGGATGTTCAGAAGCTCGAGAAGAAGAGTGAGGCCATACCTTTGCTCAAAGAAGTGTGGCTTCAATCTGAGGGTTGTGTCACCTTCGATTGCGTCCCAGCAAGCTCCAGATGAAGTCTCCTGGTCCAGTGAATTGTCTGAGTAGGATTTCGACCACAGCCGATTACAAAGCTTGGAGTCCGGAACGGATGGGTGGCCTCGGAGAGGGGGCTTTTGCTGGTGGACTTCTTCCCTTGGTCCGGTAAAGGTGTAGGATCAATCAATTTGGGGATTGGTCCACTCTGTGAAGAAGTGTCCTGGTTTTGTGCTTGAAGTTTGAACTCAAAATTGAGCTCAGCTAGAGGGAATTGGGGTTGGAATCCAGTGGGAATCAAGTGCTCTATGTGTAGAGAGTGGTCTAGAATGATTTTGACAGAGTTTCCTTAAGGTTGGTTCAGCACCTCTCATGGCCGAGAGAGGGGGTGTTTAAATAGGAGAGGGTGGAGGGCCTCCCAGGGGGGCTTAAGGCTTGGGATCAGCTGCTTAGGTCAAGGGAAGAACAGCCATGGTGGCCATTGGGCATGGGGCAGCTCAGCAAGGTGGGAATTCCAAGCTTGGGCTCACATGATGCTCTCGGGTGTGGTGTTTTCCGGCGGCCCAGGTGCCTGGCCGGCAGGCAGGGGTCACCATCTTGACCAGGGAGGTCAGGGCTTGCCAATGGTGAAGTTAATTGGGCTTGGACATGTGTAAAGTGCTTGGATTAAAATGGTATGGGGGAGAGGCCACTTTGGCTTGATTTGGGTCAACCCATCCTTTTGGGCTAGGTGCACCACCCAAGGCCTGGTTTTGGGCTGAAAAGAGTCACTTGGGTCAGCTGCCATGGAGTGGTAAAGTCTCCATCCATGGTGAGGTGGCTAAGCATGGTTTAGTGTGTGACATGCTTATGGTTAAAAAGGCTTAATGAAGGATTAGGAAAGGGGGCCCTCCTTTTGCCATTAATGGCTTTGTCACATGTCAAACCTTCCATGGCTTCATGTGGCTTGTCCATGGCTTGCATGTGGCTTCATTTGGCTCATCCTTGACTTAGGAAAAGTGGATCCATTTATATGAAAAAGGAATTTGGATATTTTGGCAATTTAGTGAAAAATTTAGATGGTGCTTGATTTAGGTTGATTTGATGATTGATTTGGGACTTAGGAATTGATCCCAATTAAAGGGATGATGAGAAGGAATTGCCATGTGGGCTTTAGGCTTTTGGATTTCTCTTTGGATGGGCTTTCAAGATGGTTTAGAGAGTGGGCTTTTAGATTTTAAAACAAATTTTAGGATGATAATTTTGTAAAGGATTGGATCAATAGGTGTTGAATTTAATTTAGGAAGGTTTCATGAATGATTTGGAATAAATTTGAAGTGGTTTGGGCTTGAATTGGGTTGGATTTGGACCTCTTTGGTAAATGGGCCAATGTAGGTCAAATTGGGCTAACTTGGGCCAATGTTGGGCTAGGGTTCAAATTGATGTAAAATTAATGTTGGGAAATGTTTATGGGAGTGTTTCAAAGAGGTTTAGACTTTGGTTGGGTTTTGATTTTGGGGTTTGGGCTTATTTGGGTTAGGTTTGGGTTTAGCTCAAAATTGGGCTTTTTGGCTTTGGGTTGAATTTGAGTGGGGTTTGGGTCTAAATTTTGGGTAAATCATGTTAATGTTTTGTTTGTTGGGATGTTAGGGAAGGTTTAGAAAAGGTTTGGGGTTAATTGGAGTTGAATTGGGTTAGTTTAGGTTAGGTATGGGTCATGGGTCCAAATTGGGCTTTAAGGCCAAAAGTGAAATTGGATTCAAATGTCAATCAAATTGGACTTGGATCTGGTCTATATTGGTGTTGGGAATGTTAAATTGAAGTTTAGAATTGAATTGGACCAGAATTTGGGTCAATTGGGTAGGTTTCGTTTGACATTGGGTTCACTTTGGGTTAAAATGGGTCAAATTGGGGGTTTTAACAAAAGTGGGGTAAATTGACAAAATTGACCCATTATGTAGTTGAACAAAATGAAATTGAGAATATTTGAGATTTTTTGGAATTTTCTGGGAATTTTCTGAATTTTTGGATTTTTGGGTCAAGAGGGGTATTTTGGGTATTTGGAGGGTATTAGGAGGTATTTTTGGAATTTTTGGTATTTTTGGCTATGGATGATCAACTTGATTTGTGAGGAAATTTTCAAGGTTAATTTTGGGGAATTTTGGGTGATTTGGAAATTTAAAAAAATTTGGGTAATTTCAAGGGCTTTGGGTAGGCTAGGCGGGTGTAGTGTCCTGGCGGTCAAAAATTGAAAATTTGCAAAAATGAAGATTGAGTAATTATAAGTGGAATGAAATCATTTTGGTTGAGCCATGAAGCCATATCAAGCCTACATGAGTCATGAAGGGACTCATTTGAGGCATCCACTATGTTGTTCCTAACCCTCTTAGCCAAGGGCTTAGGGGTTAAGGACCATCCATGTGAATCACCTTCATGAGTCAGGAGGTCAAGTTAGGTATAGGTGTGTTTTAGGATGTGTGTGAAAGTGTAGTGTATAGGTGTAGTGTGTGTGTAAGTCAGCCCTTCACTGCACCAGTGCCACCCGGAAGCGGCCCTAAGCGCCAAAGAGTCCTATAGGAACTCATCCTTTAAACTTCCACATTTGATTTTAACCCTCTAGGTGATTAGGGGTCTACAGTCAAGTTTGTGGAGTTTGCAGGGAGTTAAGAAGTGGTTTGAATTTCTAGGTGGTGGGTCCCAATTATAATCCTCTAAGACAGTCAGAGGAAAAGCCTAAGGCTAGATCCTAAGTACTAAAGAGAGAAAAGAAGACCTCATTAAAAATGAGGTCAACAGGCGCCAGAGACCAAATTTCTCAAGCTTCACAATTTTGCTCCAAATTTGGTCATTTTTCGCTCCTTTGATCAAAATTAATTATCTTCATCATACCTGTAAGAAAAATACAAAATTCCTTGCATTAAAGTGCAATACCATCAAAAATAGGTATAAAAATGTGCTTAAAAACACCATATATTTTAGGTGCATCAAAATCCCCCCAAACTTAAAATGTTACTTTTCCTCAAGTGACTCTTAACAATAAAAATTTTAACATGCAAATTATGTAAATGAATTTCTTTATGAAGGTTTCAAAATTTTGTTCTAGAAATAAATAATCCAATTTAGAAAAAATTTTAGTAAATAAGACCAATTTAAAGTTTAGAAAGTTCATAAGTAAATGATAATGAAAATATAAGTTTCTATCTAATTCTGAAATACTTGTAGATTTTTCAAAAATAGTATTCAAACATTTTAGTTTTCTCACTTAAAAATTTTAATCGATAATAATTTTACTTACTATATTATAACCTTAAGTTTTAGATTTTCTCAAAACTTATATTTTAAACATTAGGCATGGAACCAATTTTTGAAATCCTCAAGATTCTCCTTCCATTTCACATACTATTTTTCACTTTTTCCCTTTTCTTTCTTTTTTTTATAAGACAAGGATTACTGTATCTGGATAGGCCTTTAATGATTTTGAATTCCACCCTTCCATTTTAAGTAAAGGTTTGATATTTATCTTTTACTTAAAAATCATAATAATAGTGTTGAAAATTATTCTTCAATAAAAGAAATTTAAGCTTTGAAAAATAAAAGTCAAATCTTCTATTCATCCAAAAATACAACATTTCTTACTAAAGATAGTTTAACTCTATTTAACATTTCTTTATTAAGAACATTTTAACTTTAAAATTTTCATTATTACTATAAATTTTAACTAAATTCTTTTATTCATTTCTACATTAAAAATTTTGTTTCCCTAATATAACTTCATATACATAATTTTTTTCAATCAAAAATAAATTTTATTTAATTATTCTTGAGAATAAATAAAATTTTAAGTTTTTGAAAAATTTAGTTTTTTAAATTCCCCCCAAACTTTAATTTTTAGTTAGGATAAAAACATTTAAGCATAAGAAATGATACATGAGTGAGAATTAAAAACTAAAATAACATGCTTGTAGGAATTTCAATATCCTAAATATGCATGCATAACATTTCTAAAGATAAATAGGAGTAAAAAGAAACTAAATTCAGTTTTTCATAAAAGAAAAAATTCAAAAGACTTCTACAATAGTGGAGGTTTTCAAAATAAATACACACCAACTTAACATAACTAAAATCACAACAATACTAGATAATAATTGGTCATAGATTTTGAAAAGTTTGAACATGCAATTTTTAAATAGTGGTTTTTATTAGTGTTCTATATTTCCTAACAAATTTGGAATTAATCTATACTCTATTAAAAATTTAAACACTAAATACACATTTAAAACCATTACTACTACACACATATCCCAAATTACAACATAAAACATTACATTATCACATAAACAACTGATGTGCATAATGAAAATAGCCAAACTATGCTCTATACAATATCAAAGTTCATATTATAAATACATCGCACAACAATTAAACATAACATCGCATATAAAAAACATCTAAATAAAAATATAACTACACATAAGAAATCACAAAACAAAACAAACTAAACACAACAACTCTAATCATCATCCTCATCATCATCTTCTTAAGCCCAGTCTCTGGATGTCACATAAGGTATATAAAATGGATGAGGGGGAATCTCAGCACTGTGGTCACCTCTAATCACTATCCATGTACTGCTAATTCTCCTCATATTCATCATGCTTAACAATATACCTTTCTATATTCTCAATCTTACCATCCATATCTCTAACATGCTCTCTGGTAAGACTCACTTTCTTCAAAATCTTCTTCAATAGTCCAGTTTGTGCATCACAATATGATGATGCTCTAGAAGTAGTGGCACGTGAAGTAGAAGCAGCAGAAGCAGCGGAAGTTCTAAATCCTCCTCTCCATCTAAACTCTGAATGTACAGTGTAAGCACCAATGTTTACACTGGTAATAGGACTCAATGGCTGAATAACTTCCTCCCATGTTTCAAACTTAACACCGGATCGCTCACTAATCGAATGAATTAAGGATGGAAATCCCATGCCTGAAGTAGTAGCAGATCTGGCACAATTTATCACATAGTCAAAATTAATAGGCCCTACATCAATAGGCTTTCCTAACTGAATACAATGGTTCAGAACTGCTCTCTCCCTTGTAACTTCACTAGTATAACTTGAAGGCAACAATTCAGATGAGATAAAGTAATGCCATAACTTTGAAATGACATCCAACTTATAGGCTTGAAAATTTACTCTTCTTTCATTTGTTATCTTCCATAAACCTCTTCCATCAGTCAGAAATGATATGATCTCATCTAATTCTCCTTCAGTAGGATGGTAATTAGCATAAAAACAAAACAATGTAGGAGGAAAGTGGTAAAAGACATTGATTACCGCAGATGAAAAATGTACTTGTTCACCTCTAACCATCACCAAATGTTCGTCTGCTGCAGGTAAGTTTGCATAAAACTCTCTAACCACAGAAACAACGGCGACAATGGAGAAGTAACAGTAATTCTTCCAATTTCTTCTAGTAATCGTTTCTTCAATAACTTCTCCTGGCTTACTAAACACTCGTTCCAGAATCAATTTACGTGATGACAGTGCATCGACATATCGATCCTCAGCTCTTGCACTAACAAATTTGTTGGAATCAAATTTTACTTTATCTTTCGAGCACTTTGACTTTGGATTCATTTCTTTAAAAATCGCAAAAATTCACCATAAATTCCAAAATTAAACTAAATATGCTAATTTAATTTCCAAAGGTAGTTTCCACTAAATCCAAGCAATTTCTCATGCTTTTCCTCAAATTTCACCATAAATATGGATCTTAAGATTTTTCAATAATATACTCAGAATAGGTGGTGAAAATAAAAAGTTTTACTTAGAAATAGTGCTCATACCTCAAAGAATTCAAATCTGACAAATCTCGTTGAAATCGGCTTTTAATTGATCCAACTTAAGGATGCCCTAAATTCTATTTCGTGACTTCGAGAGGTTGAGGGTGACGGGAGGTGTTAAAAATGTCAATTTTTCAGGTTTTTGACTATAGAAAATCAGTTTTTGTGAACCGGCACTTAAGCACGAGGCTTCGACACTTAGCCACGAATTCTGGCGCTTAAGCGCTTAAGTTATGGCGCTTAGCTGCCAGTATCCTTATTTTCACAATTAATTTAAAAAATGTACGAAATCCATTGCTTAATCACCCTAAATCACTTTAAATAATAATTTCTCCCCTCTAAAATTTTCTAATTCTCCAAAAAAAGTTAAATTTTCATCAATTCCAAACAAATTTCACACCAAAACAAACTTTCATTTAATTAAAACAATCACACTTAATACAAACTAAAAAATTTCTATCCAAACATTTTGGATGAAATTTCCTAATACACAATAATTCAAATATCAAAACAAAGATAATTTTATATCATCATGATGTAACAAACACACTTAAAAATTCAATAAAATACAAACATATAGTACTTGACACAAAACACTTAACACATAAAGCCACAACACTAGACTATACTCAAATTAATTCCAATCTCCATTAGGTTAATGTATCCATAACCACCATTAGTTTTATTTGAACCTTCTGGAATATAGATCTGATAAAACGGGCGATAGTTGAAAACTCTTACATCTTCTTCTTCTAACCATTTATTTTTCAGAAACATCGCTTTTTCTTCTTCTTCCACATGACTTGTATGACTGAATTGCATTTTAAGTTGTCATCCTATATATGCTAAATGAGCGTTAGTTTCATTTACCTTTGCTTCAATGGACTCCACGTCGGCTTCAATCTTCGCAATCCTTTCTGCAATACCTTAAATATTAACTGATCAAAAAAAAATGTATTGAGAAATTCATACCGATTTTACATTGATTTTTGATGATATTGCACTTTAAAGAAAGGTATTTCTTATGTTTTATTGCAGGTATGAAGATTTATAGATAATAGAACAAAAAGATGAGAAAAGGATCGAATCTAGAACAAAAAGGATCAAAAGAGATAAAAGTTGAACTTGCCCGCCAACGGCGAGGAATAGCCTGCCGATGGCATGTTTTTCCCGAGAGCATTTGAATATATTATAAATGAGCCCGCCAACAGCAAGCCTGAGCAGTTTGCCTATGTTCTCGAAGCCCGCCAAAGGTGAGAAGGTCAGTTCAAGCAATATTCATCGAATCTGGATGCTTTTTGAAGAGGTGCTTAAGCAACCTTTGGAAAATTTTCTCCCTCTTTAAATAGAGACAATTTTAGGCCGAATGTGTGTCTTTTTTGTGTCATTGGAGTGTCCTTTTTGAGTGTATTATTAGTGTCTTTAGTGTGTAGGTGTGTTATAGAGAGTATAATAGTTAGTTTAGTTGAGTGTGTTGTACAAGAAGGAAGAGTCAGAGGAACTTCAAGGAGTCTGCTTGGGGAGAAAATTTGATATAAGTTTTGTTTATTATTTTATAACTTTATATGAAATCTAAGTTTTGTGTTATTCTTCCTATGCGTTATGGTAGTCTTCTCTGTCTTTCTCCTTGTTTTTGAGATTTTGTGAAATGGAAACTCGAATTAGTTGTGCCTAAAATATTAAATAAAAATTGTGATAATCTTTTTACTTAAATCTTAATTTACTTTAATTTGGCCAGTTTAACTGTTAAAATATGTTGATTTTCTAACTAAAGTAAAGATTACATCCAAATTCAGGGAAAGCAAAATCCTTGAAGGGAGGGTGCAAATAAATAGGGAAATCTTATTTATCGGGCGTAGAATTGGATATTTTAGAGTGACAAACTAAAATCTTCAATTCAGTCCTATCGTTTAGGTGCTGAAGTGTAGATGTTAGCTATAAGGCTGGGGGAAAGTAGGAGCTCCGAAGTGAGAGCTGATATCCTCCCAACCTAGCCGCAGATTCAGTAACCAAGCATAAGATTAGTAATTTTCTTTATGCCTGAACAAAAGGGTAAAGAATAGGAATGCTCCTATTAGGCACAATATAATTCTAACTAATTTAATTATCCATTCACTTAATTCTCTTAACAAGGGGAGAGATACGTTTCTGAATTGCAATCTTCCATTCAAAAATTAGTTGTAGAATTTAGTATAAGTGTTCTTTATTTCCGTATACTAGATAGTAATTGCAATTGTGATAATTAGTTCATAATCTCTAACTTCTCTATGGGATCGATATCTAGGACTCCACTGGAGCCCTGTATTACTTGAACGATACGTATACTTGTGTTGATAAAGGGGTAACTTTGTTATTATTGAATATTATTTTTTTAACACTTATATTGTTACATAACATTACCCCGCCTATCAAGTTTTTGGCGCCGTTGCCAGGGAAGTAAAGTAATTATTAAAATAATTACTAGAGTAACAGACTATTTTAAAATTACTTAAGTTGTGTATGCGTAAGTTTGGAACTGAAAATTCAATACCTTACGATTCAGAATTAGAATGCACTATTAAAAAAATTAGAAAATAGAAAAAAGAAATTATAAATTTAAATCAAATGGAAAATAATCCAGCAATTGAAAATACAAATTAACCGAGACCTTTAAGAAATTACGTTAACCCTACATTAGATGAAATTCATTTAACTATCCAAAACCCTGATGTAGCAGCTAATTAATTTTAGCTTAAACCTGCAATAATTCAAATTGTACAAAATAATCAATTTAGTGGTTCACCAAACAAAGATCCTAATTTACATCTCGCTAGTTTTTTAGAACTTTATGCTACTTTTAAATATGACGGAGTATCTAATGATGTTGTTAGACTTAGGCTTTTTCCTATTTAGGAATAGTTTCTTTATCTTCATATTTATTAGCACTTCACCTTAAATAACCTGCGTATAGCCTGCGATTGCCTAAGGATTCATGTGATATCTACTAGTTAAGAACTCATCTCCGGATAGGTCTCAAAATTCTTCAATAGGTTTTAACAATTTAAATGGTCAGCTTAAAAAGTAAACTAAGATTAGGTATTAATATCATCACAATTTTTATAAATATTTTAAGTTAAATTCTCCAACAAAGTTTAACTATCTTATTATCTTTTCATAGTTAAAAGGAGAAAGAAATCTAACTACTCAGAACACATTGAATTCACACAACAAAACATATTTATAAAACTTTGAACCAAGTTACAAATAGTTATCTGGAATGTTCCTTCAAATGATCCGCTGACTCCTACTGACTTCAATGCAATGTTGAAAGACTTCAACAACAACAACTCTTATAATATCACACTTAACACTCAAGATAAACTAAAAATAAACTCACTAAATAATAAAGAAGGTGGCTCCCTAAAATGATTGGATGGCTATATAGTGATTGGGACTAAAGGATGCTAGAGGAGGTGAACGGGGCAATTTTCTCTGTAGAATAGACTCCTATTTATAGAGCTCTAAATTTGACCAGGGGTTGCTTAAGGCACCTCTTCAAAATTCGTCCAAATATAATGTATCTTCTAGAAGGTAACTTCGCGCCTAGGCGCCGGGATCTAGCGCCTGGGCGCTGAACTCCGTGACCACGTCTTCGCCCTTCTTCACTTTGAGTCGCACCTCTTCGCGATTAAAACTGTTTCCCTGTGTCCAGATGGATTGTATCACATGTCCTATATATTAGGAGTAACTTCCAATCTTCTACAAGCTCTAATAAACACTTAACACAGTCAAAATAACTGCCCAAAGTCGTCAAAAATCTTGTATGCATCTGGGTCGAACTGGCGCTTAGGTGTCGAATTCTGGCGCCTAGGCGCCCGACCTATAATTTCGACAACTTTGCTTAGCTCCAATTTTGCTCCTTTTTGCTCCTTTTTCCTTCTTGAACTCTTTTTTATCACCTACATCCAAAAACATAAAAATACCTTTCATTAAAGCATAATATCCTTAAGAATTGAATCATAAATAAGGCATAAAAATGGGTATTTTTAAAGTGGATCAAATTCCCCAAACTTAAACGTTACTTGTCCTCAAGTAACCCTTTTAATTACAAAAAATATATAACATTTGGAATGAAGTTTTAAATATTTAAGATTTCTTGTAATTTTTGGTTTTATAAATGTTTTAGCAAATCATTAACCAAATTTCACTAATTAAGTTTAATTTTAAGAATTTAACGAGTACTGAACTACCAAATCATAAGACTTCCAATTTTTCATTATTTCAAGAATAATTGTAATTTATTATATTATGGTCACATAGAATACTTACAAGAAAAAAATTTTCATGAAACATTTTTCTAATAAAAATAATTTTACATAAAAATTAAGTTAAAAATGTAATCAGTTTTCTTCTTATTAGATAATTCAAGTGAAGCCAATTTTTGATTAGGCATTTCCTCAAGTTTCTCTTCACTTTTCTTTTGGATTGTTTTTCAATCCTTTATATATATATATATATATATATATATATATATATATATATATATATTCTTTTCGGAGATTGTTTTTAAGCCTTTTCTTTTTTTTTAAGTGAGGATTACTTATTTTTGGATAAACTTGTTAATGATTTTGAACTTCACTATCCTTAACTTATATACATTTTTTACTTAATAAATATGACATTCTAATAAGTATTTTTCGTAAATTATTTCAATCTTTTCTTTTTCAAGTAATAATCTTGATTCTTTAGTATTTCTAAAATATAATTCTCTTTACTATAAATAGCAAAATTTTTAATTATATTATTCTTTAAGTTAAATAATTCTATTCTTAAAATTAATCAAAATTATTGAAATTTTAGTTAAGTTTACTAAATTATTTATAAATTCAAAATTTTAAGTAATCTTAAATATATTTTCCATTCCTTATGTTATGTTAATATTTTAAAAGAAAATATTAGTTCATTAAGGACAATAAATATTTAAATTTGAAAAATATTTTCTCTTCCCCAAAAATTCAGCTTTAATATATAAAATGAATCATAAAATTTTCTAAAGCATGAGAGAAAGAGAAAACTTAAATGATTGGATGGAAGGATACGAGTTGAAATAAAGTAGTGCCATGCCTTTGAAATACCATTAAGCTTAGAAGATGAAAAATTTACGCTTTTTCCATTCTGGATCTTCCAAGCTCCAGTACCATCAGTTAGGTAAGATTTAATCATATCTAAATCTCCCTCAAATGGAGATAATCCGGAGTAATAACACTCGATGTTCAACGGTAAGCCGTAGAATATGTTGATACTCTCGGGAGTGAATCTTACTCCAACTCTTCTGACAAAAATCTCGTACTCTTTAGAATCCATGAAATTGGCATAAAAATCCCTAACCACAGGGATAACGACAATAGCAGTGAAATAGCAGAATCGTTGCCAGTTGAGTGCAACGATCGTTCCTCAATTCTTCCTCCCGGATTGTAAAAACTTTGTTCCAAGATAAACTTCCGAGTAGTAGCAAAATCATTGTACCATAAATGTGCAGCGACAGTGACAAACTTGCTATGATCAAAATTTTCTCGTTCCTTTCCTCGCTTAGATTTGGGTGCCATCTAAACATGAAATAAAAACGCAAAATAAATTCATAGGATCACAGAAAATATACTAATTTAAGATTTTCAACCTTGAAAGAGCTTAAAAATCTATGGATTTAACTCTAAAAATGAATTTTTTTTTTCAAAATTTCAGTTTTCTTCAAAGAGAACGAAATTCACGGTAAAATTAAGAAATAATTAGTTCAGAATGTAGATCTAACCTTAAGACAAAGAAATCGAGTGATTTCAAGCTCAAAAACTTGAAAATCCAGCCTCAAATGGGATCTCTAGGGTCTCTTTTCACGAAAACCAGAGGAAAGGGAAGCTTAGGCATCAAAAATGGCGTGGGGGTGTTTAAGAATATGAAGTTTCGGGTTCAGGCCGAACCGGTGCCTAGACGTCGAATTCTGGCGCCTAGGCGCCAGACTCGCCTTTCCAAAAATTTCGATTTAAATTTTATATTTTCCACAAAAACTAGTCAAATTCGACTCCTAATTACTCTTATAAGAGTATTAATCCAATTTTTATCCTCCATACATTTCCACATTCAGTTTAAAATGATAAAGAAGATCCACATTTCAAACATAAAATTTAACTAACTCTTCAATTCCAATTCACAATTTTCATTCCAAACTCAATAAATTCCAGAACAAGATTACAACAAGGTTCATCATTCTATAAACAACACAAATAACATAAATTCAAAAAAATTCCAAATCCAACAACACACATTGAAAAATAAAGAAAACACACAAACCAGATAATTGACACACTAGAACTTGACTCAATCACACTTAGAACACATAAGAGATCTATTCACCACCGATCTTCAATTTTCATCTCTTTCGCAATGAAGTTCGCTAGGACTGCTGAGATAGAAAACCAACGCTCTTGGAAATTTCAAAGCCGTCTTTTCATCGATCCACTTGTTCTTCGTGTACATTGCTACTTGAGCGTCTTGATAAGCCGCCATATGATCAAATTGAAGTTTTTTTTCCATTCCATGTGTTCAATTTGATGATACATATCATGCAAATGATTTCCAATGCTTTGAAGTTCTGCTTCAATCTTTTCTAATCGACTAAACAATCTCTCCATACTAACAGCAATAAAACCATTAAAATAAGGTTAGGGATCTTTGGGAGATTTGTCTCTTACCTCATTTCCATGATTTCCTCTATCTATTGCTTCCAAACTCCTCTTAACTCCTCCAAAAAAGATTGCTCTTGTCGAAATTAAGGTTTCTATGTGATTGGGGATGAAGATAGGTCAATATATAGGGAGATTTCGCATGAAAAACTGAAGAATTTTGATTTTTACATGACCTGTAACCGTGGCGCTTAGGCGCTGGAATCTGGCGCCTAGGCGCCGAATCATCGATACGCACAGGTTATTCTAGCGCTTAGGCGCCAACTTTTGGTGCGTAGGCGTCGGAACCTCGATCGACTTTGATTCGCCTATTGTCAAATTTTCAAAGTTTCGGTCTTAAAAATTGGTCTAAAAAGGGTGTGATCCACATACAAACACGATTAAGATAAATTCAAATCACAAAAAATCAGAATGATAATAAATGGGTTACCTCCCACAAAGCGTTTGGTTTAACGTCGTCAGCCCGACCTAATTAATTAAATTAATTGGGTAAACTCAATTCGTAAGTCTCTTTGTAATTTGGTTTTATTTCTCCCATACAAGGCTTCAGTCCTAATCCGTTAACTTTAAATACTTTTCCAGTTTTAGGATCTTTAATATCCACAGTTCCATAAGGGTATACTTTTTCAATTATAAATGGTCCCATCCATTTAGATCTTAATTTTCCAGGAAAAAGTTTTAAACGAGCATTATATAATAACACTTCTTGTCCAGGCTCAAACGTTTTCCTTGAAATCTTTTTCTCATGCAATTTCTTCATTTATTCCTTATAAATCTTTACATTCTCATATGACTCATTTCTTATCTCTTCCATTTCATTCAGTTGTAATAATCGTTTCTCTCCTATAGCATTCAAATCGTAATTGTACTCCTTTATCGCCCAGTAAGCTTTATGTTCCAGTTCAACAGGTAAGTGACATTGTTTACCATAAACTAACCGATAATGTGACATTCTGATAAGTGTCTTATAAGCTGTTCAATAAGCCCATAATGCAGAATCAAGTCTATCAACCCAGTCAGTTCTTTTGGGATTAACAGTCTTTTCTAATATTCTTTTAATTTCTATGTTTGATACTTCAGTTATTCCACTTGTTTGAGGGTGATAAGCAGTTGCAATTCTATGTTTAATTCCAAAATTTTCCAATAATAATTGATTCTTATATTTCTGAAATGACTTCCTCCATCTCTGATAATTACCCTGGGCATTCCAAATCTTGTAAAAATCATGTTCTTTAAAAATTTCGAAACACTTTTGGAATCAGAGTTAGGAATAGCTACATCTTCGATCCACTTTGAAACATAATCAACTGTTAATAAAATATAAATCTTTCCAGATGATGGTACGAAATGTCCCATAAAGTCTAAAACCCACACATAAAAATTGTCAAATTCTAATATAAAGTTTAGAGGCATTTCATCTTTTCTGGATATATTACCTATTCTTTGATATCGATCACAAGTTTTCACATAATGTCCAACATCTGCGAATAAAGTAGGCCAATAAAATCCAGAATTTAAAATTTTAAATGCAGTTTTATCCACTCTAAAGTGTCCTCCAAATTCAGAATCATGACATTTTTGAATAATTGCAAAAGTTTCTTCATAAGGTACACATCTTTGAATCACAGAATCTCTTCCTATTTTGAATAAATGAGGATCTTCCCAAATATATGATTTACAATCATTCTTAAATTTCTTAATATATTTGCTATTCAATCCAAATGGTAAAATATTGCTAACCAAATAGTTAATTATATCTGCATATCAAGGCATTTGTAATCCTTGAACGACATATAATTGTTCATCAGGGAATTTCTCATTTATATTTTCTTCATAAATCTTCTCATTATTATTTTTAATTCTCGATAAATGATCAGCAATTTGGTTGTCAGTTCCTTTTTTATTCACAATCTCAAAATTAAATTCTTGTAAAAGTAAAACCCATCTAATCAATCTAGGTTTAGCATCCTTCTTAGATATTAAATACTTAATAGCAGAATAATCAGTATGTACGTACATTTTGTTCCAAGAAGATATTGTCTAAATTTATCAAAGGCATATACTATTACTAAAAGCTCTTCTTTAGTAACAGTGTAATTTGATTAAGTTTCATTAAGATTTTTGCTAGCATAGTATATAACTTTAAAAATTTTCTCATTTATTTGTCCTAATACAGCTCCTATTGCATAATCACTTGCATCACACATTAATTCAAAAGGTTTATTCCAATCAGGTAAACAATAACAGGTGCAATGATTAATTTTTCTTTTAAAATATTGAACGCATTCAGATAATCTTCATTAAATTTGAATTTAACTTCTTTTTCCAAAAAATGGCAAAGAGGTTTAGCAATTTTAGAAAAATCCTTTATATATCTTCTATAAAATCCAAGCATGACCCGTAAAACTTCTCACATCGATAATGATAGTAGGTGGTTAAAGTTCGACGAATAATTTTCACTTTTTCCTGATCAACTTCCATCCTTATTTGTGAAATTTTAAGCCCAAGTACAATTCCTTCTGTGACCATAAATTGACATTTTTCCCAGTTTAGAACCAAATTTGTTTCTTCACATCTTTTCAAAACTTTCGTTATATTTTCCAAGCAAGACTCAAAAGAAGTTACAAATACTGAAAAATCATACATAAATACTTCAATTCCTTTATCAATTTAGTCACAGAATATTGACATCATACATCTTTGAAAAGTTGCAGGTGCATTACATAATCTGAAAGACATTCTTCTAAAGGCAAATGTTCCATAAGGACTTGTAAATATTGTTTTCTCTTGGTTCTCAAGAGCAACATGTAATTGATGATAACCAGAATATCCATCCAGAAAACAGAAATATGAGTGTCCAGCTAATTGATCCAACATTTGATCCAAGAAAGGTAAAGGAAAATGATCATTTCTAGTGGCGTTGTTTAAATTTCGATAATCAATGCAAATTCTCCATCCAGTAACTTGTCTTGTTGGGATTAATACATTTTTTTCATTAACAATGACAAATACTCCTCCTTTCTTCGGAACACAATGAATAGGACTCACCCATTGGCTATCCGAAATAGGATAAATAATTCCAGTATCTAACCATTTCAAAATTTCTTTCTTTACAACCTCTTTCATAATTGGATTCAATCTTCTTTGAGATTCAATAGTGGGTTTATAATTTTCTTCCAATAAAATCCTATGCATACAGATTGAAGTGCTTATCCCTTTTATATCTACAATAGTCCAACCAAAAGCTTTCTTATAATTCTTCAGAACTCCTATTAATTTTTCTTCTTGATCTTTACTCAATTCTGAAGATATAATTACAGGTAAAGTTAATGAATTTTCAAGAAATGCATACTTTAAATGTGCAGGTAACATTTTTAATTCCAATTCAGGGGCTTTTTCAATTGAGGGTAAAAGTATATCATTTTTAGGTGTGTCTAAAATTTCCCAATTTTCATGAATATAATGAGTTCTTCAGATAATTTTTCTTCATTTACTTTTTCATTTTCTTCAGTTAATGACTCATTGCATAACACAGGTTCATCATTTGTATCTTCAGAAATGACCTTACATTTTTCTTGATAATGTTTTTCAATTATATAATCAAAAATATCCATTCGACAACACTTTTCTTTATCAGGATACCTCATTGATTTCAGAACATTAAACTTTATCTCTTGATCATTAACTCTCATCGTTAATTCTCCTTTTTGCACATCAATCATAACATGTCCAGTAGCTAGAAAAGGTCTCCATAAAATAATAGGTATTTCTTTATCTTCTTCCATATCTAGTACAATGAAATCCACAGGAAAGATAAATTTATCTATCTTAACAAGAACATCCTCTATAACTCCTTTAGGATAAGTGATAGATCGATCAGCTAACTGAAGGGTTACAATGGTGGGAGAAATCTCTCTGAAATCTAACCTTCGAAAGATTGAAAATGGCATGAGATTAATACTTGCTCCTAAATCACATAAGGCTTTTCCACAAAATGTTTCTCCAATAGCACGTGGTATAGTGAAACTTCCAGGATCTTTAAGTTTCTGAGGTAGTTTCTTCTGATTTATTGCAATACATTCTTCACTTAATGCAACAGTTTCATAAACTTCAAATTTTCTTTTCTTACTTAAAATATCCTTCATAAATTTTGTATAGCTTGCCATTTGTTCCAATTCTTCAACAAAAGGAATGTTGATGGTAAGTTTCTTAAAAATCTCAAAAAACTTAGAAAATTGATGGTCAAGCTTCTGCTGTTTTAATCTCTGAGGAAAATGTGGTGGTGGTCTTTCAACTTCCACTTCAATAGGAACTACATTCTAATCTTTACTTGGAGAAAGAGTATCTTTAGGTTTTTCAATTTCTTCTACCTCTCTCTCTTTTCAATTTCATTCCGAATTTTCTCTTTTAATTCCTTTCCACTTCTAAGTTGTACAGCTTTTGCTTGTTCATGTTCTTTCCCAGTTTCTTTAGGATTAATTTCGACATTGCTAGGTAGTGTTCCTTTAGGTATGTACTTAATAAAATTAGCAATTTGACCCATCATTTTTGTTGTCATTATACCCATCAGGATTGTGTATGATTTGAGAATCGTATCATAGCAACTGAAGCTTGGACAGAAAACCAAGGTCTCACAAAAGGCTCAACAAGTGACTCGAGGGAAAGAATGCAAGCCTTGATAACATGAGAAAAACTCCAAATATGGAGAGAGAGGCTATAACCCTAGAACAAAAGTGAAAGTCCTAGTGTGAAGAGAGAGACTCATCCCTAATAGAGTTTCCAAATCTGTTTTATCTATTCTTTATAAGACTTGAAGTCCCCAACTTATCATTTCTAATGTTGTCATATAATTCCTAATTCAACTAAATCTCCATATCAAATTAAATCAATGATTTGAAGAGGAAAGGATTCTAATAGAAATGATATACGACAATAAATAGGCAAACCTATAAAAAAAGGAATTGGAAAGCTTATGTATGAGTAATCCTTGTGTGATGGGTCTGAGTATATGTCCAAACAAGTTCAAATCGAAGTACTTGAAACCCAACATCCATGAAGAGAATCTCTACTTAGCCACCAGTAACTAGAGAACCAAAAAGAAAATTTTTATTTTAGGTTCAAGTGTCTCCCGTTGGAGAGTATTGCTCTGGTTAATTAAATTATGAGCGATGCCGAGGGATACTCTCGATAAAAGAGATTTCTCTTGTATTATCATAGAACTGGAGAATAGGACATTAAAGGATGGTTATTTCGTATGGGGATGCCCCGATGCTTCAAAGCTCACGCTAAGCCACTGGACAAAGAGTGAGTCTCTGACATCCAAAATGGTAGTGGCTCATCGGCATTAGAACCTATGTAACAACCAAAATCATCATGATATGGATATCCTTATAAGTGAAAGCATGTTTGAGTCATAAGGGTAGATGAAAAATTATCATATCTCAAACGTGAAGCAGCTCATGAACAATTAGGCCATCAAAATGTTATCGAAAAAGTCGGTGCTCAACAACAAGAAGGGTAGAGTAATCTTATAAGGTAGAGATCACAGTCAAGTTACCACAAACTCTTCATCCCAAGCTACTAGGATTTTAATTCTACCTGGTCATTAATGTAGTTGACCCAACACTTCTAGAGATCCCCAGTCAGCAATACATGAACTGCATCATCAACGAGGACCTCAGTTGCCCTGAGATCAAAAGAATGAATCTCTAGTCATATGACCTACAAGGTTGAGCTCAAGAGGTAATACATACACTAGCCAAACGGATGACAGAGTTTCCTCGAGAATGAAAGGAAATAATAGGTTCAGCTGCAAAGCTGTAAATGCTCTCCACAAAATGACTTACTCCTTGTCTAGGTCAGGGAGCCTTATAACAACCTAAGCGCATTAGACAATCACATAAGTAGAAATCTATGTTGGGCTAGTCGGGTTAAAGAAGCTTGGGGGTTTCTCTTTGGGGCACGCAAATATGAATGCAGTAATCTAAAGTGGTCCTCAAATATTGTGGAGACCATATCTATTATGATTGATTATATATTCATGCATGCAATCCATTTAAAATATAGCCCGAAAGTCATGCAGGAAAGTAAACTACAAATTTTAAAGTTCTGAAATTTTTAATCCTAAAATTCTCATTATCTTATGTATTTTTATTAGGGTTTTATAACAAGTTAGAATTTTAAATCCTAAAGGTCCTATATTACTTTTGTTATTCTCGAAAAAATTAGATAAATAAACAATCAAATTCATTTCAAGTATACGAGCATGAGTTCAAGCACGCTAGAGGGTAGGAAAAACAAGCTAAATCAAATTAATAAGAAAGTTCAGTTCCAGTAGGTCAGCAATATATCCAAGAAAAGAAAAGGGGTGGTCGGACTCCACATATACATGTCCACTCCTAATTCTATACATCAATATCAAATGAAGAATTAAGATATTGGACACGAGCTACTGCTCATGTTCCCTCGCCTCATGGTTCACACGTCAAAATGCCTAGAACCCGTGTCGTATCTTATTTCCACTACAGGACCCTTCTAGGACTATAAAAACTACATAGAAAAATAAACAAAAGACTCGACCTGCATGGAAATCAGAATAGAGAGAAAGCCAACAAACATGCAACGTATAATGTGTAGCAATGTTTCGAAATTCACCATGACATCCAACAAAAGCAACCAATTGTGATATAAGCTACTAATTCTAATATAAGCAACCATCATAAGTAACTATTAACATTCAAAAATTGAAGTAATGAAGGTTGTATACTTTTAAAGCAATGCATAAGCCATTTTGTATATTTGAAGTTAACTGAAACACAAAAACTCCCAAAAAATCCAACCGAACTCCTCTCTAGATAGGTTTCTTGGAGGTTTATATGCTCTCCATAACAGAGAAAGATATATGAGGCTATTGAAAGCCATTACACAAGGCCTCCACCTAGATAGCTCAAGACATAAGTCAAACTCAGACAAGGCAGCTATGCTAGATAACACCTCAAAATCAAAATTATTGCATCACCTTATGCGTACTATTGATACCAAAGAAAGTTATGGGTTTTTTTTTGGGTGGTTGAATGAGATTTCAAATATCCATAATTGCATTAATTATAACAATAGCTAGTCATGATTAAAAGTTGGTTGAATAGTTCTAGCTTAATAAGATATAATGCCTTTCAATATATATATATATATATATATATATATATATATATATATATATATATAATATTGATTTTCGATATTTTGTAAGTCCTATTTGAAAATATTATATGGTTAAAACCACTAGCCCAATATTTAGTAATATATGTATCAAGGAGTATGAATCAAAGTAGGCCCTAGTAAACTGATTCTCAAACTTATTTTCAAATCAAAGCTTAAGCCGTTGTATAAAAATCAACAATTAGTATTTGTGGACCAGCAATTTTTTTTACCAATGAAGTGTTAGACTATGCCAAATAGACTCACATGTATTGAAAAATTTCCAACTCACATAATAGACCTCCAAAGATCATAGCTCTATCTCTGAAGTAAAAAACTTTCTAACAAAAACCAATTTGAGTGTCATACATCCAAAATGCCAAAAAACTCTCTCCACATGGTTTTCTTTTGCAGATTATGCTAAGAAACTTGAATTTCCCCACCATAGGGATCCAACCATGGGAATAGAATTGTGCATTGAGCATCAAGCCTAGTTAAATTTTTGCTTTGATATCACTTGTTAGGTAGCCAAACCAACATATCATTCAATTTTATAATATAAGACAAAAATCAATACATCTCATGCCTTTATAACATATTTTAGAGAGAATGAACCAAAGAGAGAGCAAAGTTGGGCCAAATACACCCTCAAACCTATTTTTAATCCAAGAGTGTATAGTTATAGAGTAGCGCCAAAAAGTTAGCTACACTAACATTGCTTTTAATTATTTAGGATTAGACTAGACTTAAAGTTTCACATGCCTAAACAAAATTAAAGTTTACAATAACTATATAAAAAGGGACCCCAGAATATTCAACAAGCATTCCATCCAAACTAAATTCTATAAACTGATTTCGCGAGGCATCCATTTCATGTTTCCAGCTGCCATTGAACAGCAAAATATGCAGATATTTGCTAAAACCAAAAAACGATGCCCACCATTTCATCAAATTATCAATGTTCAGTTAGAGGTTAAACAGATTATTTGGCCTCCGGTGCTCAGACAACTTCAATTTACAACAAGCTAAAATGACACCAATGGACTGGACCAAGCATGTGGCATGGATCATGATTAGCAAAAAAAATAACTTTGCAGAAAACATCAAGAAAAACGTCAATAACACTAAAATTCAAACGAGTTTATTTACTAGGTTTTAAAAAAATTAGTTTCACAGAATCTAAAAGGCAAGGAGAGAAGGGAAATAAATACGGCTTTTGGGGGATGGAAAACAGGAAATATCTTCCATATTTGAATCTTACTTAAAAAAAACTCTCAAAGCCAACATGTAGAGCATTGGATTGTAGAGCATCTTTAGAATGAAACATCTTCCATAAGTGAATTGTGGAGCATTGGATTTTTAGGGTAAGGGGTAAAATTATCCCAACATGATATCTAGGTAACCATAAGCTCAACCTAAAGTCCAACCAACCAAGATCATTCATCAGTAAGAACTTTAAAGATCACTTAAAACATGTCATATCAATGCTAACATAAAACCAAATCAACGAGAAATTTCGAGCAAAGCATGCCAGAAAGTGTCGAGTTCATCCCAACAAAACAGGGAAAAATCGCAACCAAAGCCACAATGAAGCAAACAGAGCAAAACCAACATGATGCATTCTTGTACTAGGTATGTAATGCACTCCTAATGCTACAGAACAAATACTCCATTATTTTAGCTCAAAATTAGTGTATTCCAAATTCATAACTTTAATATTCAAAAACATTATAAACTCTTCTGATTCCTAAATAGCTAACCAAATGTCCCCTAAACTTTAGATCATTTATTTCTAGTCGAGATTTAAATGTCAATTACTAATGATTTAACCTAAAAAGGAAAGGCCAGCTGCAATTGATCTCTTGTACTGCATTTGAAAAAAAACAACATTGCTGCTGGTTTGCTGCAGCTATCTCCTGCATAGTACTTGAGCAGTAGTCTATTTATATATATATTGATATAGATATTGATGACTACGGATTGAACAGCTCACTACAATTTTACCATTCTAGTAAAATTGAGAAGATTTTTTTTTACTTCATTTCAGACGGGCTGGCAACCATTCCTTACATGTGAGCAGTGTTTTTCAATCTTTCATCGATACATGTTAATGCAATTTAGTATTTATGGTATAATGACGTAATTTCTTATTAAATTTTAAAATGAATGTTCATAGCTATTTTAATAGTTGCCCGGCACCTATCACCTATATTATTTGACCATGATGGGCTGAAGTGGTCCAAATTCTAGTGGAGCTGTCTCTATTTATTTTTAAGTTTAAAGGTAGAGTACTCACTTTTCACCTTTTAGGTGAGCTGAGAAACAGATTTAAGCAAGATTTAACTTATATTTTTTTCAGACAAAATAACGACAATTTTTAAATTCACGTTTTAATAAATCCAATTTCATCTCAATTTTATCCTGTCTTTAATTTATATATATATATATATATATATATATATATATATATATATATATGAAATCATATTTGACAGAGACCTAAATATCGATTTCACATGCGCTCAGGGCCTATGATGAGAACCTCTCGTCATGTGCCTGTAATTCGACCCCCCACACACCACGGTGGGGATCGAACCCTCGCCAGAGGGGACTATAGTGACCCCGCCACCAACTGGACAAGAAATGCGGCACACACACCGTATATGTTGCACGAGAATTATATCCCACATACTAATCATTTTATTTGTTCATCTAAATTTAATTTATAGTTGTTACAAGCTCTTATGATAAATTATAGCTGAGAACCCTTATTAAAACAGTTTTATATATTCATGTTTCCTTACTTTCTTACATTAAAGAGAAGATCAGAAGTTCTTTGAATCTGCTATTCCTCAAGAACAACATGCCAACCAAAAAAAAAAAAATCAAATCACAATATTTGTAAATTAATATGACTCTCAAGCATGCTATGTAGTAGCTCAACTACTCTTCTCCTAGCTTTTCTATTCTCAGCTACAATGCAATTAATGCTGAATTCCTTGCACCCTTTTGGTTCTTGTCTTGTTTCTTCTGTGTGGGTACTTTCCTGCATGTTTGTTCTTTAGCTCAAGTGAGGGAGACAGAGATAAGAATTAGAGATATGGCGAAGGGGAAAAGACGAGGAGCTCCTCAAGTAATCGAATAGTAGAAAACAATGAGGGTGGCATAGTCAATGGTATTCTTTTGTGGCATAAGCAGACGAGGCTGGGAACCTGAATGTGGCCGTGGTTGTATTGATGTTAAGATTGACAATAATGAATTTAGATCATAAATCAGGAAGATTTACATGTATACCACTCAGATTTTTATATATTTACAAATCTTACACCTATACATCAACTTTTACATATATCATACAGCCAACTTTCTTATGTATGAAAAGGTAAGTTTTATTTTTTAAATGTTCAAATGATGTTATTTGTATGTGATATAAAAGGTTTGGATGGTAACAATGTAAAACGTAAATTTTAGGTGTTGGAGATGTAAATACAAAGGAATTAAGTCGTATGTGAGTAAATGGCCCATCATCATAATTAGATGATAAATTATAATAGGGCCATTGACATGCATACCACCAAATTCGTATTTATTTACTTAATATTAGAACTAAATTTTACTTTTCTTTTATGTTTATATCACCTTAATTTTTTATATCATATTAAAAATATCACTATTTTAACTTATAAAAAAAGTGAGTTGCACCTTTTTATGCATTGATAAGAAGATATGTAACATTTTAAGTTTACACGTTATTTTGTAAATTAATAGAATTAAGTGGGAAAATCTTTTCATAGTACAATTTTCTTAAAGATATCTAGCAGTTTGTGGAAAATATGACGTGGCATCACGGAGCTGTTTGTGGAAAGTATGGCGTGGCATCACGGAGCCGTCCAAAGACTATCCAGAACCGCACTTCTAGCCAGCCAGCTCTCACAAACTAGGAGGATAATGCCTCCAAGACAAATAAAAGGAGATCAGCTCCTAAAGAGTCAACTCGACAAGGTTCATGAGGAGGAATCTAACGCCCATTGTCCAAGACAGACAAAATCGACAAAACAACGCGTCAGTTCTTGAGTAGTTAGCACCAGTCCCAGCATGCCACCGCCCGACTTAAAGGCTGTCAAGACAAATGGCTGCCTGACCCATTAGTCGCTCTACGGAATGGCCACCCCATTTAACTGTCGCCCGACGCATTGGCCACCTAGCTTAGTGGCCGCACAACTACCTATGATCGGATATTTGTGGGCCTACAAGTCATTTTATGTATAGACTGGCATACCTCTACCGTACCTACACACTCTAGGGTACATCGTGTAGTTGTATGGTGACCAATTCCTATAACCAGGAGGTCCATTTCATGAATAAAGAATACACAAATTTATTGGTCATTACTGTGTTATTGCTCTCCCTCCTCCCTCTTTCTCTCATCTTTCAACGCTCTATTCCTTTGGTGTGTGACCGGACGATTTATAGACTTTTATATTGCAAGAATTTATGAACTCAATTTATATATGTTATAATGATTTTGTAAAGTCCAAGCACTCAACGCAAGTATACGTATCGTATCAAGTAATACAGGGCTCTAATGGAGTCTTGGTTATCGATCCCACAGGGAAGCTACAAAGTAGAAGAAAGTGTTTCACAATAGATAATGTAGCACTGAAACCTGATACTCAAATTGCACTTAAAGTTTAATACTTACTTCTACTACCATTATGCAGAAAACAGTAACAATTAATCAAACAACAATTACTTCTTATAACTTTGAAAACAGAATTAACTAACAGACACACACTAAACTATATATTTGAAAGGTTTTTGATAGATGAGAAAAGTTTCTTTCCTCTTGCAATGAGAATATGATGTGTGGATGATATGGAACAAATATTTATGTTAATGTGCCAAATATGAGCATAAATGTTTCTTTACCCTTAAAAGAGTACCCCCTCTTCCAAGCATGAAAAGAACATTGACATATCCTAAGTTTAATCACTAAATCTAAGGCTAGGCTGAGAGGATACTGGCTCTCACTACGGAGCTCCCACTCACCCTTCACCTGAAGGCTAACATTCGAGTTTAGTTACTAATCTTAGGACCAATTTGGGGATTTCAGCCTGTCACCCTGAAACCTCCAAATTGAAGTCCATCAAAACACATTTCCCTAATTATTTGCACTCAATTCCCATGAACTACACAATCCATCCAAGAAAATTGAATGGATTCTTCATTATTATTGTATGACACTAAATCCTTTCAGAATTAATGTTCAACAACATATTTTAACAATTCAATTGGCCAGATCAAATAGTAAATCAAGTTCGAAATGAATAACCATCACAATTTCTTCAATATATTAAAAGCACTTCAAATCCACATCAATCCATCATCACATCTCTATGCAAGAAGAAAGACAAAGGAGACTACTCAGAATTCATGAAGAAAATATAATAAAACATGGATTTTATATATAAAAGAAAAGTCATACAAACCACAAAAGAAAATACAACTTATCTCTTTCACTTCCCCAATGCAATTCCCTTGAAGTTCCTTTGAATCATTTTATCTCTTCTTAGCAACACTTAATTCCTTCTTTAGAATGGAAATGAAGAAGCAATCTCACACTTTACTTCTTCTCCTTCACTCCTTAGAGAAAAATTCCTCTCAAATTCTAACTTCTATGCATTTTCTCCTAAGCCCTAACACTACCTGGAAAATGGCGCAGGTGGAGCCCATTCTGGCGCCGGCGGTGCCAGAACCTGTTTTCCTCAATTTTACCCCTTTTTGCTTTGAATTCGTTCCTTTCGTTTTTTTTCACTCCAATCACCTAAAATCATCATACATGCAAAAAATCATGAAAAATACCTTCCCTTAAAGTGCAATATCACAAAAAATGGGTAAAATTATATAGCAAAAACAGTATATATTTTTGGTGCATCAAAATCCCCAAAACTTAACTATTACTTTTCCTCAAGTAATCCTTTTACTACATAAAATATAACTCTAGGCAATTCACTTTTCACTTGTAAGATACTAAAATTTTTTCATTCAAAAGAATATATTGGTTAAATCATAAGAAAGAAATTTAGTAACTCAAGTAAATACTACAGGTATAAGAATATTTAGCAATCAAGTCTAAGAGTTCTAGTCTTTTATTTATTTCAAGATAAATAATAATTTGTTACATTAAGAGTGCCTTGAAAGATTAGGTGAGAAAGGAGTTCATGCAAACTTTTTTAGAATGTAGGCCAATACATTAAATATAAATTCAGGAATGAAATAAAGTTCCCCTTTTAGGGTAATTCAAGTGAAGCTAATTTTTTATTAGACATCTCTTCAAGCTTCTCATAATTATCTTTTTGTTTCCCTTTTTTTTCTTTTTCTTTTCTTTTTGGGATTGTTTTTCAATCCTTCTTTTCTTTTCTTTTTCTCTCTTTTTTTAATGAGGATTACTATATCTGGATAGCCTTTAATGATTTTGAACTTCACTCTCCTCTTTCTAAAGTTCAAACTTGAGACACCTCCTTTCTTTATAATTAGGTACAAGCTTTATTATTCATCATAAAGTCACAATCTTTTCTTAACACACAATACTTTAAGTCCCTTAACATTTCAAAAATATAGTTTTCTTTACTTTAAATAGTTAACTATAATCAAATCCTTTCATACCAAATATCTTACCCTTATAAAATTAATCTTTATTACTAAAAACCTTCATCCAATCCTTCCATAATATTCAACTGAAATAAAAAGTTTAGTTACCTACAGTAAGGTTCAACTGCCAAGTTATGCTAATAATTTTTAAAATATAATAATTGGGAACAAATAAGAGTTAATATTTCTTTACCCTCCCCCAAACTTCAATTTTTCAATAAATTTGAAACAGTATAGAGTAAAAGAAAACTAACCTTTTTTATGCTGGGATCTTGAAATCTTCAACAACTATTTGGTATTAATCAAAATTTACAACTAGCAGGCATGAAATAATTAGTAACAGTGATATAAAATTTTAAATATTTGCAGGGTAAAGAGATTTTAAATTTAAACATCTAAACATCCAACAAAACACCATAACTACTAAACAAACTATCACAATACTACACAGTCTCATTTAACAATTTCAATTTTTCAATATAACATAACAGTACACCAACAGGGTTACACATCACATGAAAAGCATATAATTACTACATCACAACAGTACAACACAACACAATCAAAACAACAGAAATAGAAACAAACATTCTACCAATCTCCATCACCAAGATCATCAACAGGGTCATCAGCAGGGTCATCAACAGGGTCAGGTCTATATGATGTATAGCTGGGGAAAGTAGGAAATATCACATCAGACTCCCCCTCATAATTCTGACCTGAGCATCATAATAGGCAATATTGAACTCAACTCTCCTCTGCAGATAATCTTCATTCACATCACTCCTGGCCTCAAACACATCCATCCTACCATGGAGTCTATCCATACTAGCACTCTGTAATCTCAGTTGCTCCATAATATCAGATAATGTAGGCGGCTCAGATGTAGATGGAACATCATAACTCGTAGTAGGAATATCAGTACTCCTACTCTCAACTCGGGCTCCCACATGAGACTCATAAGTACGGATAACAGTCTTTGTAATTAGTCTCAGCGGTATAGCCACTTCTTTATAAATGTTGAACTCCACTCCAAACTGAATACACAGGGCATGAACTAAGGCAGGATGCCCTAATCCACTAGTGGTCTCGCCTCTAACAATAGTCTGAATGTTCTTGTAGAAAATAGCTCCAATATCAATCTTTCTCATCTTCTTAATACAATAGTTTAGAATTGCTCTATCACTTGTAACTTCACTGTGGTGATAAGAAGGTAATAGCCTTGCAGAGATGAAATAATGCCAAAATTTTGATGCAAGATTCAATGTGGAAGCGGGGAAGTTAATCAACTTTTTTTGACTTACTTTCCATTCCTTTCTTCCATCCGTCAGAAAAGCAACTAGTTCTCTCATATTTTTCCCCTTGAGTATCAAATTTTTCATATTCACTAACAAATAGTTCCCGAGTCTGATAGAAAGCATTGATACGCTGAGGAGTAAACTCAACCATTTTTCCTCTAACTAACACATACTAAGTCTCAGTCCAGGGCACATTAGCATAGAACTTTCTAACAACTCCCATAACAACTTTTGCAGTAAAGTAACAAAATTGTTCCCTGTTCCGCTCTGCAATTAACTGTTCTATAGATCCACCCGAGGACTATCAAAAGCTCGATCATGGATACACTTCTTATTCTAAAGGTAAGAGTTAAAGTGAAATTGTGCTTTAATATTAATGAATTTTTCTTCATCAAAATCCAATTTTCTCTTCCCTTTAATTATCCTTGGAGCCATGTGAATTTCTAAAAATTAGCAAGAAAATTCCAATAAATCCTAAATTCACAATGTAACAAACTCCAAATTCTATACTAAACAAGTAAGAGCAAATTTCATCATGGAAATCTAAAAATCTCTTTAAAAATCATAAAATTCCAACCTAAGCAATGTGAGAGATTTCCATGGTGAAAATAAAAAATTTTAACTTAAAGTGAAGCTCTTACCAGAAGAAGTGTAGATTCGATCTTGAAAAGCTTTGAAATCACCTCAAATCCGAGATCTAGCAAGCCCTAGGTCTTTAAAATAGCAAAAATGGAGGAGGAAGATAAAAGCAATGGAAAACTCTGTGGGTCCGAGGGTCAAAATCGCGAAATAAGAGGTTGTCAGCGATTTTCTGTACTGGGGCGTTGACGACACTCGATAGTGCACCGGCGACGCTCTATTTTAGAAAATATGCCAAACTTTCTAGATTTGGGCGCCGTCGGCGCTAGTCCAAAAATTTTTTTTTGGGTCCAAAAATTTTTTTTGTAATTTCAATCATTTCGACTTCCACAATGATGTTTAACACTTCAATAAGCATTTACTTCATCTCACAAGCAATAATTAACACAATTCTTTACACAAACAATACACAACAAACTTTTATATATAAAATCCAAGTTACAATATAAACATCAAATATGTTCATTCAAACCAAACCAACAACTCTTAGATGTTTAGTGTTGCAAGTATGCTTTAATAAGCAAACACTAAAATCTAAGCACACAATGAAAGTAAGCATATCCAAATCCAAATTGAAATTACAAAGCAAAGTAAAGTAAATACTACACACACCAAGCAAAATTAGAATCCAATAATTACTCCACATCAGTTTCAGAACTATCCTCTCCTCTAATGTCTCCAATTTATTGTTGATGCACAAACAAATTGTAAAAAGGATGAAGTGGAAATTCGTCAGATGAATCCTTAGCAATCATCGCTTTCTTCTTCATCAGATTAATTAAGCCCATCTCAATTCGACCAGTGCTATCAAATCGTTCCTTCATTCTCCAATCTATATGCTCGAATAAATCAGAAATTTTATTGATTGCATTCATAACATTTGGTAGTCATAAGGATAAGTTGGATCAGAAGGCATCCATGGACGAAGAACATTTTCCCAACTCTCATATGGAACTTGTGATTGACTACATAACTGAAATATGGTGGACGGGTGTCCAAGCCCATATTTAGATCCATGAACAATTAATCCCAAAATTGATTTTACACCTATATTACCAATGTCAATCGGCCTCCTAGTTTGAATACAGAAATTTAAAATGGCACTTTCCTTTGTTAACTTGCTAATCTTCAATGTTGGAAATAACTTTGTCAAAATAAAGTAGTGCCACTGCTTTGACACTGGATTTAAAGATGCAGATGGAAAACTATTGTATCCCTTTTCTCTAATTTCCCAATTCTCATTCTCATCCGTCAAATAACGATACACATCATTCATATTATCACTTGTGGCATTGAAATTAGAATAATGGCAAATAGGTACAATCTCAATCATAAAGAGATCGTTAATTCTTGCAGGAGTGAATAGCACAAACCTACCTCGCACAAAGATGAACCCTTGGTTGATCCCGTGAAGATTTGCATAGAATTCTTTCACGACAGGAACAACTACGGTAGCGGTAGTGTAGCAAAGCACTTCCCAACATCTCTCCTTAATTATCTCTCCAATTCTAGTAGTAGGATATCCATACCTCGATTTATGAAGCCTCTTTCCTTGATAATCCTCCTCTTCATCATCACTTTATTGAACAATCACTGCGCCTAAAAACTTATAAACGTCCTTCGGTTAAAAATTCGAGATCGAGGGGTATCTATAGAGTAGGAATCCGTGGGATGCAAATTGGGAATGGTAGTTTTCGTTTTACTGGAGTTAGGAAGTCTAAAATGGAGTTTAGGGAGTTATAAGGACGAAGATCCCGCTCAAAATCACCAAAACTTGCATTTTGAAACTTCAAAAACCGTCAACAAGTTTTGGACGTCAGCGACACTCGATAGGGCGCCTGCAGCACTCAAACCTATAAGTTCAGCAATTCTCTGTGATAGGGCGCTGGCGGCGCCCATTCTGGGCCCGGGGGCGCCAATTGTTAAAAATTCTCACCGAACTTCGTTTGGCCCAAAATATTCCAGTAACTCAATTTGATCCACCATTTATCAATTTTAAAAGTATTTAGGAGTAATTAGGATTCAAAAATAACTATATAAAAAGCACAACTACATCAAACAAGCAAACACACCAAAAAGATACATATGGGTTGCCTCCCATAAAGTGCTTGGTTTAACGTCGTCAGCCCGACAAACCATACAGTTAATCGAGATGACTCAGCATTAAAACCTCTTTGAAGTTAGGTTGAAACCCATCAAAGTAAGGCTTTAATCGATGCCCATTAACTTTGAAAATCTCTCCAGTATCAGGATCTTTAATTTCAACAGCTCCAAAAGAATGAACTTTTACAACTATAAAAGGTTCTAACCATCTAGACTTGAGCTTTCTAGGAAATAACTTCAATCTTGTGTTGTATAACAAACCTTTTTGTCCAAATTCCAATTTCTTTCTCAATATCTTCCGATCTTGCCACAATTTCATTTTCTCTCTATAGATCCTATCATTGTGATAAGATGCATTTCTAATCTCTTCTAATTCATTCAATTGCATAAATCTTTTTTCTCCATCATTTTTCAAATTAAAATTCAATTCTTTTATCATCCAATATGCTTTATGCGCAAATTCAACCGGTAAATGACAAGTCTTACCAAACACAAATCTATAAGGAGACATTCTAATAGGGTTTTAAAAGCAGTTATATAAGCCCATAAAGTAGTATCTAATCTAGCAGACCAATCTAATTTATGATTATCTAAAGTTTTCTCCAAAATTCTTTTAATTTCACGATTAGACACGTTTGCTAAACCATTAGTATGGGGATGATAAGCAATAGAGATTCTATGAATAATGTTATATTTCTCAATCAATCTCTTAATTTGATTATTCCTGAAATGGGATCCACCATCAGTTATGATCACTCTCGGCATTCCATATCTTGTAAATATATTTTTCTTTAAAAATTTTGAAACACTTCGAGCATCACATCTAGGTAAAGCAATAGCTTCAATCCATTTTCAGATATAATAAAAGGCAACTAATATATATAAATTTTCAAATGAAGGAGTAAATGGTCCCATAAAATCTAATCCCCATACATCAAAAATTTCAACTTCCAAATTATAATTTAGAGGCATCTCATTTCTTTTAGAGATATTACCTACTCTCTGACATTGATCACATGATTTAATATATCTATAAATATCTCTAAAAAGAGTAGGCCAATAAAATTCAGATTGTAGAATCTTAAAAGCAGTTTTATCAGCACCAAAATGAACTCCAAATTCAGAATCATGACATTGTTGAATAATCAAATTTGTTTCTTCTTGTGGCACACATTTCCTAATAATCAGATCCTTACACTGTTTATATAGATAGGGCTCATCCAAAAAATAAAATCTTGCATCATATTTAAACTTCTTTTGTTGTTGCCTTGTTAAATCAAGTGGTACAATATCACTTACAATATAATTCATAATATCAGCATATCAAGGCAAATTACTTCCCATAATAGTATAAAGTTGCTAATCAAAAAAAATTTTGTAAATTCCTTCTCAAATTTGGATAACTTATCATATTCTAATCTTGACAGATGATCAACTATTTGTTTATCAGCTCCCTTCCTATCAACTATCATAAAATCAAATTCTTGTAGAAGAAGTATCCATCTAATTAGTCTAGGTTTCACATCCTTCTTTTGCATTAAATATTTGATAGCCGGATGGTCTGCATGTACCATACTTTTAGCTCCAATTAAATAAGGTTTAAACTTTTCAAAAGCAAATACTATAACTAATAACTCTCTTTCAGTAGTGGTATAATTAATTTGAGCCTTATTAAGAGTTTTATTAGCATAGAAAATGACTTCGAAAACTTTATCATGCCTTTGTCCCAATGTTACTCCGATGGCATAATCACTCGCATCACACATAAGTTCAAATGGTTTCTCCCAATGTGATGAAACAATTATAGGCGCAGTGATTAATTTCACTTTCAATAATTCGAAAGCACTCAAGCATTCATCATTAAAATAAAATTTTCTATCATTTTCTAAAAGTCGGCACAAAGGTTTGGTAATTTTAGAAAAATCTTTAATATATTGCCTATAAAATCTAGCTTGTCGTAAGAAACTCCTTAACTCTCTCACAGTAGTGGGTGGCTGCAATCTCTCAATCACTCTAATTTTATCAGGATCGACCTCCATACCATATTCAGAAATTTTATGCTCAAGCATAATTCCTCCTACAACTATAAATTAAAATTTCTCCCAATTCAGAACTAGATTTGTTTTCCCGCAGAGCTCCAAAACTTTTGCTAAGTTTTCCAGGCAAATTTCAAATGAAGTCCTGAATACAGAGGAATCATTCATAAAAACTTCTATCCCATTATCTATCATACTACTTCAGATAGACATCTTTCATCTCTGAAATGTTACAAGTGCATTACACAGTCCAAGACATTCTTCAAAAAGCAAAGGTTCCATAAGGGCTAGTAAATGTTGTTTTTTCTTGATGCTCAGGAGCAATAGGTATTTGATGGTAACTAGTATATCCATCCAAAAAGCAGTAGTACATATGTCCAGCAAGTCTATCTAGCATTTGATCGAGAAAAGGAAGAGGAAAGTGATCTTTTCTGGTGGCGGCATTTAATTTCCAATTGTTAATACAAATTCACCATCCATTAATTTATCTTGTGAGTATAATTTCTTTACATTCATTCACTTCAACAGTCACTCCTCCCTTTTTCAGTACACAATGTATTGGACTCACCCAAGCACTATCCGAAATAGGATAAATAATTCCAGCCTCCAAACATTTTAAAATCTCTTTCTTAACTACTTCTTTTTTTATTGGATTCAATATCCTTTGCAGATCAAATTTCGATTTATGTTCTTCATCTAATAAAATTATGTGCATACAAATAGAAGGACTGATTCCTTTAATAGCTGCTAAAGTCCATCCAAAAGCTTTCTTATATCTTTTTAAAATTTCCAAGAACTTCTGTTCTTGATAATCATTTAACTCCTAAGATATAATAACTGGCAGGGTAGATGATTCTTCGAAAAATATATACTTTAAATAATTAGGGAGAATTTTCATCTCAAGTTCAAGAGGTTTTATTATAGATGAAATTAAGCTTTTATTTCCACCTTCCATGGTGTCTAATACTTCGAATCTCTCCTGAACGTACTCCAAAACTTCATTCTTCTTACTATTTAAATTTTCTTCATTTTCAATTTCTTCTTCAAACATATTTTCATACTCTACTTCTTTTTCAAATACATTCTCAAAATGATCATTTCTCAAATATTCACAGATTTCCATCCTAAAAAATTCTTTATCTTTTTCCATTGAGGGATACTTCATAGATTTCAAAATATTAAAGGTCACCTCTTGATCATTAACTCTCATAGTTAATTCTCTAGTAGCAAGGAATGGTCTTCCCAAAGTGATTGGAATTTCTTTATCTTCCTCCATATCAAGTACAATAAAATCCACAGGAAAGATAAATTTATCCACATTCACTAACATATCTTCCCCCACTCCTTTAGGGTAAGTAATGGAACGATCGGCCAACTGAAGAGTCACAGATGTAGGAAACAATTCTCTAATTTCCAACCTTTTGAAATTTATTAAAGGCATAAGATTAATACTAGCTCCTAGATCACATAAGACTCTTCAAAAAAAATTTTCTCCTATAGCACACGGGATAGTGAAACTACCACGAACTTTAAGTTTTTCAAGAAGCTTCTTCTGAATAATTGCACTACACTCTCTGCTAAGTTCAATAGTTTCATGATCTGTAAACTTTCTTTTCTTTCTCAATTTATCCTTCATAAACTTGGCGTAGTCAGACATATGTTCTAATGCTTCAACAAAAGGAATATTTATCGTTAATTTCTTAAGGATCTCCAAAAATCTTCCAAATTTGTTATCCCTGTTTTGTTTCTTCAATATTTGAGGAAATGGAGGTGGTGGTTTTTCAATAGTTATCTTCATTGGCTCAAGAGGATAATCTAGGTCTGGATAAATCTTGTTTGAACCTTTTTTGATTTCCACCTTCTCCTTTTCTATTTCAACTTCTTTTTGCACTCTAGTTTCCAATTCTTTTCCACTCCTTAATTGAATAGCCTTAAGTTGTTCCTTGTTTTGATCTTTTGGATTCATCTCAACATTACTTAGAAGTGTTCTAGAAGGTCAATTATTAAGCGTAGTGAAAATATGCCCCAATTGATTTCCAATATTTTTCATAGCGACACCTTAAGCTTGTAATTGATTTCCCATATTCATAATCTTTTCTTCAGTAGACAACTTCTTATCCTTAGATTGCGGTTTACTATTGAATCCAAGAGGATAAGATGGTCTAAAATTGGTATTTCCTTGATTGTTTAAATTTCCAATTGGATTTATAAAATTGTTACCCCAATGTAGGTTAACATTGGCATTGCTATTATTCCAATTGAAATTTGGGTGATTCTTTCAACCAAGATTATAATAATTCGAATAGGAATTGTTAGGTCTATTAGTAGCATTTAAAGTCTCATAAGGTGTTTGAGATTCTGTTATCTGTCCAAATGAATTTTCCTCCAACACTTGAGGTGGTTGAGAATAATTCATTCCATATTGATCTATTTTCTTAGAAAGGGCTGTAATTTGAGAAAGTACCATAGTGATCATATCTGAATCACGAACATTAGCTACTCTCTTAGGATTTACTCATCCAGAGGGCCACTGAAAATTATTAGTAGCCATTTCTTTAATTAATGTGTATGCCTCATCAAAAGGTTTTGACATTAACGATCCACCAGCAGCAACATCTATATTAGATCTCAATGATCCCACTAATCCATTATAAAATGTTTGAATTATTAACCAATCTGGTAAAGCATGATGTGGGCACTTCCTAAGAAGATCTTTAAATCTCTCCCAAGCTTCATATATTGAATCTCCTTCAAACTGACAAAAATATGTAATATCATTTCTTAGTTTAGCAGTCTTCGATGGAGGGAAATATTTTGATAGAAACTTCTGAGATAATTCTCCCCAAGTTCTAATAGAACCAGGTGTTAAAGAGTTTAACCACGCCTTAGCTTTATCCCTTAATGAAAAAGGAAAAAGTCTAAGTCTGACAGCGTCACTAGACACTTCGTCATAGTTAAAAGTAACACACAGTTCTAAAAACTAACGAGATGTGAATTTGGATCCTCATTAGGTGTTCATCCAAATTGATTATTTTGCACCATTTGGATAATAGCAGGTTTAAGTTCAAATGAATTTGCAACAACATCAGGATTTTGAATAGTTATGTGAATCTGTCTGTTGTTGGGTTAGCATAATCTCTTAAAGGTCTTGGAAAATTTCTAATATCATTTCTCTGCTTATCTTGATTATTCGCCATTTTACAAGGATTTTCAATTTGTTTTTGCTGTTTTCTAATTTTTCTGACAGTACGCTCTAACTCCGAATCATAAGGCACTAAACCTATAGATCCACTATGACGCATATACAATCACTCAAATACTTTTAAAAAGTAAACAAACACACAATTACACACTAAAAAGTAAATGTTTTCTGTTACTATATTATCAATAAATATCGTTTATACTTCCTTCCTTACTTAGTTACTTCGTTACCTTCCCTGGTAAAGGCACCAAAAACTTGACCGGACGTTTTACAGACTTTATATTACAAGAATTTATGAACTCAAATTTATATATGTTTTAATAATTTTGTAAAGTCCAAGCACTCAACGCAAGTATACGTATCAGATCAAGTAATACAGAGCTCTAATGGAGTCCTGGTTATCGATCCCACAGGGAAGCTATGAAGTAGAAGAAAGTATTTCACAATAGATAATGTAGCACTGAAATCAGATACTCAATTGCACTTCAAGTTTAATACTTACTTCTACTACCACTATGCAGAAAACATTTACAATTAATCAAACTAAAATTACTTCTAATAACCTTGAAAACAGAATTAACTAACAGATACACACTAAGCTATATATTTGAATGGTTTTTGATATATGAGAAAAGTATCTTTCCTTTTGCAATGAGAATATGATGTGTGGATGATATGGAATAAATAACTATGTTATTGTGCCAAGTAGGAGCATAAATATTTCTTTACCCTTAAAAGAATACCCCCTCATCTAAGCATGAAAAGAACATTGATATATCCTAATTTTAGTCACTAAATCTAAGGCTAGGCTGAGAGGATACCAGCTCTAACTATGGAGATCCCACTGACCCTTCACCTGCAGGCTAACCTTCGAGTTTAGTTACTAATTATAGGACCAATTTGGGGATCTCAGCCTGTCACCCTGAAACCTCCAAAAAGTCCATCAAAACACATTTCTCTATTTATTTGCACTTAATTCCCATGAACTACGCAATCCATCCAAGGAAATTGATTGGATTTTTCATTATTGTTGTAGCAAACTAATTCCTTTCAGAATTAATGTTCAACAACATATTATAACAATTCAATTGGACAGATCAAAAAGTAAATTAAGTTCAAAATAAAAAACCATCACAATTTCTTCAATACATTAAAAGCACTTCAAATCGACATCAATCCATCATCACATCTCTATGCAAGAAGAAAGACAAAGGAGACTACCTAGAATTCATGAAGAAGATCCAATAAACATGGATTTTATATATAAAAGAAAAGTCATACCAACCACAAAAGAAAATACAACTTTTCTCTTTCTCTTTCCCAATGCAATTCCTTGAAGTTCCTTTGAATCCTTTTCTCTCTTCTTTGCAACACTTAATTCCCTCTTTAGAATGGAAAGGAAGAAGTAATCTCTCACTTTACTTTATCTCCTTCACTCCTTAGAGAATAATTCCTCTCAAATTCTAACTTCTACACACTTTTCTCCTAAGCCCTAACACTCAACACACACTCTTCCTCTCTAGAACTTGAGAATACACACTCACACACGCCCATTTTCTTCCAAAAATAGTTACTTATAAGTTAGAAACAAAATCCCAAGATTTTCCATAGGCATCCTTTCTCCCCAACACTCCTCAAATTTTAATTCCACCGACATTGGGCGTTGGCGCCCTATCGGGCACCGGCGATGCTCTATCGTTGAATTATTTACTTAGTCTCTGGAAAATGGCGCCGGCAGTGCTGTTGACCTCATTTTTGATGAGGTCTTCTCTTCTTCCCTTTAGTACTTAGGATCTAGCCTTAGGCTTTTCCTTTGACTATCTTAAAGGATTAGAATTGGGACCCACCTTTTAGAAATTCAAACCACTTCCTAACCACCTGCAAACTCCACAAACTTGATTGTAGACCTCTAATCACCTAGAGGGTTGAAATCAAATGTGGAAGTTTAAAGGATGAGTTCCTATAGGACTCTCTGGCCCTAGGATCGCCTTGGGTGGCACAGTGCGGTGAAGGGCTGACTTACACACACACTACACTCATACACTACACTTGCACACACCTCCTAAAACCACACCCATACCTAACTTGATCTCCGACTCATGAAGGTGATTCGCATGGATGGTCCTTGACCCATAAGCCCTTGCGCTAGAGGGTTAGGAACAACATAGTGGATGCCTCAAATGAGTCCCTTCATGGCTCATGTGGGCTTGATATGGCTTCATGGCACAACCAAAATGATTTTATTTCACTTACATTCACCCAATCTTCAATTTTCCAAATTTTTTAATTTTTGACCCCCGGGACCCTACACCCGCCTAGCCTACCCAAAACCCTTGAAATCCTCCAAAATCACCTAAATTACCCAAAATTCCTCAAAATTAATCCCAAGAATTGCCAAATTACTCAAATTGATCATCCATACCCAAAAATACCAAAAATTCCAAAAATACCTCCCAATACCCTCCAAATACCTAAAATACCCCTCTTGACCCAAAAAACCAAAAATTCAAAAAATTCCCAGAAAATTCCAAAAAACCCCAAATATTCCCAATTTCATTTTGTTAAACTACACCATGGGCCAATTTTGTCAATTTACCCTACGTTTGTCAAACCCCCCAATTTGACCCATTTTAACCCAAAGTGAACCCAATGTCAAACCAAGCCTACCCAATTGACCCAAATTCTTGTCTAATTCAATTCTAAACTTCAATTTAACATTTCCAATACCAATCTAAACCAAACCTAAGTCCAATTTGATTGACATTTGGATCCAATTTCACTTTTGGCCTTAAAGCCCAATTTGGACCCATGACACAAACCTAACCCAAACTCACCCAATTCAACTCCAATTAACCCCAAATCTTTTATAAACCTTCCTTAACATCCCTACAAACAAAACGCTAACATGATTTGCCCAACATTTATACCGAAACCCCACTTAAATTCAACCCAAAACCAATAAGCCCAATTTTGACCTAAACCCAAACCTAACCCAAATAAGCCCAAACCCCAAAATCAAAGCCCAACCAAAGCCAAAACCTCTTTGAAACACTCCCATAAACATTTCCCAACATTTATTTTACAACAATTTCGACCCTAGCCCATCATTGGCCCAAGTTAGCCCAATTTGACCTACATTGGCCCATTTACCAAAGAAGCCCAAATCCAACCCAATTCAAACCCAAATCATTCCAAACTCATTTCAAATCACTCATGACACATCCATGAACTAAACCCAACATTTGTTTGGCCCAATCCTTCACAAAATTTCCATCCATAAATTTATTTTTTAAACCAAAAGCCCATTTTCTTAAACCTTCCTAAAAGCCCAAATTTCATGCTAAAGCCCATATGACAAATTCTTCTCATCATACCCTTAATTAAAATCATCCCTAAGTTCAAATCAATCATCAAATGATTCCAAATTGAGCCCCATACAAATTCCCATCAAATTACCAAAATTTCTAAGATCCATTTTCATGAAATTGACCAAGCTTTTCCTCAAGCCAAAGACAAGCCATGAAGCCATGCATGAGCCCCATAGGAGCCATGAGAGCCATGGAATCCACTTTCCACCTCACCCAACCATTAATGGTAAGAGAGAGGGTCTCTTTCTTAAACCCTTTTTAAGCCCTTTTTACCTTAAGCACGATACACTCTAAACCATGTTTAGCCACCTCACCATGGATGGGGACTTCACTACTACAATTCAGCTGAGCCAAATGATTCCCCCTCAGCCATAGGTCAAGCCTTGGATGGTGAACCAAGCACAAATACTTGGGTTGACCTAAACCAAGCTAAAATCACCCCTTTCCCATTCCATTTCAATTCACCACCTTTACACATGGAAACCATCGATTGAACTCACAGGAGTCGAGCTCGACCTCACCGACCCCGAGGATGACCCATGCACCGCAGCCGGCCGCACGGGTCGCCGGAAAACACCACACCCGAGAGCTCACATGTGAGACAACTTTGGAATTCCACCTTGCCGAGCCGCCCCACGCCCGATGGCCACCATGGTTGTTCTTCCCATGACCGCAGCAGCTGATCCCAGCCCTTGGCCATCCCTGTGAGGCTCTCCAGGCCACCTCTATTTAAACCCAACCCCCTCACGGCCATGAGAGGAGAGTTGCACAAACCTTACTGAAACTCGCCAAAATTGTTCCAAACCCTTCTCCATCCTTAGAGCGAGTTGATCCCCGAGTGTCAATTTGCCCTAATCCCCACCAACAGAATCCAATTTCTCAACTGAAATTTCACCCAAAACCGGGACACTTTGCCACAGTGAGCCAATCCTCAAGTCGGCTGGTCCTACACCTTCATCTGGACCAAGAGGAGAAGTTTCCCACCGAAAGCCCCATCTCCGAGGCCAACCGGTTGCTTCGGCCTCCAAGCTTTGTGATCGAGCGTGGTCACTTTCATAGCTAGGCAATTCACCGGACCAGGAGACTTCATTTGGAGCTTGCGGGATCCGATCGAAGGTGACACAACCCTCGGATAGAAGCCACACTTCTGCGAGCAAAGGTATGGCCTCACTCTTCTTCCCGAGCTTCTGAACATTCTCCATTTTCATTGAGTCAATTTCATGCCACATAAACTGTATGGATGTGTTCGTCTTCTCGAGACAAATCCATAGAGCATAAGAACGTTAAATTTGGTCAAGTATCGAGTGAGATCTTAGGCCTAGAAGACGGACGGCTCTCGGGTAAGGACGCACAGGGACGATGAACGGATGCCGTTCATTTAATACACGCGCGGACGGACGGCCAGGATCGCGCCGGATCAGGAGATGGAACAACACAGCGGGCCCCCGGAGCGCTGAGTCAGATGGCGGCGTCGAATCGGAGAGCGCCACGCGACGTTTCGGAGCTGCCGAGGTTGACGCGGCGCCACGTGGATAAATAGAAAATTAGGGTATTTTCTGATTTATTTAATTCCCTAAACTTTAAAAATCCATAACTTTGTGTAGGAAAATCAGAAAAATTAAATAAAAATACCCTCTTGCTCAGTGAATAGAGGAGAATAATGTGGAAAAGAAATCATTTAATTTCATCAAGTATTTTATTTTTAATGATTTATTTCCCTTCGCATTGTTTTAATTCTCCATGCATATAGGAAATTCACCATGGCATGAGACCATAGGGCTTTTGAAGCCTCCGAATTTGGGAACATTCCCTGAATTTTCCAAAGTCGAGGCCATCCTATGAGAAGTTATTGATTTTTCAAATTCATGTTACTTGTTTTGAGTATTTTAAATCCAATAATTAGCATGTTGTGAAATAAATTCTAAGAAAATTTGGTGATGTCTCTTATGACCAGAGGACCCTAGGAAAAATAGATTTTGGGTTAGTTTATTTAAAATAACCCTAATTGGCTTAAACACCCAAAATAGCTCCTTAATTAATTAGAGCTAACCATACATCAAATTGAATTGAAATCAATTCTCCACTAACCTTTAGGATCAGAGGAACACACTATAAAAATTTGAAGTCAATTGGACTTGGTTAGCCCTACTAAATGGGTTGATTAAGCCATTTAGTCAATTTGAATTTCAAAAATTTATAACTTTCAAAATACTTTTCAAAAATTCACCAAATTAGTTTTGGAGCCTCTCTGATATAAGGGGAATTTAAGAAAATTAAAATTTCAATTTTCTAAAAAAGTTGATTTTTTGTATTATTTTAATATTTTAATAATAAAAATAAATAAAAATCATAAAAATAATAAAATTCAACAAAATGTCACATTTTGAATTTTAATCACTTAGGAACAAACCCCATATTTTTCTTAGGTCTATTTAATGAGATATTAAATTTTAAAGCCCTAGGGTAATTTTAAAATTAAAAAAATGTATTTCCTAGCATTTTCACTAAAATAATTATAATAAATCAAAGAAAAATAAGAAAATTTTAAAAATTGATTCTCTGATTTCCTTGATATCAGAGAGAGTTTTGAAAAATATAAAATTAATTTTTCAACCTTTACTTTATTTTTAAATTAATTAATATTCCAAAACTTAAATTAATTATAATAAAAATAATATAATTCAAAAAATCACTAAACTTGGTCCAAGTGGTCCTGTGGTCATTAGGAATGTCCCATAATTTTCTTAAGGACAGAAACTTTCACTTGGTCATATTATTAAATTTTCCATGGAAATTCCTATTTTCCACCAAAAATAATTACATAAATAAATTAAATACAGGAAAATCACATTTTCTCCTCTCATGTCTTTATTGACATATGAGTGAAGTCACATAAAAATTTCAAGTTCATTTAAGCTCAGTTTAGTGAGTTATGAAATTATTAAGCTTGAAGGGCAAAAATGGTAATTAAAAATTTTAACCTTTAATTAAAACTTTAGGTTTAATAAAATTAAAAAGTAAAATATTTGATCTTAATCCGATTTGGATGATTGAAATTTAAATAATTTAAGGGTAGAAACCTACTAAATAATTTGAAGATAATTAAAATAGACCTTAATTAAATAATTGATTAAATTTGGAAGAATAATAAAATTGTAATTATTAAATAGGGATATTATTAGGAAGAGATTTATTCTTTAATTTAAAAATCCCTAAATTAATCATCTCAACAATATTTAATTCCTAATTAAAATGATAATTCAAATTTAAGTTTTAAAATGTTAAAGGACTTAATCATTAAATTAAATTAAAATTAAATTATTAAACTCTTTTTAAATTTTCAATTAAATTAAAATTAAAAATAAAATTAAACTAAAGATTAAATTAAATTAAATCAAACAAATTAAATAAATTAAATAAATTAAATTAAATTAAATTAAATTAAATTAAGTTAAATTAAATTAAATTAAATTAAAATAAAATAAAATAAAATAAAATCAAATAAAATTAAAATTAAATTAAAAATTAAAATTAAATTAAAAACATTAAAATAAAAATTAAAATTAAAATTAAAATTAGAATTAAAAAATTAAATTAAATTAAAATTAAAATTAAACCAAATTAAATTAAATTAAATTAAAAATAACATCACCTAAGACCTAAAGAAATTCAAAAATAAATATAAAGCAACTCGAACACTATTCCAAATTTAAACCCGTTAACCGAAATTAAATTAAATCACAAACCATTTGAACACCAATTTGCCCTCGAAAACTTTTATTGTCATAACTCCTAAACGGAATGTTAAATGAAGTGTTACTTTACTTATAGGATATTCAAATGTCCTAGTTCACTGAGCAAGATAACAACAAAACTTGAATTCTTGGACGATTAATTCATTTGTATAATTAAATTCATTTGGACTTAAAACAATTCTAGCAATATTGAAAAGATGTTTAAAATTCTTCTTAAGCACTTCCTCAATATGATAGGATACTTATAAGGACAATTGAACTTAATTATTCTTTGATGAAGAAAATCGTCCTCAAACCAAAACACAAGAACCTAGACGTCATAGGAAATGACTAGCTATAGGATTAGGAATTTGGTAGAAAACCATAACCCTTCCCTTAGCTTTACCTAGGAATTTGCTTAAATATTCAAAATTGTGTTTAAGTGCAGCCTGGGATGACGGGAAGACCCTCTAGGTACGCTTTTATTTTATTGCAATTTACTCTCTTGCAATTTACCTTATTGCAATTTATTTAATCGCATCACACTTACTTTTCTTGCATGATAAACAACTGTTGCATGAAAACCCACACCTTTAGGATAGCCCCTAAAACTGAAACCAAAACTAAATTAAAAATCATTACAAGATAAAATTCACCGCCACAACATTTCAAAATATAAAACAACTCAAAATTTAATCACAAACAGAACACAAAGCCGCAATTACAACTAAATTAAAACGTCTTGTTGGATGATCAGGAATACCTCGGATGATGTAACATACGTGTTGCTAACGGGATTTCCCACGGTCTAAATGAAAGTGTGGAACTCATTCAATTGAGTTTAGCAAATTCATCTGGACTAAGTGAATTCGATAAAAATAACGATGCCGGATGGATGGAACCGTGGGATCTTAACCGGTGTCGTTATAATCAACTTTAAGATTTGTTTTAAATAAAATATAAAAAAGACACTTGGAAATTAAGATTTTCTCTAAACCAAAACACTTTTCTCATCTCCTGATTTATGACTTCTATAACTAAACCTCTGCAACAACAAGGAGCTCGGAGCATGGTGGGCAGCACACCATCGTCATCAGCAAAACCTGAGTCTAATTTAGCAAACCTTAACTAGAATTAAATAACAAAGCCATAGGATTTCGAGGTAGTTTTCATAGTACAACATAAATCCTCAACTCTTCGTTAGGCATTTGCATAGCAAATTAAGCCCTAACCGGTCTTAGGACTCCGAGGTAGTCGTCCGATACGATATAAACCCTCACATCTTCGAGGCTATTTGTATGATCATGTCATACAAATATAAGTCCTAATTAATTAAAATTGGCAAGATTGAAATACTAAATAGACATTAGGACTTTCCTAAATCTAAGCCAAACAATAGGATAGTCGGGAAATTACCGAAGTTAGCTTCGAATGTGTAATTTCTCCTACCTTTCTTCCTTTGAATTCCTAAAACAAAATGCTCCAAATTTGATCCATTCCCTATTTAAATTCCAAAATTCAATCCCTTGAAAACTTAAACTTTGAAATTCTTGAGAGCAGAACTACTGATTATCATCGAGAGTTTTCTTAGGTGATTCCCGTCACTTAAGATGTAATTAACTATAGGGGCTTGCCCTTATAGGGAATTTTGAAGAACCTGAGTAATATAAACCCCGTTTAATGCTTTCATATTAAGCGGGGAATTTGTCGGCTTATAAAATTGGTTCGCGGACCAAACGGATGTCACAAAATCTTCTAGTTTATTTAATCGAGCCCCATCATCAAGTAGTGTGTCTATTCTTCGGGATAGGTACATAACTTGTGATGTGGCGCTCATTTATATAAACTATTCGGGATGTGAGATTAGTTTGATTTCATATCTTAAAATTTTCAAATTTAAAATTATTTTCAAAATCAAATACTACTTTTCAAATTATTTATTTAAATTAAATTAAAAAACTCGCCGACAACTTCTGTTAGGCGACCCCTTTTCGAAATAAAACACACAACCTAAAAATAAGCCGTACAATTTCTGGCGACTCCACTGGGGAAAATTCCTCTCTCCATTTTAATCAGATAATTCTGCTTTCAAAAATCGGTAGTGTATCCATGTCCCTTGTGGATCAAGCTACCCTTCTTTCCGTTGGAATACTATGTTCATTTCTACCTTGAACAAGTATAGCCAACATTCTCTCGGATTTAGGAGGCACTGTTTAGACACCCCTAAACAGAGAGGTTCCGAGATCCTTTTACCTCATTTCGAGGTGGGGTGGACCCCAATAGGTGTTAGTTTAGGAGTGATCCTTCAAGTCGAGAAGTCTTGCATAAGACTTTCTTTTCCTTTCCAACTCTGAATCGGATTCATTACCTTCTCTACACCTTTGAACATTCCGTTCTAAATAAACAAACCCTCTAATGAATGATTCTTTTAACAAATAACTTCTCCTTATAAATATATGAACAAGAATGTGTTCGGACTCTTTTCGATTCCTTTCTTTTCGTCCTGATGAGAAGAAGCATAACTTGGGTCTGACAATCAGAATCTACCCTGTAGAAATGGAAGCCCCAAAGCCGATTTTCTCCTTCACCGATGGACTCGACTTCGCCGTTTACAAGGATGAGCTGCCCGACAATGGGATCATCCGATTTGGACAAGGATTCGAGAACACAAATGTCAAGATCACCGATGTTTCCCTTTTCGCGCTGACAAACAAAGTATCTGAAGCTCAGAAGCCGTTGATCGAGTTCAACCTTAGGTCAACTCAAGATTTTCCTCCCCTGCAAAAGATTCCAACTGAGAGGAGCACTGCTGTCCGCAGGAGGACCGTTGTTGCTACCCCCACCGGTCCGGTTGTCTCCGCACCTACCCCGGCTTCGCCAAATTAAAGGGGAAGGAAATCCATAACTATGGTGAACCCGTTACCGTGGAGGGTACGGACCTTCTGTGAGACCTTCGTTTTGAAATGCGGTCCAGTCTCAAGAATTCCATCACTAACACGGACCCAAAGAAGGAACGAAGTAGGAAGATTGCTAGGAAGGCCGTAGCCGCCGATGTTGCTTTCTGGAGGAAATCCCGAAATCCCCGAGTACACACCACTAACCGAATACATACCATTGATCGAAGATACACCCTTTTTGGAAGGAAGTAGATTCCACCCCCTTTCCGCCGCAGTCGACGAGGAAAATGTCCGTAGGATTGTTTCTACATTACCTCGACCAGCATACTACAACGACAACAGAAAGAAAAGGGCTAGGATCACACCATTTGCCCGACTACAGACTGTGATCGAGAAGCTAGCGAAGAAAGAGAAATGCCCCATATCGGAGATTCTAAGAAGGATAGGGCGGGTGCCAGTCAAATCCCATCTTGGGCCACGAGTAGAACCCGCCATCGTTACAGAAAAGCCAAATAAAAGGATGAAGGCTAGTCCGTCTGTCGTTGTTTCAGGGTTACAGATTAGGGAGGATACCACCTTCCAGCATTTGGCTGACAGTCCATCAGGTCCTAGACCTTCTGCTGCTAGAAGGATGGTATGGCGTCCCACTACTGGACTGTTAGGATTGAAACAACAGCCCGAGAAGGAAAGTCTCGTCAGGAGACTTGAATCCGAAGAAAGCGCTACTGCAGTAAAGGGGACTCATGAGAAGGGAACCCGACAGCCATCACACGACAACTGCAAGGATGCACAGAAAGGACCGCTAGAGGATGCTATGGAGAAGTTGAGGACTGATATTCGACGATTAGCAAAAGAAAGAGAAGAGAAATTCGGAGATGAGATTGATTCATCAGAATTCTTGGATGATGAGTATGCAGAAATCAACATGGTTGAAACACGAGCTTTGTCAGCTTCACAAGGTGCTCCTGCAGCCGCAGAAAGAGAGGAGCCGGAAGTAATGAGGAGGCAGCTTCAAGAGAAAGACGATACGATCGCACAAATGGCGAAGAGGATGGAAGAGATGGTCAGTAGCCCTAGCCACTCTCCAAAGTCAAGTGCAACCCCAAAGAGAGACACCACCGAGAGGTCATTCACATTGTAGACGGAGGAAAGGAGATTACGTCGCGTCAACGGGGATGATCAGCTAAAGAAGGATACAACACAAAGTATGATTCCGAGAAAAGATATCAAGAGCTTGGTGGAACGACAGGTGCGAGAAGCCTTAGCACAATCAAAGAGCGGGGCATCCATTCGGACGGGTAGACCTTACCGTGAAGAATTCGACGCTGTCCAATACCCAAAAGGCTTTGTACCACCTCTGTTCAAGACCTTTGATGGAACCGGGAATCCCCGACAGCATGTTGCACACTTTCGTGCCAGTTGTTGTAATGTCGGCTGGAGCGATGCATTACTCTTCCGACAATTCGTCAGCAGCCTGTCAGGGATCGCCTTTGATTGGTATGCAGAATTACCGAATGGTTTGGTGAAGACATTCTCGGAACTAGAGAACCTCTTCATCAAGCAATTTGCCGGAGCTCAGCACCACATCACTATAGGTGATTTAGTGGTAGAGAAGCAGAAGCCGAACGAATCTTTGGTGGATTACATACTTCGATGGAGGAACCTAAGTATAAAGTGTGAACCACAACTACAAGAACAACATGCAATCGACATCTTACTTAAAAGCATTCACGGCCCGATAGCACTTCTTCTCAAGGGATTTACTATTAGGACTTTCGAGAAGTTGTTAAGCAAGGCCGGGAGCTTGCAAGAGGAGGCGAAGCAATTAAGTTTTGCCGACAAGACAGATAAGCAAAAGCCTGTGAAGACTTTTGAAAAGAAATCCGGGATCATTGCAGCAGTCGACAAAGGCAAGCAACCGATACAAATATCGTCCGAATGACCGCAGCAACCTCAACAGAATTATCAACAACCCCGACCCAGCTATCTGTCATCTCAACAGTATGAACAACCGCCTCGTCCTCAACGTACATTAAGGGAGCTTCTGAGCAGGGAATATCCATTCAAGAATGAGGCAGTGCCGAAAATGTTCCGTAGTCCGATGAAGACTCCGGATTTCCAGCTGCCGAGCCTAAGAGACCGGAAGAAGTCAACAAGAAAGGTGATCCCAACTTTTGCCCTTACCACCGGATGCTTGGGCACAAGATAGAAGATTGCAATACCTTCAAAAGTTGGCTCAACGACAACCTTCGGAAAGGGAATATAACAATCCCGAAGGAGTACATGAAGGAACCCTAGAAAGGAGGTTCCGTCAATGTTGTCTCGACTGATCTCATCGTTCCGATAGATCCCTATACAACTGATGATGGATGGACTACCGCTTGGACAAGGTCTTCAAAAAAGATTTTGGATCACATCCAAACCGCTTCGGTGCGAGCGTCAATTCAGAGTTCGAAACCTGTTAAGCCAACACTGTCACTTGCGATAGAAGAACCACCTCTACAGGAGACGATTGAAGAGAAGAAGAAAATTGACGAAGAAGAGAAGACCGAGGTTCCTAAGGCTAGACTAGGGGCTGCTTATCCTAGGATAGTTGTTTCAGATTCGGGGGAGAAATCCCTCGAACCTCTGACTCTGTATGATTATCTGCTCACTCCGGTGGGATCTTATAATGATAAGGGTTATGGCGTTCGCTACGTTTTGACTGTTTCTAACAATTACGTAACTAGCGACAATCCGGACATCGAATTCGATACCAACGACAATTCTCAAATCATACACATTCTCGACGATCGCAATGACAAAGAAGACATCCATCAAGGAGGCTACGAGAGTTCAACGAGCAACGAATCTATCTGCGAGTTTCGAGGAGCTCTAGTCACAATAGAGTTAGAGCCTTCAGACTCCGAGGCTAATCCAGAAGAACCTGTTATTCCAATTCAAGAGGAGACACTAGTAAACTCAATACTAGATTCAGAAGAAATTACAGAAGTTAACTTAAGAAGTGGAAGAGTTCTACCTCCGAGAATGGGTCCAAAGGACAAAGGAAAGCAGGTGGTTGTTCAAGAAGGACCAACCCCGGCAGAAGAAATACCCATTCGGGAAGAAGTCGAGACACATGAAAATAAAGTGGACTACAACGTGCTAGCCCATCTTAGGAAACTACCGGCCAAACTGAGCATCTACGACGCCCTCATCTTATCAAAGGAGATAAGAGAAGCTCTGATCAAGGCCTTACTTGATCCAGAAATTTGCTTAGCTCAAATGGCCGGAGATTCCTTAGATGAGGTTTGCTCGTTAAAGGAACATCGAGGCGTTACCTTCACGGACAATGACCTACTACTTGGGACAGCAGACCACAACCGACCGTTGTACATTTCAGTTACAATTGGAAAGTTTACACTCTCCAGAGTATTGGTGGATCCAGGAGCATCAATCAATATAATGAGTCTTCAAACACTAGCATATTTGAAAATTGATGCTCGCGAGCTCGAAGCGGACAAAATATTATTAAGAGGATTCAACCAGAAAGGAGAAAGAGCCCTCGGATCAATAACGCTACTAATTAAGACCGGTGATTTAGCAAAGACAACCACAAAATTTCACATAATTGATTCAGAAACGTCGTTCAACGCTCTACTGGGCCGATCATGGATACATGAAAACAGGATGGTACCATCATCTCTACATCAGTGCATCAAATACTATGTTGGAGGGGAACAGTGCATCAAAGGTGACTTACAACCATTCTCCGTACATGAAATTGGAATCCATGAAGATGCAGCTTATTATGCACCTCCGAAGAAAACAATCTTCTCCGGAGATACCATAACAAATGAAGCAAAGAAAGTTCGGGACAACGAAGAACCTGAAGTTCTAGTCCAACGAGTCACTCACCACTCCCTTACGGCGAGATGGTGAAGGTTTCTCCACAACTCGCATCCGAGGTCGAGGCCGGGGACGAGGTCGTGGCGGAGAGGTTAGGACAGGTTGGACGGAGGAAGCCAACCATCAATGTTGATTGGGAAGACGAGTTCGAAGAAGAAAAAGAAATCAAACAAGAAGCGGCGACAATAAGTCAGAAAAAGCTGCAATTCAAGATCTCTCTCGAAGATGAGAAGAATGAAGAATATAAATCGATGTACGAGAAGATTAACCACTATGTACATACTATGACCCTAACCCCGATCCATTCTAATAAGATTGAGGGTATGGTGGTCAAAGAGGTACATAGCGGCGGTGCAAAGCCAATCAAATTCTACCGTGGTGCTCCTTCCTCCAAAACTGAAAATAATGTACAATTTGAAGATGTCACTTCATCAGAATTAATGGAATTACCTTTTGAGTGGTACTCTCCTGTGTTCAAAATTTAATTCAGCGTAGTTTCTTACCTCGACAATGAACAAAAAGGTCAATCACAACATTTTGAAAAATTATGAAATAACTCCGGTCGTCCACCCAATTCAATGCATGGTCTCGGATTCGGTACTGTAGGATCAGTTGATGATACTGAATTTTGCTTGGTTCTCACTTGCGATTCTAATGAAAACTACATGGAAACTACAGACGAACTCGAAGATTTACAAATTGGAGATGCTCCACCAGAATTCGAAGAAATAATCAAGTTATTAATGGAATTTAAAGACTGTTTTGCTTGGAGCTACAATGAGATGCCAGGATTAGCTCCAGAGGTCGCAGTACATAAGCTAGAAGTGGATCTTACTTCTGTCCCAGTCAGACAAGGTCCCAGAAGAATGCGTCTAGAAATCGAACAACAAGTCATAGCCGAAGTTAAAAAGCTAATAGACGCCAAATTTGTCCGTGAAGAACAATACCCAACTTGGCTAGCCAATGTAGTGCCAGTCAGAAAGAAGAATGGTCAGATCAGAATTTGTGTGGATTTTAGAGATTTAAACAAGGCATGTCCAAAAGATAAATTTCCTCTACCGATCCGAGAACTAATGATCGACATTGCTTCGACACATGAGATATTCTCATTCATGGATGGATCTTCAGGATACAACCAGATAAAAATGGCTCCAGAAGATGAAAAACTTACAGCATTCAGAACGCCGATCGGAGTATATTGCTACACGGTGATGTCGTTCGGATCGAAGAACGAGAAGCAACCTACCAGAGAGCAATGACAAGAATTTTTGATGATCTCATCCACAATCAAGTCGAATGCTACGTGGACGATGTGGTCATCAAAAGCAAAGTAAAGGACAACCACTTGTATGATTTGAGAATTGTTTTCGAATGATTAAGACAATTTAACCTTAAGATGAATCCCTTAAAATAGGTCTTCGGCGTCACCTCCGGGAAATTCTTAGGATTCGTTGTCCGACATCGTGGAATTGAAATCGACCCGGAAAAGATTAAAGCTATCTTAGAAATGCCGCCTCCCAAAACCTTAAAACAACTACGATCTTTTCAAGGAAGTTGACATATCTTCGACGCTTTATCTCGAACTTGTCGGGTAGGTGTCGGCCTTTCTCGGCACTTAGTTAAAAAGGACGCCAAATTTATTTGGGAAGAGAAATGCCGAGAGGGCCTTCGAGGACATTAAACAATATTTAATGACACCTCCTGTCTTAGCGACCCCGGTCTCGGGTAGACCGGTGATACTTTATACCGCGGCTTTAGACGACTCTCTCGGAGCCCTGTTAGCCCAGGTCAATGATGAGGGTAAAGAAAATGCTCTTTACTACCTAAGCCGTCGTTTACTTCCGACGGAGATAAGGTATCCCGCAATTGAAAAGCACTGTTTGGCCCTTATCTTTGCCGCTCAAAAGCTCAGGCACTACATGCTTTCTCATAAGGTCAACCTGATCTCGAAATTTAATCCATTGCAATGCTTGATGACCCGTCCAACGCTTTCGGGCAGACTTGCCAGATGGTCGATGATATTATTGCAATTTGATATAACTTTCATGCCTCTTCGTGCCGTAAAGGGACAAGTCCTAGCAGACTTTCTCGCAGCACACCCTTTTGCCGGCAGAATCTTCTCTCAATGACGATTTGCCAGATGAACAAATAATGAGCCTAGAAGACCCTGATGATCGACGTTGGGAATTATATTTCGATGGAGCATCTTCAGCACGCAAAGACGAAGAATCACAAGTGATAGTGCCCGTAAGGCGGGAATCGGATTAATCTTTATAACACCGGAGCGGGGAATGTTAAGATACTCCTACCACTTGACGAACCGTGTACAAACAACGAAGCGGAATACGAAGCCCTCATAACGGAGCTGGAATTAACTATTCGAATGGGGATAACGGACATCAACATCTATGGGGATTCACGGTTAATCATTCAACGGATCGCGGACGAGTACAAAATTTTAAAGCCAAGACTCGAGCAATACTTCCGGTATGCCATACGGTTGTTGGAACGACTTCCGAATGTGACGATCTACAAAATTCCCGAGAAAAGAAAATGCTTTAGCGAGATGCGTTAGCCCGTCCTAGCAAAAGAATTTTCCCGCTTGCAAGATGAATCGGTGGAAGTGTCGGTTCACGGACGTCGGGTCCTATCACGGCTCGACATAGACACAATACACAAGTCGGAGAAAGAAGAAGAATCGGTTGCAACGGTGACGGAAAACACGGAAGATTGGCGACAACCATTAATAGACTACACCGCAAACGGGAAAACTACCGGACGATAGGTCGTTAGCCCATCGGATCAAGAAAAGAACTTCGTCATATGCATTAATAAACAACACGTTATACGGAAGGTCTTTTGATCAAATGTGGCTAAGGTGCCTAAGCGGGTACGAGGCCGATGAAATCGTTAAAGAGGTGCATTCGGGACTACGTGGCGCTCACCGGTCGGGTCCGAAGATGAAAATGAAAATTAAAAGATTAGGGTACTACGGCCCTCGATGATGACCGACTGCTGAAAATCGCCAAGAGCTGTCACCAATGCCAAGTGCACGGAGTGGTTCTAAACCAACCTCCAAATGTGCTACATCCGACAATTGCATCGTGGCCTTTTGAATGTTGGGGCACAGATATAGTGGGTCCGATAGAACCACCATCTTCAAAAGGACATCGCTTCATTCTTGAGGCTACAGATTACTTTTCCAAGTGGGCGGAGGCAGTTCCACTCAGAGAAGTGAAAGCACACCACGTGCTACGGTTTTCGAGAACCAAGTTGTCTACCGTTTCGGAGTGCCACGCGGGATCATCTCGGATAATGGGTCAACATTCGGAAGCACACAAATCAACAATTTTGTCGGGAGACACGGAATCGGCCGGTGATATTCAACAATTTACTACCCAAGAGCAAACGGCCTGGCTGAGGCTTTTAATAAAACTCTCGTTCAAATTTTAAAGAAAACTTTGGACGATAGTAAGAGAAATTGGCACGAGAAGTTATTAGAAGCCTTATGGGCCTACTGAACAACCTTCGAACTCCTACTCGAAGCTACACCTTAAGTTCGGTGTATGGGTCCGAGCGGTGTTACCTTTAGAGATTCGACTTCCTTCACTCGAATTGCGGTTGCAAACGGAATCACGACAGAAGAGAATGCCAAATTACGACTAGAAGAATTGGAAAGCTCGGAAGGGAAAAGACTTGCGGCGCGACAGAATTTAGAACTATACCAAGCTAAAATGGTTCGAGCCCATGACAAATTGGTCCGCCCGAGAACCTTGAAAGTTGGTGACTTAGTTCTCGTTCTCGGAAGACCTATTCTTGCACACCGCAAGATAGGAGGAAAATTTGAACCCACTTGGGAAGGACCGTTTGTGGTTGAAGCGGTATACTCGGGAGGCTCCTACCGGCTAGTGAATTGCCGAGGAGAACGACATATGCTTCCGATCGATGGACGATACTTGAAAAAGTATTACGCTACCTGTTGTTTCGAAGGAATGAATTCTTCATCCCTAAGAAACACGGGCGAAGTAATTACTTATGACTGGGTCCGAACCCAAAAAAATAAAATAAAAAAAAAATAATAAAAAATAAAAAATAAAAAATATGCTAAAATAAATAAAATCATGATAATAAAGTTTTCCTTGTTTTCTTTTCCAAATCACAATCTCTTTCCTGATCTTATCCCACTTCATTCTGTTAAATTTAAAAAATATAAGAGTAATAAAAAAAGCTGTCTTTAATAAACATTTTCTTAATGTTCTTGTTCTTAGTACGACCTACGATCCTTTTCCTTGTCTTTTCACGGGGAAATGTCGAACGGGCGGTTGGTCTCGAACTTTAGAAATGGCGTAAGCCTTGCACTCGACGAAAAGAGGGTGAAAGATGGAGCAATAATCGAGATTGACTCGGACTTCGCACTAGCGAGCCTGCAATATGAAGAAAGTGACCGGGTCCCCGATTGACCGAGAGGAGCCGCCCGGTCCGGACGAGTAATGAAAGTGGGTGGCCCAAGCCACCAATCCGACGACAAGAAAAAGAAAACAAACACTGAAGAAGACAAGAAAATCAAGTCTGTAGTCGCTACAGCAGAGGGTAGGCTTGTCAGCGCCGCGCCCACAGAAACTCAGGAAGTACGAAGGGCTACTCTCACAGCAACTCAGCGAAGAAATAAAAATCGCCGTATCCGCAAGATGTTAACCAAACTAGCAGCGGACCAGCGCGACGAGGCAGTTGCTACTGCCAGTACATATACTTCAAGGACACCAGTTCACCAGGTACCGGAAGAAAGGAGGCCAGCTCCTAGGATAACAGAAGGGACCAGGAAAATCTCACGAAGATCAGAAGAAAGAAGGCTACCACGCCACCAGATAGAACCACCAGTAATGCATAACCTTGTTGCAGAAGCAACCCCGGAGGATGTCCCAACGGACATCATCCCCGAGGAGCCGAGGTATGCAAGAGAACGTGAAGGGATTGAGCCGTATATCCCACAATACATCACCAGGCCCCGCCATTTGCAGATTATTCCGGAATACGAGCTGGAGAGAATGCAGAATGTCGAAAAGAAAACTTTTGAATACTTCGAAAGAATCAGAGGAAGAAGGATCAATATACTAGAAGGCCTCGAGCTACATACAGACGTGTTCTCAGAATACGAACAACAACAAATCGTGGACTGCATCCGGGATTTGAAAAGAATGGGCCAAGCGGGCCGCCTAAGAGAAAACACTTACTCAGAACCCCAGAGATGGATGCCAGGGAAAGGAAGAATTACAATACAATGTGGATGCTGTTACAACTTCGCAGAAGACAGGAAGGGGAACCCACCAGTGATACTCCATCATGGCCAAGTGGACCCAATGCCATTAGTCATCAAGAGAATGGTAAAAAGATTGATAACATGGAGGGTGCTGCCAACAGATTGCATACCCAACAAATGCATTATTAACATTTACAAGAAGGGTGACTGCATACCCCCGCACATAGATCACCACGACTTTGTCAGACCTTTCTGCACGGTTTCTTTTCTGAATGAATGTAATATCATGTTCGGATCTGACCTCCGGATAGGAGGCCCAGGTGAGTTCCGAGGGCCGGTGAAGATACCATTACCGGTAGGTTCCGTCATGATGCGAAGGGAAACGGAGCGAGATGTCGCTAAACATTGCCATACCGGGAGTACCGAGTGAAGCGGATCTCGGTTACTTTCGGAAGGATGGACCACGGGAAGACACCTTACCACTTCCGGCCCGGACCGGAGCTAGAGAGCCTCCGGCCTTACGAGCTCGTGAGTTGCATGGAAAATATCACACCTCTAACGTACATCCATACGGCATCCTTGCCAAGGATGGCTTGGAAGGTGATGTTATTAACCATGTACCCCACTATTCAGACATGGATCTTGACATATACTTTTTTGGATGGATCGACAAAGATCATACATAGTCCGTTTTGAGTCTACATGGATTGTATGAGATGTATTCCAAATCGAGTTGTATGATGTATCTTCGACATGATTGGAATGAAAGTGACCATGTCACATTTTTGGCCTTCACCTCTTTTGTGCAAATTGACTGGCAAACGCCATTAAAGTTAAATGAACTTCGAACAAAGAACAGAAAAGAAATAAAGAAAAAGAGAATAAAAGAAAAACTTTCCTTAAAAATCTAAAAATGATAACCACCAAACTCACATGAACATTAAATAAATAAAATAAATTTGAATCGTTAAAGGACAAACAAAATGAGCACAAGTTTTAAATCAATTTCAAATTCAATCTTCCAGATCTCAGATCCAATCTCAATCATTTTTCAAATTCAATCTTTCCAAATTTCAAATCAAATTTCAATCGAGTTCAAACTCAACCTTCCAAATCTGAAATCCAATCCGTTCTATTCCCTCCCTTGTCTGGAATGGAAGCGGTTGATTCCATTGACACGGATTGAATCTGATGGCGAGGAATTATATCCAATCCAAACCAACAACTTTCGATTAACTCTTTTGAACGAGGTATGTAACATCTACATATTCCCTCCTAATTTATTTCCTTCCATGAAAGTCTTTTACAACTTTCATGAAATTCTCGAAACACCAAAATTCCACACTTTTCAAATCAACACTACAAATCTTTGCAAAGTCAATGACTATTCAAATTCAAACTTTTGGGTTGAGGATTTTACATCCGAGACTGCATTGCTTTAGGATTCTTTCCCTATCGCAATGAAATACATCAAATTCAAACTTTTGGGTTGAGGATTTTACATCCGAGACTGCATTGCTTTAGGATTCTTTCCCTATCGCAATGAAATACATCAAATTCAAACTTTTGGGTTGAGGATTTTACATCCGAGACTGCATTGCTTTAGGATTCTTTCCCTATCGCAATGAAATACATCAAATTCAAACTTTTGGGTTGAGGATTTTACATCCAAGACTGCATTGCTTTAGGATTCTTTCCCTATCGCAATGAAATACATCAAATTCAAACTTTTGGGTTGAGGATTTTACATCCGAGACTGCATTGCATTAGGATTCTTTCCTATCGCAATGAAATACATCAAATTCAAACTTTTGGGTTGAGGATTTTACATCCGAGACTGCATTGCTTTAGGATTCTTTCCCTATCGCAATGAAATACATCAAATTCAAACTTTTGGGTTGAGGATTTTACATCCGAGACTGCATTGCTTTAGGATTCATTCCCTATCGCAATGAAATACATCAAATTCAAACTTTTGGGTTGAGGATTTTACATCCGAGACTGCATTGCTTTAGGATTCTTTCCCTATCGCAATGAAATACATCAAATTCAAACTTTTGGGTTGAGGATTTTACATCTGAGACTGCATTGCTTTAGGATTCTTTCCCTATCGCAATGAAATACATCAAATTCAAACTTTTGGGTTGAGGATTTTACATCCGAGACTGCATTGCTTTAGGATTCTTTCCCTATCGCAATGAAATACATCAAATTCAAACTTTTGGGTTGAGGATTTTACATCCGAGACTGCATTGCTTTAAGACTCTTTCCCTATCGCAATGAAATACATCAAATTCAAACTTTTAGGTTGAGGATTTTACATCCGAGACTGCATTGCTTTAGGATTCTTTCCCTATCGCAATGAAATACATCAAATTCAAACTTTTGGAGTTGAGGATTTTACATCCGAAACTGCATTGCTTTAGGATTCTTTCCCTATCGCAATGAAATACATCAAAACCAAATTCTTGGGGTTGAGGATTTTACATCCGAAACTGCATTGCTTTAGGATTTTTTCCCTATTGCGATGAAGTACATCAAAATCAAACTCTTTAGGTTAAGGATTTTACATCCGACACCGCATTTCTCTGAGATCTCTCCTCAATGTAATGATTCAATCAAATCAATTCAATTTTCTTTTGAGGTTGAAGATGTTACATCTAAAACCACAAAATTCCAATTTTCATTTCAAGTTCAAATCCATTCAAATTAATTTTGACAAAACTTCAATCTAAATTAAAACTCCAAATTGAAATCTAAGCTCACACATCAAAACTCAAACTGAAACAAAATAAAATCTAAATTGAAATTCCCCTAGGTCATGTGATTTGGGATTCACCTCCTTTTCCTTTCCCCAGCGAGAGTTCAGGAATCTCCAGTCTCAGAGATATACTTGACACTCCCCAGCGGAAATTCTTCTACTTTGTCCTAAGTTTGTCACTTGGACATCTGTGTTGGTTTTGTTGATCTTTTCGGTCAATGCCAATACGCGCGGTGTGCTTGGTTAGCACACCACACTTATTGGGGGTCCATTTGTTGACCTCATTTTTGATGAGGTCTTCTCTTCTTCCCTTTAGTACTTAGGATCTAGCCTTAGGCTTTTCCTTTGACTATCTTAGAGGATTAGAATTAGGACCCACCTTTTAGAAATTCAAACCACTTCCGAACTCCCTGCAAACTCCACAAACTTGATTGTAGACCCCTAATCACCTAGAGGGTTGAAATCAAATGTGGAAGTTTAAAGGATGAGTTCCTATAGGACTCTCTGGCCTTAGGACTGCCTTGGGTGGCTCAGTGCGGTGAAGGGCTGACTTACACACACACTACACTCATACACTACACTTGCACACACCTCCTAAAACCACACCCATACCTAACTTGATCTCCTGACTCATGAAGGTGATTCACATAGATGGTCCTTGACCCCTAAGCCCTTGGCTAAGAGGGTTAGGAACAACATAGTGGATGCCTCAAATGAGTCCCTTCATGGCTCATGTGGGCTTGATATGGCTTCATGGCTCAACCAAAATGATTTTATTCCACTTACATTCACCCAATCTTCAATTTCCCAAATTTTTCAATTTTTGACCCCCGGGAATTTTTGACCCCCGGGACCCTACACCCGCCTAGCCTACCCAAAACCCTTGAAATCCTCCAAAATCACCTAAATTACCCAAAATTCCTCAAAACTAATCCCAAGCATTCCCACATTACTCAAATTGATCATCCATACCCAAAAATACCAAAAATTCCAAAAATACCTCCCAATACCCTCCAAATACCCAAAATACCCCTCTTGACCCAAAAATCCAAAAATTCAGAAAATTCTCAGAAAATTTCAGAAAATCCCAAATATTCCTAATTTCATTTTGTTCAACTACACCATGGGCCAATTTTGTCAATTTACCCTACTTTTGTCAACCCCCCAATTTGACCCATTTTAACCCAAAGTGAACCCAATGTCAAACCAAGCCTACCCAATTGACCCAAATTCTGGTCCAATTCAATTCTAAACTTCAATTCAACATTCCCAATACCAATCTAGACCAAACCCAAGTCCAATTTGATTGACATTTCAATCCAATTTCACTTTTGGCCTTAAAGCCCAATTTGGACCCATGACTCAAACCTAACCCAAACTCACCTAATTCAACTCCAATTAATCCCAAATCTTTTCTAAACCTTCCTTAACATCCTTACAAACAAAACACTAACATGATTTGCCAACATATAGACCCAAACCCCACTTAAATTCAACCCAAAACCAATAAGCCCAATTTTGACCTAAACCCAAACCTAACCCAAATAAGCCCAAACCCCAAAATCAAAGCCCAACCAAAGCCAAAACCTCTTTGAAACACTCCCATAAACATTTCCCAACATTTTTTTTACATCAATTTCAAACCTAGCCCAACATTGGCCCAAGTTAGCCCAATTTGACCTACATTGGCCCATTTACCAAAGAAGCCCAAATCCAACCCAATTCAAACCCTAATCATTCCAAACTCATTTCAAATCACTCATGACACATCCATGAACTAATCCCAACATTTGTTTGGTCCAATCCTTCACAAAATTCCCATCCATAAATTTATTTTTTAAACCAAAAGCCCATTTTCTTAAACCTTCCTAAAAGCCCAAATTTCATGCTAAAGCTCATATGACAAATTCTTCTCATCACACCCTTAATTAAAATCATCCCTAAGTTCAAATCAATCATCAAATGATTCCAAATTGAGCCCCATACAAATTCCCATCAAATTACCAAAATTTCTAAGATCCATTTTCATGAAATTGACAAAGTTTTTCCCCAAGCCAAAGACAAGCCATGAAGCCAAGCATGAGCCCCATAGGAGCCATGAGAGCAATGGAATCCACTTTCCACCTCACCAAACCATTAATGGTAAGAGAGACGGTCTCTTTCTTAAACCCTTTTTAAGCCCTTTTTACCTTAAGCATGATACACTCTAAACCATGTTTAGCCACCTCACCATGGATGGGGACTTCACTACCACAATTCGAGCTGACCCAAATGATTCCCCCTCAGCCCAAGGTCGAGCCTTAGATGGTGAACCAAGCACAAATACTTGGGTTGACCTAAACCAAGCCAAAATCACCCCTTTCCCATTCCATTTCAATTCACCACCTTTACACATGGAAACCATCAATTGAACTCACAGAATCAAGCTCGACCTCACTGACCCTGAGGGTGACCCATGCCTGCCGGCCAGCCGCCTGGGTCGCTGGAAAACACCACACCCGAGAGCTCACATGTGAGCCAACTTTGGAATTCCACCTTGCTGAGCTGCCCCATGCCCAATGGCCACCATGGCTGTTCTTCCCATGACCAGAGCAGCTGATCCCAGCCCTTGGCAATCCCTGTGAGGCTCTCCAGCCACCTCTATTTAAACCCAACCACCTCACGGCCATGAGAGGAGAGTTGCACAAACCTTGCCGAAACTCTGCCAAAATTGTTCCAAACCCTTCTCCATCCTTAGAGCAGTTGATCCCCAGTGTCAATTTGCCCTAATCCCCACCAACGGAATCCAATTTCTCAGTCGAAATTTCACCCAAAACCGGGATACTTTGCCACGGTGAGCCAATCCTCAAATTGACCGGTCCTACACCTTCACCGGACCAAGAGGAGAAGTTTCCCATCGAAAGCCCCATCTCCGAGGCCACCCAGTTGCTCCAGCCTCCAAGCTTTGTGATCGGCCGTGGTCACTTTCATAGCTAGGCAATTCACCAGACCAGGAGACTTCATCTGGAGCTTGCTGGGATCCAATCGAAGGTGACACAACCCTCAGATCGAAGCCACACTTCTCTGAGCAAAGGTATGGCCTCACTCTTCTTCCCGAGCTTTTGAACATTCTCCATTTTCATTGAGTCAATTTCATGCCACATAACCGTATGGATGTGTTCGTCTTCTCGAGATGAATCCATAGAGCATAAGAACATTAAATTTGGTCAAGTATCGAGTGAGATCTTAGGCCTAGAAGACGGACGGCTCTCGGGTAAGGACGCCTGGGGACGATGAACGGATGCCGTTCATTTAATACACGCGCGGACGGACGGCCAGGATCGCGCCGGATCAGGAGATGGAACGACACAGCGGGCCCCCGGAGCACTGAGTCAGATGGTGGCGTCGAATCGGAGAGCGCCGCGCGGCGTTTCGGAGCTGCCGAGGTTGACGCAGTGCCGCGTGGATAAATAGAAAATTAGGGTATTTTCTAATTTATTTAATTCCCTAAACTTCAAAAATCCATAACTTTGTGTAGGAAAATCAGAAAAATAAAATAAAAATATCCTCTTGCTCAGTGAACAGAGGAGAATAATGTGGAAAAGAAATCATTTAATTTCATCAAGTATTTTATTTTTAATGATTTATTTCCCTTCTGCATTGTTTTAATTCTCCATGCATATAGGAAATTCACCATGGCATGAGACCATAGGGCTTTTGAAGCCTTTGAATTTGGGAACATTCCCTGAATTTTCCAAAGTCGAAGGCCATCCCTATGAGAAGTTATTGATTTTTCAAATTCATGTTACTGTTTTGAGTATTTTAAATCCAATAATTAGCATGTTGTGAAATAAATTCTAGGAAAATTTGGTGATGTCTCTTATGACCAGAGGACCCTAGGAAAAATAGATTTTGGATTAGTTTATTTAAAATAACCCTAATTGGCTTAAACACCCAAAATAACTCCTTAATTAATTAGAGCTAACCATACATCAAATTTACTTGAAATCAATTCTCCACTGACCTTTAGGATCAGATGAACCCACTATAAAAATTTGAAGTCAATTGGACTTGGTTAGCCCTACTAAATGGGTTGATTAAGCTATTTAGTCAATTTGAATTTCAAAAATTCATAACTTTCAAAATACTTTTAAAAAATTCACCAAATTGGTTTTGGAGCCTCTTTGATATAATGGGAATTTAAGAAAATTAAAATTTTATTTTTCTAAAAAAGTTGATTTTTTGGTATTATTTTAATATTTTAATAATAAAAAAATAATAAAAATCATAAAAATAATAAAATTCACCAAAATGTCACATTTTGAATTTTAATCACTTAGGAACAAACCCCATATTTTTCTTAGGTCTATTTAATGAGATATTAAATTTTAAAGCCCTAGGGTAATTTTAAAATTAAAAAAATGTATTTTCTAGCATTTTCACTAAAATAATTATAATAAATCAAAGAAAAATAAGAAAATTTTAAAAATTGATTCTCTAATTTCCTTGATATCAGAGAGAGTTTTGAAAAATATAAAATTAATTTTTCAACCTTTACTTTATTTTTACATTAATTAATATTCCAAAACTTAAAATAATTATAATAAAAATAATCTAATTCAAAAAATTACCAAAATTGGTCCAAGTGGTCCTCTGGTCATTAGGAATGTCCCATAATTTTTTTAAGGACAGAAACTTTCCCTCGGTCATATTATTAAATTTTCCTTGGAAATTCCTATTTTCCACCAAAAATAATTACATAAAAAAATTAAATACAGGAAAATCACATTTTCTCCTCTCATGTCTTTATTGACATATGAGTGAAGTCACATAAAAATTTCAAGTTCATTTAAGCTCAATTTAGTGAGTTATGAAATTATTAAGCTTGAAGGGCAAAAATGGTAATTAAAAATTTTAACCTTTAATTAAAACTTTAGGTTTAATAAAATTAAAAAGTAAAATATTTGATCTTAATCCGATTTGGATGATTGAAATTTAAATAATTAAAGGGTAGAAACCTACTAAATAATTTGAAGATAATTAAAATAGATCTTAATTAAATAATTCATTAAATTTGGAAAATAATAAAATTGGAATTATTAAATAGGGATATTATTAGGAAGAGATTTATTCTTTAATTTAAAAATCCCTAAATTAATCATCTCAATAATATTTAACTCCTAATTAAAATGATAATTCATATTTAAGTTTTAAAATGTTAAAGGACTTAATCATTAAATTAAATTAAAATTAAATTATTAAACTCTTTTTAAATTTTCAATTAAATTAAAATTAAAAATAAAATTAAATTAAAGATTAAATTAAATTAAATTAAACAAATTAAATAAATAAAATAAAATAAAATTAAATTAAATTAAATTAAATTAAATTAAATTAAATTAAATTAAATTAAATTAAAATAAAATAAAATAAAAATAAAATAAAATCAAATTAAATTAAAATTAAATTAAAAATTAAAATTAAATTAAAAACATGAAAATAAAAATAAAAATAAAAATAAAAATTAGAATTAAAAAATTAAATTAAATTAAAATTAAAATTAAACCAAATTAAATTAAATTAAATTAAAGTTAAATTAAAAATAACATCACCTAAGGCATAAAGAAATTCAAAAATAAATATAAAGCAACTTGAACACTATTTCAAATTTAAACCCGTTAACTGAAATTAAATTAAATCACAAACCATTTGAACACCAATTTGCCCTCGAAAACTTTTATTGTCATAACTCCTAAACAGAATGTTAAATGAAGTGTTACTTTACTTATAGGATATTCAAATGTCCTAGTTCACTGAGCAAGATAACAACAAAACTTGAATTCTCGGACGATTAATTCATTTGTATAATTAAATTCATTTGGACTTAAAACAATTCTAGCAATATTGAAAAGATGTTTAAGATTCTTCTTAAGCACTTCCTCAATATGATAGGATACTTATAAGGACAATTGAACTTAATTATTCTTTGATGAAGAAAATCGTCCTCAAACCAAAACACAAGAACCTAGACGTCATAGGAAATAACTAGCTATAGGATTAGGAATTTGGTAGAAAACCATAACCCTTCCCTTAGCTTTACCTAGGAATTTGCTTAAATATTCTAAATTGTGTTTAAGTGCAACCTGGGATGACGGGAAGACCCTCCAGGTACGCTTTTATTTTATTGCAATTTACTCTCTTGCAATTTACCTTATTGCAATTTATTTAATCGCATCGCACTTACTTTTCTTGCATGATAAACAACGGTTGCATGAAAACCCACACCTTTAGGATTGCCCCTAAAATTGAAACCAAAACTAAATTAAAAATCATTACAAGATAAAATTCGCCGCCACAACATTTCAAAATATAAAATAACTCAAAATTTAATCACAAACAAAACACAAAACTGCAATTACAACTAAATTAAAATGTCTTGTTGGATGATCGGGAATACCTCGGATGATGTAACCTATGTGTTGCTAACGGGATTTCCCACGGTCTAAATGAAAGTGTGGAACTCATTCAATTGAGTTTAGCAAATTCATCCGGACTAAGTGAATCCGATAAAAATAACGATGCGGAAGGATGAAACCGTGGGATCTTAACCGGTGTCGTTATAATCAACTTTAAGATTTGTTTTAAATAAAATATAAAAAAGACAATTGGAAATTAAAATTTTCTCTAAACCAAAACACTTTTCTCATCTCCTGATTTATGACTTCTATAACTAAACCTCTGCAACAACAAGGAGCTCGGAGCATGGTGGGCAGCACGGCCATCGTCATCAGCAAAACCTGAGTCTACTTCAACAAAACTTTCCTAGAATTAAATAACCAAGCCATAGGATTTCGAGGTAGTTTGCCCTAGTGCAACATAAATCCTCAACTCTTCGTTAGGCATTTGCATAGTAAATTAAGCCCTAACCGGTCTTAGGACTCCGAGGTAGTCGTCCGATACGATATAAACCCTCACATCTTAGAGGCTATTTGTATGATCATGTCATACAAATATAAGTCCTAATTAATTAAAATTGGCAAGATTGAAATACTAAATAGACATTAGGACTTTCCTAAATCTAAGTCAAACAATAGGATAGTCAGGAAATTACTGAAGTTCGCTTCGAATCTGTAATTTCTCCTACCTTTCTTCCTTTGAATTCCTAAAACAAAATGCTCCAAATTTAATCCATTCCCTATTGAAATTCCAAAATTCAATCCCTTGAAAACTTAAACTTTGAAATTCTTGAGAGCAGAACTATCGATTATCATCGAGAGTTTTCTTAGGTGATTCCCGTCACTTAAGATGTAATTAACTATAGGGGCTTGCCCTTATAGGAATTTTTAAGAACCCGAGTAATATAAACCCTGTTTAATGCTTTCATATTAAGCAGGGGAATTTGTCGGCTTATAAAATTGGTTCGCAGACCAAACGGATGTCACAAAATCTTCTAGTTTATTTAATCAAGCCCCATCATCAAGTAGTGTGTCTATTCTTCGGGATAGATATATAACTTGTGATGTGGCGCTCATGTATATAAACTATTTGGGATGTGAGATCAGTTTGATTTCATATCTTAAAATTTTCAAATTTAAAATTATTTTCAAAATCAAATACTAATTTTCAAATTATTTATTTAAATTAAATTAAAAAACTCGCCGACAACTTCTGTTAGGCGACCCCTTTTCGAAATAAAACACAACCTAAAAATAAGCCGTACAATTTCTGGTGACTCCGCTGGGGAAAATTCCTCTCTCCATTTTAGTCAGATAATTCTGCTTTCAAAAATCGGTAGTGTATCCATGTCCCTTGTGGATCAAGCTACACTTCTTTCCGTTGGAATACTATCTTCATTTCTACCTTGAACAAGTATAGCCAACATTCTCTCGGATTTAGGAGCCACTGTTTAGACACCCCTAAACAGAGAGGTTCCGAGATCCTTTTACCTCATTTCCGAGGTGGGGTGGACCCCGATAGGTGTTAGTTTAGGAGTGATCCTTCGAGTCGAGAAATCTTGCATAAGACTTTCTTTTCCTTTCCAACTCCGAATCGGATTCATTACCTTCTCTACACCTTTGAACATTCCGTTCTAAATAAACAAACCCTCTAATGAATGACTCTTTTAACAAATAACTTCTCCTTATAAATATATGAACAAGAATGTGTTCGGACTCTTTTCGATTCCTTTCTTTTCGTCCGATGAGAAGAAGCATAACTTGGGACCGACAATCGAATCTACCCCGTGAAATGGAAGCCCCAAAGCTGATTTTCTCCTTCACCAATGGACTCGATTTTGCTGTTTACAAGGATGAGCTGCCCGACAATGGGATCATCCGGTTTGGACATGGATTCAAGAACACAAATGTCAAGATCACCGATGTTTCCCTTTTCGCGCTGACAAATAAAGTATCTGAAGCTGAGAAGCCGTTGATCGAGTTCAACCTTAGGTCAACTCAAGAGTTTCCTCCCCTGCAAAAGATTCCAACTGAGAGGAGTACTGCTGTCCGCAGGAGGACTGTTGTTGCTACCCCCACTTGTCTGGTTGTCTCTGCACCTACCCCGGCTTCTGCCAAATTAAAGGGGAAGGAAATCCATAACTATGGTGAACTCATTATCGTGGAGGGTACGGACCTTCCCGTGAGACCTTCGTTTTTGAAATCGGGTCCAGCTCAAGAATTTCATCGCTAACACGGACCCAAAGAAGGAACGAGTAGGAAGATCGCCGGGAAGGCCGGAGCTGCCGAAGTTGCTTTCCGGAGGAAATCCCGAAATCCCCGAGTACACACCACTACCCGAATACATACCATTGCTCGAAGATACACCCTTTTTGGAAGGAAGTAGATTCCACCCCCTTTCTGCCGCAGCTGACGAGGAAAATGTCCATAGGATTGTTTCTACATTACCTCGACCAGCATACTACAACGACAGCAGAAAGAAAAGGGCTAGGATCACACCATTTGCCTGACTACAGACTGTGATCGAGAAGCTAGCGAAGAAAGAGAAATGCCCCGCATCAGAGATTCTAAGAAGGATAGGGCGGGTGTGAGTCAAATCCTGTCTTGGGCCACGAGTAGAACCCGCCATCGTTACAGAAAAGCCAAATAAAAGGATGAAGGCTAGTCCGCCTGTCGTTGTTTCAGGGTTACAGATTAGGGAGGATACCACCTTCGAGCATTTAGCTGATAGACCATCGGGTCCTAGACCTTCTGCTGCTAGAAGGATGGTATGGCGTCCCACTACTGGACAGTTAAGATTGAAACAACAACCCGAGAAGGAAAGTCTCGTCAGGAGACTTGAATCCGAAGAAAGCGCTACTGCAGTAAAGGGGACTCATGAGAGGGAACCCGACAGCCATCACACGACAACTGCAAGGATGCACAAAAAGGACCGCTAGAGGATGCTATGGAGAAGTTGAGGACTGATATTCGACGATTAGCAAAAGAAAGAGAAGAGAAATTCGGAGATGAGATTGATTCATCAGAATTCATGGATGATGAGTATGCAGAAATCAACATGGTCGAAACACGAGCTTCGTCGGCTTCACAAGGTGCTCCTCGCAACTGCAGAAGAGAGGAGCCGGAAGTAATGAGGAGGCGACTTCAAGAGAAAGACGATACGATCGCCCAAATGGCGAAGAGGATGGAAGAGATGGCTGTAGCCCTAGCCACTCTCCAAAGTCAAGTGCAACCCCAAAGAGAGACACCCCCAGAGGTCATTCACTTTGTAGACGGAGGAAAGGAGATTACGTCCGTCAACGGGGATGATCAGCTAAGGAAGGATACAACACAAAGTATGATTCCAGAAAAAGATATCAAGAGCTTGGTGGAACAGCAGGTGCTAGAAGCCTTAGCACAATCAAAGAGTGAGGCATCCATTCAGACGGGTAGACCTTACCCTGAAGAATTCGACGCTGTCCAATACCCAAAAGTCTTTGTACCACCTCTGTTCAAGACCTTTGATGGAACCGGGAATCCCTGACAGCATGTTGCACACTTTCGTGCCAGTTGTTGCAATGCCGGCAGGAGCGATGCATTACTCTTCCGACAATTCGTCAGCCACTGTTAGGGATCGCCTTTGATTGGTATGCGAATTACCGAATGGTTCGGTGAAGACATTCTCGGAACTAGAGAACCTCTTCATCGAGCGATTTGTCGGAGCTCGGCACCACATCACAATAGGTGATTTAGTGGTAGAGAAGCGAGCCGAACGAAACTTTGGTGGATTACATACTTCGATGGAGGAACCTAAGTATGAAGTATGAACCACAACTACAAGAACAACATGCAATCGGCATCTTACTTAAAAGCATTCACGGCCCGATAGCACTTCTCCTCAAGGGATTTACTATTAAGACTTTCGAGAAGTTGTTAAGCAAGGCCGGGAGCTTGCAAGAGGAGGCGAAGCAATTACGTTTCACCGACAAGACAGACAAGCAAAAGCCTGTGAAGACTTTTGAAAAGAAATCCGGGATCATTGCAGCAGTCGACAAAGGCAAGCAACTGATACAAATATCGTCCGAATGGCCGCAGCAACCTCAACAGAATTATCAACAACCCCGACCAGCTATCAGTCATCTCAACAGTATGAACAACCGCCTCGTCCTCAACGTACATTAAGGGAGCTTCGAGCGGGGAATATCCATTCAAGAATGAGGCGATTGCCGAAAATGTTCCGTAGTCCGATGAAGACTCCGCATTTCCAGCTGCCGGAGCCTAAGAGACCAGAAGAAGTCAACAAGAAAGGTGATCCCAACTTTTGCCCTTACCACCGGATGCTTGGGCACAAGATAGAAGATTGCAATACCTTCAATAGTTGGCTCAACGACAACCTTCGGAAAGGGAATATAACAATCCCGAAGGAGTACATGAAGGAACCCCAGAAAGGAGGTTCCGTCAATGTTGTCTCGACTGATCTCATCATTCCGATAGATCCCTATACAACTGATGATGGATGGACTACCGCTTGGACGAGGTCTTCAAAAAAGATTTTGGATCACATCTAAACCGCTTCGGTGCGAGCGTCAATTCAGAGATCGAAACCTGTTAAGCCGACACTGTCACTTGCGATAGAAGAACCACCTCAACAGGAGACGATTGAAGAGAAGAAGAAAATCGACGAAGAAGAGAAGACCGAGGCTCCTAAGGCTAGTCTAGGGGCTGCTTATCCTAGGATAGTTGTTTCGGATTCGGGGAGAAATCCCTCGAACCTCCGACTCCGTATGATTATCTCGCTCACTCCGTGGGATCTTATAATGATAAGGGTTATGGCGTTGGCTACGTTTTGACTGTTTCTAATGATTACGTAACTAGCGACAATCCGGACATCGAATTCGATACCAACGATAATTCTCAAATCATACACAATCTCGACGATCGCAATGATGAAGAAGACATCCATCAAGGAGGCTATGAGAGTTCAACGAGCAACGAATCTATCTGCGAGTTTCGAGGAGCTCCAATCACAATAGAGTTAGAGCTTTCAGACTCCGAGGCTAATCCAGAAGAACCTGTCATTCCAATTCAAGAGGAGACACTAGTAAACTCAATACTAGATTCAGAAGAAATTACAGAAGTTAACTTAAGAAGTGGAAGAGTTCTACCTCCGAGAATGAGTCCAAAGGACAAAGGAAAGCAGGTGGTTGTTCAAGAAGGACCAACCCCGGCAGAAGAAATACCCATTCGGGAAGAAGTCGAGGCACATGAAAATAAAGTGGACTACAACGTGCTAGCCCATCTTAGGAAACTACCGGCCAAACTGAGCATCTACGACGCCCTCATCTTATCAAAGGAGATGAGAGAAGCTCTGATCAAGGCCTTACTTGATCCAGAAATTTGCTTAGCTCAAATGGCCGGAGATTCCTTAGATGAGGTTTGCTCGTTAAAGGAACAGCGAGGCGTTACCTTCACAGGACAATGACCTACTACTTGGGACAGCAGACCACAACCGACCGTTGTACATTTCAGTTACAATTGGAAAGTTTACACTCTCCAGAGTATTGGTGGATCCAGGAGCATCAATCAATATAATGAGTCTTCGAACACTAGCATATTTGGAAATTGATGCTCGCGAGCTCGAAGCGGACAAAATGTTATTAAGAGGATTCAACCGTAAAGGAGAAAGAGCCCTCGGATCAATAACGCTACTAATGAAGACCGGTGACTTAGCAAAGACAACCACAAAATTTCACATAATTGATTCGAAACGTCGTTCAACGCTCTACTCGGGCCGACCATGGATACATGAAAACGGGATGGTACCATCATCTCTACATCAGTGCATCAAATACTATGATGGAGGGGAACAGTGCATCAAAGGTGAAACCAATCAAGCAGGAGATGAGAACCCATTGACCACATTGGTTGGGTACATCAAGGAGGAGGTGCTAGAGTTGTAAGTCATAGGATACATCTAAGTGTTACGATACTTCACCTGGCCCTTAAACATCATCACAGTTTAGAAGGCTAACAATAAGTGGTGGATGTTTGTTGACTTCACCAATTTAAATCCCGCCTTCCCGAAGGATTGCTACCCGCTGATGAGGATCGATGCCCTAGTGCATGCGGCCGTCGGAAATTCAATAATGAGCTTCTTGTATGCTTTCTTGGTCTACCACTATATCAGGATGCATCCAATAGAAGTTGATAAGACAATCATTATTACAGCCGAAAGAGTGTTTTGTTATAATGTACTGTCCTTTGAGCTCAAGAAAGTTAAGGCAACATATCAGCTATTTATGGGTGTAATTTTTTTTTTTAAAAAGAGAGAATATTGAAGTCTATGTCGATGATGTCCTTATGAAAAGCTGGATGGCAGGATAATATATAAATGACCTAAAATAGACTTTCCAAATGATAAGAAAATATAATATGAGATTGAGCACTTTACAATGCATGTAGAGAGCTTCAACAAGGAAGTCCTTAGGTTAGCTCTTAACCCCAAAGGCATAAGAGAAAACCTGGATAAAATCCAGGCACTGATTGACATGCCGCCCGTGTAGAATACCAGAGAAGTCCAATAATTAACTAGCCAGATCACAGCTCTAATTCGGTTCATTTTGCGATCGTGCAACAAGTCTACAGTATTCTTCCAAACTCTCTATACGGCTAAAAGTTTCCAGTCAATGGATGAATACTGGCAAGATTTACAGAGCTTTATAGATTCTTTAACTTCACTACCACTCCACTAAATCCCAAAGCCAAATGAAGAGCTCTCTCGGTACTTGGAGGTGGGAGCTGATTACTGGTTCAAGAGGAATCATGAAGGTAATTCCTACTCTAATACACTAGCCACATTCTCTGAGGGGTTGAGGTCTGGTATCTGATTATGGAAAAATTAATAGTTTTTCTAAGTGTTTCTGCCCACGGGTTGCAACCCTACTTCCAGATGCATTCCATCTAGGTAATTACAGATCATCTATTGAAGTTAGTGCTTGCCATCCAAAACATTTTGTTCAGTTACTAAAGTGGATGGTGGAACTAAGTGGGTTTGATATCACTTATGTTCCATGGATGGCCATTAAAGCTCAGGCAGTCACTGACTTCTTGACTGACTTCTCAAAGCATGGGAGCCACACTGAAGAAAGTCAAAGTGATCGATAGACGTGGCTCCTATACATGGACGACACCTCAAAAAGGACCAAAGTGAGACTAGGCTTGCTCTGGAAGCCCTACAAGAGAACACTTATACCATTTAATGGTCAAATAATTTGAACTACATATAACCAGGTGGAATACAAAGCTCTAATTACCAGCCTGTGCCTAGCTTACGAGATAAGCACCTATGTCCTCATCGTAAAATCAGACTCATAAATCACAGTAAACCAGATAAACGGAGAATTTGTGGCTAGATATGAGACAATGATAAAATACCTTAACAAATCAAAGGAGAAAATCCAAAAATTCCCACAGTTCTAGATCGAGCACAACATTAGAGAAGAAAACCATGTGGCTGACTTGCTTTCCAGATGTGTCTGCCAAGGGAATAGAACAACTCAAATACTCAGTTGGCCAATAATCAAAGCACTCAAGGCTTTAATAGCAGAGGATAAGAAAGCTAGAAGCTGGGTAGATCCATATTTCAAGTTCTTAGAAATCGGAGATGTCGCAGAGGAGGTCAAGAACTAGATGATTCAAGTGCAAGGCTACATAGTTTTTGTTAATAGAGGGAACTCTTTTCAAAAAATTGATAACATCAATATAACTAAGGTACATAATAGAAATTAAGGTAGAAGACATTCTTTGGAATATTCACTCTGAGAATGCAGGGACAACTCTGGAGGAAAGTGATCCACCTAAAAATTACCTAATATTAGTGTAAATTTCATGATCATTTTATGTGCATATTTTTGATGAAATTACACATTAAAGGAATAAATTTTGCATATTTTTTATTTCAGGTGTAAGAAATGGACCTTTGGAGAAAAGGAAACAAAAACAGTGCAATTTAGAGTCAAAATGAGCTAGGAAGAAAATTCTTATCTGACACATATCGATGTCTTTCTATACTTAATCTCTTTTACATTTCTCAAATATTTTTTAATGAAATTACACTTTAAAGAAATGTTATTTTTCATTCTTATTTTGTACGTCTAAATGATAGGAGCAAAATGCAACTAAAACGGGGTGAAACGGAGCCAAACAGAGCAAAACGGTGAAGCTACCCACATGGTGGCACCTAGGCACCCAAATAGGCGCCTAAGCACCAGTGACGACGAGAAAATGGTACCTATGCACCAGAAACTAGAGCCTAGGTATCGGAAACGGTTGGGGACGGTTTTGGACAGTTTTTGGTGATTCTAATGTTCTAGAAGGTCCCATATGGCAATGCACTCCTAAAATGAGTTATTTAATGAATCTAGACACATTTGAATGAAGAGATGTTTCTCTTAAAGCAAAACAAGCTAAACTAAAGTAGACTGGAAAATCAACTAAAACTGGCACCTAGGCGCCAGAACCTGCGCCTAGGCACGACAGTTATCTTCAAGAAGATTTAACAAATTTGGATGAATTTTGAAGAGATGTCTGAAGCAACCCCTAATCATTTTTGAAGCTTTATAAATATGGATTTACTTTAGAGCTTAAGAGAGACATTTTACAGTTGTTCTTAAATCATCTTTAGTTACTTTCACTTATAGTTCCAAGTGTGTAAATGTGTAGTGAGTTTTTGTAATTTCTGAAGTTTGGAGTCCCGTAAGAGTGTGTGGGAGTCAGAAAGGTCAAAGAACTTCGAAGGCTTGCTTTGGGGAACATTCCAGATGAGTATCTGTAACTTAGTTCTTAAGTCATGTACTTTGGATTTGAGTTTTATAAATATTTTTTGTTGTGTTAATCCAATGCCTTCTGAGTAGTTTTTTCTCTTTCTCCTTACAAATAAGATGTAATTAAGTAAGTGGTTTGGATTTTGTTTAAGAAATTTTTTTTTCGTACTAAAAATTGTGATGATATTTTACCGGAACTTCTTTTACTTTACAAATTGGCCACTTGTATTTTTAAAACTTGTGGAGAAATCTTATAGTCCTGATTGTGGGCTAAGTTTAGTTAACTTGTATGTATCATATTTCTCTATGGAAGATCAGAAGTAATTGTGTGAGGGGGATTGCAAATAAATAGGAAGATAAGATTTGTTGGTCGTAAAATTGATGTTTTTAGAGTGACACACTAAATTCTATTAATTTGGTTTAAAAGAGACAAAAAGGGTCATTGATATGTGATCCATTGAAAATTTGATAACTTTTTACTATCAATTTCATACCTATTTTTTAAGATATTACACTTTAAAGGAAGGTATTTTTTATGATTTCATGCAAGTATAATGATTTTAGGCCTTTGGAGCAAAAGGAAGCGAAAAGGAGCAAATTTAGATCAAAAAGAGACAAAAGTGCATTTTATTGTACTAGCGCCGAACTGGGCTGTCACTAGCGCCGGACCGCACTATTTTTTAGAGAGTTGCGACCGTTTTGGCAGAATAATGTGCTGAACTGTGCTCTATCCAGTGCCGGACCGCGCCTAGGCCGATTATAAACTAGATTCAATGTATTTGGACGAATTTTGAAAGGTTACTTGATGAAACTCTTGGAAATTCAGTTTTGGCCGAATTTAAACACTTTTGGAGCCAAGTTTGAAGGGGAGGGAAGAGAAGAGAAGAAGAGAGGAGAGTAGTTTAAAGAATAGAGAGTGTCTTCTACCTTAGTTGAGGAAGTTTAAGTTTTTGTGTTTTTCTCTTCTAAGGAGTGTGAGAGGAGAGGGAAAGTGGGAGATTTCTTCTTCCTCACTTATCTAAAGAGAGAATTGTGTGTTGTTGCGAAGAAAGAAGAGGAGTCAAAGGAATTCCTTGAGATTTGTTTGGGGAAGAGTTTGAGATAAGTTGTCTTTACTTTACTTGTTTTGTATGACGTTGTTTTTATATATAAAATCCATGTTTTGTCATCTTTTCTTCATGAGCCTTGAGTAGATTTCTTTGTCTTTCTCTTTCTCATGTGATGTGTTGATGTTATGATATGGAAATGAAGTGCTGATTTATTATGGAGAATTTGTGATGACCTTTTCACTTTGAACTTCATTTACTCTTTGATCTGGCCAATTGAATTGTTAAAAATTGTTAGAAAACATAATTTCCGAAAGGATTATAAGTTTCAAAACAAAAGTGAAGGTCACATTTAATGTCCATGAATGAGAGAGGTAGTTCATGGGGATTTAGTATAAATAAATAGGGAAATATACTTTGATGGGTGTAGAATTGGAGATTTCAAAGTGGCAGCCTGAAATTCTCAATTTGATCCTAAAGTTTGGAAACTGAAGCGAGAGTTAGCCTTCAGGTGAAGGGAAGTGGGAATTCTGGAGTGAGAGCCAGTATCCTCCTAGCCTAACCACGGATTCGGGAACTAAACATTGGAATAACCAATGTTCTTTATACGCTGAAATATGGGTAAAGAATATAATTTCTCCTATTTGGCACAACACATTTGCATCACTAATCTATGTCACAATAATCATCACATTATGATTGGAAAGGTGGAAGACTCTTTCTTGCAACTGAACTTTATTATAAATTAAGTCTTGTGTTAGTTTAACTTGATAGAGTTTATAACGTATTTAGTTAGAAATAGTAACTAAAACTGTTTGTCTTTAATTTGAGATTTAAACTTACTTGCAATTGTGTTCTGATTCGATAAGTGATTTCTGTGCTACGCCATAAAATTGAAGCCTCCCTATGGGTTCGATATTCCATGATTCCACTAGAGCCCTGTATTACTTGAGCAATACGTATACTTGTGTTTTATTATGTGACTCATTATAAAACTAAATCAATATATATATCTAAATCTGATTTCATAAATTATGGAAAATTAAAAAAGTCACACTAAGTTTTTGGGGCCGTTGCACGGGCAGGTACGTTAAAAAAGAGTAAATGTTAAAATTTAATTTTGTAGTATTTGAAATTTTATATTTGAATTGCAAGTCATAACTGTGTGTATCTGTTTATTGTTAGTGTGTTTTATTATGTATTCGTAGTATCAAATATATAGGTTTAGTGCCTTACGATTCTGAATTTGAGCGCACTATTATAAAAATTCAAAAACAACAAAAAAAATATGCAAATTCTCACAAAATGGTGAACAATCTAAATAATCAAAATGAAAATATACCAAGACCGTTAAGAGATTATGCTAACCCAACAGTAGATGAAATTCACTTAACTATCCAAAATCCTGATGTTGCTGCTAATTCATATGAGCTTAAACCTGTTATTATCCAAATGGTACAGAATAATCAATTTGAAGGAACACCTAATTAAGATCTTAATTTACATATCATTAGTTTTCTAGAATTGTGTGCTACTTTTAAATATGATGGAGTGTCAAACGAAGCTGTTAGACTTAGAATTTTTTCTTTTTCACATAGGAATAAGGCTAAGGTGTGGTTAAATTAATTAGCACCTGGATCTATCAGAACTTGTGGAGAGCTTTCACAAAATTTTATGTCAAAATATTTTCCTCCTTCCAAAATTGCTAAGCTAAGGAATGATATCATGTCTTTTAATCAGTTTGATGGAGAATTCATATATGAAGCTTGGGAAAGCTTGGGAAAGATTTAAAGATCTTCTGAGGAAGTGTCCACACCATGCTTTACTAGATTGGTTAAAAATTCAAGCATTTTATAATGGATTAGTGGGATCATTGAGATTGATTATCGATGCTGCTGCTGGTGAATCATTAATGTCAAAACTTTTGATGAAACATATTCGTTAATTGAAGAGATGACTACTAATAATTTTCAATGGCCCTCTGAGCGGGTAAATCCTACGAGAGTAGCCAGTATTCATGATTCTAATGCGATAACTATGATAGTCTCTCAAATTGCTGCACTTTCCAAGAAAATATATCAATATAGAATGAATTATTCTCTAACACCCCCAGTGTTAGAAGAAAATTCATCAGGACAAATGATAGACTCTCAAATGTCTTATAAAATATTAAATGCCATAAATAACAAAGTTAATAATCTTTATTCAAATTATTAAAATCCTAGTTGAAGGAATCATCTGAAATTTAACTGGAATAACAACATTGTTGTTGTTAACCCGCAATGGGGAAACAATCCTATGAATCCAGTTAGAAATCTGAACAACCAAGGAAATACCAACTATAGACCTTCTTCTCCTCCTGGTTTTAATAATAATCAACAATTCAATGAGAAGAAGTTGTTTACTAAAGAAATGATTCTGATTATGGGAAATCAAATTCAAGCTTAAAAAGTTGCAATGAAGAACATTGAGAATCAATTAGGACATATCTTTACCGTGCTTAAAAATAGACCTTCTGGAAATCTTCCTAGTAATGTTGAGATCAACCCAAAAGATCAAAATAAGGAGCAAATTAAGGCTATTCAATTAAGAAGTGGAAAAGAATTGGAATCAAGATTTAAAAAATAAGTCAAAGTTAAAAGAGAGGAAGTGAACATTGAGAAAGGTTCTAATAAGACATATCTAGATGAATATCTGCTAGAACCAATGAATATAACTGTTGAAAAACCACCTCCTCCTTTTCCTCAAAGACTAAAGAAACAGAATATGGATAACAAATTTGCAAAATTTTTAGATATTCTTAAGAAATTAACAATTAATATTCCCTTTGTTGAACCATTAGAGCATATGCCTGATTATGCAAAGTTTATAAAGGATATCCTTAAAAAGAAAAGAAAGTTTAAAGACCACGAGACTTTTGCACTTAGCGGTAAGTGTAGTGCAATTATTTAAAAGAAGCTTCCAGAAAAACTTAAAGATCCAGGTAGTTTCACTATCTCGTGTGCTATAGGAGAGAAATTTTTCGGAAGAGCTTTATGTGATCTTGGAGCTAGTATTAACCTTATGCCTTTATTAACTTTCAAAAGATTGAAAATAGGAGAAAGTTCACCTACATATGTGACTCTTCAACTAGCTGATCGTTCTATCACTTATCCTAAGGGATTTGTGGAAGATGTATTAGTAAAGGTGGATAAATTTATCTTTCCTGTGGACTTTATTGTATTAGATATGGAGGATGATAAAGAAATTCTAGTTATTTTGAGAAGATCATTTCTTGCTGCTGGGAGAGCTATGATTGATGTTCAAAAAGGAGAATTAATTATGAGAGCTAATAACAAGAGGTAACTTTCAATATTCTGAAATCTATGAAATACCCTTCAACTGAAAAAGATGATGAGTGCTTTCTGATGGAAATCTACGATTATTTGAGAGAAGATTATATTAAAGAAGTATTTAAAGAAAATGTGGATGTGAGGATGAATGTGAAAGTGAAAATGGAGATGATTTTGATGATTTGACAAATGAAAAGATAAAATTTGCTCAAAAAAAATTGAAAGATTAGATGATATGGAAAACGATGATAAAAATTTAATTCCATCTATCATTAAACCTCCTAAACTTGAGCTGAAAATTCACTCTAATCATCTAAAGTACATGTTTTTAAGAGAATCATCTACTTTATCAGTCATTGTATCTTCAGATTTAAATGAATATCAAGAACAAAAATTATTGGATACCTTGAAAAGATACAAAAAGGCTTTTGGTTGGTCCATAGCTGATTTTAAAGGAATCAGTCCATTGATCTCCATAGCATAGAATTTTATTGGATGAAAAACATAAACCTAGAGTTGATTTACAAAGGAGACTGAACCCAATTATGAAAGAAGTGGTTAAAAAAGAGATTTTAAAGTGGTTAGATGTTGGAATTATATATCTTATTTTTGATAATGTTTAAAAAAGCCCAATTCATTGTGTTCCTAAGAAAGTAGGAGTGACTGTTGAAATAAATGATCAAAATGAAATTATACTGACAAGATAAGTCACTCGTTGGTGAATATGTATTGATTATAGAAAATTAAACGCTGCCACCAGAAAATATCACTTTCCTTTATCATTTTTAGACCAAATGCTAGACAGACTTGCTGGACACAAGTACTAATACTTTTTGGATGGATATACCAGTTATCCCCATTTACCTATTACTCTCGAGGATCAAGAGAAGACTACATTTACTAGCCCTTATGGAACTTTTGATTATAGAAGAATGCCCTTTGGATTATGTATTGCACCTGCAATATTTCAAAGATATATGACGTCCATATTTAGCAAATTAATTGATGATAGAATAGAAGTGTTTATGGATCATTTATCAGTATTTGGAGATTCAATTGATGCATGTCTATGCAACTTAGAAAAAGTTTTAGAGGTATGCGAAAGAACAAATTTAGTCCTAAACTGAGAAATTGTCAATTTATGGTTGCAGGATGAATTGTGCTTGGGCATAAAATATCTGAATATGGCATGGAAATAGACCCTACGAAAATTCAAATTATAGAAAACTGATCACCTCCAACAACTGTGGGAGGAGTAAGAAGCTTTTTGGGACATGTAGGATTCTACAGGCGATATATTAAAGACTTTTCAAAAATTACTAAGCCTCTATGCCAACTTTTGGAAAAAGATATAAAGTATGATTTTAACGATGAATTCTTAAAAACTTTCGATCTATTAAAGGAAATATTAATTGCTGCACCTATAATAGTTTCACCTGATTGGGAGAAACGATTTGAATTAATGTTCGATGCGAGCAATTATGCTATTAGAGTTGTTTTAGGGAAAAGACATGACAAAATGTTTAAAGCTATAAACTACGCTAGTAAGACTCTTACTAAGGCTCAAATTAATTACACAACTACCAAAAGAGAGTTATTAGCGATCGTTTATGCCATTATGAAATTTAGATCTTACTTGATTGGAACTAAATGTATAGTGCATACTGATCATTCTTCCATTAAATATTTAATGCGAAAGAAGAATGTAAAACCAAGACTGATTCGATGGATGCTTTTAATGCAAGAATTTGATTTTGAGATCGTTAATAGAAAAGGGGTCGATAATCAAATAGCTGATCATTTATCTAGACTTGAACAACCTAATCTGGATGACTTTGAAAATGAAATCACTAAAACTTTTCCTAATAAGTAATTATATAATATTATTGAAGGAAATTTACCGTGGTATGCTGATATAGTGAACTACATATTTAGTAATATTTTATCAACTGATTTAACAATGCAACAACAGAAAAAATTTAAGCATGATGCTAAATTTTATTTATGGGACGATCCTTATCTGTACGAGCAATGTAAAGATCTTATTATTAGGAGATGTGTGCCTTATGATGAAACTGAAAGAATTATTCAAGAATGTCATGATTCTGAATTTGGAGGACATTTCATAACTGATAGAACTGCACATAAGATTTTACAATATGGATTTTATTGGCCTACACTTTTTAGAGATATTTATAGATTTATCAAAACTTGTGATCGATTTCAGAGAATATGCAATATATCTAGAAGAAATGAAATGCTTCTTAATTTTACTCTTAAAGTTCAAATTTTTTATGCATGAGGATTAGATTTTATGAGACCATTTATACCTTCATTTGGAAATATATATATACTGATTGTTGTCGATTATGTATCAAAATGGATTGAGGCAATGGCTTTACCTAGGTGTGATGCCAAAAACATTTTGAGGTTTTTAAAGAAAAATATTTTCACAGGATATGGAATGTCTAGAGTAATCATTGCTGATGAAGAATCTCATTTTAAGAATAATCTGATTCAGAGATTGGTGAAAAAATATAATATCATGCATAAAATCTCTACAGCTTATCATCCCCAAACTAATGGTTTAGCAGAGGTATCTAATCGTAAAATTAAACGAATTTTGGAGAAAGTTATTAATCCTAAAAAAATGGATTGGCCTGCTAGATTAGATACTGCTTTATGGGCATACCAAACTGCTTATAAAATTCCTATAGGAATGTAAGGATTAAACTTTGGAAAAACCTATCACTTGCGAGTTGAATTAGAATATAAAGTATATTGGGTGATGAAGGAATTGAACTTTAATTTGAAAGATGCTGGTGAGAAAGGCCTGTTGCAAATGAATGAATTGGATGAAATCAGAAATGAATCATATGAAAATGATAGAATATACAAAGAAAGAAGGAAAATATGGCATAATCGGAAGATTGTCAAAAAGGAAATTGAACCACGACAAAAAGTTTTATTATACAATACAAGATTGAAATTATTTTCTAGGAAACTGAAATATAGACGGACAGGACTTTCATTGTCATAAAAATATATCAATTTGGAGTTGTGATTATCGAAGACCCTAAATATGGAAGAATATTAAAAGTTAATGGCCAAAGATTAAAACCATATTTTGAAGGAAATAAACCAAATTTTAAAAATGTTTTGTTGTTGGATCAAACTGAATAACTGAAAGCTATGTCAAGCTGACGACGTTAAACCAAGCGCTTTGTGGGAGGCAACCCACAGTTATTGAGTATTTGTTTTTTTTGATTCATTATTTTTGTTTGTTTGTTACTTAATTAAGTCTTATTCTTCCTTTAAATATCATTAATAACATTTTATAAATCAATCAAATCAAAATTCGGAAGAATTTGGATGAAGTGAAGTTTGGCGAAGTTTTAATTAGCGCCGGACAGCGCCGCTGTTCAGAAAACTATTTCTCATCTTTAAATTCGAGTTTTAGCGGTTCTAGGCGATAAATCCTCCATTATAACACCCAAAATTTTCCCTTAGACGTAGCAACTACCAAACGAATGAAGAGGAAGATCCAAATTCTTGCCCAAATGGATTCTAATGCAACAGAAACTTCAAGATTTCAAGTATTCAACCGTAGAAAGTTTGTTAGTTTTGAGGCGCAACATCTATTCAACAAAAATATCTCGAAAATGAGATTGATAAGGAACAAGGCTTTGTGAATAGTGGTACGAATTCTCCTACGATTAGAATTGATAAAACTATTATTTAGAGACGTTGTGAAGTATTGTGTTAAACTACTACCGCCATAGTTTCTCAGTTGTGAAAGAGTTTTATGCAAATCTTCATGGAATCAACCAAGGATCAGTCTATGTGTGAGGGAGGTTTGTCACATTTACTCCTGCAAATATTAATGATTATATATGATTGAGAATGTGCCAATCTGACACTATTCAAATTTTGCCTCGAAGAAGGACAATATGAATGATATATACAAATATTTGATGGATGAAAGTGATGAATGAGAGATAAGAGATAGCAGGTATGTAAGTTTCTCGACCACACTACTAAATCCTACGTCAAAACACTTGCATTATTTTATTTGTGCAAAATTGCTTCCAACTATGAAAATTAGTAAGGTAACTAAGGAGTGTGCTATTTTGAACTACTGTATTCAAATGGGGATGCCTATTGATGTTGGTTCATTAATTTTTAAATCTGTTTTGGGATTGATTGTTCATGGATCAAAGTATGGGCTTTGAAATCCTTCCACCTTATTTCTTCTTTGTAGTCAAACACAAGTGCCATATGAGAACTGGGAAAGAGTACTTCTACCTTAGAAGCCTATATACCCAGCAGATGCATATAATAACCAGGTAGTTGGTGATATGAATGACATGAGCATCGTTGAAGATCAATCATCTCAGATGTCAACACCTATTCTTCATTACTTTCCTGAAAGTTCACAGATGATATTGAAGAAAATTAAGAAACCGGAGAAGGAAGTACAACACTTGATGAAAACAACCAATAATTTATCTGATTTCTTTGATCATTAGGATTGGAGAATGAAGGAGCACTTTGATCATTCTAGATATCTTGAAGGAAGTTTGACGCAATTGATGAAAAGGAAAGGTTGGATTAAAGAGGATTCTACTGAAGAATTTCCATTTTATCCATTCAACAATCTGTTCGTTCACGCTCAATCAATTAGAGATCTTTGAGTTGATGATAGTTCAGAGGAAGAATGAAGACTTGATTACAGTATTTCTATTTTTGTGTATCTGATTACTTTGTTTTGCATTGTTCGGATATTATATTTAGACAAGCTTTCTTATTTAGTTTTCAGCGTAATGTGTGTTGTTGTTGTGTGCAACGCTGAATTTTAGATTATCTGGCTGTGTAATGTTTAGTGTTATGTTTATGTGTAATGTTTAGTGTTATGTGTATGTGTTTGACACTTGGATTTTATATATGAAAGTAATGTTTTTTGTTGTTTGTGTTGAAAAATATCATTTGCCATGGCTTTAGAAAGTTATTCAATGCTTAATTAGACTAATTAGACATCGGTGCGGGCTTGAAAAGATCAAAATTGAAAAAGAAAGTTGGAAACCCATTTTTTGAACTAGCGCTGAACGATGCTGTCACCAACGCAGGGCAGCACCAAAAGACAGAGAGTTTGGCCATTGGTGTAGAAAAAGGCATCAAACGGCGCAGTCGCTAGCACCGAACAGCACTCGACTAGGAAAACACCTTGAAACTCCAAACTTTTATGATTTAACCCTAGGACCAGCCTTTTTTTCCCAAACCATCATCTTCTACTTCTAGCGAAGGCTGATTTTTGCACCTAGGGCTCACTTGCATTTGGATTTGAAGCGATTTCGTGGTCAGAAAAGTTCAGATTTCATCTTCTCTTGGTAAGAGCTACACTTTAACCTAAATTTTTTTGTTTTTTACCGTGAAAATGTCCTACATTAGGAAAATTTAAAATTTGGAAGTTTTTGGTGAATCTTTGGAGATTTTTCATGGATTTCAAGTTCTTATCTTTTTAAATTTATCTTGGAGTCCAATACATTGCAATTTTAAGATTGATTTGGATAAATTTAGTATTTTTCGATAAATGGCTTCAAGAGTTTCTGAGGGGAAGAGAAAATTTGAGTTTGATTAAAATAGATTTGTGAATTTCAAGGCTTAATCATGCTATAGTACATTTCTTAGCAATAAGAAGTGTATTCAGGAAAGATCCTTTAAAATCATGGAGGTGTAGTTGAAGAATTGATTACGAATCGTCAATGGGAAATTTTCTATTGTTTTAATGCTGAAGCAATGCTAGGGATTGTTTAGGAATTTTATGCTAATCTTTTCTATTCTGAGAGTGAATATATTCTGGTTAGAGGCCTAATGATTTAATTCACCCCTGCCACCATAAATGCATTTTTCTATCGATGTGAATATGAAAATTTTTCTATCACGAATCAAGCATTGGATTAATTTATAAACTTTTTAACTGAAGGAAATGGGGAATGGAAAGTTAAATAGAGAATGAAAGTTAATTTCCCCCTTTCTACTTTAACTCATATTTCGAAAGCCTGACATTATTTTCTTTCTGCAAGACTTTTGCCCACCAACCATTACTGTGAGGTTACTGTTGATAGAGCTATTCTGAATTACTGTATTCAGAGTATGAAGAATATAAATATTGGGGCTATTATTCATAAGATTGTTGACCTCATTTTTTATGAGGTCTTTTCTCTTCTCTCTCCTTAGTACTTAGGATCTAGCCTTAGGCTTTCCCTTTCACTATCTTCGAGGACTAGAAATGGAACCCACCACTTAGAAATTCAAACACCTCTTAACTCCCTGCAAACCCCATAAGTTTGATTGTAAACCCCTAAGTCACTTGGAGGGTTAAGATCAAATATGGAGGTTTAAAGGATGAGTTCCCTATATGACTCTTTGGCCTTAGGACTACCCTGGGTGGCTTGGTCTGGTGAGGATTGACCCGCACACATTACACTTTCACACACATTCCAAATCTTAAAACAATTCATACCTAGCTTGACTTCGTAACTCATGTGGGTAATTCATATGAATGGACCTTAACCCCTAGCCCCTTGGCTAAGAGGGTTAGGAACAACATAGTGAATGCCTCAAATGAGTCCTTTCAGTCTAAAACTTCCTGACTCATGACACATCCATAAACTAAACCCAACATTTATTTGTCATGGTCCTTCACAAAATTTTCATCCACCAATTTATTTTCAAACCTAAAGGCCCACTTTCTTAAACTATTCTAAAAGCCCATTTTCACCAAATCCAAAAGCCCAAAATTGGCTCTAAAGCACACATGGCAATTTCTTTGCATCATACCTTTAATTGATATCACCCCTAAGTTTCAAAATCATCATTAAACCATTCCAAATCAAGCTTTATCCAAATTTCCACCAAAATACCAAAATTCATAAAACCCTTTTTCATGAAATTGACCAAATCTTTTCCCAAGCCAAATGAAGCCATGCATAAGCCATATGCAAGCCACGGGAGTCACTTTACACCTCACCATGTCATTTATGGAAAATGGAGGGGGCGTCTTTCTTAATCCTTCATTAAGCTTTTTAACCCCATTTATGCTACACTCTAAACCAAGCCTAGCCACCTCACCATGGATGGAGACCACACCACCTTCTCTTGGCTGACCCAAATGATTCCTTTCAGCCCAAAGTCAAGCCTTGGGGAGGTGCACCTAGCCTAAACCATGCTTTGGACCAAATCAAGCCTAAAATGACCCTCCCCCTTACCACTTAAATCAAACCTCTTTACACATGACCAAAGCCAATTGACTGCACCAAACCCCAGCCCTGCTCCTAATCAGGATGGTGACCTGACCCTGGCCGGCCAGCCACCAGGTCGCCGGAAAACGCCATGGCTGAGAGGTCTAAATGGATTCAAAATTTCAATTTGAGCTAGCTGAGTTGTCCCATGCCTAATGGCCACTGCAGCTGTTCTTCTCTTCACCAGAGCAGTTGATCCAAGCCATCAAACCCCCCTGGGAGGCTTTGGCCGTGGCTATTTAAACAAGCCACCCCCTCTCGGCCAAAAGGTTGGTTGAAATTGACCTTCACAGAATCCCTCCTAACTCCTTACAGAGCTTCCCATAGCCAAGATCAATTCATCCACAATTTTCTTCTGCCCTAAACCCCATTGATTGAGTTCAATTTTGGAGCTCAATTCTCAGCCCAGAACAAGACATCCCTGGAACCTCCACCAAAATCAAATTAAACTCACCCACACCTGCACAGGACCAAGAGAAAAAGTTCCCCAGTGGAAGCCCCCTCACTAGGCCATCCATTCTCTCTATCGGCTAAGCTTTGAAATCAGGCTTGGTGGAAGTTGTACTTAAATAATTCGACAAGGCTAGAAGCTTCATCCCCAGGCTCCTCCAACTCCAATGAACATGCCAAGCACATTCAGTTGAGGCCTCACCTTCTGAACCAAGGTATGGACACTCCTCCTCCCGAGAGCTTCTAGCGATTCTCCATTTAGTTTAAGTTGATTTCAATGCATGTAAAATGAAAGGATGTGTTCGTCACTTCAAGAAAAATCCATAGAGTATAAGAACACCAAAATCAGTTAAGAAATGAGAGAGATCTTAGGGTTTTAGTGTGGACGGTCACGAGTGCACACCAGTCGTAGATGATGACCAGGCACCGTCTGCTCGTGCGTGTATCGAGTGAACGGTCCAGATTGCGCCGGATCGAAGGATGGAGCTAGACCGCGGGCCGCGTGGCATCCAAGTCAGATGGCGGTGTCGATTGGGAGTGCGCCGTGTGGACCTTCGGAGCCGCCGAGGTTGACGCGGCGCTGACTGGGTTAAGTGGGAAAATAGGTTATTTTCTATTTATTTAAATACCCAGAAATTGAAAAATCCATATCTTTGTGTAGAAAAATCAAAAAAATAAAATAAAAAGACCATCTTGCTCAGTGAATAGAGGAGAATAATGTGGAAAAAGAATTGAGTTAATTTGATGAGTATTTTATTTTTAATTAATTATTTACTCATTTAAGTATTTTAATTCTCCATTTTCATAGACAATTCACCATGGCATGAGACCATAGGGCTTTTGAAGCCTCTGATTTTGGGAGCATTCCTTGAATTTTTCAAGGTCAGAGGCTAGCTCTATGGCAAGTTATGTATTTTTCAAGTTTATGTCACTATTTTTGGTATTTTAATTCCATTAATTAGCATATTTTATAGAAAATTCTAGGAAAATTTGGGGAAGTTTCTTAGGACTAGTGGACCCTAGGAAAATTATATTTTGAGTTAATTTATTAAGAACAACCCTAATTGGCCTAATTACTCAAAACTAAACTTTAATTAATTAGGGTTAACCACACATCAAAAGAACATGAAAACAATTCTCCACTAATCTTAAGGAATAGAGGGACCTCACATAAAAATTTGGAATCAATTGGAAATGTTTAACCCCATTAAATGGATTAATTAGGTCACATGAGTAAAATTAAACTTTAAAAATTCATAACTCCAAAAATACATTTTAAAAATTCACAAAAATAGTTTTGGGGCTTCTCTGATATTAGGGGAGTCTAAGAAAATTAAAATTAAAACTTTCTAAAAATCTTCACTTTCCACCATATTTTAATATTTTCAATAATTAAAAAATAATAAAAATCACAAAATGATAAAAATGTTAAAGATGTCATATTTCACTTCCTAATCACTTAGGAACAAATCAAATATTTTTCCCAAGCCTCTTGGTTAAGATATTGAATTTTAAATGTTTAAGACAATTTTTAATATTATAAAATGGATTTTCCAACCTTTTCACTAAATTAATTCTAGTAAATCAACGAATAATCAAAAAATTATAAAATTTGTTTCTCTGAACTCCTTGAGGTCAGAGAGATTTATGAAAAATATAAAATTTAATTTTTAACCTTTATTTTATTTTATAATTAATTAACACTATAAAATTCAAAATAATTCTAATAAATAAAATAAAATTCAAAAAATCACCAAAATTGGTCCAAGTAGTCCACTGGTCAGTAGGAACATCCCATAATGTTCCTAAGGACAGAAACCTTACCTTGGTCATGTTGTTGAATTTTCATTGAAAACCCTTATTTTTCAGAAAAATAATTATATAAATTAAATTAAATTAAGAAAAATCACATTTTTCCCTCTAATATCTTAATTGACATATGAGTGAAGTGACATAAAAATTTTAAGTTCATTTGAGCTTAATTTGATGAGTTATGAAATAAATAAGCTTAAAAGGGCATATCAATAATTAAGAATTTTAACCCCTAATTAAAACTTTAGTTTTAATCAAAAGGGGGGGGGTAAAATATCTAATCTTAACTTTTCTCATAGATGATTGAAATCTAGGGAATTAAGGTGTAGAAACCCACTAATCATCTTGAAAACATTTGAAGTGAACTTTAATTAATTAAATAATTTACATTTTGGAAGAATAGATTAAAAATTTGGATTATTAAGATCGGAGATATGACTTAAGAAGATATCAATCCTTTAATCTAAAATCCCTAAATTAATCACTTTAATAATATTTAACTTTTAATAAAATTTAAAGTGATAATTGAAATTAATAATTAAATGATTAAAAGGAAAATAAACCTTAATTAAATTAAAACTTAAAACATTAAGTGATTTGATAATCAAATTGAAATAAATTTAAAACATTAAAATTAATTTGAAATCACTTAAAAAACAAACCTAAAACAAATTTGAATCATTAAAGAAAACCAACCTTGAAAAAATTCATAATTAAAAACATAAAAAATCAAGTCAATTAAAAAAATAACCTAAATATTTCAATTAAATTAAAATTAAATCATTAAAATTTAAATTGAATAATCTAAACACCTCTTTCAACCCAGATTAATCTAATACATTAAGATCATTAAAGATGTAAAGATTTAATTAAATTAAAATAATTTGAACACTATTCTAAACTTAAAATTATTAAAATTTCATAACTAAATTAAATCACTTTAAATCACCAATTCCAATTTTAAATCATTAAATTCTTTAACAAACTGATTTGCCCCCTAAAGGTTCTCATTATTATAACTCTTAAGTAAAGCATCAAGTGAAATGTCACTTTACTTATAGGATAATCAAACATCCTAATTCACTGAGCAAGAAATAAACTAAACTAAATTTTTGGACGATTAATTCACCTGTGCAATAGAACTCATTTGGACTCAAAAATAATCCCAAAAATATTGAAAAGATGTTTAGGACTCGTCCTAAACACTTCCTCAATATGTTGGGATGTTTTAGAAGAACAATTGAACTTAATTGTTCTTTGATGAAGAAAATCATCCTTAAACAAAACACAAGAACCTAGATGTCATAGGAGATGACTAGCAATAGGATTAGGGATTTGGTAGACAACTAGAACCTTCCCTTAGATTTACATATGTACTTGTTATAAATATTTAAATGTCTTAACATGTGCTTTAAGTGCAGCTTGGAATGACGAGAAGACCCTTCAGGTATGCTTTTATTTTATTACAATTTAGTTTATTGCAATTTATTTATATGGGCTACACTTTACTCTTCTTGCATGTTAAACAAGATTGTTGCATGAAAACTAAAACCTTTAGGATAACAACATAATTAAAACAAAAAATAAATTAAAAGTCACAACAAGATAAAATTCACCGCCACAACATTCAAAAGATAAAACAACTCAAAATTTAATCAGAAACAGAGCAACAAAACTACAATTGCAATTAAATTAAAACACCTCATTGGATGATCAGGAATACCTCGGATGATGTAACCTACGTGTTGCTAACAGGATTTCCCACGGTCTAAATGAAAGTGTGAAACTCATTCAGTTGAGTTTAGCAAATTCATCTGGACTAAGTGACTCCGATAAAAATAACAGTGTCGGAATGATGGAACCGTGGGATCTTAACTGGTGTTGTTATAATCAACATTAAGATTCCCCTAATAAAACATTAAAGGTATTTGAACTTAAGACTCTTATAAAACAAAACACTTTTCTCATCTCCTGATTTTCACCTTCTAAAGCTAAACCTCTGCAATAACAAGGAGCTTGGAGCATAGTGGGCAGCAAGGCCATCGTCGTTAGCAAAACTTGGATCAACATCAACAAAACCTTTCTTAGAATTAAATAACAAAGCCATAGGATTTTGAGATAGTTTGCCTAGTGCAACATAAATCCTCAACTTTTTGTTAGGAATTTGCATAACACGTTATGCAAATTAAGCCCTAACCGGTCTTAGGACTCCGAGGTAGTGGTTTGGTATGACATAAACCCTCACATCTTCGAGGCTATTTATATGATCATGTCATACGAATATAAGTCCTAATTAATTAAAATTGGCAAGATTGAAAGGTTAAATAAATTCTCAAATTGAAACAAAAAAATAGGATAGTTTGGGAAGTTGCCAAGATTCTTCTTGGATCCTTAACTTCTCCTACCTCTCTTCCATTGGACTCTTAAAATAAACTGTTCTAAATTTGAGCTACTCCCTATTGAAATTCCCAAAATTCAATTCATTTGAAACTTCAAACTTTGAAATTCTCGAGAGAAAAACCACTGATCATTATCAAGAGTTTTCTTAAATGATTCCCGTCATTTAAGATGTAATTAATTATAAAGGCTTGCCCTTATAGGGAACTGCAAGAACCCAGGTAATATAAACCCTGCTTAATTCATTTATATTAAACAAGGGAACTTGTCGGCCTATAAAATTGGTTCGCAGACCAAATGGATGTCACAAATCTTCCAGTTTATTTAATCGAGCCCCATCATCAAGCAGTGTGTCTATTCTTCGGGATAGATAAATGGTTTCTGATGCGGTACTCGTTTATATAAACTATTCGAGATGTGAGATTGGTTCGATTTCATATCTTAAATCTTTTTTTTAAAAAATTATTTTCAAAATCAAATGCTATATATATATATATAAATTAAATTTTAAATCTAAAATTTTCGACAATTTCTGTAGGCGACACCCCTTTTCAAAATACCACACAACCTAAAAATATGCCGACAACTTCTGGCGACTCCACTGGGGACTAGTTCTTCTCTCCATACTGATCAGATGGTTTTGTTTTCATAAATCCATAGTGAGTCCATATCCCAAGTGGACCAAACTATCATTCTTCCATTGGCATAGTTCTCTCTTTTCTGTCTTGAGCAAGTATAGTCAACTCCCTTTTGGATTTAGGAGCCACTGTTTAGACACCCCTAAACAGAGAGGTTCTGAAATCCTTTTACCTCTTAAGAGGTGGGGTGGACCCCCAATAGGTGTTAGCTTAGGAGCGGTCTTCGGATTGAGAAGCCTTACAAGGATCTCTCTCCCTTTTCAATTCCGAATTGGGTCCCTTCCTTTTTCTATAAACCTCTGTTCTTTAAACATTTCATTCCTAACAAACAAATCTTCTAATAAACAACCTTTTAATAAACAAACCCTTTTAGATCGCAAATGCATTAACATAAACGAAAATGTGTTCGGACTCTTTCTTTTTTCATCCTAAATTTTGTGACAAAAGGAAGCATAATTCAGGACTAATACTCAGGATCTACCATGCAGAAAATGTCTGCCCCAAAGTTAATCTTCTCCTTCACCAACGGAATAGACTTCGCCGTTTACAAGGATGAGCTGCCCGACAATGGAATCATCCGTTTTGGACAAGGATTTAACAATACAGAAATCAAGTTTGCTGACGTCACTCTTTTTACACTAATGAGCAAAGCGCCAGAAACTGAGAAATCCGTGCTTGAGTTCAACCTGAAATCGACTCAAGAATTTCCTCCCCTACGAAGGGTTCCAGCTGAAAAGGATACCACTATTCGTAGGAGGACTGTAATCTCTACCCCCACCAGTCTAGTCGTCTCTACACCTGCCTGAATTCCCACCCAACTGAAAGGGAAGGGAGTCCAAGTTTATAAACCTGCCACCGTGGAGGGTACAAATTTTGCTGCAATACCATCTATTTTTGAAATCGGATCCAGTTCAAAGTTTACACCCCTTACTCGAACTCAGAGAAGAAACAGAGGAAAAAAGATCATCAAGATCGAGAAAGCCAAAGCTGCTGAATTTGCTTTTCTAGAGGAAATTCCTGAGGAAAGAGAAAAGCTGCCTGAATATTCACCACTGTTAGGAGGAAGTAGGTTCCACCCTCTCTCTGCTGTAGCTGATGAAGAAGATGCCCAGAGGATCGCTGCTGCATTACCCCGACCTGCATATTACAGGGACAGTAAAAGAAAAAGAGCTAGGGCTACGCCGCTCACTCGACTACAAGCTATAGTAGAAAATTTAGCAAAGAAAGATAGATGCCCCGTATCTGAGATTCTGAGGAGAATGGGATGGTTGCCAGCCAAATCCCGCCTTGGACTGTGAGTAAACCCGGTCATTGCTAAGGAAAACCCAAGAAAAAAGGCACGAGCCAATGAAAAGAGTTTGCCTGTTATCGTATCGGGACACCATATTAGGGAGGACACCACCTACCTATGCACAGCCGACCGACCATCTGGTCCTAGGCTACATACTGTGAGAAGGATGGTGTGACAACCTATTATCGGTGGACCAAAACCATCGGAGCATTCTGGGAAGAAAAGTCTCGTCAGGAGGCTTGAATCTGAAGGAAGTGCTACTGTAATAAAAGAAACTCCCGGAAAAGAACTTCAACAGCATCACACGACAACCGCGAGACCGTCTGGAAGAGACCCCTTGAGGATGCTATAGGAAAGCTAAGGACGGATATCCGACGATTGGCAAAAGAAAGAGGAGAAAAGTTGGAAAATGAAGTTGATTCATCAGAATTTATGGATGAAGAGTATGCCGAGATCAACATGGTTGAAACACGAGCATCATCAGCTTCACAAGGTGCTCCGGCAGCAGCGGAAAGAGATGAACCGAAAGTGATGAGAGCACAACTTCAGGTGAATTATAACTCAATTTCACAAATGGCAAGGAGGATGGAAGAGATTGCTGCTGCTTTAGCCACTCTCCAAAGTCAGGTGCAACCTTAGAAAGAAACACCCCCAGAAATCATCCATGTTGTAGATGGGGGGAAAGAGATTACATCCGTCAACGGAGATGAGCAACCAAAGAAGGATTCTGCACAGAGCATGATTCTTAAAAAAGACATTAAAAACATGGTAGAACAGCAGTTGCGAGAAGCTTTAGCACAATCCAAGAGTGGAGCATCTATTCAGAAGGGTAGACCTTACCCTAAAGAATTTGATGATGTCCAATACCCAAAAGGCTTCGTACCACCTCTGTTCAAGACTTTTGATGGAACGGGAAACCCCCGGTAGCATGTCACACATTTTCGTGCTAGTTGCTGCAATGCTGGTGGGAGTGACGCTTTACTCTTTCGACAGTTTGTCATCAGCCTGTCAGGGATTACCTTCGATTGGTATGCAAAATTGCCAAATGGCTCAGTTAAGACCTTTTCAGAGTTAGAAAACATTTTTGTTAAGTGGTTTGCTGGAGCTCAACACCACATCACTATCGGTGATTTAGTGGTGGAGCAACAGAAACTGAACGAATCTTTGGTGGATTATATACTTTGATGGAGAAATTTAAGTATGAAGTGTGAGCCACAACTACAGAAATATCATGCAATCGGTATTTTGCTGAAAAGTATCCACGGCCCAATAGCACTTCTCCTTAAAGGATTTACAATCAAGACTTTCGAGAAGTTTCTTAGCAAGGCCGGGAGCTTATAAGAGGAAGCAAAGCAGCTAAGTTTCGTGGACAAGACCGATAAACAGAAACTGGTGAAAATATTCGAAAAGAAGTCCGGAATCATCGCGGTAGTAGATAAGGGCAAGCGACAAGATCAGATACAAACAGAGCGGCCACAACCTAGCTATCAACCACCGCAACATACTTACCAACAACCTCGACGAGGTTATCAACGGCCTCGATCGAGCTACCATCGCCTCGACGATTATGAACAACCGCCTCGTCCACGACGTACCTCGAAAGATTTTCCGAATAAGGAATATCCATTCAAAACTGAAGCAAAGAGTGAAGATGTTCCGCAGCTTTAATGAAGACACCCGATTTTCAACTACCGAGCCCAAGAGGCCTGAAGAAGTCAATAAGAGAGATCATCCAAACTATTGCCCTTACCACCGGATGCTCGGGCATAAGATAGAGGATTGCATCACTTTCATGATTTGGCTTGATGACATTCTCCGGAAAGGGAACATAACGTTCCCGAAGGAATACTTGAAGGAATCCCAAAAGGGAGGTTCCGTCAACGTTATTTCAACGGATCTGATTGTTCCGATAGACCCTTACATGACCCATGATGGATGGAGTACCGTCTGGACAAAGTCTTCAAAGAAAATCCTAGATTATATCCAGAACGCTTCAGTGCACGATTCAACTCAAAGTTTGAAACCTGCCGAGCCGGTGCTATCGCTTGCGATTGAAGAACTGCCCCAGAATAAAGAGAAGATCATGGAAGAAAAGAAGACTGAGGCTCCAAAGAGTAGACTAGGGGCTGCTTATCCTAGGATAGTTGTTTCCGATTCGGGGGAGAAATCCCTCGAACCTCTGACTCTGTATTATTATTTGCTCGCCCCGGCGGGATCTTATAATGATAAGAGTTTTGGTGTTGGCTACGTTTTGACTGTTTCTAACAATTACGTAACTAACGAAAAATAACCTAATCTGGATCTCGATTCTGATATAAATAACGATTCTCAAATCATACTAAACCTCAATGACCACGACAAAGGAGAAGACGTTCACAATGATGGCTACGAAAGCTCAACAAGCAACGAGTCCATTTGTGAATTTTAGGGAGCTCCGATTGTTACAAAATTAGAGTCATCAGATTTTGAAGCAACTGTAGAAGAGCCAGTCATTCCAATTCAAGAGGATACATCGGCAGATTCAGTACCAGATGCAGAAGAAATAACAGAAGTTAATTTAAGAAGAGGAAAAGTTCTAGCCCCGAGAATGGGTCCAAAAGATAAAAGAAATCAGGTGGTTATTCAGGAAGAGCCAACCCCAGCAGAGGAACTGCCCATTCGGGAAGAAATTGAAGCACCTGGTAATAAAGTGGATTATAACATGCTAGCCCATCTCAGGAAGCTACCAGCCAAATTGAGTATCTACGACGCTCTGATCCTGTTAAAGGAGATGAGGGAAACTCTGATCAAGGCTTGACTTGATCTATAAATTTGTTTAGCTCAAATGGCCGGTAATTCCTTAGACGAGGTTTGCTCGATAAATGAACAGCGAGGTGTTACCTTGACAGACAATGATCTACTACCCGGAACGGCTGATCACAATCGACCGTTGTATATTTCAGTCACTATCGGAAAGTTTACGCTCTCCAGGGTGTTAGTTGATTCGGGAGCATCAATCAACATAACGAGCCTTCGAATGTTAGCATATTTGGAAATTGATGCTCGCGAACTTGAAGTAGACAAGATGTTATTAAGAGGGTTCAATCAGAAAGGAGAAAGAGTACTCGGATCAATAACCCTGTTAATAAAGACCGGTGATTTAGCAAAGATAACCGCAAAATTCCATATAATTTATTCTGAAACATCATTCAACGCTTTACTGGGTCAACCATGGATCCATGAGAACCGGATGGTACCGTCGTCTCTGCACCAGTGCATAAAGTATTATGAAGGAGGAGAACAATGTATCAAAGGTGACTTGCAGCCGTTCTCCGTACATGAAATCAGAATTCATGAAGATGCAGCCTACTACGCGCCTTCGAAGAAAACAATATTCTCCAGAAACACCATACCAAACGAAGAAAAAGAAGTGCAAGACGATGAAGAACCTGAAATTCTTATCCAACAGTTACTCACCACTCCCTTACGGCGAGATGGTGAAGGTTTCTCCAGAACTCGCAACCGAGGTCGAGGCCGGGGACGAGGTCGAGGAAGAAACATTGGAACAGTTGGACAGAAAAAATCGGTCATCGACTTTGATTGGGAGAATTGTTCCAAAGAAGAAGAAATCAAGAAAGAAGCAGCAACAGTAAATTAATAGAAACCTCAGTTCAAGATCTCTCTCGAAGATGAAAGGAATGAAGAATACAAATCAATGTACGAAAAGATTAATCATTATGGACATACTATGACCCTGACCCCGATCCATTCTAATAAGATCGAGGGTATGGTGGTCAAGGAAGTACGTGGTGGTACTAAACCGATCAAATTCTACCGTGGTGCTTCTTCTTCCAATACTGAAAAAGATGTACAATTTGAAGATGTTATTTCATCTGAATTAATGGAATTTCCTTTTGAGTGGTACTCTCCCTGTATTCAAAATTTAATTCAACGTGGTGTCTTACCTAAACAATGGATAAAAGGTCAATCATAAAACATCGAAAAATAATGGAACAATGCCAGTCGGCCTCCCAATTCAAAACATGGTCTCAGATTCAGCACAGTAGGGTTTGTTGATGATTCGAGATTTTGCTTAGTTGTCACTCACGAGCATGATGAAAGTTTCCTAGAAGCTTCAGATGATCTCGAGGATCTACCAATTGGAAATGCTCCACCAGAATTCGAAGAAGAAATTAAATCTACAATAGACGAGTTAATGGAAGTTAACTTAGGTACTAGCGAAGAGCCTAGGCCGACCTTTGTTAGCTCCTTACTCAATAAAGAAGACTCCGAAGAGATAATCAAGTTATTAATGGAATTCAAGGACTATTTTGCTTGGAGTTATGATGAAATGCCAGGATTAGCTCCGTAAGTTGCGGTTCACGTAGCTAGGAGTAGATCCCACTTCCGTTCCGATCGACAAGCTCCGAGAAGAATGCGTCTAGAGATTGAACAACAAGTTATAGCTGAAGTTAAGAAGCTAATAGATGCTAAATTTGTCCGTGAGGAACAATATCCAACTTGGTTAACCAATGCGATACCAGTCAGAAAGAAGAATGGTCAGATCAGAATCTGCGTGGATTTCAGAGATTTGAACAAAGCATGTCCAAAGGACGAATTCCCGCTACCCATTCCAGAATTCATGATCGACATTGCTTCAACACATGAAGTCTTCTCATTCATCGATGGATTATCAGGATACAACCAGATAAATATGGCACTAGAAGATGAAAAGCTTATAGCCTTCAGAACGCCGATCAGGGTATACTGCTACACAGTGATGCCGTTTAGATTAAAGAACGCAGGAGCAACTTATCAAAGAGCAATGACAAGGATTTTTGATGATCTCATTCAAAACCAAGTCGAGTGCTACGTGGATGATTTAGTCATCAAAAGCAAACTAAAAGAAGATCATTTGTATGATTTGAGAATTGTTTTCGAGGTTAAAACAATATAACCTTAAGATGAATCCCTTGAAATGCGCCTTCGATGTCACCTCTGGGAAATTCTTAGGATTTGTTGTTCAACATCGTGGAATTGAAATCGATCCGGAGAAGATTTAAGCTATCTTAGAAATGCCGCCTCCCAAAACCTTGAAAAAACTACGATCCTTTCAAAGGAAGTTGGCGTATCTTCGACGCTTTATCTCGAATTTGTCAGGAATGTGTCAACCTTTTTCTTCTTTGGTTAAGAAGGATGCCAAGTTTACTTGGGACTCCAAATGTCAACATGCCTTCAATGACATCAAACAGTATTTAATGACACCTCCTGTTTTAGCAGCCCCAATCTCAGGTAGACCGTTGATACTTTATACCGCAGCTCTAGACGACTCGCTCGGAGCCATGCTAGCCCAGGTCAATGACGAGGGAAAAGATTATGCTCTCTACTACTTAAGTCGTCGTCTAATTCCGACGGAAGTAAAGTATCCTTCAATTGTGAAGCATTGTTTGGCCCTGATCTTCGCCGCTCAAAAGCTCAGGCATTACATGTTTTCTCATAAAGTCAACCTTATTTCGAAGTTCAATCCATTGCAATATTTGATGACTCGACCGATGCTTTCCGACAGACTTGCCAGGTGGTCGATGATACTATTTCAATTAGATATAAATTTCATGCCACTTCGTGCCGTAAAGGGACAAGTCCTAGCAGACTTTCTCGCAGCACACCCTTTACCGGCAGAATTGCCTCTAAACGAAGACTTGCCAGATGAGCAGAAAATGAGCCTAGAAGACCCCGATGATCAACGTTTGGAATTGTACTTCGACGGAGCATCCTCAGCACAGAAAGACAAAGAATTGCAAACGATAGTGTCTGGTAAGGTAGGAATCAGACTAATATTTATAACACCTGAGCGGGGGGTGTTAAGGTATTCCTACCACTTAACAGAACCGTGTACAAACAACGAGGCAGAATACGAAGCCCTTATAACCGAACTGGAAGTAACCATTCAGATGGGGATAACAGACATCAACATCTATAGAGATTCCCAGTTGATCATTCAACTAGTCTCCGGACAGTACAGGATTATAAAACCAAGGCGAGAGCAGTACTTCCAATATGCCATGAAGTTGTTGGAGCGAATTCCAAATGTAACGATCTGCAAGATTCCCAGAAGAGAAAATGCTCTCGCAGATTCGTTAGACCGCCTTGCAAAAGAATTTGCCTGCCTACAGGATGAGTCAGGTGAAATGTCAGTTCAAGGACGACAGGTCCTATCACAGCTCGACATGGATACAATACACAAATCAGAAAAAGCAAAAGAATCAGTTGTGGCAATAACAGAAGTTATAGAAGATTGGTAGTAGCCACTAATAGACTACTTGCAAACAGGAAACCTACCAGATGATAAGTCGATAGCCCATCAAATAAAGAAAAGAACTCTGTCTTACGCATTAATAAACAACACGTTATACAGAAGGTCAATTGATCAGATGTGGCTAAGATGCCTGAGCGGGTCTGAGGCTCGTGAAATTGTTAAAGAAGTACACTCAGAACTTTGTGGCGCTCATCAGTCGGGTTCGAAAATGAAAATGAATATTAAGAAACTAGGGTACTACTGGCCCTCGATGATGACCGATTGCATGAAGATCGCCAAAAGTTGTCACCAGTGCCAAGTGCATGGAGTTGTTCTACATCAACCTCCAAATGTGATACATCTGACAATTGCGTCGTGGCCATTTGAGTGTTGGGGCACAGATATTGTGGGTCCGATAGAACCGCCTTCTTCAAGAGGACATCACTTCATTCTTACAGCTACAGATCACTTTTCTAAGTGGGCAGAAGTAGTACCACTCAGAGAAGTGAAAGCCCATCATGTGCTACAGTTCATCAAGAATCAAGTTATCTACCGTTTTGGAGTACCGCGCAGAATTATCTCAGATTATGGGTCCACATTCAGAAGCATGAAGATCAACAATTTTGTCAGAAGACACGGGATCGACTGGCGCTATTCAACATTCAACTACCCAAGAGCGAACGGCTTGGCCGAGGCTTTTAATAAAACTCTCGTCCAAATCCTAAAGAAAACTTTGGACGACAACAAGAGAAATTAGCACGAGAAGTTGTTTGAAGCCTTTTGGGCCTACAGGATGACTTTCAGAACTCTCACCCAGTCTACGCCTTATGCTTTAGTGTACGGGTCCGAGGTCGTACTACCCTTAGAGGTTCAGCTTCCGTCTCTCAGAATTGCAGTTGCAAACAAGATCACTACAGAAGAAAATGCCAAACTATGACTAGAAGAATTGGAAAGCTTGGAAGGGAAAAGACTTTCAGTATAGCAGAATTTGGAAATGTATCAAGCAAGATGATCCAGGCCCATGATAAATTAGTCCGTCCAAGAACATTTAAAGTCGGTGACTTGGTTTTGGTTCTCAGAAGACCTATTCATGCACATCGCAAGATAGGTGGTAAATTTGAACCGACTTGAGAAGGGTCATTCGTGGTCGAGACAGTTGACTCTGGAGGTTCATATCAACTGATGAATTGCCATGGAGATCGACCTATGCTTCCAAATAATGGACGATATCTACAGAAGTATTACGGAACCTGATGTTTCGAAGGATGAATCCTCATTCCTAGAAGCACGGGCACAGTAATTACTTACGACTGGGTCCGAACCCAAAAATATAAAAAAGTGGATGATAAAGAAAATCGTTAAAAAAAAGGGTGTTAAAAGAAAACATGTGAAATCATGATAATAAAGTTTTTATCCTTCCTTTCAAATTGAGTCTCACTTTTGATCTTTCTTCATCTTTTCCTACTCCTATTTAAATTTGAAATAAACGAATAAAAGCTCTTCATTAATAAACAAAAGTTTCTATTGTTCTTATTCTTGGTACAACCCCTGATCATTTCCTTATTTTTCGAAGGGAAATGTCGAACTGGCAGTTGGTTCTGAACTTTAAGAATGGCGTGAGTCTAGCACTCGATAAAAAGAGGATGAATGATGGAGCCGTGATTGAGATTGACTTTGATTTCACACCTGCCGGGCTATAGTACGAAGAAAATGATTGGACTCCGATTGATCGGGAAGAGCTCCGCAGCCATACAATGATGAAATTGGGTGGCTTAAGTCAACCATCTATCAGCAAGAAGAGAAAAGTAAATATTTCTCATGCAACGGGAGAGGACAAGAAAGTTAAGTCCGTGGTTACTACAGCAGAAGGCAGGCTCGTCAGCGCAATGCACAGAGAAATTCAAGAGGTAAGGAGAGCTACTCTCACCCCTACTCAACGAAGAAACTAGAACCGACGCATCCGCAAGATGTAAACCCAGCTAGCAGCGGATCAACGTAAAGAGACAGCTGCTACCGTCAGTGCAAGCACTTCTAAGAAGCCAGTTCGTCAGGAACCAGAAAAGAGGAGACCAACTCCAAGAACAATAGAAAAGATAAAAGAAATTCCAAGGAGATCAGAAAACAGAATCTGTGCTACGACGCCAGATAATGCACCAGTTTTAAAGAGTCTTGTTGCGAAAGCAACCCCAGAGGATGTCCCGACAGAAATTATCTCTGAGAAGCCAAGACATGAAGGAGAACGTGCTAGGGTTGAACCATACATCCCACCGTACGTTACTAGACCCCGCCAGTTGCAGATAATTCTGGAATACGAGTTGGAAAAGATGCAGAATGTTGAAAAGAAAACTTTTAAATACTTCGAAAAAATCCCTGGGAAAAGGATTAACATCTTGGAAGGCCTTGAGCTGCATACAGATGTGTTTTCGGACTAAGAACAACAGAAAATTGTAGACTGCATCATTGAACTTCAGAAAATGGGCTGAGCTGGTCATCTGAGGGAGAAAACTAATTCAGAACCCCGAAGATGGATGCCAGGAAAAGGAAGAGTTATGATCCAATGCGGATGTTGCTACATCTTCGCGGTAGACAGAAAAGGAAATCCAACAGGGATACTCTGTTGTAGTGAGGTGGATCCAATGCCGAATATTATTAAAAGAATGGTAAAGAGGATGGTGACATGGAAGGTATTGCCCGCAGACTGCATACCCAACAGCTGCATCATTAACATCTACAAGGATGGCGACTACATACCTCCACACATAGACCATCATGATTTAGTTAGACCTTTCTGTACAGTGTCTTTTATCAACCAATGCAATATCATGTTCAGATCTGACCTCCGGATAGCAGGCCCCGGAGAATTTCGAGGGCCGGTGGAGATACCACTACCGGTAGGTTCCGTCATGGTGTTAAAAGGGAATGGAGCGGACATCGGAAGGCATTGCATTCCAGGAGTGCCTGTTGAGCGGATCTCTGTTACTTTCAGGAGAATGGATGAAGGAAAGATTCCTTTTCACTTCCAACCAGATCCAGAGTTAGAGAGCCTCCGGCCTTACGAGCTGTGAGTTACAAGGGAGATATCACACCTCCAATGCACATCCGTACGACATTCCAACCAAGGGTGGCTTGGAAGGTGATGTTATTGTCCATGTATCTCACTATTCAGACATAGATTTTCATAGATGCTTTTAGAAACAACTTGCAAGAATCTTAAACAATTCGTTTTGGATTTATATGGATTGTATGAGATATTGAATTCTCAAAGAAAATATCATCATGTTTTGGATCAAGTTGTATGATGTATTTTCAACAAGATTGGAATAAAAGTGACCAAGTCATGTTTTGCCTTCACCTCTTTTTGTGCAAATTGATTGGGAAACGCCATTAAATTAAAAGAACTTCGAACAAAGAACAAATGAAAAATAAAAAAAATAAATAAAAACTCTCTTTAAAAAAAATCTCTGAATGTCAAAACAAACTACAAATAAATACGAACTCTAAATAAACGTGAACTCTAAATTGAAAAATTCAAGCTAAAAATCAAATTAGAACAAATGATGAAAACAAATCCCCGAATCTGAAATCCCCAGCCTTCGGCTATTCTCAAATCTCTTTTTGACTCTCCATATTTCCTTCCGTCTTTTGAGAAGATTGACTGAATCTACTGACACAGAACCACAAAAATTTTTGATTTGGTTCTGATGGCATGGATTCATATTCTTCACCCAATAATCAGACATTGATCGATCCTCGTGGGACGTGAAACACTTTCACGTTTCATTCTAAATCTTCCACTAAACTCAAATCTCCACAGCAAATTTCAACTCTTTAAACCTTCGAGACTGGAACCAGATTCTAGTTCTCTTTAAACCTTCGAGATTGGAACCAGTTTCCATTTCTCTTTAAACCTTCGAGATTAGAACCAGTTCCATTTCTCCTTAAACCTTCGAGATTGGAACCAGTTTCCATTTCTCTTTAAACCTTCGATACTGGAACCAGATTCCAGTTCTCTTTAAACCTTTGAGACTGGAACCAGATTCCAGTTATCTTTAAACCTTCGAGACTGGAACCAGATTCCAGTTATCTTTAAACCTTCGATACTGGAACCAGATTCCAGTTCTCTTTAAACCTTCGAGGCTGGAACCAATTTCCATTTCTGTTTAAACCTTCGAGACTGGAACCAGATTACAGTTCTCTTGAAACCTTCGAGACTGGAACCAGTTTCCAGTTCCCTTTAAACCTTCGAGATTGGAACCAGATTCCAAGTTCTCTTTAAACCTTCAAGATTGGAACCAGATTCCAAGTTCTCTTTAAACCTTTGAGGCTGGAACCAGTTTCCAGTTCTCTTTAAACCTTCGAGACTGGAACCAGATTCTAGTTCACTTTAAACCTTCGAGATTGGAACCAGTTTCCATTTCTCTTTAAACCTTCGAGATTGGAACCCGTTTCCATTTCTCTTTAAACCTTCGAGACTGGAACCAGATTCCAGTTCTCTTTAAACCTTCGAGACTGGAACCAGATTCTAGTTCTCTTTAAACCCTCAATACTGGAACCAGATTCTAGTTCTCTTTAAACCCTCGAGACTAGAACCAGATTCCAGTTCTCTTTAAACCTTCGAGATCGGAACCGCATTCCGGCTCTCTTTAAACCTTCGAGACTGGAACCAGATTCTAGTTATCTTTAAACCTTTAAGACTGGTACCAAATTCTAGTTCTCTCCTTTCGAGGTTGGTACCAAATTTCGACTCTCTTCCCGAGATTGATACCAAATTTCAACTCTCTCCTTCCGAGGCTGGTACCAAATCCCGGATCTTATTCCAAGAGCAGTACCTAAATTTTGATTCTCATCCTTTTCAATCGATACTTAAACTCTGATTCTCACTTCGATACTGATACTTAAATTCTAATTCTCTTTGCAATCCTGAGATCGAAACCTAGGTTCCAATTCTCATTTCAAATCTAGGATTTCCTTAAATAGACTTTAAATTAAACTTCAATCGAAATTGAAACTAGAAAAAAATCAAAATCTAAACTCACACATTAAAAAAAACTCAGAATAGAAAATGAAATCGAAATCAAATTTCCCCAGATCTTATAATCTGCAATTCACCTCCTTTTCTTTTCCCCAGCGAGAGTTCAGAGATCTCCAGTCTTGGAGATATACTCGATACTCCCCAGCAGAAATTTGTTTCTACTCTTTTCTGAGTGTGTCTCTTAGACGTCTGTGTTAGTTTTATTGATCTCTTTGGTCAACGCCAATACGCATGGGGTACTCAATTAGCACACCACACCTATTGGGGGTCCATTTGTTGACCTCATTTTTGATGAGGTATTTTCTCTTCTCTCTCCTTAGTACTTAGGATCTATCCTTAGGCTTTCCCTTTGACTATCTTAGAGGGCTAGAAATGGAACCCACCACTTAGAAATTCAAACACCTCTTAACTCCCTGCAAACCCCATAAGTTTGATTGTAAACCCTTAAGTCACTTGGAGGGTTAAGATCAAATGTGGAGGTTTAAAGGATGAGTTCCCTATAGGACTCTTTGGTCTTAGGACTACCCTGGGTGGCCTGGTCTGGTGAGGATTGACCTGCACACATTACACTTTTACACACATTCCAAATCCTAAAACCTTTCATACCTAGCTTGACTTCCTGACTCATGTGGGTAATTCATATGGATGGACCTTAACCCCTAGGGCCCTCAGCTAAGAGGGTTAGGAACAACATAGTTGAATGCCCCAAATGAGTCCTCTCATGGCTATTATAGGCTTAATATGGCTTCATGGCTCAACCAAAGTGATTCCATTATACTCAAACTTGATCAATCTTTATTTTTCCAAAATTTCAATTTTTGGCCCCGGGGCCCTACACCCACCAAACATACCAAATGCGCTTGAAACTGCCCAAAATTTTCAAAATTACCTAATTTACTGAAAATTCCTCAAAACCAATCCTAAACATTTCCCACCATTCAAATTGATCACCCATATCCAAATATACCAAAATTTCCAAAAATACCCCCCAATACCCTCCAAATACCCAAAATGCCCTTTTTAACCAAAAAATCCATAAATTCCAAAAATTCCCAGAAAATTCCAACAAATCCTAAATATTCCCAATTTAATTTTGTTCAACTACACCATAGTCCAATTTTGTCAATTTAAGTCACTTTTACCAAAAACCCCCAATTTGGCCCATTTTTAACCAAAGTAAGCCCAATGTCAAACCAAATCAACCCAATTGACCTCAATGTTGATCCAATACAATTCTAAACTTCAATTAAATATCCCCAATATCAATTTAGACCAAATCAAAGCCCAATTCGATTAACCTTTGGATCCAATTTCAATTTGAAGCTTAAAGCCCAATTTTGGCCCATGACCTAAACTTAGCCCAAACTAACCCAACTCAACCCCAATTAACCACAAATCTTTACATAAACCTTCATAATATCCCCACAAACAAAACACTAACAAGATTTGCCCCAAATTTGAACCTAAACTCCACCCAAACCTAACCCAAAACCAAAATCCCCATTTTTGGCCTAAACCCACCATAAACCCAAATGGGCCCAAATCTCAAAATCAAAGTCCAACCAAAGTTGAAAACTCTTTGTAACACTCCCATAAACATTTCTAAACATTAATTTTTTAACAAATATAACATTAGCTCAACCTTAGCCCAAGTTATCCCAATTTGACCCACTTTGGCCCCTTTACCAAAAAGTCTCAAATCAAACCCAATTCAACTCCAAATCACCTCAAATTTGTTTCAAATCACTCATGACACATCCATAAAATAAACCCAACATTTATTTTCCATGATCCTTCACAAAATTTCAATCCACAAATTTATTTTCAAACCTAAAGGCCCACTTTCTTAAACTATTCTAAAAGCCCATTTTCACCAAATCCAAAAACCCAAAATTGGCTCTAAAGCCCACATGGCAATTTCTTTGGATCATACCTTTAATTGATATCACCCCTAAGTTTTAAAATCATCATTAAACCATTCCAAATAAGGCTTTATCCAAATTTCAACCAAAATACCAAAATTCATAAAACCCTTTTTCATGAAATTGACCAAATCTTTTCCCAAGCCAAATGAAGCCATGAAGCCATGCATAAGCCATATGCAAGCCATGGGAGTCACTTTACACCTTACCATGTCATCTATGGCAAATGGAGGGGGCCTCTCTATTAATCCTTCATTAAGCTTTTTAATCTCATTTATGCTACACTCTAAACCAAGCCTAGCCACCTCACCACGGATGGAGACCACACCACCTTCTCTTGGCTGACCCAAATGATTCCTTTCAGCCCAAAGTCAAGCCTTGGGGAGGTACACCTAGCCTAAACCATGATTTGGACCAAAACAAGCCAAAAATGACCCTCCCCCTTACCACTTAAATCAAACTTCTTTACACATGGCCAAAGCCAATTGACTGCACCAAACCCCAGTCCTGAGCCTCCTGATCAGGATGATGACCTGACCCTGGCCGGCCAGCCACCAGGTCGCCGGAAAACACCATGGCCGAGAGGTCTAAATGGATTCAAAATTTCAATTTGAGCTAGCTGAGTTGTCCCATGCCTAATGGCCATTGCAGCTGTTCTTCTCTTCACCAGAGCAGTTGATCCAAGCCATCAAACCACCCTGGGAGGCCCCGACCATGGCTATTTAAACAAGCCACCCCCTCTCGGCCAAAAGGTTGGCTGAAATTGACCTTCACAGAATCCCTCCTAACTCCTCACAGAGCCTCTCCTAGCCAAGAGCAATTCATCCCTACTGTTCTCCTGCCCTAAACCCCATTGATTAAGTTCAATTTTAGAGCTCAATTCTCAGCCCAGAACAGGACATCCCTGGAACCTCCACCAAAATAAAATTAAACTCACCCACACCTGCATAGGACTAAGAGAAGGAGTTCCCCAGTGGAAGCCCCCTCAGCAGGCCAGCCATTCTCTCTATCGGCTAAGCTTTGAAATCGGGCTTGGGTGAAGTTGTACTTAGAAAATTTGAAAAGGCCAGAGGCTTCATCCCCAGGCTCCTCCAACTCCAATAAACGTGCCGAGCACATTCAGTTGAGGCCTCACCTCCTGAACCAAGGTATGGACACTCCTCCTCTCCAAGAGCTTCCAGTGATTCTCCATTTCGTTTAAGTTGATTTCAATGCATGTAAAACATAAGGATGTGTTCGTCTCTTCAAGATGAATCCATAGAGAATAAGAACATGAAAATCCGTAGAGAAATGAGAGAGATCTTAAGGTTTTAGTGTGGACAATCACGAGTGCACACCAGTCGTAGATGATGACCAGGCGCCGTCCGATCGCGCATGTATCTAGTGAACGGTCCAGATTGCGCCGGATCGAAGGATGGAGCAAGACTGCTCGCCGCGTGGCATCCGAGTCAGATGACGGCGTCGAATGGGAGCGCGCCACGTGGGCCTTCGGTGCTGCCGAGGTTGACGCGGCGCTGACTGGGTTAAGTAGGAAAATATGTTATTTTCTATTTATTTAAATACCCACAAATTGAAAAATCCATATCTTTGTGTAGAAAAATCACAAAAATAAAATAAAAATACCCTCTTGCTTAGTGAACAGAGGAGAATAATGTGGAAAAAGAATTGAGTTATGTTGATGAGTATTTTATTTTAAATTAATTATATACTCATTTCAGTATTTTAATTCTCCATTTGCATAGACAATTCACCATGACATGAGACCATATGGCTTTTGAAGCCTCCTATCTTGGGAACATTCCCTGAATTTTTCAAGGTCAGAGGCTATTTCTATGGCAAGTTATGTATTTTTCAAGTTTATGTCACTGTTTTTTTTATTTTAATTCCATTAATTAGCATATTGCTTAGAAAATTCTAGAAAATTTTGGGGAAGTTTCTTTGGACCAGAGGACCCTATGATAATTATATTTTGAGTTAGTTCATTAAGAACAACCCTAATTAGCCTAATTAATAAAAACTAAACTTTAATTAATTAAGGTTAACCATACATCAAAAGAACTTGAAAACAATTCTCTACTGATCTTTAGGATCAGAGGGACCTCACATAAAAATTTGGAATTAATTGGAAATGTTTAACCCCATTAAATGGGTTAATTAGATCACATGAGTAAAATTAAACTTTAAAAATTCATAACTCCAAAAATACATTTTAAAAATTCACAAAAATGGTTTTGGGGCTTCTCTGATGTCAGGGGAGTCTATGAAAATTAAAATTAAAATTTTCTAAAAATCTTCACTTTCCACCATATTTTAATACTTTAAATAATTAAAAAATAATAAAAATCACAAAAATAATAAAAATCATAAAGATGTCATATTTCACTTTCTAATCACTTAGGAACAAACCAAATATTTTTCCCAGTTTCTTGGTTAAGATATTGAATTTTAAATGTTTAAGATATTTTTTAATATTAAAAAATGGATTTTCCAACCTTTTCACTAAATTAATTCTAGTAAATCAAAGCAAAATCAGAAAATTATAAAATTTGTTTCTCTGAACTCCTTGAGGTTAGAGAGATTTATGAAAAATATAAAACTTAATTTTCAACCTTTATTTTATTTTATAATTAATTAACACTATAAAATTCAGAATAATTATAATAAATAAAATATAATTCAAAAAATTGCTAAAATTGGTCTAAGTGGTCCTTTGGTCAGTAGGAACATCCCGTAAGTTTCCTAAGGACAGAAACCTTACATTGGTCATGTTATTGAATTTTCATTGAAAACACTTATTTTTCACAAAAATAATTATACAAATTAAATTAAATTCAGAAAAATTACATTTTCCCCTCTAATGTCTTAATTGACATATGAGTGAAGTGACATAAAAATTTTAAGTTCATTTGAGCTTAATTTGATGAGTTATGAAATAAATAAGCTTAAAAGGGGATATAAATAATTAAGAATTTTAACCCCTAATTAAAACTTTAGGTTTAATCAAAATGGGGGGGGGGTAAAATATCTAATCTTAACTTTTCTTATAGATGATTGAAACCTAGGGAATTAAGGGGTAGAAACCCACTAATCATCTTGAAAATATTTGAAGTGAACTTTAATTAATTAAATAATTTAAATTTTAGAAGAATAGATTAAAAAATTGGATTATTAAGATCAGAGATATGACTTAAGAAGATATCAATCCTTTAATCTAAAATCCCTAAATGAATCACTTTAATAATATTTAACTTTTAATTAGATTTAAAGAGATAATTGAAATTAATAATTAAATGATTAAAAGGAAAATAAACCTTAATTAAATTAAAACTTAAAACATTAAGTGATTTGATATTCAAATTAAAATAAATTTTAAACATTAAAATTAATTTGAAATCACTTAAAAAACAAACCTAAAACAAACTTGAAACATTAAAGAAAATCAACCTTGAGACAATTCATAATTAAAAACATAAAAAATCAAGTCAATTAAAAAATTAATCTAAATATTTCAATTAAATTAAAATTAAATCATTAAAATTTAAATTGAAAAAATCTAAACATCTCTTTCAACCAAAATTAATCTAATACATTAAGATCAATAAAGATGTAAAGATTTAATAAAATTAAAACAATTTGAACACTATTCCAAACTTAAAATTATTAAAATTTCATAACTAAATTAAATCACTTTAAATCACCAATTCCAATTTTAAATCATTAAATTCTTTAACAAACTGATTTGCCCCCTAAAGGTTCTCATTATTATAACTTTTAAGTAAAGCATCAAGTGAAATGTCACTTTACTTATATGATAATCAAACATCCTAATTCACTGAGCAAGAAACAAACTAAACTAAATTTTTGGATGATTAATTCACCTGTGCAATAGAACTCATTTGGACTAAAAAATAAACCCAAAAATATTGAAAAGATGTTTAAGACTCGTCCTAAACACTTCCTCAATATGATGGGATGTTTTAGAAGAACAATTGAACTTAGTTTTTCTTTGATGAAGAAAATCATCCTTAAACAAAACACAAGAACCTAGACGTCATAGGAGATGACTAGCAATAGGATTAGGGATTTGGTAGACAACCAGAACCTTTCCTTAGCTTTACCTATGTACTTGTTATAAATATGTAAATGCCTTAACATGTGTTTTAAGTGCAGCTTGGAATGACGAGAAGACCCTCCAGCTACGCTTTTATTTTATTGCAATTTATTTATATGAGCTACACTTTACTCTTCTTGCATGTTAAACAAGATTGTTGCATGAAAACTAAAACCTTTAGGATAGCAACAAAATTTAAACCAAAACTAAATTAAAATTCACAACAAGATAAAATTCACCGCCATAACACTCAAAAGATAAAAGAACTCAAAATTTAATCACAAATAGAACAACAAAACTACAATTGCAATTAAATTAAAACACCTCGTTGGATGATCAGGAATACCTCGGATGATGTAAACTATGTGTTGCTAACGGGATTTCCCATGGTCTAAATGAAAGTATGTAACTCATTCAGTTGAGTTTAGCAAATTCATCTTGACTAAGTGAATCCGATAAAAATAACAGTGTCGGAATGATGGAACCATGGGATCTTAACCGGTGTTGTAATAATCAACTTTAAGATTCCCCAAATAAAACATTAAACGTATTTGAACCTAAGACTCTTCTAAACCAAAACACTTTTCTCATCTCCTGATTTTCACATTCTAAAGCTAAACCTCTGCAACAACAAGGAGCTTGGAGCATAGTGGGCAGCACGGCCATCGTCGTCAACAAAACATGGATCTACATCAGCAAAACCTTTCTTAGAATTAAATAACAAAGCCATAGGATTTTGAGGTAGTTTCCCTAGTGCAACATAAATTCTCAACTTTTTGTTAGGCATTTGCATAATCATGTTATGCAAATTAAGCCCTAACCGGTCTTAGAACTCCGAGGTAGTCGTTTGGTACGACATAAACCCTCACATCTTCGAGGCTATTTGTATGATCATGTCATATGAATATAAGTCCTAATTAATTAAAATTGGCAAGATTGAAACGTTAAATAAATTCTCAAATTGAAACCAAACAATAGGATAGTTTGGGAAGTTGCCAAGATTCTTCTTGGATCCTCAGCTTCTCCTACCTCTCTTCCATTGGACTCTAAAAATAAACTGTTCGAAATTTGAGCTACTCCCTATTGAAATTCCCAAAATCCAATTCATTTGAAACCTCAAACTTTGAAATTCTTGAGAGCAAAACCACTGATCATTATCGATAGTTTTCTTAAATGATTCATGTCATTTAAGATGTAATTAACTATAGGGGCTTGCCCTTATAGAATACTGCAAGAACCCAGGTAATATAAACCCTGCTTAATTCCTTTATATTAAGCAGATGAACTTTTCGGCCTATAAAATTGGTTTGCAGACCAAACGGTTGTCACAAATCTTCTAGTTTATTTAATCGAGCCCCATCATCAAGCAGTGTGTCTATTCTTCGGGATAGATATATGGTTTGTGATGCGGTGCTCGTTTATATAAACTATTTGAGATGTGAGATCGGTTCGATTTCATATCTTAAATCTTTTTTTTTAAACTTCTTTTCAAAATCAAATGTTATCTTTTAAATTATATATATATATATATATGTGTGTGTGTATATATTAAATTTTAAATCTAAAACTTGCCGACAATTTCTGTAGGCGACACCCCTTTTCAAAATACCACACAACCTAAAAATATGCCGACAAAGAGTATTTTGAAAAATTCAAAAGGAGAGACTACAGGTGGACTGGGACACCCCAGCCTAATTCATGCTTTATGTATTTAGGTTGGTGTAGTGATTGAAGATAATGATGAGGTGATCCAACCCCTGAAGCCCATTACCAAATTGAATTTAAAAACATATGAAGCCCATGTGAGTTGGAAGTGGAGTAAGAAAGCTGATGACCCTTCTTCTAGTAATGATAGACCATCTGCATCTAGGGAGCCTACTCCGCATGATGTTATGGATCAGTTGGAAAGGTTGAACACTAGATTAGAGGGACTAGACACAAGGAACAAGGTAAATGATGATTATCAAGTGCGGTGGAAAGATTATGGGATAGCTTATCATGAGGCACATATGAGATTTTCTAGGAAAGACACTAGCACTATTATTTCCTACTTACCCTGAGAATACTCCATACCAACCTGAGAAACCTGATGATGGTGGAGCCTCTGCAGAAGAAGATTGGTAGTTTTAGTTTTATTTTTTATTGTACCGTGTATTTGTGATGTATGTAATGTACCTGAGACTCTCTATGATATTTGTGATGTACTCTGTTATGTTTTTATATTTGTTTAATATCTTCGATGTAATGCATATTGTTGGCTTGTAGCAGACCTTATGTGATTTGTGATGTATCTGACGTTATAGTAGAGTTTTCATGTGTTTAGTTTGTTAGTTTAAATTGTGATAGTAATAGTTGGATGTTAATGTTATGTGCATAGTTTATGTTTCATGTTAAACTTCTTCTCTTATAAATTTCTAACAAATTTTTGTGTATAGAAATGCTCTTAATTATTTCAGGCCTACTATTCTGCATTATAAAAGAAAACTAGCTGAAACTCAAAGGTATGAAAAGCCAGCATATTGAGGTATGAGTTATATATTTATATCTTTTCTTTCTTCCCATATAAAATGTATTGATATTCAAAAATCTATGTTTGAGGGAGGGAAAGAATTAACTATTAATTGGTCTCAATTAAAAATATTTTCAAACTTATTAACATGATTTTTGATAATAGAACTCAATTTCAGAAAACTGTATTTTGATTTTATTCAAGTATTTTGTAAAATTGAATGAAAGTATTTGGTAATGAAAAGTGATTTTGTAGGCTAAGATATTTAGTATAATAAAATAGGACTATAGTCAACTAATCAAAGTAAGAAAAACTGTATGTTTGCAATATTAAGAATCTTAAAACTTTATGTGACAGGGAAGGACTGAGACTCTATGATGAATCATTAATAAGGTAAAGAAATGCCTATGAGGTAAAGGATGTGGTAAGTTTCAAATTTAGGGTGAGAAGGGTGAAGTTCAAAATCATTAAAGGCTATCCAGATACAGTAATCCTCACTTAAAGAAAAAGAAAATGAAAAAAAAAGAAAATGAAAAGAAAAGAAAAGTAAGGAGAAGCTTGAGGAGATGCCTAATTAAAAATTTGCTTTACTTGGACCTACCTAAAGGGAAAAACTTAATTACTTTCCTAAACTTATATGTATGGATTAACACATTTACTAGTAGTGTTGTCATAAATGCCTTTTAATGTAATTCTTTTAAGTGTCTTAATAAAACAATCTACAGTTGTTTTTGAAATGAATATAAGGCTAAAACTCTTAGAATTGATTACTAGATAATCTTACTCCTGCAGAATTTACTTGAAGTACTCAAAGCTCTTCCTGAAAATCTTACCATTGTACTTATCTAAATAAAAATTATGGTATTCTAGAAAGAAAATTTAATGCAGTGGATTATTATTTTATGTATTAACTAAAATTTACTTGAGGACACGTAATAGTTAAGTTTGGGGGATCTTGATTCACTGAAAATTTGATAGCTTTTTACTATCCATTTCATATCTATTTTTAATGATATTACATGTTGAAGGAAGCTATTTTTTATTATTTCATGCAAGTACAATGATTTTAGGCCTTTCGAGGAAAAAGAAGCGAAAAAAAGAAAATTTGGAGCAAAAAGAGACAAAAGTACATTTTATTGAACTAGCACCGAACGACGCTGTCACCAGCACCGAACAGCGCTATTTTCCAGAAAGTTGAGACTGTTTTGGCAAAATAATGCGCCGAACGGCGCCCTATCCAGCATCAGACTGCGCTCTATCCCAATTTAAACTAGATTCAATGTATTTGGACGGATTTTGAAAGGTTACTTAAGGAAACTCATGGGAATTCGGTTTTGGCCGAGTTTAAACACTTTTTGAGCCAAGTATGAAGGGGAGGGGGGGAAGAGAAGAGAAGAGAAGAGAAGAAGAGAGGAGAGTAGTTTAGAGTATAAAGAGTGTCTTCTCCCTTATTTTATGAAGTTTAGGTTTTGTGTTTTTCTCTTCTAAGGAGTGTAAGAGGAGAGTGAAAGTGAGAGATTTCTTCTTCCTCACTTATCTAAAGAGGGAATTGTGTGTTTTTGTGAAGAAAGAAGAGGATTCAAAAAATTCCTTGAGATTTGCTTGGGGAAGAGTTTGAGATAAGTTGTCTTTACTTTACTCGATTTGTATGATGTTGTTTTCATATATAAAATCCATGTTTTGTCATATTTTCCTCATGTGTCTTGATCAGATTTGTTTGTCTTTCTCCTTTCCATGTGATGTGTTGATGTTGTGATATGGAAATGATGTGTTGATTTATTATGGAGAATTTGTGATGAACTTTTCACTTCGAACTTCATTTACTCTTTGATCTAGCCAATTAAATTGTTAAAACTTATTGGGAAACATATTTTCGGAAAGGATTATGAGTTCCACAACAAAAGTGAAGGTCACATTCATTGTCCATGAATGAGAATAGTTCATAGGATTGAGTGCAAATAAATAGGGAAATATACTTTGATGGACGTAGAATTGGAGATTTCAGAGTGACATGCTGAAATCCTTAATTTGGTCCTAATGTTTAGAAACCGAAGCATGAGTTAGCCTTCAAGTGAAGGGAAGTGGGAGCTATGGAGTGAGAGCCAGTATCCTCGTAGTCTAACCACGAATTCGGGGACTAAACTTAGGATTAGCCAGTGTTCTTTATTTGCTGAAATATGGGTAAAGAATATAATTGCTCCTATTTGGCACAATACATTTGCATCACTGATCTATGTCACAATAATTATCACATTATGATTGGAAAGGAGGAAGACTCTTTCTTGCAACTGAACTTTATTATAATTTAGTCTTGTGTTAATTTAATTTGCTAGAGTTTATAACGTATATAGTTAGAAATAGTAACTGCAACTGTTTGTCTTTATTTTTAAAATTAAACTTACTTGCAATTGTGTTGTGATTCGATAAGTGATTTATGTGCTACGCCATAAAATTGAAGCCTTCTTGTAGGATCGATATTTCAGGACTCCACTAAAGCCCTGTATTACTTGAGCGATACATATACTTGTTTTTAATTGTGTGACTCATTATAAAAATAAATCAATATATATATATATCTAAATTTGAGTTCATTAATTTTTGCAAATTAAAAAAGTTGAACCAATAGGTCTTATATATAGAGCATAGTAGATAATCTAGAAGTAAGAGACTAGAACCTACCCAGCACTACTAATAACACTCTTGCACCAACCATTATATCAGCCAATATTCTTTATACCTTGACCATATGGTAAATAATATGTATGCTCCTATCTGTTACAATACCACATTTTTAAGCTCTAAACATCTAAAATCCTCTACTAATTATAAATTATTTGTAAGGAGAAAGTTTCTTTAAATATATTGTTTAAATCATTCGCTTACATTTTCTTGCATAATCTAGAAATTAGTAAGTTTAGTTTTACTCTTCTTAGGTTAAAAAAAATTAAGAATTAGGCTTTCTTTATATTTTTGGTATTATAAAATTAAATTTCTTTTAGTTCTTATTTGTTTCCATTTGGGATCGATATCTAGGGTTTTTAAAATAAAATTCTATATTATTTGAAACTATATGTATACTTGCGTAATACCCCTAATGTGTAAACTATTTTCTAAAAATTATAACTTTTTGAGTTTGTACACTAGCCACTTAATAAGATTTGGGTAAAATTTCGCCATCTTTTGTAAGTTTTAATTGCCGGTCTGGTCATCTTTTTGACGTTGTTGCTGGGGAAGCTTTAGTAAGAACTTTGGGAGAATTTTAGCTAAGTTTGTAAGACCTACATTTGGAAATTATAGTATTATCTAGTTTGTTATTCAATATAATTTTAGTAAAATAAAAAATACTAAAAATATTTTAGAGATCCGTCCTATTAGTAAAAGTCAATTTTTATGCATAGTTCAGGTACTGCAGACCTTGAATCGTATGACTTAAATCAAGAGAGAACTTTTTAGAGGATGATGAATCAGAAAAGACTCCATAAATTTAATGTAGAAATGGTGGATCGACAATATAATGATAATTCAGATTTGGATTATAATGATAGGTAAAGAATCCCAATTATTCAGAAAATTTTATTTGGACAATGGATGGAAACTGGCTATGAAATAGAAAATCCTTACTCCTATTATTACAACCCAGGTTGAGAAAATTATTCACACTTTAACGAGAATAATAATTTTGGAGGAGAAAACCAATTTTGGGAAGATAATCAATTTAATTAGATATGTAATTGGAATAGTCATGGTGATTTTAATGATGAACTCTCTTTCCCTCATAATTTTAACTTCAATCCACATAATGAGAAGAAGGAGTCACTATTAGAAAAAGTTGTATTACAATTGGAAAACCAATTGCAATGCCAAGGGGCCACAATTAGGAATATAGAAAACAAACTAGGGCAGATTATTAACGCAATTAACAGTTATCCTTCAAAGATTTTACTTTGTGACCTTAAAACAGACACTATAGAGAAGAACGATGAACAAGATCAAGTTATCCCACTAATTAGTGGAAGAGAAGTGGAGGACATTGTTCAAATAAACATTGAGATAAGAAATGAGAATAAAAAGATTGAAATACCAATGAAAGAAATTCATAAGGAATTAGGAAAACATATTTCATCAACCAAGATAAATATAGAAACACTACCTCTACCATTTCCTTGAAGAATATCAATACAAGAATTTGGCCAACTATTCTCATGATTTATAGAAGAATTCATGAAATTAATTGTAAATAATCCATTTTCCAAGAAATTAGAACAAATACCCAGTATTGTGAAGTTTAAAAAGGAGGTTCTTGATGAAAAAATTTAGTTTAAGGATCATGCAATATCTATCTTTATGAATGATATAATTGAGCCAACAATATATCCCATAATACTATCTCAAGGGGAAGAATTGAAAGACAACCTTGAACAAAAGAATAACCTAGTAGAATTTGATCTAGAATATGAATCACCTAGAGAGAATCTGATCTGAAATTTGGGAGTACTTGAATTATCTTATAGAGATCCATTTCTTATGAATTTTAAAGATGATATTAATATACAAATTAAGAAAATTAATATAAGAAAATTGGATCTAGAAAGAAACATGAGGAACAATGATATGAATCTATATGAAAAGAAAAAGATGAAAGAAAAATTAAAATTTAAGGATTTTGTAGGAATTTCTGGATCTGGAAAAGATAGGCAATAGATCAAGGATTACTTAAATGAAATTTTGATCCAAGAGGAATCATTTGTCAGGCTGGTGACATAAAACCAAGTGATTTATGGGAGGCAACCCATAGTTGTTTGTGTGGTTTGATTTAGTATGCTTGAAAGTCTTGATTGTTAGTGTTTTATTGTGTTCTCTTTAGTGTGGATTAATCTGCATGATTAATGATTGATGGATGTTTGTATTGTTAGCAGATTGAATTGATCTTTGTGTGTCATTATTGATTGATCACTTTGATTGAGTTAAATTGTTAGTGGTTTGATTTAACCTTTGTGTGTTATGAGGGAAGTGATTCCTTAACTGCTTATGGTTCTATTTTAATTTTTTTACTTCCTTTCACTGACCCTGTTTTCATTCGGTAGGACTTATGAACATGTTTGATAAGTAACATGTCGATGATCTTACACTATCCTTATAATTGTTAGAGGTGCCTAAATGAATGAGATATGGTGATGCCTGAGGGTGGTGTTCGTGAACCAATGCATTAGGGATAATCGAATCCATGGGATTTAATTTTATAAAATCATTTATAAATAGCTAATTTTTAGTGTAGTGATTTCGTTAGAAATCAGAAGTAAGGTAGTGAGATGTGTAGAGTTAATGGAAGAATTGACCATACTTATTGTGTGTATTTGTGTTTGTGTTACAACAATATTGTGATTTGGAGAACACTTTAAATATATATTCCTATACTGATACATGTCATGCTTATTAAACATTTCTTTAGTTTAATTTTATGTTGTCATGTTTAGTTTACATTTACTTTCTATTACAAACTGTTCTATCTTGATGAATACTTGTAAATATTTTTTATAGACATTTGTGTTAGATAAAATTTCTAACTGTTTTTCTTTTTGTTTATATTTTATGTTTTGAATGCTATACTGGTTAAATATCAAGTTTGGGGTAGGAAGAAAAAAATAAATTTTAAAGTTAGCATACTTCCTTTTTAGTTTAAAATTATCGAAAGCACGTTTTTGGCTACATTTACTTTCATCTGCAGAAACTCTATCATGATTATGCATATATATGGATTTGATAGGATGTTGTGGTTGTCAATAAATTTAGATTTTACTTTTCTTCCTACTATATTTTATGGAATTAGTTGCAAAATATTTAAAAATTAAAGTTTTAGGGGAGGAAGAAAAATAAAAATTCTAAGTTAAATTTTATTTTTTTTCAAAGAAACTACAAATAAATTTTTATTTTGATTTTGTTATGTGGATTTATTTCTATAATACTAAAGTTTTAAAGTATATAAATGTAATAGGAAAACATAGTAAGGACTTTAGTAAAATGGATGATTGTAAAGTTAAGATGTTTAGTAGAAAATAGAAGGACAATGATTTTATTATTTATAGTAGGAAAAATTGAATATTTGAGAAATTAAATATTTTTAGAATAATACTCTTTTCTAAGAATTTATACTTTAATAAAAAAATCTTTTATAATACTACATTTGAAGTAAAGGAAACAAAATAAGTTTTTAACTTTAGAAAAAGGGATAGTGAATTTTAAAATCATTAAAGGCCTATCTAAATATAATAATCTCTTGCCTAAAAAAATATGTAAGGATTTAAAAGATCCTGAAAGAAGAAGAAAAAAAATAAAAAGAAAATAAAAAGAAAAAGAAAATAAAATAAAAATATGAAAAAGGGAGGAGAAAATTGAGGAATAGGACCTAATCAAAAATTGATTTCGCTTGAATCTTTCTCAGGAAGAAAACATAGAATCAATCCAAAGCTTAATTTCAATAAGTATTAGTAAAATTAATTTTTTTAAATGTCATAAATTTTGAAATTAATATTTTTCTAAAAATCCAAAGTTTGGAAAATCTTCAATTATTTCTGAATTAAATAAAAAAATCTGGAACCCTAAGTTTAATACTAAATATTCTGATACCGTAGATATCATCTAATTTACTGTAAATTCTTCTGATTTGGATTATAACATTCCTAGAACAAAATTTTGGTACATCTTAAAAAAACCAACTAATAAAAATCAATATATTTTTGAGATTGTACTGTTACTTGAGGACAAGTAAGGTTTAAGTTTGGGGGAAATTGATCAACCTAAAAATTACCTATTTTTAGTGTACATTTCATGATCATTTTATGTGAATATTTTTTATGATATTACAATTTAAAGGAAGGTATTTTCCATAATTTTTATTTCAGGTGCAAGAAAAGGACTTTTGGAGAAAATGAAGAAAATACGATGTAATTTGGAGCTAAAATGAGCAAGGAAGAAAATTCTGATCTGACACATATCGATATGTCTTTCTATGTTTAATCTCTTTTACATTTCTAACATTTTTTTGGACAAAATTACACTTTAAAGAAAGGTTGTTTTCATGTTTATTTTGTAGGTCTAAATGATAGGAGCAAAACGCAACTGATACGGGGCGAAACGTGGTTAAAACGGAGTCAAACGGAGCAACAAGGTGAAGCTAACCGCAGGGTGGCGTCTAAGCTCCAGTGACGATGAAAAAAATGGCAACTAGATACCGAAAACTGGCTTCTTAATGCCATAAACAGTTGTGGACGCTTTTTGACATTTTTTTACAGTTCCACGATGTTCAAGAAGGTCCTAGATGGCAATGCATGCCTCAAATGAGTTATTTAATGAATATAGACACATTTGAATGAAGAGATATGTCTCTTGGAGCAAAATAAGCTAAACTAATGCAAATTGGTAAACCAACCAGGCTAGTGCCTAGGCGCCAGAACCAGCTCCTAGACGCGACAAATATCTTCTAGAAGATTCAGTGAATTTTGATGAATTTTGAAGAGATGTCTGAAGAAACCCTTGATCATTTTCTAAGCTTATAAACATGGATTTATTCTACAGCCTAAGGGAGTCATTTTAGAGTCATTCTAAAATCATCTTTAGTTTCTTTCACTTATAGTTCCAAGTGTGAAAGTGTATGGTGAGTTTTTGTAATTTTTGAAGTTTAGAGTCCTGTAAGAGTGCGTGGGAGCATAAAAGTCGGAGAACTTCGAAGAATTTCTTTAAGGAACATTCCAGATAAGTATTTGTAACTTAGTTCTAAAGTCGTGTACTTTGGATTTGAGTTTTATAAATACGTTTTGTTGTATTAATGCAATGCTCTCTGAGAAGTTTTATTTTCTTTCTCTTTACAAATATGATGTGATTAAGTAAGAGGTTTGGATTTTGTTTAAGAACTTTTTCTTTTCCTATCAAAAATTGTGATGATATTTTATCAGAACTTCTTTTACTTTACAAATTGGCCACTTATATTGTTAAAACTTGTGGAGAAATCTTTTAGAAATGACTGTGGCAAAGATTTCTTAACTTGTAAGTATTACATTTCACTGTGGAAGAACAGAAGTAATCGTTCGAGTGGGAATGCAAATAGATAGAGAGATAAGATTTGTTGGGCGTAGAATTGATGTATTCAGAGTGACAGGCTAATTTCTATAAAATTGGTTTAAAGAGAGGAAAAATGGTCACTGGTAGGTCCTATAAAGAGGGCACAATGTGTAATCTAGAAATGAGACACTAGAATCAACCTAGCACTACTAGTAACACTCATGCACCAATATTTAGATTAGCCAATGTTCTTTATACCTTGACCATAGGGTAAGGAATATGTATGCTCCTATTTGTCACAATACCACATTTTTAAGTTCTAAACATCTGAAATCCTCTACTAATTATAAATTATTTGTATGTAGAAAGTTTCTTTAAATATTTTGTTTAAGTCATTCTCTTATATTTTCCTACAAAATCTAGAAATTAGTAAGTTTAATTTTACTCTTGTTATGTTAAAAAGAAAATTTAAGAATTAGCTCTTCTTTATATTTTCGGTATTTTAAAATTAAATTTCTTTAGTTCTTATTTCTTTCCCTATGGTATCGATATCTGGGGTTTTTGAAAGAAAATTCTATATTACTTGAAATGATACGTATACTTGCATAGTACCCCTAGTGTAAATTATTTTCTAAAAATTATAACATTTCAATTTTTCACACTAGCCGCTTAATATGATTTGGGTCATGTTTGGCCATCTTTTGGAAGTTTAATTATCTACGTAGTTGCAGGTCGGGTCAGAAAGCCATTGAAGATTCATTTTCAGCAGGAGGGATATTCTGGCCGACACTACTGAGAACATCGAAGCATTCTCTAGGAGATGTGAACAATGCCAAAAATACAATATGCTAATTATGTTGAATATGTGCAAGTAATGTTTTTCAACATTCCAACACACGTGGCATCTAAACTAGTAAATGTGCAGAATAATCACAATAAAAAATACTTTAGTATATTCAGTTTTATCTTTAAAACCATAAGGCTGCCACACCTAGTGAATTAAAGTATATTTTTAATTTTAATTATCACTAGGTAGCAAAAGCAAGTATATGCATTGCACAAGTAATAAGGGGCTCTAATGGACTCTTAAGTATCGATCTCATAAGGAGGTTGAAATTCTTATAATACTAACACAAAGGCTCAATATCAAAACTATAGAAAACTTAAGTAGGAAAGCGTGTTTAAATTTGTATTATGCGGCTAAATAAACTATGTTTACTACACTAATCTTTTAACTTCAAGGTTAATTCTAATGTGACTAAACTAAGTTTTATGACGAAGAGTTCAAATTTTAGAAAGTATCATTCCCATTTACAATGAGGTTATAGTCAGTGAATTATCCAAATTATCATAAATTGTATTGTGACAAATAGGAGCATTCCTATTCTTTCTCCTCTTTACGAGCGAAGAAGAACATTAATCCAGAGTTTTGTCTCTAAACCCATGATTATGTTGGGAAGATACTAAGCTCTCACCTTAGAGTTCCCATGTTCCCCTCACCCGAGGGCTAACATCTCGCTTTAGTTTCCAAACACTTGGACCAATTTGGGCATTTTAATCTGTCACCCTAAAATTACCAATTCTATGCCCATCAAAGTATATTTCCCTATTTATTTACACTCAAAAACATGGACTACGTTCTGATCCATGAAATCAAATGTGATTCTTTCTTAGTTGTGGAAAGCATGGACCTCTCTATTCATATGTTTCACAATAAATTTTAACATATCAATTGGTCAAATCAACAAGTAAATGAAGTTTAAAGATAGAATCATCACAGTTTTGAAATTTAAAACATTTCAAAACAATTTTGATTCTTCACATGCCTATATCTCATTGTAGGGAGAAGAATAAAGTAAACTACTCAGAATTCATGAGGAAGATACAACAAAACATATATCTTATATATATAAATAAGTTTATACAACAGTCCAAAATAAAGTACACAACTTAACCTAATCTCCTCTCCAAGCAAATCTCTTGAAGTTTTTTAAAGCACTTTCTCTATTTATAATAACACTCAATTCTCTCATAGAAATGTAATGTAGAAGAAATCTCTCACTTTCCCTCTCCTCTTACAACTCTTAGAAAAAACCTTCTACAACCTTCTCTTTACTCTCTTCAAACTCTCCTCCTTCTCTCCCTCCTTTTTATTCAAGGCAAAATTTCCCAAGAGTACCTTTGGCACCCCCTCAAATTTTGTTCAAATGCAATGCATTTTGAAAATTAATCATTTCTGAAGGCGTCATCTTCTCTGAATTCTAGTGCAATAGGCACCAGTTATGAAGCCTATGCGCCAGTGCAATTTTTGAAAACACAACTTTTTAACTTCAAATTTCTTTCTTTTTGCTTCCTTTAAACTCCAAATACCTAGACATAGTATACCTGAAACAAAACATGAAAACATTTCTTTAAAATGCAATATCATTAAATATAAGAATTAAATGTATATAGATTGAATATTTTTCCAAGTGTATCAGCTGTAGCATCGGCTAACACACAAATTATAACCAATCACTAGTCCGTGGTCTTTCTCCATCTGGGGTCTGGAAAGTTTGGGTCCATACCCACCTTCCAAAGGACAACATTATTTTCTCCTAGTGGCAATTGACTACTTTTCAAAGTGTATTAGGGAAAAAGCACTCTCCTGGATCACTGCGGATGTTGTCTGGAATGTCATTTAGACAGACTTCATCTACCACTATGGCCTACCATTGATAATCACCATGGATAACGGGAAACAATTCGTAGACAAGAAAGTTTGAATTTTTTTTAAGATAAGGAATAAGTCTTAAATTAGCCTCAGTTCATCACGTATGAACCAAAGGCTAGGACGATGCAACCAATAAAATCTTCCTCAACTTGTTTAGAAAGAATGTAAAAGGTGAAAAAGACAGCGGGATGAAAGTCACCTCATCCGTTTATGGGCAGTCTATACAACCCTGCATCCACATGTAAAAGATTGTTTATGCTCTCCCAGAAATGGATGTCTTGTTTTCAGTAGAGTTCAATAATCATAGCCAAAGAGTCCTCACAGCTACAACGTTCGACGAAGAAAATCTTCCAGAGTGACTAAAATTCAATAACAAGGGAATGATGCTCATGCTATAACTTGTAGAAGAAGCCCGAGCATAGTCAAACCTATAACAGGAAGAGGTCAAGAGGAGAGACAATCGGTACTACAACCTGAATATCCTAAAAAAAATCTTCTTTCCTTCTAAGAACTGGTGATAAAAGAGGTCAATCCTGCAGCATGAGGTTTGGTAGTGGGAAAGCGGGACAATACTTGGAGAGGACTCTACATAATCAACCGGAAGGTGGGACCTTAAGATACAAGCTAAAACCCATGCAAAGAATTAGGTCCTCTAGACTAGGAGCAGAGAAAAACTCAAGAAATAATTTAAATAAATTTCATTTCGTATTATATTCAAGAAAACTTAAATGAAACTATTTCCTCACTTTATATTGCAATATTAGTTTTTCTTTTGTATTATGTCAAGAATATGTATAAAATTAATGAACTCCTTACTAACTCAAGGCTCAAAACATTCAGGTTAAAAATACTCTATAAAAATTGAAAAAAAACCAGAGGATCAACAAAATGTCCTCCATGAGCCTGAGAGAAAACATTCTGGCAAGATGCGAGGCCGAGAGTGCCCTGCCAGCTGGGGTGTAAAGATCACTCGGCGAAGGAAAAAGACAAAGACCAATAGGATACATCATAAGATCGCCGACCTCACCCATAAGTTGAAGATTGCCAGCCACAGAGCCAAGGTCACCCGATTGAGCGAAAGTTGAAGATCGATGGGATGCAACACTAAGATCGCCCAATCTTGCTCATAAGTTTAGGACTGACAGCCGCGGGGCTAAGATTCTTCAAAAAAGTAAAAATAAAAAATAAAAAACTTAAGACATGCAAAGACTGGGTCTACTACCACTATCCACATCATCTTCTCCAAGCTTATCTGCCTCATCATCTTCATCACCATAATCAAGAAAAAGGGGAGCAAATTGATCTTTGTTAGCCCACTTGGGATCCACCTAGCTACCCTTCACGAAGTTCTCAACGATGATAGCATGACCAACTTCTATCTACTCTAAGAGCGCTACTATGTGGTCTTAAATTGAGAACATCTTGGACATTATCTCCTCCATTTCTTAATTTATTGCAGACAAGGCAGAAATGATCTGCTTGTATTCTTCAAAGCTTTTCTCTCATGAATGGATTGAATCTCTTATTATTTTCTACAGATGTAGAGGCTCCAAAGTCACCTTTCTCTTATCTCCTGACACCCCTGCCATCATCTAGCTAGCAACCTTCCTTTCTTCTCCTCAGGGACTGATCTACTTTATGATCAAATAATTTTATGTGAAATTTATGCTTAATCTTTTAAGAATATTATGCTTCAATGAAAGGTATTTTTATTTTTTGGTTGCAAGTATAAGAAAAAGAGTTTAAGAATGAAAAGAAGCTAAATAACAACAAAAAAGAGCAAAATGGTCTTAATGAAGAAAATTTGATAAACCAGCTGACCTTGCAGCTAGGCGCCAGATCTGGTGCCTAAGCGCCAGAATGTAGAACTTGGCAGGCGCCTAGGCGCGACAGTTATCTTCTAGAAGATTCAATAAATTTGGATTAAATTTGAAGAGATGTCTAAAGCTACCCTTGATTATTTTTGAAGCTTTATAAATATGGATTTATTCTATAGCTTGAGAGTGTCATTTTAGAGTAATTCTTAATTATCTTTAATTTCTTTCACTTATAGTTCTAAGTGTGTAAGTGTGTAGTGAGTTCTTGTAATTTTTGAAGTTTGTAGTTCTGTAAGAGTGCATGGGAATCAGAAAAGTCAGAGAATTCGAAGGATTGTTTTGGGTAACATTTCAGATAAGTATTTGTAACTTTGTTCCTAAGTCATGTACTTTGGATTTGAGTTTTATAAAGATTTTTTGTTGTGTTAATACAAAGTTTTTTAAGTAGTTTTCATTTCTTTCTCCTTACAAATATGATGTGATTAAGAGATTTGGATTTTTTTTAAAAACTTTTTCTTTTCCTAACAAAAATTGTGATGATATTTTACCGGAAATTCTTTTACTTTAAAAATTGGCTACTTGTATTGTTAAAACTTGTGAGTAAATCTTATAAACCTGATTGTTGGCTAAGATTTATTAAGTTGTAAGTATCACATTTCACTTTAGAAGATCAGAAGTAATCATCTCAGGAGGAGTGCAAATATATTGGAAAACAAGATTTGTTAGTCATATAATTGATGTTTTTTGAGTGACGGGCTAAATTCTATCAATTTGGTTTAAAGAGAGGAAAAAGGGTCACTGGTAGGTCCTATAAAGAGGGCACAGTGGGTAATCCTGAAGTGAGAAACTAGAACTTACCCAACACTACTAATAACACTCTTGCACCAACCTTTAGATTAACCAATGTTCTTTATACCTTGACCATAAGGTAAAGAATATGTATGCCCCTATTTGTCACTATACCACATTTTTAAGTTCTAAACATCTGAAATGCTCTACTAATTATAAATTATTTGTTTGGTGAAAGTTTCTTTAAATATATTGTTTAAATCATTCGCTTTACATTTTCTTGCATAATCTAGAAATTAGTATGTTTAATTTTACTCTGGTTATGTTAAAAAGAAAATTTAAGAATTAACACTTCTTTATATTTTTCGGCATTTTAAAATTAAAATTTTTTAGTTCTTATTTGTTTCCCTCTGTGATTGATATCTGGGGTTTTTAAAAGAAAATCTTATATTACTTGAAATGATACGTATACTTACGTAGTACTCCTAGTGTGTAAACTATTTTGCTAAATTTTCATATTATTTTGATTTTGCACACTAACCAATTATTATAATTTGGGTATAGTTTGGCCATCTTTTGAAAGTTTAATTATCTACGTAATTGTAGGTCGGGTCAAGTTTTTGGCGTCGTTGTCGGGAAACCGGAATTGAAATTAAGAGAAAATTTTTTAATATATATACCCAAATTTAAAATAAATAAATAATTAATTAAAAATTAAAAATAGAAAAATATTTTCATTTTTTTGCTACTTTATTTTCAGCAAATCTTTTTAATTTTTGCATGTGTAGTTTGGGATATGAAGTTATAGTGCCTTACGATTCTAAATTAGAACGAACAATAAGAAGAATTAGAAAAGAAAAGAAGCTTCATAATATTCAATAAATGGCAAAAATATCTTGTAATAATACTGAAATTACAATTGATGACAATGAGCATCAAATTTTACAAAAACCTTTAAGTGAATATGCTAACCCTACAGAAGATGAAATTCATTTAAGTACTCAAATCCCTACTGTAGCAGCAAATTTATTTGAACTTAAACATTCTATAATACAAATGGTGCAAAATAATTAGTTTTGAGGATCACCAACTGAGGATCCAAAGTTACATCTTACATGTTTTCTAGAACTTTGTGCTACTTTTAAATATGATGATGTATCTGATGATGCTATTAGACTTAGAATTTTTCCTTATTCTTTAAGGGAGAAAGCTAATATGTGGTTAAAATCATTAGCAACACGATCTATTAAAACATGGGGAGATATGGCACAAAAATTCCTAGCTAAATATTTTCCTCTTTTTAAAACTGCAAAACTTAGAAATGACATAACATTGTTTACTCAATATGAGGGGGAGACCATTTAAGAAGCTTGGGACGATCTAAAGAACTCCTTAGAAAGTGTCCACACCATGCTTTACTAGAATGGTTAATCATTCAAACATTTTTTATAATGGATTAATAGGTTCCCTTATATCTATAATTGATGCTGCTGTTGGAGGCTCTTTAATGGCAAAAGCATTTGATGAAGCTTATGCTTTAATTGAAAAAATGACAACTAATAATTTTCAATGGCCTTATGAAAGGCTAAATCCTAAAAGAGTGGCTAATATTCACAATAATGATGCCTTTTCTATCTTAGCATCTCAAGTGGCTGCGATATCTAAGAAATTAGATAATTATGCAATGAATTTTTCCCAAATACCTCATGTCAATGATGAAAATTTAGGAAATATGAATGATTTTCAAACATTAGAAACATTACAGGAAATTTTTAGTAAGACTAATAACCCATATTCTAACTATTATAACCCAGGTTGGAAAAATCACCCAAACTTTAACTGGAATAATAGAAATCAACAATGGGGAAATAATCAGGTAAACCCAACTAGGAATTGGAATAATCAAGGAAGTCCAAACTATCGACCTTTTTATCCTCCTGGTTTTAATAACAAAAAATTTAAGGAAAAAAAGCTATTTATAGAAGAGCTAATTTTACAAATGGGTAATCAATTACAAAATCAAAATGCAACAATTAGAAATATTAAGAATCAAACGAGAAAATTTGATAATGCAATTAGTAATAGACCCAAGGAATACTTCCTAGTAATGTTGAAATAAATCCTAAAGATAATGGGATAAACCATGAACAAATTAAAGTTATGCAACTTAAGAGTGGAAAGGAATTAAACGATGGAATTCAAAATGAAATTGAAGATTAGAGAGAGATTGAAGAAATTGAAAAACCAAAAGAAATTGTTTCTAGACAAGAAGAAAATTTTGTATCTCCAACTAAACAAGATTTAGAAATATTACCACCCATTTTCCTCAAAGACTTCGACAACAAAAGCTTGATCAACAATTTATAAGATTCTTTGAAATATTTAAAAGCTTATAATCAATATCCCATTTATTGAAGCTTTAGAGTAAATGTCTGGTTATTCTAAATTTATGAATGATATTTTAAATAAAAAATAGAATATTGAAGCTTATGAAATTGTTGCACTAGGTGAAGAATGCAGTGAAATAATTCAAAAGAAGCTTCTTCAGAAGCTTAAAGAACCTGAAAGTTTCACTATACTCTTTGCTATTGGAGAATAATTTTATGGAAAAGCCTTATGTGATTTAGAAACTAGTATTAATCTCATGCCTTTATCCATCTTTCAAAATTTAGATTTAGGAGATAATCCTCCCACTACTTGGACCCTGAAATTTACTGATCGATCTATTACTTATCGTAAAGGAGTTATAGAAGATGTACTTATTAAAGTGGATAAATTTATTTTTTTTGTAGATTTATTGTACTTGATATGGAAGAGATAAAGAAATTCCTATTATTTTAGGGATACCTTTTTTTGCTACCAGACGTGCTATTATTGATGTACAAAATAGGGGAGTTAACCATGAGAGTTAATGATCAGGAAGTAACATTTAATGTTCTTAAATCAATGAGGTATCCTGCAAAAGAAAAATGTTACAAGATAGATATTTTTGATTATATGATAACAAAACATTATCAAGAAAAATGTGAAGCCACTTTAGAGGAAAAAGTTGAAGAGTTATTAGATCAAGAAGAAGTAAGTAATGAGATTAAAAGTGATTATGAAGAAAAATCATCAAAAATTAATGCTGAAAATACTAATTAGATTCATAAAATTTGGGAAATTTTAAATTCAACTAAAAATAATGAATCTATAATACCTTCAATTGAAAAGGCTCCTGAACTTGAGTTAAAAGTTTTACCTCCTCATTTAAAGTATGTATTCTTAGGGAATTCATCAACTTTACTTGTAATAATATCTTCTAAATTAACAAAAGATCAGGAAAACAAATTATTAGACATTTTAAGAAGTTATAAAAAAAGATTTTTGTTGGACAATAGCAGATATAAAAGGAATAAGCCCTTTTGATCTGTATGCATCGAATTTTAATGGAAGATAATTATAAACCCAGGGTTGAACCCCAAAGAATATTAAATCCAAGATTGAAAGAGGTAGTAAATAAAGAAATAATAATATGGTTAGATGCTGAAATTATTTATCATATATCTGATACTTCTTGTGTTAGTCCTATTCACTGGGCTCCGAAGAAAGGAGTGACTGTAGTTGTTAATGAAAGAATGAATTAATTCCAACAAGACAAGTCACTGGATGGTAAATTTGTATTGATTATAGAAAATTAAATGTCTCCACTAGGAATGATAATTTTCATTTGCCTTTCTTGGATCAAATGTTGGATAGATTAGTTGAGCATTCATATTTTTGCTTTATCACCAAATATCAATAACTCTTGAGAATCAAATAAAGACTACATTTAAAAGTCATAATTGAACTTTTGCTTTTATAAGAATGCATTTTGGGTTATGTAATGCACCTCCAACTTTTCAAAGGTGTATGATGTCTATTTTCTGTGAATTAATTGAGAAAAGAATTGAAATTTTTATGGATGATTTCTCCATGTTTGGAACCACTTTTGATTCATGTTTAGATCATATAACTAAGGTTTTAAAATAATGTAAAGAAATAAATTTGGTTATGAACTGGGGAAAATGTCAATTTATGGTTACAGAAGGAATTGTTTTGGGACATAAAATTTCTAAAAATGGTATGGAAGTTGACCAAGTAAAAATTCAAATTATTGCTAGATTACAACCTCCTACTTCAGTTACAACTGTAAGAAGTTTTCTCGGACATGTTGGATTTTATAGAAGATATACTAAAGCTTTTTCTAAAAATGCTAAACCTATATGTCATCTTTTACAAAAAGACACTAAATTTGATTTTAATAAAAATTGTCTAAAAGCCTTTAATTTATTAAAAAAATTTATTTCTTCACCTATTATTGTTTCACCTAATTGGGATTAATGTGTGATGCAAGTGATTATGTTATTGGAGCAGTGTTAGGACAGAAATTGATAAGATTTTTAATGTTTTATATTATGTCAGTAGGACTCTTAATGAAGATTAAATTAATTATACTACCACTAGAAAAGAGTTATTGGCAATAATATATACTTTTGATAAATTTAGACCATATTTACTTGGAACAAAATGTATAGTGCATACAGATCATTCTGCTATTAAATATTTAATGTCAAAGAAGGATGCAAAGCCAAAGTTAATTACATGGGTTCTTCTCTTGCAAGAATTTTATTTTCAAATAGTGGATAGAAAGGATGTTGATAATCAAATTGTTGATCATTTGTCTAGAATTGAAAATGATAATGAAAAAATGTTGAAGGAGACATAAATGAATATTTTACTGATGAGAAAATTTATGCTATTGTTGGGTGACAAGTTCCATGGTTTGCTGATATGTTTAATTATTTAGCTAGTAATATTTTACCATACGGATTAACTAGCCACAAGAATAAGAAATTTATATAAGATACAAAATTTTACTTTTGGGATGACCCTTATTATACAAACAATGTAAAGATTTTGTCATTCGATCATGTGTACCCAATATTGAAACTCTCGAAATTATACAAAAATGCCACAACTCAGAATATGAAGGACATTTTTGTATAGATACAACTGCATTTAAACTTTTACAATGGATTTTATTGGCCTACATTATTCAAAGATGTTAAAAAATATGTAAAAGCTTGTGATTGATGTTAGAGAGTAAGCAATATTGCATGAAGATATGAAATGCCTTTATATTTTACGTTGGAAGTTGAAATTTTTGATGTATGAGGCTTGGATTTTATGGGGCCATTTGTACCATCTTCTTGATAAATTTATATATTATTAGCTATTGATTATGTTTCTAAATGGATTGGAGCTGTAGCTTTACCTCATTGTGATTTTAAAAGTTTTTCAAAATTTTAAACTAAAAAGATTTTCACTAGATTTGGAATGTCAAGAATAATTATTACCTATGTGGGAAGTTCCTTTAAGAATTTTAAGATTCAGAAATTACTTGGAAAATATAGAATTAAGCAAAAAATAGTAACAGTTTATCACCACCAAACCATTGGATTAGCATAAGCTTAAAATAAATAAATAAATAAAAATTTAGAGAAAACTTTAAATGTTAAAAGAACTGTTGGGTTGACAGACTTGGTTTTGCATTATGGGCTTACAGGACTGCTTATAAACTCCTATAGGAATGTCTCCATATAGGCTCATATATGGAAAACCTTGTCATTTACCTGTTGAATTAGAACATAAAGCTTATTGGGAAACAAAAGAATTTAATTATAACTTAAAGGGTACTGGAGAAAAGTGATTATTACAATTAAATGAGCTTGAGAAATTATACATGAGTATTATGAGAATGCCAAATTTATGAAGAAAAGATGAAGAATTTTCATGATAGAATGATTTTAAGAAAGAATTTTGAGCCTGGACAAAAAGTTCTATTATACAATACTAGAATGAAATTATTTCTTGGAAAATGGAAGTCCAAGTGGATGTGGCCATATGATGTGGTAAAATTTTATCCTTATGGGGCAGTAGATCTAAAAGATCTAAAGACTGATAATTTATTTAAGTAAATGGGAAAAGATTGAAACCCTATATATGATAAAATGTGTCGTATCATAAAGAATCATTAGAGCTAAATCATTCCGAGTAAAATATTTGGTTAAGTCAGGCTGACGAAGTTAAACCAAGCGCTCTGTGGGAGGTATCCCATAATTTATTGTTATGATTTGATTTTAGTTTGATTGTGATAAGGATGTGATCATACTTTAATTTGTATCAATTAGTTAACACAAAATGAGAACTTAAATATGATTGGCATCTTTAGAAATTCAACGATAGGCGATTCATTTTTCTCAAGAATACTGGCGTCTAGGCACCATATTTGGCGCCTGAGCGCAAGAGACCTGTGATGTTGACACCTAGGTGTCTAAGCAACACAATTTTTTTTGGACATGGGAAAAACTACCGAATTTCAGTTTTAACCACTTCTTTATCTATAAACTGCCCTATCTTTGTCCCTAATCAGCAAGCCATCCATTAATTGACCAGAAGAAATGAAATTGAGTGGGAAATTAAGATTTGCTTGATTCCACGGAGAGTAGAAACAATGGAGTTGAGAGTAAAGATAAGTTTGTGCACAAGGATTCACAAACTTCTTTCAATGGATATTTAGCTATGAGTTTGAAGAGGATGATCAACCAATTTATGAAGATTGAAGAGGAGCTGCTACTTCTGGGAATATGATGCATGAGATGTTCCATCAATATGAGTATTTGGAATGGCAAATGAAGCATCAATCTGATCATATGGCTGCCTCTGAGGATTATCAGGTATCTATGTATGCCACGAACAATTAGGTTGATAAGAAAACTGCCTTGGAATTTCCTCGTGTTTCTTACTTTGACTCCATTGTTCGTAGCAATCTACCATGTGATGGGAAGAATGAAGGCTCATACCACAATCTGTGAAGTCTAGAAATGATGTAGTGTGTTATTTAATTATGTTATCAGTGTATTATCTTTTTGTAATTTGTTCAAAATGTTGAATGTGATTTTATTATATCTTGTTTGTGAGTTAACCTTGTGTTGCTTCGTTATGTTTGTATTTTTTGAATTTGTTGAACCAAATATTGAATATCTGGAATGAAATTGAAGTGAATTGTGTAAATCTTATGTTAGAATGTTGGAATCTAATTTGGATTTGGAATTTTTTCCGTTGATATTATTGGAATAATGGAATGAGTTTGATATGAAATTTTCGGTTTACAGGAGTTAGACTTGCTTAGTACAACTTAAAATGAAAATTTGAAAAATTAGGAAATCTCGATAAGTCTGGCGCCCAGGCGCCTACGCGCTGGTTCACCTGAACCAGCCGAACTTGAGATTTAAACTGTCAATGGCCATTTTTGACACTTTAGCTCCATCTCTTCCTCCATTTCACGAAAAACAAACCACTAGAGCTTAATTCTTTGAGTTTCCTGACACTACACTTAATTATTCGAGTTTCTTGAGATTTAAACCGTCCATGGCCATTTTTGACACTAGAGCTTAATTTTTCAAGTTTCATGACTTGAAATCACTGAATTTCATCACCTTAAGGTTAGATCTATACTTTAACTTTGTTATTTTGCAAATTTACCATGGATGTTTCATACATTGGAGGAGAACCGAAAATCTCATAAATATTTGATTTTTTTAATTAAAAATCCTTTGATTTAATTTTTTTAGCTTGAAAAAGCTTGTAGGAAGTCTTTGATCTTAATTTTAAAATTTATTTGGAATTTTTCTTCACATTTTAGGATGGCTCCCAAATTTAAGAAGTGAAAGGAGAAAGAAGTTTTTGATAGAAAAAAATTTATTATTATTAACAAACAAATGTATTACAATGACTTTTCTTCTACAAGAAAATTTATCGCAGAAAGAACTTTTTATCATCCTGGTGGAGCTATTGAATATGTTATTGTAGCACGAAAATTGGGAGAAGTTTTATTATTTCACTACAATTGCTATTATATTAGTAGTCCGTGAATTTTATGCAAATTTTACTGCAGCAACTGACGATGAAGCGCTTGTTCAAAAAAAAGGAGTTGAGTTTACTCCGGAGTGGATTAATAAGCTATACAGTCTACCTCCTGTTACTAATTGTTTTTAATCTGAATTTATTCTTTCTGAAGCTGAGCTTAAAAATATTATCTTTTATTTGACTAGTGGATTTGGAGCGTGGAAGGTTAGAAATGGTAAATAGGTAAATTTGTCCTCTTCCATGCTCAATGCTACTTCTAAAGCTTGGCTTTACATTATTTTTTCTTGCATCCTTCCTTTAAACCATTTGAGTGAAGTTATAAAAGAAAGTGTCATCCTGAATTATTGCATTCAAATGAAGAAGCTGATTGACATTTGATCGATAATTTTTGAAGCTATTAGTTCTTCTGTGAGGGCTAGTACTATATATGGTCTAGGATTTCCATCTCTCATTTTCTCCATATGCAAGAATTCTGGTGTGAAGTATGATCATTCAGAGGAATAGTTAAAGTCTCTGAAGCCTATTAGGGAGGCTAATATAGATGTTCATGGACGACCTAGAAGTAAAGTTTCTAGTGCACCTTCTACTTCAGTACCTTCTACTTCTAGACCATCTACATCAACTGCTACAAAGACCCCACCTAGATTTTGGGATATTTTGAATGAGAGATATCTGGAGCATCAAAGTGAATTGTTTCTAATGCAGTGTCGTACGGAGGATCTGGATAGGAAATTTGATAATATGGAAGACTTTGTTCATAGAAAAAGTGATTATGATGCTGAGTATGATGAGATATAGGTGAAATTTCTAAGGGAGATCAGACTGTGAATTTTCCTAAATGCCCTAAATTTTCAACATATTCAGACCCAAAAGCAATGGATGAAGATATTCCATTTAATGATGATGGTGATAAGGAAACTGAAGCAGATGATAAGATTTCTTTACTTTTATGTGTTTTGTATTCCTAATGTTTTCATTTCCTATGTCGTTTGTTTTCTATGTTTAGACTTTGGTGACTATGTAGAATTGCTTAAGGACCTCTGCTATTTTTATCACTATTATTGTTTGCTCTTATTTAGTTAGTATCGCAGTTGTGTTAGAGAAGAGTTTTAGCTTTTAATTGTTATTTATTTTGTTACTCGTTTGTACTACTTTTTATACTTGTATTGTTCTCCTTCTTTAAATACTTTTAATAATTTTCCTTCTTCTTTCTTATTATAAGCTTTATACTGTAAAGTGATTTAAAAATTTAAGTTTGCAGGGAGGAAGAAAAATAAAACTTCTAAGTTAAACTTTATTTGTCCTCAAAAAACTATAAATAAATTTTACTTTTTTTAATTTTTGTTATATGGAGTTATTTTAAGAATACTAAATTTTAAAGTATATAAATGTAACAGGAAATCTTAGTAAGGACTTTAGTAAAATGGATGAAGCTAAAGTTAAGATGTTTAGCAGAAAATACTAAGAAAATGATATTACTATTTATAGTAAGAAAAAAAATGAATTTCTGAAAGATTAAGGAATTTTAGGATAATACTCTTTTTCTAAGAATTTATACTCTTTTAAAAATACTTTTTCTAGCATTTTATGTCAAGGAAAGAAAATAAGTTTTAAACTTTAAAAATGTGATAGTGAAATTCAAAATCACTAAAGGTCAATCCAGATATAATAATCCTCACCAAAAAAAAAATTAAAAAAAGTTTAAGGATTAAAATGATCCTGAAAGAAAAGAAAAAGAAAAGAAAAGAAAAGAATGAATAAGGGAGGAGAAGCTTAAGGAATAGGTTTTAATCAAAAATTGATTTCACTTGAATCTTTCTAAGGAAGAAAACTAAGGATCAATCCTAAGCTTAATTTTAGTGAGTGTTAGTAAAATTATTCTTTTAGATGTCATAAATTTTGAAATTAATATTTTTTCAAAATTTCCATAGTTTGGAAAATTTTCAATTATTTCTGAATTATATAGAAAATTAGGATTCCTAAGTTTAATACTAAATATTCTGATACCTTAGATATCATCTAATTTATTGTAAATTCTTCTGAGTTAAATTATAAAATTTCTCGAACAAAATTTTAGTACATCTTAAAGAAACCAACTAATGAAAATAAATATATTTTTAAAATTGTAGTTTTACTTGAGGACAAGTAACGTTTGAATTTGGGGGAATTGATCTGCTTTAAAATTACCTATTATTATGTGTAATTTCAGCTTAATCATTTAAGGATATTATGCTTTAATGAAAGGTATTTTTATGTTTTTGGTTGCAGGTATAAAGAAAGGTATAAGAATGAAAAGAAGCTAAATAACAACAAAAAAGAGCTTTGATAAACCGACCTGAAGCCTAGGCACCAGATCTGACACCTAGGCTCCAAGATGTAAAACTTGGCTGGCGCCTAGGCGCCATAACCGAAGCCTAGGAACAACAGTTATCTTCTAAGACATTCAACAAATTTGGACGAATTTTGAAGAGATGTTTGAAGCAACCCTTAATCACTTTTGAAGCTTTATAAATATGGATTTATTCTAAAGCCTGAGAGAGTCGTTTCAGAGTCTTTCTTAAATCATCTTTAGTTTCTTTTACTTATAGTTTCAAGTGTGTAAGTGTGTAGTGAGTTCTTGTAATTTATGAAGTTTAGAGTCCTGTAAGAGTGCGTGGGAGTCAGAAAAGTCAAAGAACTTCAAAGGATTGCTTCGAATGATTGGTTTGAGGAACATTCCAGATAAGTATTTGTAACACAGTTCTTAAGTTGTGTACTTTGGATTTGAGTTTCATAAATATGTTTTGTTGTGTTAATAAAATGCTTTCTGAGTAGTTTTCTTTTCATTCTCCTTACAAATATGATGTGATTAAGTAAGAGGTTTGGATTTTGTTTAAGAACTGTTTCTTTTCCTAACAAAAATTGTGATGGTAATTTACTGGAACTTCTTTTACTTTACGAATTGACCACTTTTATTGTTAAAACTTGTGGAGAAATCTTATAGACCAGACTGTGAGCTATGAAATATTAACATGTAAGTATCACTTTTTTCTTTGGAAGATCAGAAGCAATCGTCTGAGGGGGGGAGTGCAAATAGATAGGGAGATAAGATTTGTTGGGCGTAGAATTGACGTTTTTAGAGTGACAGGCTAAATTCTATCAATTTGCTTTAAAGAGATGAAAAAGGGTCACTGGTACGTCTTATAGAGAGGGCACAGTGGGTAATCTTGACGTGAGAGACTAGAACGTACCCAGCACTACAATAACACTTCTGCACTAACCTTTAGATTTGCCAATGTTCTTTATACGTTGACCATAGGGTAAACAATATGTATGCTCTTATTTGTCACAATACTACATTTTTAAGTTCTGAACATCTGAAATCCTCTACTAATTATAAATTATTTGTAAGGAGAAATTTTCTTTAAATATATTATTTAAATCATTATGTTTAGATTTTCTTGCATAATTTATAAATTAGTAAGTTTAATTTTACTCTTGTTATGTTAAAAATAAAGTTTATGAATTAGCATTTCCTTATATTTTTTACATTTTAAAATTAAAATTTTTTTAGTTCTTATTTGTATTTTTGTGGGATCCAAATCTGGGGTTTTTAAAAGAAAATCCTATGTTACTTGAAAGGATACATATACTTGTGTAGTACCCCTAGTGTGTAAACTATTTTTTTAAAATTTTCATATTATTTCGATTTTGCACACTAGTCGCTTTTTATAATTTGGTTCAAGTTTTACCCTAATTTAGAAGTTTAATTATTTGCATAATTGCGGGACGGGTCATGGATCAAGGTTTTCACTTGTTAGTGAGAGACAGAAAGGGCCAGAACATTATATTGATCAAACGTCTCACATAGATCTTTGTAATTATGCCCTCTTGGATAGAGTTCAAACCGTCAGACTACATCACCTCTGTTAGGTAGCTAGGAGGCAGTCCTCTCCCTAAGAGGATAATTGGTGAACCAATCCCTCTTAGTTTTCACCATCAAATATCTTAAACCTAAACTCCCAAAACATTACTTTTCCATCCATCCATGAAATCAATCCAGGGGGAAACCCTTCATCTCAAGATAGAGGTGGAGGTGGAGCTGATTCCTCTTCTTTTTCCTCCCATATAAATTTCCCCATAGACTCTCGGTCATATCAATAAAGTTTTCAGGCCACAGTACCATATTAACAACATTATGCTCAATGAACCGAAATATGGAGAGTTCACTCCCTCAATCATATCAGCAAAGATTCATATGTGCTCCAGTAAGATTTTCGGCCTTATCGCCTCTATGGTAATGGATCGGATAGAGAACCCACACCTCAACGATGCATGATAATCACAAACTTTGTCTTCTAATATTATAATTTATTGTCAACTCTTATCACCCAGAGTCTGGGATCGGATAAAAACAACACATAATTGTCCTGATTGACCTTGAAACCAAAAGGTAGGAGAATAGTTTGATCAACCGTGGAATATCCACCCTTCGGAGGTACATGAAAAAGTTCAACCATGTGGGAATGATACCATGACTGCTGAGGATACACATCATCTCTCTATACAATGGCAGCCTTAGTCCATATATGAACTGGTCAACGTACATAGTTAAACTATCACCGTTGTTACTCGCTCATTTATGTTTCTTTGGGGTCGTTCATAGTAGGATATCTGACTTAAAACTAATAATTCCACTTATTTAGTCATTATAACAATCAATGGAACTCCCGGTGAATTCACACAAAAAAGCTCGGAAGAATACTTGGGAGCCACGGCGTGATAGAAAAGTGGAGAAGAAGGTCACGCAAAAGAGAACAGTGAAAGCATGGGGAGCCAAAAGTTCATTCCATAAAACTTATAACATATAATGGAAGTCAAAATGATGCAAGGGAAACATAGTATTTTTTTTTCATCAAAGCACGTGAAAGGAGTTAAATCAAACACTCATATTGATAAACTAAAAATTACACACACACACACACACACACACACACACACACACACGCACACACATTTATTTACATTTGTTTCACCCATTTGCAGTTATTCAACTTGAAAGAAATAAATTTACAAAAGTGTTTGCTGCAGCCTAAGCTAGGATATACCCCAACCGAGACAGCCACTTATACATTAGTTATCCCCTTATCCAAACATTGTCTACTATATTCATCTAAGCATAAAACTAGGAAATCAAAACTTCCTCCCAAATAGTGGCTTACTCTGCCTAAAGGGATGCCAACTCCTGTTGAAGGGCAGCTTCACAAATTTCAGACCGCAGCTAACTCCTTCTCCAACTACACTAGTCGTACATCATGGAAGTGCGTTCCATCCTGAGCTGATGGAGCTAGAACCTCATGAAAATGAAGCTTGAACAAACTAGATGGTTAGGTTTTGTTGGTCTTTCTCTCCATATTCATTGATTCATCTCCAAGCGGATCTCCAAAGCATCTAAATCCTTGGAAGATACAAAATCCACCACAACGCTGGTTACAGGAGCCTTGATGCACCAAAAATATGTTTGATTTATCATATATATTTTATACTCATTTTTGGTGATATTACACTTTAATGGAAGATATTTTTCATGTTTTATTGCAGGTATGATGATTTTAGGCAAAAGAAGCAAAAAGAAGCTAAAAGGAATGATTTTAGAGTGAAAAAAAGGCAAAAACTAGATTTCTGAAAGACTGGCGCCAACGGCGCTCAAACTAGCACCGACAGTGTGTTTTCCCAGAGAGACCATAATTAAAAGTCAGGATAGGGCGCCGACGATGGTGCCCAATATCGGTGCAAGCCAGGTTCAATGTATTTGGACACTTTTTGAAGGGATTCTTAAGGCAACACTTGGAAAATTCATTCTTAGATGAATTTAAACTGTTTTGGCCTGCAGAAATGTGAGAGGGAAGTCAGTGTGGAGTCAGTGTATAGTCTGTGTGGAGTGTATGTGAATGGAGAGGAAGTCTTTAGAGAGTGTTTAGAGTCTAGGGTTTTGTGTTTTGTGTTGTATTGTGAGGGATTCTTCTCAAAAGAGTTATAGGAGGAGAGGGAAAGTGAAATATTCCTTCTTCCTAGAATTCAAAGAGGGAATTGTGTGTTGTTGAAATGAGAGAAGGAGATCCAAGGGAACTTCAAGGGATTTGCTTGGAGAAGAAAATCAGATAAGTTGTATTTACTTCTTACTGTTTGTATGACGTTGCTTTTATATATAAAATCTCTTTTTGTCATATCTTCTCCATGAATTCTGAGTATATTTCTTTGTCTTTTTCCTTGCAATGATAATTGGTGAGGTGATAGTTTAGATTAGATGTGCCATAAGAAAGAATAGAAATTTTGATGGTTTTGCACTTTGTTCTTAATTTACTTTTTGATCCAGTTAATTGATTTGTTAAAATATGTTGCAAAACATACGATCCAAAAATGTTATGCCTTCTACAACAAAAGTGGAGATTACATTCAAACTCCATTGATGGTGAAGTCCATGGGGGCAAGGCACAAATAAATAAGTAAATTTGTTTATTGGGCGTAGAATTGGAGATTTTAGGGTGACAGACAAAAATCCCCAATTTGGTCCTAGTGTTTGGAAACTAAAGCGAGAGTTAGTCTTCAAGGGAAGGGAAGTGGGAGCTCTTGGGTGAGAGTCAGTGTCCTCCCAGCCTAACCACAGATTTAGGGACTAAACCTAGGATTAGCCAATTTCCTTTATAGCACTCGGAAGAGGGTAAAGAATAGGTATGTTCTTATTTGGCACAATACAGATATTAAACTAATTTATATTATTCACTCACCAAAAAATCTTTATAAGGGGAAGGACACTTTCTCTTAAATTTAACCTTGCTTTAAAAAACTTATTATTGTAGTAGTTACTTTAATTAGAATTTTAGTTAGTATTTTAGCAATTTTAAAACCTCTAGCAACCTTTAGAATCTTAGTATTTACTTTTGGTGCTTCGCAAATTGAATATTAGATTTCTGTGATACACTTTAAGGTTTGCTTCCTCCCATTGGGATAGATAACCAGGACTCCGCTAGAACCATGTATTACTTGAACGATACATACACTTGCATATATATCTGCTACTAAACTGATTAGATTATGTGACTAAATTGAAACTATTTGTGAAAATTTATTACTTCTTATCTGCAGCCGCCGTGGTCAAGTTTTTAGCATTGTTGCAAGGGACGCAATAGTAAATTTAGTAGTATCTAAAAACCTTTAATTCGTATTTGTGTATGTGTAGTGTTGGATCCGAAGGTTTAATACCTTAAAATTTAGAGTTAGAACGTACTAATAAAAAATTTGAAAACAACAAGAAAATTTAAAAATTTTGGCAAAATGGTGAACAATCTCGACAATTAAAGAAATGAAAATGAGCATCAACCTAGAACTTTAAGAGATTATGTGAACCCTATAACAGATGAAATACTTTAACTATTCAAAATTGTGATGTAGCTACTAATTCATTTGAGCTTAGATCTTTTATTATCCAAATGGTACATTGTAATCAATTTGGTGGTACAACAAATGAAGATCCTAACTTGCATCTTGCTATTTTTTTAGAACTGTGTGCTACATTTAAATATGACGAAGTGTAGAACGATGCCACCAGACTTAGACATTCTCCTTTTTCATCAAGGGATAAATTTAAGGTATGGTTAAATTTGTTAGCTCCTGGATCTATCAGAACTTGGGGATAACTATCACAAAAATTTCTATCTAAATATTTCCCACCTTTAAAAACTGATAAACTTAGAAATGGTATTACGTCTTTTTGTCAGTTTGAAGGAGAAAAAATATATGAAGCATGGGAAAGATTTAAAGATTTCCTAAGAAGTGTTCACATCATGCTTTACCAGATTGGTTAATAATTCAAACATTTTATAATGGATTAGTGAGATCTTTTAGTTCGATCATTTACGGTGCTGCTGGTGGATCGTTAATGTCGAAACCTTTTAATCAGGCATATTCTTTAAATGAAGAAATGGCTACTAAAAATTTTCAATGGCCCTCAGAAAGGGTAAATCAAAACAGAGTAGCTAGTATTCATGATACTGATGCAATATCTACGTTGGGTTCTCAAACTGTTGCGATTTCAAAGAAAATAGATCATTATGGAATGAACTATTCTCAAATGGCTCATGTGTTAGAGGAAAACTCATTGGGACAAATAGTAGATTCTCAACCTACTTCTGAGACTTTAATTACTATAAATAATAGAACCAACAATCCTTATGCTAATTATTATAATCACGGTTAGAAGAGTAACCCAAACTTAAATTGCAATAATAACACTATTGTTGTTAACCCGTAGTGGGGGAACAATTCTGTGAACCCATTTTGAAATTCAAACAACCACGAAAACACTAGTAATAGACCTTCTTATCCTCCACGAAAACACTGTTTTGGCATTGTTCTATGGAAGAATTGATATTAAATATGGGTAATCAATTGCATAGTCAAGAAAATCATATGCAAAGTCAAGGAATCAGTTGCAAGGTTAAGGGACACAATTGTAAAGTCAAGGAGCTGCTTTTAAAAATAGTAAAAATCAATTGGTGCATATTGCTACTGCACTTCATAGTGGACCATCAGGAACATTCCCTAGTAATGTTGAGATTAACCCAAAGGATCAAAATAAAGGACAACTTAAGGCTATACAATTGAAAAGTGGAAAATAACTGAAATCAAGAGTGCAAAAAGAAGTTGATGTTGAAAAACGAGAAGGTGGAAACTAATAAAGGAAATGATAACATATATCCAAATTTAGAATATCCGCTTAAACTGATGAAAATTACCATTGGTAGACCACCACCTCCATTTCGTTAAAGATTGAAAAAATACAAGAGTGAAAAACATTTTTCAAAATTCCTTGAAATCTTAAATAAATTATCAGTAAACATCCCTTTTATTGAAGTGTTAGAACAAATGCCTGATTATGTGAAATTTATGAAGGATATATTAAAAAAGAAAAGGATTTTTACAGATAATGAGATTATTGCACTTAGTGAGAAGTGTAATGCAATTATTGAGAAAAAGCTTCATGAAAAACTCAAGGATCCTGGTAGCTTCACTATACCGTGTACTATTGGAGAAAATTTTTTGAAAGAGTCTTATGTGATCTTGGAGCCAGCATAATCTTATGCCTGCCTCTATCAACTTTCATAAGGTTAGGAATATGAGAAATTTCACCTACTTCAGTAACTCTTCAGTTAGCTTTGTTCAATTACTTTTCTTAAAGGAGTTGTTGAAGACGTTTTAGTAAAGGTTGATAAATTTATCTTCCCTGTGAATCTTATTGTTTCAGATATCGAAGAAGATAAAGAAATTCCTATAATTTTTGGAAGACCATTCCTTGCGACTGGAAGAGCTATGATCGAGTTTCAAAAAGGAGAATTAACTATGAGATTTAATGATCAAGAAGGGACATTCAGTATATCAAAAGCTATGAAAAAAGATGATGAATGCTTTCGAATGGACATTTGTGATTATTTAGAAAATAATCATTTTTAGTAGAAATATGAAGAGGAAATTGAAAAAGAAAATTTTAATAGTGAGGAAAAAAATGAAATGGAATAAAAATATGATGAGATAAATAATGAAGAACTCGATTATGTTCAAGAATGATTTGAAATGTTGGATATTACAAGAATTAATGATAGAAGTTTAATATCATTTATCATAATACCCCCTAACTTGAGATGAAGATACTTCCAAACCATTTGAAGTATGTGCTCTTAGGAAAATTATCTACTTTACTAGTTATTATTTCATCAGATTTTACTGATATTCCAAAGCAGAAATTGCTAGAAACTTTAAAAAGACATAAAGAAGCTTTTGGTTGGACATTAGCTGATATTAAAGGAATCCCTCCTTCGATCTGTATGCATAAAATTTTATTGGATGAACAACTCAAACCTAGAGCTGATCTGCAAAGGAGATTAAATCCATTGATGAAGGAAGTAGTAAAGAAAGAAATTTTAAAATTATTGGATGCTGAAATTAAATATTCAATTTCAGACAGTGCATGATTAAGTCTGATCCATTGTGTTCCTAAAAAAGGAGGAGTGACTGTTGAGACTAATGAAAAAAATGAATTAATAACCACAATACAAGTTATTGATTGCTAAATTTGTATTGATTATAAAAAATTAAATGTTGTCACTAGGAAATATCACTTTCCTTTACCTTTTCTAGACCAAATGTTAGATACGCTTGTCGGGCACAAATACATTTGCTTTTTAGATGGATATACTGGATATATCAAATACCAATAGCTTCTAAGGATCAATAAAGAACTACCTTTACCAGTCCTATTAAAAAATTTACTTTTCGATGAATGCCCTTTGGATTATGTAATGCACCTGCAACATTTCAAAGGTGTATGATGTCTATATTCAGCAGACCCATTGATAATGGAATAGAAGTTTTTATGGAAGATTTTTTCATAATTGGAACTTCATTTGTTATTTGCTTAAATAATTTGTAAAAAGTTTTGGAGTTATGTGAAAAAACAAATTTAGTTCTAAATTGGGAGAAATATCAATTTATGGTTGTAGGAGGAATTGTTCTTGGGCATAAAATTTCTGAATATGACATAGAAGTAAACCCTACAAAGATTCAAATTATTGCAAAATTACCACCTCTAACTACTGTGAGAGGGGTTAGAAGTTTTTTAGGACATGATGGGTTCTGCAGGCGTTATATTAAAGATTTTTAAAATTACTAAACCTCTACGCCAACTTTTAGAGAAAGATAAGAAATTTCACCATTTATTCCTTCATTTGGGAATATCTATATATTAGTTGTTGTTGATTATGTATCAAAATGGATTGAAGCTATAGCATTGCCCAGATGTAACGCTCGAAGTGTTTCAAATTTTTTAATGAAAAATATTTTTACAAGATATGGAATGCCGAGAGTTATCATTACTGATGGTGGATCCCATTTTAGAAATAATATGATTCAAAGATTCACTGTAAAATATAATATTATTTATAGAATCTCTACTGCTTATCATTCCCAAACAAGTGGATTAGCTGAAGTATCAAATCGTGAAATTAAATGAATTTTGGAGAAATCTATAAATCTTTATAAATTAGATTGGTCTGTGAGATTAGATACTACATTATGGGCATATATGACTGCTTATTAAACTCTTATAGGAATGTCTTCTTATAGACTAATTTTTTGAAAACCTGCAATTTACTAGTTAAATTGGAACATAAAGTATATTGGGTAATTAAAGAGTTCAATTTTAATTTAAAAGATGCTGGTGAGAAAAGATTATTGCAACTTAATGAATTGGAAGAAATGAGAAATGAATCTTATGATAATAAAAGAATTTATAAGGAGAAGATGAAGATATGGCTTGATCGAAAGATTATTGAAAAGCGATTTAAACCTGGATAAGAATTGTTGTTATATAATACAAGATTAAGATTATTTTCTGGAAAACTTATGTTTAAGTGGATAAGACCTTTCACTGTGATAAAAGTCTACCAATTTTGACCTATTTGATATTGAAGATCTGAAAACTGGAAGAACATTTAAAGTTAATGGGCATCGATTAATACCATATAATGAAGGGTCACGACCAACTTATAAAGAGTTTTTAATGTTAAGTCATCTTGAATGAAACTAATGTTTGTCGGGCTGACGATGTTAAACCAAGTGCTTTATGGGAGGCAACTCATAGTTATTTGTGTTATTTAGTTTTTTTTATTGAGTTTTAGCTAATGTTATTACTAGATAGTCTTATATTTGAGTCTTACTCTCTATAATTAATTTATATGGTGCTAATTAATGGATTGAAATGAACATTTGGAGATTATTTTAATCAAAAAGACGTTGGAGCAGAGCTGTGAACTGGCGATGACGGCTCTCGATTCAGCGCCTGATCCAGTGCCGACGGTGAATTTTTCTAGAGAGCAAATTATTTTTTTCGAAACTTGAGTGCCGACGACGACCAAATCAGTGATAATGGCGCCGACATCCAAAGCATGATTTTTGGAGTTTCAGATGATGGAATTTGGCAGTTTTGAGCAAAAATTTCACCCTTATAACTCCCTAAACTCTGTTTTAAACCCACTGACTCTAGTAAAAACAAAATGGAAGTTCCAAAATTTGAATTCCATGGCTTCCAACTTCTTAGAATCTCCACGATTTAGAGTTTTCAACTGAAGGATGTTCATCAGTTTTGAGGCGCAACGACTTTGTGACAAAGTCCTTATAAAGAGGAGGCTTATCCAAGAACAAGGATTTTTCCATCGATGTATGAATTTTCCTAATACTCATGCTGAAGAAATTATTACGCAAAGAGTTTGGGAAATGTTTTGTTACACTACTGTTGCAGTAGCCATCCCTGTGGTGAAGGAATTTTATGCAAATCTTCATGAAATCAACCAACGAGTTGTCTATGTGCGAGGTAGGTGGATATTATTTACTCCTTCCAAGATCAATGAACTCAATATAATAGAGAATGTGTCAATTTGCCATTACATAAATTTTTTCCCTACAAGAGACAACATGAATGAAATCTATCGATATCTGACAGACGAAAGTGAAGATTGGAAGATAAGAGATGACGATATGTCAATTTTTCTATGACTTTATTGAATCTTGTGTCAAAGCAATGGCATTTCTTTATATCTTCTAAATCACTCCCGACTATGAAAACTAGTAAAGTGAAGATGAAAAGTGTGATATTAAATTATTGCATTCAAACTGATAAACCTATTGATATTGGCATTATAATTGTGAAATCTTTTTTGGGATTGATTGTGCATGTATCAAACTACGATTTGGGACATCCTTCTACAATATTTCTACTCTGTAGGGAGTCACAAGTACCATATGAGAGTTGGTAAAAAGTATGTCTTCCCTAGAAGCCCATGGTCCCAGCTAATGTCTATGACTGTCTGGCAACTAGATATGAAAATGATCTGAGCATAACGGTAGACCAACCATCTCAGAATTTGTTACCTGTTCAACCTCATTTTCCTGAGAATGTGCAAATGTTTCTGAAGAAAAATTAAGAAACTGGAGAAAGTGGTACTAAATCTTACGAATGATATTAATAATACATCTGAATTATTTAATCATCTGGTTTAGAGGATTAAGGAACAGATTGATCATACTGGGCGTATGGAAGAAGGATTGATATGATTGATGAGAAAGAATTCTTGATTGAAGAGAATTCAACTAATGAATTCCCGTATCGACCCTTCTACAATTTTTTGTGCATCACCAATTTATGGGAGATATGAGAAATGATAACACTGATTTGGATGAGGAGTATTGATTCTCTATTTCTATCTACATTAATAAGTATTTGGATTTTATTTGTTTGATTTTGATTTGTGTTTGGCTTGCTTGAGGAGTGATTTGAGATGTATTACGCTTGAGATTTGAATCTTTCTTGTGTTTTCAGCATTAGATTGTTGTGGTTTGATTGCAACACTAAGTTTATGATATAGTAGATTGTTTAATGTGTGTAAGTTTTAAACTTTTGATTTTATATATAAAAGTGATGTTCTATGTTGTTTGTGTAATATTGATGTTAGCACATCCCATATTAGTCAATTTTGATGCTTAAAAAGGCTAATTAGATGTTGACATAACTTGGAAACAATTAAAATCATGAAATTTTTTGAACTCAAAATTTGGGCGCCAACAGCGCCAGAATGGATGCATATAGTGAGATTTTTTTTAGAGTTCCTTTTACATTTAGCGGTCTAGCGCCGACGGTGCCAGAATGGGCGGCTATGGTGCCCAATACCTAAAACTGTCCAGAACCTCTTAAATTTGCGATCGTTTACCCTTTGACCACATATGACCGTCGTTTTCCTCCAACCAAATACAATATACTTCCTTAAGGCTTGCTTAAACTTTGATTTGAGGCAATTTCAGAGCCTTTTGAGGTTGGATCTTGTCTTCCTTAGGTAAGAGCTCTAATTTAAACTATATTTTCATCATGAAAATCTCGCACATTGTAGAGATATGAAAATTTGAGGATTTTGATGAAATTTTGAGAAAATCCATGGTGATATGCTCTTACTTGCCAGAATTGACTTTAAAGCTTATTGCATTATGATTTTAGAATTTATTAGAATTTATTTTCAAATTTTCTAGAAATTTGAAATGGCTCCAAAGATTTTTAAGGGAAAGAGGAATGTTGATTTTGATGACAAACGATTTATAAATGTAAAAGCACAGTATCACTTTAAATCTACACGCAGTAGTAAAAAGTGTATTCAACATCTAGGATTTGAAAATTTGGATGGAGTTGTAAAGAAGGTGATTGCTGAGCGGAACTAGGAAACTTTTTGTTATTTTTCGGTAGATGGTGTCGCTGATGTTGTCCGTAAGTTTTATGCCAACTTGCAGTATACATAGGATGATTTTGTGCTAGTTTGAGAGAAAATGTTGGAATTTACTCTTGACCTGATCAATGCTTTCTACCAGTTATGAGATAATCTGTTCTGTGAGTACTAAACTTTTGGTACTGTGGATACTGCCATGAATGAGGTATTTACTTTTCATACTGATGGAAGGGGAGTGAAAAACTAAGCAAAGACAAAAGATGAAATTTCCCGCTTCCACTCTTAATATTGCATCTAAAGCCTAGCATTACTTTATTTCTGCAAGACTACTACTTACCTATCATCATATTGAAGTTTCTAGAAATGGAGCAAATCTGAATTTTTGTATTAAGAATATGAGAGTTATTGATATTGTACGAGTTACTTATAATAACATTTTGACCATAGCTAAGAGACAAACAATAGAGGATTGGGATATCCTGCCCTGATTTATACCTTATGTATACAATCAAGAGTTGAGATTGATAGTAGCGAAGAGTTGGTCCACCCTTATAAGCCAATTAGTAAGGCAAACATTTGTACTTATGAGTCCCATATAGGGTGGAGATCGGGAGGAAAGAGTAGTGAAATTCCCTCTACTAGTCAAGAAATGCCTTCTACCTCTGGGACTCCTACTATTTTGGATGTTATGGAGTGACTGATGATTCAGCAAGATGATATTACAAGGCTTCATAGCAGGTTTGATGCTTTAGAAGAAAGAAATAACATCAATGATGATTATCAGAGGAGAAGAGTAGAATATTATATTGCCTATCATGATGCTCAGATGAGATTTATGAAGGGAGAAACAGGTGTGATATTTTCTCTCGGATTGAATGTTTCACAACAAATTTTAACAGTTCAATTGGCCAGATAAAAAAAGTAAATGAAGTTCAAAGTGAAAAACCGTCACAATTTCTTAACATTTTTATGGCACATCAAATCTACATCAACACTTCACCACATCACATTTCAAGAAGAATGACAAAGATGTTTACTCAGAATTCATGAGGAAGATACAACAAAACATGGATTTTATAAATAAAAGCAAAGTCATACAAACCACAAAAGTAAATAAAACTTATCTCAATTTTTTTCCCAAGCAAATCCCTTGAAGTTCCTTTGAATTTTTTTCTCTCTTCTCTACAATAATCAATTCTCTCTTTAGAATAGTAAGGAAGAAGCAAACTCTCACTTTCCTCCTTCTCTTACACTCCTTAGAAAAGAATTCCTCACAAAACAACACTTAACACACACTCTCTACAAACCCTAACTCACTCTTCACTTCTCTCCCTCTCCTCTCTCTCTATTTTCTCTTCTCTCTCCTTTAAAAGGGTGTCCATAATAGTTTAGAAATGAATTCCCAAGAGTTTCCTCAAGCAACCCTTCAAAAATTGTCCAAATATATTAAATTTTGACTTCCACTGATATTGGGCACCGGAGACACTAGATAGAGAGCCGGTTGCGTTGAGTCGCTATTTAATTCTGAACTCTCTGTAATTCAGCATCGGCGGAGCCCATTTTGGCGTCGGTGGCGCTAGAAGACTGTTTTCTGCATTTTGCCTTTTTTGCTCCAAATTCGTTTCTTTTCGCTTCTTTTTGCTCCAATCACCCAAAATCATCATATTTGAAGAAAAACATGAAGACTACCTTCCTTTACAGTACAATATCACCAAAAAATGAGAACAAATTATATAGCAAAAGTCTAACATATTTTTGATGCATCAGGGATTCTTCTCAAAAGAGATGTAGGAGGAGAGGGAATGTAAGAGATTGCTTCTTCCCTACTATTCCAAGAGGGAATTGTGTGTTTTTCAAAAGAGAAAAGGAGATCCAAGGTAACTTCAAGGGATTTGCTTTGGAAAGAAAATTAAATAAGTTGTATTTACTTCTTACTGTTTGTATGACGTTGTTGTTATATATAAAATCTTTGTTTTTTCATATCTTCTCCATGAATCCTGAGTAGATTTCTTTATTTTTTTCCTTGCCATGGTAATTGGTGATGTGATAGTTTACATTGGATGTTCCATAAGAAAGAATAGAAATTATGATGATTTTACACTTTGTTCTTAATTTACTTTTCAATTTGGTCAATTGATTTGTTAAAATACGTTGTGAAACATACAATCTGAAAGATATATGCTTTTTAAAACAAAAGTGGATATTACATTTATACTCCATATATGGTGAATTCCATGGAGGTTGGGTAAAAATAAATAGGGAAATAAGTTTATTGGGCATAGAATTAGAGATTTTAGGGTGACAAACTAGAATCCCTAATTTGGTCCTAGTGTTTAGAAACTAAATCGAAAGTTAGCCTTCAGGGGAAGGGAAGTGGGAGCTCTGGAGTGAGAGCCAGTATTCTCCCAGCCTAACCACGGATTTAGAGACTAAACCTAGGATTAGCAAATGTTTTTTATAGCACTCAGAAGAGGGTAAAGAATAGATATGCTCCTATTTGGCAAAATACATATATTAAACTAATCTATTTTATTTACTCACCAAAATATTATTGTAAGGAGGACACTTTATCTAAATTTAAATGTTGAATTACAAAAATTCATTATAGTAGTATTTACTTTAATCTGATGTTTAGTTAGCACTTTAGCAGTTTTAAAATCTTTAGTAACCTTTTGCATCTTAGTACTTTCTTTTGGTGCTTTGTAAATTGAACATTGGAAATTTGTGCTACGCTTTAAGGTTCGATTCCTCCTTGTAGAATCAATAACTAGGACACCGCTAGAGCCTTGTATTACTTTAACGATATGTACACTTGCATATAGATTGGCTACTACCTTATTAAACTGATTATATTTTGTGACTATTGAAACTATTTGCAAAAATTTATTACTTTTTATCTGCAGCCGCCGTGGTCAAGCCCCACTCCCAAATAAAGGCAGAGTCTCAATACCCTCACTAGAGGACGGATGCATCATCAAGTCCAAATTGAAGGAGGTATTCTCCTCTAATCAGCTTATTTAATGGCGGAGTTTAAGAAGTGGATTGAAAGGTACCACCCACTCGAGGGTCAAAAGCAACCCTTTGCTGACCCGTCTCCCATACCTGAGGAGGTAACCGATCAGAGGCAGATTTTAGACCTAATTTCACTCTTAACTCTAGAAAAATTGGAAGAGGAACAACCCGATTAATCTAATCTTCATCCTGATGGTTTCTTCTGTTACATGTCATTTCTTCAAATGGAAACACCTTCTGCAGCCAAAGAACTCTCGACAAGCTAGCCATTTTTTGAGTTTGATGATCCCACCTTAACCACCTATTCAAACATCCTCATCCTAGGAACGATGTATTTTCTAGGTCGTTCAATAATAGAGATGGATTTCTCCCTCTTCTACATTATCTAAAATACAAATACAATAGCCTCCTTGCCAATGAATTGTTGACCTCATTTTTAATGAGGTATTTTCTTTTTCTCCTCTCTTTAGTACTTAGGATCTAGCCTTAGGCCTTTCCTTTAACTAATCTTAGAGGACTAGAAGTGGAACCCACCCTTTTGAAATTCAAACTACTTCTTAACTCCCGGCAAACCCCACAACCATGATTGTAGACCCCTAATCACCTAGAGGGTTGAAATCAAATGCGGAGGTTTAAAGGATGAGTTCCCTACAGGACTTCTTGGCCTTAGAAATACCCTGGATGGCCTGGTCTGGTGAGGGTTGACTTGCACATACACTACACTCTCACACACATTCCAAGTCCTAAAACCATTCACACCCAACTTGACTTCCTGACTCATGTAGGTAATTCATATGGAGGTTCTTAACCCCTAAGCCCCTGGCTAAGAGGGTTAGGAACAACATAGTGAATGCCTCAAATGAGTCCTCTCATGGCTCACATGGGCTTAATATGGCTTCATGGCTCAACCAAAGTGATTTCATTTTACTCAAATTTGATCAATCTTCATTTTTCCAAAATTTCAATTTTTGACCCCCGGGGCCCTACACCTACTAAACCTACCAAAAGCCCTTGAAACTACCCAAAATTTACAAAATCTCCTAAATTACCCAAAATCCCTCAAAATTAATCCTAAAAATTTCCCCCCACTCAAATTGATCATCCATAGCCAAAAAATACCAAAAAATCCAAAAGTACCACCCAATACCCTCCAAATACCCAAAATGCCCTTCTTAGCCCAAAAATCCAAAAATTCAGAAAATTCCCAAAATATTCCAAAAAATCCCAAATATTCCCAATTTCATTTTGTTCAACTGCACTATGGGCTAATATTTCCAATTTCCCCCATTTTTACCAAAACCCCCAATTTGACCCATTTTAAACCCAAATGAACCCAATGTCAAACCAAACCACCCCAATTGACCTCAATTTTGGTCCAATTCAATTCTAAACTTCAAATTAACATCCAAAATATCAATTTAGACTAAATCCAAGTCCAATTTGATTGATATTTGAGCCCAATTTCAATTTGAAGCCTAAGGCCCAATTTTGGCCCATGACCTAAACCTAGCTCAAACCCATCCAATTCAACTCCAATTGGCCCCAAATCTTTTCCAAAGCCTTCCTAACACCCCCATAAAAAAAACACTAACTTTATTTTCCCAAAATTTGAACCTAAACTCCACCCAAACATAACCCAAAACCAGAATCCCTTAAATTTACCTAAGCCCAAACCTAACTCAAATGGGCCTAAATCCCAAAATTAGAGCCCAACCAAAGTTGAAAACTCTTTGTGACACTCCCATGAACATTTATCAACATTAATTTTACATCAAATCTAACATTAGACCAACCTTAGCCCAAGTTAACCCAATTTGACCCACTTTGGCCCCTTTACCAAAAGTCCCAAATTAAACTCAATTCAACTCCAAATTATTCCAAACCAATTCCAAATCATTCATGACACATCCTTAAACTAAACCCAACACTTTTTTGGACCAAGCCTTTACTAAACTTTCATCCTAAAATCCATTTTAAAATCCAAAAGCCCACTTCCCTAAACCATTTTAAAAGCCCATCTTCATTAAATTTCAAAGGCCCAAACTTCATGCTAAAGCCCATATGACATTCTTTTCATCACCCCATTAATTGATACGTCCCTTAAGTCCTAAATCAATCATCAAATAATCCTAAATTAGGCCTCATGCCAAAATCACCCATAAATCCCAAAAATTCAAAACCTTCTTTCATGTAAATGACCAAGCTTTGTCCCAAGCCACATGGAGCCATGAGCAAGCCATGTACAAGCCATATGAAGCCATGGAAGGTTTAACATGTGACCAATCCATAAATGGCAAAAGGAGGGCCCCCTTTCTTAATCCTTCATTAAGCCTTTTAAACCATAACCATGTTACACACTAAACCAAGTTTAGCCACCTCACCATGGATGGAGACTTCACCACTCCATGGCAGCTGATCCAACTGATCCCCCTGGCCCAAAATGAGACCATGGGAAGGTGAACCAAGCCCAAATACATGGTTTGACCAAATTGAACGCAAAATGAGCCTCTCCCCATTCCATTTCAATTCAGCCCCTTTACATATGTCAAACTCCAATTGACAGAACCATTGTCAACCCCTGACCCCACTGGTCAAGATGGTGACCAGTGCCTGGCCGGCCAGCCACCAGGCCGCCGAAAAACACCATGGCTGAGAGCTCCATGTAAGACAAACTTTTCAATTCTCCCTTGCTGACTTGTCTCAACCTAAATGAACACCATGGTTGTTCTTCTCTTGCATGGAGCAGCTGATCCCAACCCCTAACTCCCCCTGTGAGGCCCTCTAGCCATGCCTATTTAAACACCACCTCCTCTCGACCGTGAAAAGTGCTGAACAGAAACTTAACAAAACTCTGCCAAAATTGCTCCAGAACCTTCTCCCAACCTAGAGCAATTGATCCCCAGTGTCCATTTTTCATAATACCCATTAACAGAGCCCAATTTCTCAGTCAAAAATCCACCCAAAAACCAGGACACTTCACCACAGTGAGCCAATCCTGAAATTAATTGACTCTACACCTTCACCAGACCAAGAGGAGAAGTTCCCCAGCAAAAGACCCCTCACCGGGCCAGCCATTGCTTCCAGCCTCCAAGCTTTGTGATCGGCCTTGGTCACTTTTGTACCTAGGCATTTCCCCAGAGCAAAAGACTTCATTTGGAGCTTGCTTGGACTCAATCTAAGGTGACACAACCCTCAGATTGAAGCTTCACTTCTCTGAGCAAAGGTATGAACTCACTCTTCTTCCTGAGCTTCTGGAGATTCTCCATTTTGTTTGAGTCGATGTCAATGCATCTTTACCGTATGGTTGTGTTCGTCTCTTCAAGACAAATCCATAGAGCATAAGAACACAAAAATCCGTTGAGAATCGAGTGAGTTCTTAGGGTTTTAGTGTGGACGGTCACGGGTGCACACCAGTCGTAGACGATGACCAGGAGCCGTTGGATCGCGCGTGTATCGAGTGAACGGTCGAGATCAAGCCGGACAGCGCAATGGTACATGAACCGCGGGCCCTGGAGCACTGAGTAGGATGGCGGCGATGAATAGGAATGCGCTGCGTGGGCTTTCGGAGCTACCGAGGATTGCGTGGCTCCGCGTGGATAAGTTGAAAAATAGGGTTATTTTCTATTTATTTAAATACCAGAAATTCAAAAATTCATATCTTTGCATAGAAAAATCATAAAAAGAAAATAAAAATACTCTCTTGCTCAGTGAACAGAGGAGATTAATGTGGAAAAGAAATCAAATTAATTAGATGAGTATTTTATTTTTAATAATTTATTTAATGATTTCAGTATTTTGATTCTTCATTTGCATAGACAATTCACCATGGCATGAGACCATAGGGCTTTTGAAGCCTCTGATCTTGGGAACATTCCCTGAATTTTTCAAGGTTAGAGGCCATCTCTGTGAAAAGTTATTGAATTTTCAATTTCATGTCACTGTTTTAGGTATTTTAATTTCAATAATTAGCATGTTGTGAAGTAAATTCTAGGAAAATTTGGTGATGTTCCTTAGATCCAGAGGACGCTAGGAAAAATATATTTTGAGTTAATTCATTCATAATAACCTTAATTGGCCTAAACCCCTAAAATTGAATTTGAATTAATTAAGGTTAACCACACATCAAATTGATTTGAAAACAATTCTCCACTGATCCTTAGGGTCAGAGAGACCTCACATAAAAATTTGAAATCAATTGGACTTGATTAACCCTATCAAATGGATTAATTAATCCTCATAAGCAAAATAGAACTTTAAAAATTCATAATTCTAAAAATAATTTTCAAAAATTCACAAAAATAGTTTTGGGACATCTCTGACATCAGGGGAGTTTAGGAAAATTAAAATTGTAATTTTCTAAAAAAGTTGATTTTTCATATTATTTTAATATTTTAATAATTAAAAAATAATAAAAATCATAAAAATATTAAAAATCATAAAAATGTCAAATTTTGATTTCTAATCACTTAGGAACAAACCAAATATTTTTCCTAAGTCCCTAGGGTAAGATATTGAATTTTAAAGGCTTAATGTAATTTTTAATATTAAAAATTGAGTTTTTAACCTTTTTCACTAAAATAATTCCAATAAATCAAAGAAAAATCAAAAAATTATAAAATTTATTTCTCTGAACTCCTTGAGGTTAGAGAGATTTAAGAAAAATAAAAAATCTATTTTTCAACTTTAATTTTATTTTATAATTAATTAATACTCTAAAATTCAAAATAATTATAATAAATAAAATATAATTCAAAAAATCACCAAAATTTTTCCAAGTGGTCCTCTAGTCATTAAAAACACTCCATAATTTTTTTAAGGATAGAAACCCTTCCTTGGTCCTGTTGTTGAATTTTCTTTGAAAACCCTCATTTTCTACTAAAACTAATTATATAAATAAATTAAATTCAAAAAAATCACATTTTCTCCTCTAATGTCTTAATTGACATGTGTGTGAGGTGACATAAAAATTTCAAATTCATTTGAGCTCAATTTAGTGAGTTATGAAATAAATAAGCTTAAAAGGGCATAAAGGTAATTAAAAATTTTAACCCTTAATTAAAACTTTAGGTTAAATCAAAATGGGGGGGGTAAAATATTTGATTTTAACTTTCTCTTGGATGATTGAAACTTAGGAAAATTAAGGGGTAGAAACCCACTAAACATTTTGAAAATATCAAAAATGAAACATTAATTAATTAAAGGATTTAAATTTCGGAAAGAATATATTTAAATTTGGACCATTAAAATAGGGATATTATTAAGAGGATATTTATTCTTTAATTTCAAAATCCCTAAATAAGTCAATTTAACAATCTTAATTCTTAATTAAAAATTAAAATAATAATCCAAATTGATAATTAAAATTAATAATTAAATTAAATTAAAACTAAAACTAAATTAAATTAAATTAAATTAAATTAAAACTAAAATTAAATCAAATCAAATTAAATTAAAACCAAAATTAAAAATTAAATTAAATTAAATTAAATTAAATTAAATTAAATTAAATTAAATTAAATTAAATTAAATTAAACTAAATTAAATTAAATTAAAATTAAATTAAACTAAATTAAATTAAATTAAATTAAATTAAAATTAAATTAAATTAAAATTAAATTAAATTAAAACTAAATTGAATTAAAAAAATTAAATAAATTAAAATTAAATTAAATTAAATTAAATTAAATTAAATTAAAATTAAATTAAAATCAAATTGAATTAAATTATAAAAAAATCATCTAACAACAAACCTAAATGAAATCATTAAGAATTAACTCTAAAAAAATTTGAACATTATTCCAAACTTAAAATTATTAATTAAAACCTCATAATTAAATTAAAACACTTTAAAACATTAGCTCAAACTTTAAATTAAGAATGAATTCTCAATAAACCAACTTGCCCTTAAAGGCTTTAATTGTTATAACTCTTAAATAGAGTATTGAGTGAGATGTCTCTTCACTCATCAGGTAATCAAATACCTAAGTTCACTGAGCAAGAAACAAAGTTTAATTGAACTCCTGGATGATTAATTCATTTGTGCAACTAAATTTACTTGGACTTAAAACAATCCCAGAAATATTGAAAAGATGTTTAGGACTTGTCCTAAGCACTTCCTCAATATGATGGGATGTTTTAAAAGAACAACTAAATTTAATTGTTCTTTGATGAAGAAAATTATCCTTAAAATCAAACCAAGAACCTAGACGTCATAGGAAATGACTAGTTTTAGGATTAGGAATTTGGTAGACAACCAAAACCCTTTCCTTAGCTTTACCTAGGTACTTGTTGAAATATTTAAATGCTCTAACATGTGTTTTAAGTGCAGCTTGGGATGACGGGAAGACCCTCCAGGTACGCTTTTATTTTAATTGCAATTTACTTTATTGCAATTTACTTACATGCATTGTACTGTACTTTTCTTGCATGTTAAATAAAACTGTTGCATGAAAACCAAAACCTTTAGGGTAGTCCCTGAACTGAAACCAAAACTAAATTAAAAGTCATTGCAAGATAAAATTCACCGCCACAACATTTCAAAATATAAAACAACTCAAAATTTAATCACAAACAGAACAACAAAACTACAATTGCAACTAAATTAAAACGTCTCGTTGAATGATCGGGAATACCTCGGATGATGTAACCCACGTGTTGCTAACGGGATTTTCCACAGTCTAAATGAAAGTGTGGAACTCATTCAGTTGAGTTGAGCAAATTTATCTGGACTAAGTGAATTCAATGAAAATAACGGTGCTGGGATGACGGAATCGTGGGATCTTAATCGGTTCTGTTTAATTAACTTTAAGATTTGTTTTAATTAAAATATTAAAAACACTTGAATTTTAAGATTTTCTCTAAACCAAAACACTTCTCTCATCTCCTGATTTATGACTTCTAAAATTAAACCTCTGCAACAACAAGGAGCTCGGAGCATGGTGGGCAGCACGGCCATCGTCATCAGCAAAACTTGTGTCTACATCAGCAAAACTTTTCTTAGAATTAAATAACCAAGCCATAAGACTTCGAGGTAGTTTGCCTAGTGTAACATAAATCCTCAACCTTTCCGTTAGGCATTTGTATAATCATGTTATACAAATTAAGCCCTAACAAGTCTTAGGATTCTGAGGTAGTCGTTTGGTACGACATAAACCCTCACATCTTCAAGGCTATTTGTGTGATTATGTCATAGGAATATAAGTCCTAATTAAATAAAATTGGTAGGACTGCAACATTAAATAATTTCCTCAAACTCAAAGCCAAACAATAGGATAGTTTGGGAAGTTGCCAAGATTCTTCTTGGATCCTCAACTTCTCCTACTTTTCTTCCTTTGAACTCCTGAAATAAATTGTTCCAAATTTGATCCATTCCCTATTGAAATCTCCAAAACTCAAATCCTTTAAAAACTTTAAACTTTGAAATTCTTGTGGGCAAAACCACTAATCAATATCAAGAGTTTTCTTAAGTGATTCCCGTCACTTAGGATGTAATTAACTATAGGGGCTTGCCCTTATAGGGAACTTTAAGAACCCAGGAAATATAAACCCTGCTTAATTTCTTTGTATTAAGCAAGGGAACTTGTCGGCTTATAAAATTGGTTCACAGGCCAAACGGATGTCACAAATCTTCTAGTTTGTTTAATCGAGCCCCATCGTCAAGCAGTTCGTTTATTCTTCGGGATAGATACACGGTTTGTGATGCGGTGCTCGTTTATATAAACTATTTGGGATGTGAGATCTGTTTGATTTTTCATATCTCAAAATTTCAAACTTAAAAATTAGTTTCAAAATTAAATACTACTTTCTAAATTATATATATATATATATATATATATATATATATATATATATATATCAAATTTAAAATTTAAAGTTCGCCGACAATTTCGTTAGGCGACCCCCTTTTCAAAATACAACACTCAACCTAAAAATAAGCCTTACATGAATTTCAGGTGTTGCTCGATAGATGTAATAGGGACAAGAGAATCTACATTTTTGAAACATGTTTGTCGCATTCATAACTATTAAAGGTGCAATAATTGAATACTTCTAGATTTCTGTGCAAAATCCATTATAAATGAGATATAGGACTTATCTTCCAAGCATTTTTTCACATTAAATTTTTATTTCCTCATTAGCAACGTTAAAGAGCAAGAGAAGCTGAGAACCTTAATAAGTATATTAATAATGCATTAGCATGAATCTTAAAGATATCTATTAGTTGATGAAAAGGATGACTTGGCATCGCAGAGCACTCCAAAGATTATCAAGAACCGTGTGCCTAGCCAAACGACTCTCACATACTAGGAGGATAATGCCTACTAGACAAATAAGAGGATCAGTTTTTAAAGAGTCTACTTGACCAGGTTCATGCTGATGAATCTGGTGCCCACCACCTAGGACAAAACAAATGAGCCAAAAAAAATTCAATTCCAGAGTACTTAGCACCAATTTTAGCATGCCGTCATCCAGCTTATTGGCCAGTTGACCTAGAAGTCGTCAGGCCTAATGATCACCCAACCCATTAGTTACATAGCCTAATGGCCACCAAAAATAGTAGCCACTTAGTTTAAGTATATCCCAGCACCTTGGTTGATTGACTACGTAGCCTCTCAGCCTAGTGGCTGCTCGTCTCCACTCGCCCCAATATCTATGGTCCCCACATGCCATCTTTATGTGTCGAGTGAAATACCGCACTGTACCTATGTAATTTAGGGGTGCATCATGTAATTGTATGATTACCCATTCCTATAAATGGAATGTCTATTTCATGAATAAATTTTACGCAAATTTACTGTTCATTATTGTGATATTGATCTCCCTCCTCCCTAATCTAACCCTTCAGCACCCTATTCTTTGGGCATGTCTCCCAAATTGTTTTAGATTCAACACACACACACGCACACAGAGATATATATATATATATATATATATATATATATATATATATATATATATATATATATATATATATATATGTTGATAGAAGGAAAAACTCATGGCTCCCTACATGTTAAGATAAAAGAAGTATATAAAACAGGGGGAAAGTGGATCCCATTTAAATAAAGTAAAGAAATACAATGAAAGACCTATCGGGTTTCTCTTCCAAAAATAGCTCCTTTACAAAGAAAATCAAAAATGCTATCTAGTTTCAACTCTAAGGTGTGAGACATCAAAAAGGTCCCCACAAAGTAGGAGGTGTAGAGGGGGAGGGGGAATAAAAGAGGTGACCACAGATAATGTTTGCAGTCCAGATCTTGCTAGCCAATTTGTAGTTATGTTACCATCTCTGTAAATGAAGGTGAAACTGACAATGATTTGTGATTTAAGTGAAATGATCTTCTGAACCCAGTAAGAGTGATGCCGAGAGGAAGATTTTTTAAAATTCAATAGTGAATCAGTATCTGAGAGTCCCCTTTCACAAGTGTAGAGTGCCACTGATTTAGTATGGCCAGTTTTATAGCCCAATAAACTGCTATTAGCTCGGCCTCCAATGCATCAGAGGCAATGGTAGGGGCATGGAAATATAATAAATAGTTGCCCAGATGTTTTCTAAAAATACCCCCTTTGCCAGCACCCCACTAAGTAAAGCTACCATCAGTATTTACCTTAATAGAGGGTGGGTTAGGAGGTTTCGAAGTCACTTTAATAATCCTTGGGGGATTTAGCCTAGTAGTTGAGGGTAGAGAACAGATGTTGGGTAATCGTTTTGTATTTGATCAGCTTCTGCATGTAAGTAAGATAGTTTCTGACTATCTGATCCACAAGAGGTGGTTTACTTTCAAATATGGCCTGGTTCCTTGTCATCCAAAGAAACCAAGCTATGAAGAGAGGGATGGCACCAGCTCTAGTTTTAGTACAATCTGCGCAGCAATTGATGATGTTATCCCATTGAAGTTGTTGGGAAGACAGCAGTAGGTATTTTATGAGTGAGTTCTAGACTTTCTGAGAGATAGGCTACATACAAACAAAAGATGGTTAATAGTCTCTTCTACTTTCAGACACAGCCTGTAGCAAGAAGGTGTCCTTAATCCCTTAAGCTTGAGGATGTCATCAGTGGGGATAAGTTTATTAAACACTCTCCAGCATAAAAAAATTCATAGAAGGGGATAACTGGCAGTTCCAAATGGTCTCCCCCCATGGAACATTCTCCCAGGTAAATAGCTTAGAGTAGATGGTCTTGGACAGTCTTAAGCTTTGGTGAGCATGCCAGACAATTCTATCAGCTTCACTCCTATCAAACTGCATTTTTGAGATTAGGTTGGCTTTGGTGAGCATATCAAAGTTAAGATCACCCTTGCCAAGATTCCAAAGATACATGTTTTCTGCCAGGTGTCTAATTTTGAGCATGGCCACCCATAATTTAGAATCTCCCAATTTTCTAAGGACCTGAGATGGGTGTAAGGCCTTACAGCATTTACTTGTCATGAATTTAACCCAAAGGGAATCCTGGGATTTAAACTTGATCCAAAATTTGCAGAGATTTAGTTGAATAATCTGTTGAAGCCCTTTGAAGCCCAGACCTCCTACCCAAGTGAGTTTGACCACCTTCTGCCAGGAAGCCCAGTGAATTTGGTGTCTTTGACCTGCCCAAAGAAAATAATCGAAAGCTCCTTCAAACTACAATTGAGTACTTTTATTCATTGTGGTCATTTGTAAAGCATAAGAAGGGAGAGTGGTAATTATATTCTTCAACAAAGTTATTCTGCCTCCATTTGACAAGTAGAGGTGCGTCCAGTTGGCCAAATAATGACTAATTTTGTTTAAAATATCATCAAAAGGGTTTTGTTTAGTTTGCCAGTATTAAGCATCACTCCAAGGTATTTGACGGGGAGGTGGGTACAAGAGAAACTTGTGAAATTAAGGATCCAATGCTTATAGCCAGGAAGAATCCTCTTAGGGAATAAGGTGTTTCACTTTTCAGAATTAAAAAACATGCATGAATGGGTCTGAAACAGCTGAAGGCATTTGTAGACTTGCTTTATAGCATTTTTATTAGCATAAGAGAAAATCATAATAGCATAAGCATAAATCGGATGGAAAATAACCAGATTGGATCTATGGTGATACCTGGTAGAGCTGTTAGGAGCTAACTTATGATTTAGCATTTTAGACAAATAATCCATAGCAATAATAAAGATAGTTGGGTCCCCTTGCTTCAGCCCCCTTGATGTAGAGAAAGAACCCCAGCAAGATCCATTAATAAGAATAGAGTGAGAATTACTTTTAAGCCATCTGAGGATCAGGTTACATAAATTTCCAATGAAGCCCCTTGAAGCAAGAATATCCATGATGAAGTCCCAATAGATGGAGTCATAAGCTTTCCTTATGTCAAGTTTATAAATTTGATTGCCCCCCGGCAGTGTTTATCCAAATCCAACAAGAGTTCCTGGGCTAAGAGTACATGATCAGAGATAGATCTCCCTTTGACAAAAGCTATTTGATTGGGCTAACAATTTTCTCAAGATGTGGTTGAAGCCTAACCACAATAATCTTTCTAATAGCCTTGCTAATAACTGAAGTGAGGAAAATGGGTCTAAAGAGATCCCATCTTCTTTGTTCATTGTTCTTGGGGATAAGGAAAAAATTAGAGGAGTTAAAGTAATAGGGAATATCAACTCCCTAAAAGAAACTTATAATAGCATCAATTACCTCAGTCTTGATAATGGGTCAAGCTTTTTTATAGAAATTTACAGAAAAACCATCAGGTCCAGTAGTCTTTAAGCTATCAATAGAATTAATGGCTTGCCAAAGTTCAGAGTCAGTATGGGGTGGTTAAGACTAGACTATTAGTATACTGAAAATGCTCTAAGAAGTAAGAAGGATCAATAGAAGCCCTATCAAAAGGGACCTGCTCAAGTAAACTTTGGAAATATGAGACAGCACTCCTGCCAATGTCAGCGTTATGGGAAAGCCAAACTCCATCTTCATTCTGAATGTTATGGATGGTGTTTCTCTTCCTTCAATAATTGATTTAAGCATTTTAATACTTAGTATTTCTATCCCCTTTAGTGAAAATATTGAGTGAAGCCTTTTGTTTTAAAAATTGATCTTGTCTCTCAATCACCTTGAGCAGATTTTCCTAAGCAATCAAAAGTAACTGTTTAGGTACAGAGACAGAAATAACCTCATCTTCCAATTTTTTGACTTCTCACTCAGCATCCTCTATTGCAGTAAAAACATTCCCAAATTCATTCCAGCCCCACTTTTTGAGCCCTTTACTCAGCTTAATGTAATAAGCATAGTATAGTCTAGGGGTCGGATGATCATTATCTCTCCACAGGGCAGAGATAATGTTGAAATAAGAGGGATGAGCTGACAAGATGTTCTGATGTCTAAAAGGAGTGGTGTGACCACTAGTGGAAGGAGCAGTAATTGTCAATAACAAAGGTCTGTGATCAAAACCTGCAAGAGACAAATGGGTGACAAAGGTAAGTAGAAAATGAGAGCACCAGTGTTCATTAACCAGAATTCTATCAAGCCTCTCCCACGTCTGACCTCTACTCTAGGTAAAATTTAGGCCCTTAATACCCAAGTCAAACAAAACATCAAGCTGAATGTTATCAATGAAAGTATTCATTCTAGCTAGGTTGGGGGTTCTGTCTCCAATCTTTTTAGCAAGGTTAGTGATGCAGTTAAAATCACCTCCAACTAACCAAGTGGAGGTGATACTACTGCTAATATTATGGAAACATTCTTAAAGAATTATTCTGTCAGTTTTTCTTTAGCCAGCATAAATAAATGTGGCAGAACAGTGTGCCCCGACAGCTGGAAAGAGATGTGAACAAACTGATAGTGGTCAATCAAAATAGACCAATTAATCTCCTTTCTACATATAATCCAGATTTTGTTACCTGAATTAGCATAGTGAGAAAAACCAGTGAATTTACTGAGAATTTTGGCAGGATGTTGATGAACCAAAGGTTCCAGTATGGCTATGCACAAAAGTTTATTTTTTTAATTAAGATGATCCAGTATTTTCAAAGAGTGGGGGTGGGCCACACCCCTAATATTCCAATAAAGGAAGTTAAGCATGAGAAGGGAGAGGATTAGGGGAGGATTGGGATCTAGATTTGGTTCTTCCTCTGGCAAAAGAGGGTTAACCATCTGTCCCAGCAATGGAGGAGGTGGCTGATAGTTTTTGCAGCTCTGTTATGTTCTATTTTTCCTTTTAGTTATCTGAATATGCTAGTCATCTTCCATATTACTCTGCATGTCAACCATAGCTTCTGATAAAGGAACAATTATTTATGTTCCTTTCTCTAAAAGGGTATTAGACTAAAATGGGGTTTCTATAGCGGTATCATGAGGATAAGACTGGTACAACTCATTAGCAGGTGCAAATTCCTCAGAAGTTTTGACAATTGAGTTAATTGGCCTGTTGGAGAAGTCTCTTTTGTAGGGACATAAATTATGAGACTATTATTGGCATCCAAGGATCCAGGGGGTGGGATCTCAGGATGTGGGGTCTTAGTGACCACCCAATTAACATCAGATTGGGTAACAGTACCTCTAGCAGAGAGAGCAGTAATGTCTCCAGCTGTGTTTGAGAATCTTTTAGTGGGTGGGTGAAGCCTGAGGCATCTCTCCCTAGTGTTTCCAAACATCATGCAATGGGAGTAATAATAAGGTTTTTGCTCCATTACCACCTCTTGCCAAGCTCCATCTATGGCTGAACCAACCCAAATTCTTTCTATTACAGGTAATTTTATATCTCTTTCTATTTGGATTCTTGTTGTTGCTGGTCTAGTTTTATTGACAGTGGGAGCATCTAGCTTTAGGGGGTAATAATAGCTGTACTAATATGGAAGAGAGCATTCTGGTTGAAAAACATGTATGAAAGATTAGGGAATTTGAACCAAATAGGGACAACTGGAGGTTCCTTACTTGGATCAAACTCTGGGGTCCACTTGAGTAACTTCATTTCCACTCCAGTAATAAAAATAAATTGTTTTGTAAATAGCCTAGCATAGTCCTCCTCAGCAGTAAGATGGATTAACGGATGTCTACCATCAAGGAGTCCCATTTTCTAAGTGCCAATAAAGTTGAAGGAATCAAAGAAACATCTCACCAGATCCATTTTTGGGTGACCCAGGGCAAATTTGCCAATTAAGGTTAGCTTAACCTCAGCATTAAGAGCATCAAGTTCTTGATCAAAAAAGAAGACTACATGTAAGCCATTTTCACCCCAAGTGGATTAATAAAGGGACAAGACCATTAGCCAGCCGCAACATCATGTAGTGCTTGGGGGAACACTGGCTGTTTAGGGTCATTAAAAGGAGCATGCCCCCTACCAACCACCCCAGCATAAGTGGCCTTGGCCCAGGCAATGTTAGTGCTCTGATCAATAGGAAAATCCATAAATGCTCACCTGGTCAGCACAAAAGGCTTCCACCAAATCAATGTAATAGTGAAAATTTAAAAAAGGGGAAACCTGGGAAAAGACAAACTTCAGAAAAACACCAAAAGTCAGTAAGAAAACTCCAGAAAAAGTCACTAGAAGCTCCAAAATCTTCCGGCAGACATCCACTTTCCTCCTCAAATGAGCAGCAAGATCACCAGCCATGCCAAAACCCTAACAGAGCACTGCTGCCAAGTATCCTGTCTATTGTATGTATATATACACACACACATACATACATACATACATTTACATACATGTACATATACAAACATGTACATGTACTATGTACATACACATATATATGCATCAACATATATATATACTTATATTATTGTATACAAAAAATATATCATTATGAACCTTGAGGCAATCCAACTGTTAAGTATAATGAAAATGAATGGAACGAACCAAAAATCGATCGTCAACATTAGACAATAAAAAATCCCTTCTGATTGAAATGAAGATCAATTGACTAAAAGATGGGATGATCAACGTAGAGCTAACTTATCAGATTGATATGCAACAGTCGGCTTTATACTTACCGAAGATAATATTATATAGGTTGGATGGACCATCATTAACATTTGTATCTGACACACGTGTAGTGTACTAAAGTAACCCTCATAGAAACTAATGATTTGGGGGCATAGCATTAATTTTAAATCCATACCCCTAAGTCTAAAATTAGGGGTCATTTTTCAAATAAAGGTTTGTTCTTTGTACTATTCATTTTTGTCTATCTTTCTCTCTCTCTCTATAATCCCCTCTCCGTGATGCTCTATACTTTGGGCATGAATTCCAAATAATTTTATATTCAACTTTTTGAAAGGTGCAGAGAGGGTGAGCCATGCCATAAATAATAAGAAAAGCACAGTAGAAAGACGAGAACAATCAAAGAGACATAGTGGAAGTGGGATGCATCATTGGGTTTCAAAATGATTTGTTCAACAAGAACTATAGAAAACGAGAAATTGAATAACAATTCAGATGCCCTGGTAGATTATAAAGGTCATTATAACATTCACAACCTTATGTGAAATCCCAACCTTGGGAGGTGTGTGTGCTTCTTGAGATGCATAGAACCCCCCTCAACAAGCGATTCGACGAGAAAACGGGAGATGACTGAACCACATCCTAGAGAGAGCTAAAGATTTATAGTACAACGATAGTTATGGATATGTCTCAATGGGGAGAGACGACAATTTGGGCACGCTAACGCACCATTGTAACAAAAAAATGTGTTCTCTCTATAGATCTTGGGAACTCAACCCCTATGAAATTTGAAAACCTGTCATTAGAATTTTATAAGGGTCAGTAGGATCCCTATGACCATCCAACATCATTTAAATCATTGATGTTCTAGTTGAAGGTCTCTGATGCATTTAAGTGTCAACTATTCTACACTACATTGGGGTCGGTGCCTTTATGATGGCTTAACACATTATTGGTCAGGGTGATTACTTAGTTTGGAAAATTTAGGAGACATCTTTGAGCATTTAGGCTTAAGAAGAGTGCTCAATCCCTGTAGCAACTTAAATAGGTGAATAAAGGGAGTCTGCGCTCATTTATTATGCAATTCCATAGAGAAATACGGGAAGTAAAAGTCCTGAAACCCAATATGATGAAAGCAGCCTTGACCCATGTTTTGAAGTCTGATAGGTTCTGTTTTAACCTTGGCCTAGTAGAACCTTAGATTTTGGCCAAAATGTTGGAGATGGCTAACAAATATATCAACACTTATGACAATATTCTAAAACCTAAGCCTTCAAATCACAGGCCCCATAAGAGACCACAATAGAATAATGGGTGGAGACTTTATGAAAGCTCGGTCCACCCATCCACTAATAATATAATAACCAATAGATCTGCAACAACAAAGAGGCTGACCATAACAGAGACCAGAGGTGTCAGGTAAGGACCAATGACCAATGAGAGGTTCAGTATCATCAAAGGCATGTAAAGCACCATTAACAATTGTGACATAACAATGAAGGCTCTCAAATCGCTACTCTAAGAGTATTCATGGTGAAATTAATGTACTTCATTCAACATAATGAATATTTCAGTAAATCTCCACCAATGAGGGTCAGAGCTTTCCTCCAGGATGCTAGAATATACTATAATTAAGATAGAGATCATGCCCATGACACAGAGAAGTGTAGACACATGCAAAACCAAATTAGAGAATTAATCATGATGGGGAAGTTGAAGGAATTCGTTGCTCTAAGAGCTATAACACAGAGCTGAGAAATGTCTAGATTGTAGAAGTACCTAATGTGCCAATATGCAAAATTTTCTTTCACTAAACTGGGGTGGTACCTGCTATATTTGAGTGAACTAAGTAATCCTAGTGAGCCACTTGTAAGAGGCACTAAACAGTGGAACATTGCGCATCTGCCATTACCTGAGGGATGAAATGCCAGCCTCCAATTCTCTTCACAAATGAAGATTTGCCCTTGAAAGGGGACCCATACAATGTTGCCATCATTATAGAGGTCTGATCATCAGCTATTAGGTAGGGAGCATCCTGATCGACACGAGGAGTTCTGTCAATGTGTTAGTTAAATAAGTATTTCACAAACTAAGTTTATCAACCGACTGGATAGTTGCTCATATAGTTTTTTTAGCGAGAAAAAAGTGGCACTCAAAATGATCGAACTTATAGTCATTTGGGTAGAACATGTGAAGTAGTTTACTTCCACAGAGGATTTCCTTGTGGTGGATTCCCTACCCACGCAACCTACAATAGCATCGTCGGTTACTCACTTTTAAACAACTTTATAGTGGTAGTTTCTGCCTACCAGGTTGAAGTAAACTTATCAAGAGATGAAGAAATCATCATTGTAAGAGAAATTTCAGAAGAGAACGTAGGTCTGCTACCTTCGACCCATTAACAATGTAGAACATTGACCCAGTATAGATAGATAACCTTAGAGGAGGGTGTCTTGAGACCAATAAGGCTGCAGTGGAGATACATTTCATTATCAAAGAATCAGGTAAATGTTTCCTGATCGGTGAAGATTTTGATGTAGGACACAGAGATTTGTTGATCTAGGACATCCAGAAAAGTTGAGAAAATTTTCCCTAGTTAGTAGAAAAATTGTTTGGCGTACTAGTCGACTTGGTGTGCCATTTGTTGAATTTCAACTCAAATATCTTGTTGGTGAAGCAAAAGATTAGGATCTCTTTTAAAATGCTGACAGGACCAATCAGGAAGGAGATACAAAAACATAGAGACACTGACTACATTCAATAAGTTTAGTACTCCATTTGGATTTCCAATGTTGTGATGGACTAAAGCCAATGAAAAATATAGGTTGTGTGTTGATTTTACAAACATAAACATAGCTTGGCCAAAGGAAGAATACCCTCTACCAAGGATTGACATGATAGTGGATTCAACTTTCAGCCACTTACTCCTCAAATTTCTGAATGCATTCTTCGAGTATCACCAGAGTAAAGTGCATTAAACTGATGTAGAAAAAACTTTTTTTATTACTAGCAAAGGAATTCAGTGTTGCCTTTTGGGTTGAAAAATATCAGCATGAGTTTACTAGCTCCTTAGGGATATAATATTTGCAAATTATTATGACAAAAATGTTGATGTGTATGTAGACAAGGTGCTAGTTAAGATTTGGTCAGCCAAACAACAAATAAAAGACTTGAAAGAAACTTTTCAAGCTTAAAAAGTTTCACATGAGATTAAATCCTTTGAAATGCATGTTTCCACCCTCCACCGGCGAATTTTCGGGATACATTTTGACCCTAGAAGGCATAAAGGCCATCCCTATATAAGGCCATATACTTATAGACATGTTGTCCCGTGACCCCTCACCCAACCCCACCCCCCACCCCCTCACCCACCCCCTTTGGAATACTAAAGTGATTAAAAATTAACTAGCCTAATAGTGGGACTTAGCCAATTCATTTTCAAATCATGGGATAAATGTGTCACTTTCTTCAAATTTTTAAGAAATGTCAAAATTTTTGAGTGGACATCTGAGTGTGAAGAAGCTTTCAAAAGCCTCAAACACTCTCTTAAATCTCTACCTCTCCTTAAAACCTGAAGACAAAGGAAGTGCTTTCTCTTTAACTGGGATTCAAGTAGAAGCATTCAGCTCAATCATATATCAGTCAGGTCCTTAAAGACACATAACTTAGGTTTTGATCATGGAAAAGCTAACATGTGCTTTGATCATTCCGCCAAGGAGACTACATTCATACATTTAGGCACACCAAATCCGAGTCATTATCGACCACCCATTGAAATCCATCCTAACTTGGCTAAAAAATTCTAATCAATTGCTCAAAAGAGTTGTATAACTCAATGAATTTGACATCTCCTACATCCCCTAAATGGTGATCAAACACAAGATGACACTAATTTCTTGATATATTTCTTAGAGCCAAGGGAAGCTAGAAAAGAGTTGACAACTGATAGGCACACTTAGGCATTGTTCACCGATGGTTCGTCCAATCAATCGGGAGCTAGGCTCAACTGTTCTTATCTATCTTAGTGGGGGAAAATATCTACCACATGATCAAGGTAAGCATCCAAGTAACTAACAACCAAGCATAATATGAAGCTTTGATCATAGGTCTCTACATAGATTATGGAAAGGGACCCCAGCACTTACTGGTGAGGATGGACAGTAAACTGGTCTTGAATTAAGTCAATTGAGAGTTTGAGGTGAGAGATGAAGTGGATCTGAATTACCTCAGGAAATTAAAAATTGAATTTAGGAGGTGTGTCAACTTCAGGATTAAGCACCTTAGAAGGGAATAGAACCAGATCACTGACCAGAAACATGATCGGCAAGAGACTGATCAACTTATTATCAAGGAACCTATAGTTATAAAGGTAGTCATTAAGGTAATGAAGAGCTAGAAAGATCCCTGAAATAACTAAAATATATAAATTTTAATGCACATTTTCATACCTATTCTTGATGATATTTCACTTTAATGGAAGATATTTATGTTTTTTTCTTTAGGTACACTTAAATAGACTTAATATGTCAAAATGAGAGAAAATGACAAAATTTGGAGCAAAAATGAAGAAGGTGTTAAAATGAACTGGGGTGCCTAAGCATCCAGATCTGGCGCCTAAGCACTGGCAGACAGAAGAGGCTATGCCTAAAAGACACCACCCTGTGCTTAAGCGACAGGTAGTTATTTTGCAATTTTAAAGATTTTTTTGTGAATTTTGAAGAGGTGTTTGAGGCATCCTTGGTACAAACATAAGTAACTGATCAAGGGTGCCAAAAGAAATTCAATTTTTACTTGAAAGGGCTCATCTCTTGGGTAGATTCATTGAATATGGACACAATTTAAAGAGGCACCAAGGCACGTTTTGAGAAAATATAAAAGAAGGAATTGAATTGTGTGTAAAGAGAGAGGAAAGAGGCTATCAGAAAGTAGAATTAGTGTGTTTTTACAGAGTTCAGAGATTAAGGAGTTGTAGGATTCTTACTTAGGCTTTCTTCACACTTTTATCATCCTTAGTTAAATAGAAGGTGAGTAGAGATTCCTAAGTAAAAATCCATTATTGTAGAGAGATTTGAGTGACTAGTCTAAGGGAGTCTTGTAAGAGAAAGGAAGACATTCAAAGAAACTTCAAGAGTATGGTGGAGAGGAACTTGAGATAAGTTTTTATCTTTGTACTTCATTTAGTTTTAATTGAGACTTTTTGTGTTTTCTGCATGGATTCTACATTTAAAATTATTTGTTGTTGTGTTTTCTCGGTGGATTCTGAGTAGTCTTCTTTTTCTTTTTCCTTAAAATAAAAATTAACTAAGCGTTGGATGAAAGTTGTGGAAGTATTGATCTTTAATGTTGGAAGAAGTTGCATTGATTTAATCCTTGCACTTCATTTACTTCTTGATTTGGCAAGTAAGATGTTAACATTTTTTGTGAGGACATGTAAGATTCTAGTAGGTATTATCTCAATCACCAATAGGTAGGAATCACATGGGATTGTATCGATGAGAAAATAATTCATTTAATTTTGTACAAATAAATAGGGAAATATACTTTGATGGGTGTAGAATTAGAGACTTTTGGGTGACAGACTAAAGCCCCTAATTTGGTTTATTGATTTAGGTTTTGATTCGAGACTTAGCCCCTAGTTGGAGGGAAAGAAGGGAACTCTAGAGTGAGAGCTAGTATCTTCCCTACCTAACCCGTCTTCAGAACTATTCAAACTTTAAACTAGCCAATGTTTTTTATAGCATCTCTAATAAGGGTAAGGAATCAAATTTCTCATCTTTGGAACAACACATTTTGAATATTTCCATAATAGAATTCATGTACTTATTACTTATTCATGATAAGGAAAAATATATTTTCATCTATACTTCTTTAAATCTTACAAAAATAACGTTATAGTTAGTAAATTGTTCACGTTATTTCATAATTCAAGAAAATACCAAAAAGAATATCATTTCTAAAGTTATTTTATATCTAAAACCACTTAAGTAAGATTCTTTTCTTAATAGAATTTGTGATCTAAAAATCTTTTTATCTTTTATTATTCATAAATTTTTCTGTGGGACCGATATTTTGGGGCTTAATCAGAAAGTCATATATTAGTTGATAATGAAACTTATACTTGTGTAGAATCCCTAAATTAAAGTATAAATGTTGTATTCTTATTTACATCAGGATCAAGTTTTTTACGCCATTTAAAGAGGAATATTTTATAGCAAAAATATAAGTATGATTAGATTTCCACAAACATAATTTTATCAATATTCATCTGGTAGTAAAGAAAATCAAGATCAAGTTTTTAGTGTCGTTGCCAGGAATAAATCAAATTGACTTTGGATTTAAATTTAAAAGGAAAATTAAAAATAAGTTTTAGAAATACAAAATTTCTATTTGTAGAAATTCTTATTTTAACCTTATTTGTTTATGTGTGTTTTATTTTTTTTTTGTTTTTATTGATGTGTTTTAATAGTTTATGTGAAGTTCGAGTTCTGAAGGACTTGTATCTTATGATTCTGAATTAGAATGAATAATTAAAAAATTAAAAAAATTAAAAATACAGAAAAAATTCAAAAATTTCAAGAAATGACAAATCAATTAATCAAAATGCTAAAATTCATCATGAATTAAGCCTTTAAAAGATTATGTAAATACTACATTGGATGAACTACATGGTAGTATTCAAAATCCTGATGTAACTGCTAATTCATTTGAACTTAAACCTAATGTTATCCAAATGATATATAATAATCAGTTCGGGGGATCACCAACTGAAGATCCAAATTTGCATCTTGCCAATTTTCTTGAATTGTGCGCTAGATTTAAATATGATGGTGTTTCTGATGATGGTATTAGACTTAGTCTTTTTCCATTCTCACTAAGGGATAAGGCTATGATATGGTTGAATTCTTTAGCATCTGGATCTATCAGAACTTGGGGTGATTTAGCACAGAAATTCCTTGCTAAATATTTTTCACTATCAAAAACCACGAAGCTTAGAAATGATATTACATTTTTTTGGCAGTTTGAAGAGGAATGTATTTACGAAGCTTGGGAAAGATTTAAAGAACTTCTATAAAATTGTCAACACCATGCTGTGCCAAATTGGTTAATTATTCCAACTTTTTATATTAGATTAGCTGCATCTCTTAGATCTATTATCGATGTCACTGCTGGTGGTTCATTGATGTCAAAACCATTTCTTGAAGCTTATGTTTTAATTAAAAATATGGCTACTAATAATTTTCAATGTCTTTCTGAAAGGGTACATCCTAAAAAGGTAGCTAATATTCATGATTCTGAAACTTTTTTCATGTTAGCAAATCAAGTTGCTACAATTTCAAGGAAGATAAACCAATTTGGAATGAATTTTTTTCAACCAATTCCATTGATTAAATAGAAATTATTAGGCCAAATGGTAAATTCTCAAACATCAATTGAGACTTTGAATGCTATAAATAACAAATCAAATAACCATATTCAAACTACTATAATCCAGGTTGGAAAAACCATCTTATTTTAACTGGAATATTAATTTGGGGAATCAACCAAGAAAACTCATTGGGGAACTGGGACAACCAAGTTAATCGTAATTATAGACCTATCTATCCTCAAAGTTTCAATAATAATCCACAATTTAAGGATAAGAATTTGACTCTAGAAAAAGTGGTGTTACAAATGGGAAATCAGTTACAAAGTCAAGGAGCTGCTATAAGAAATATTAAGAATCAGTTGGGACAAATTGTAGATACATTAAGGAATAGAACCCAAGGAATACTTCCTAGTAATGCAAAACTTAATCCTAAACACTAGAATAAATAGCATGTAAAGGCCGTTCAACTTAGAAGTGGGAGAGAGTTGGAAAGCAGAGTTTAAAAAGAGATTTAAGTAGAGAAAGAAGAAATTGAAAAATCTAAAGAGGACGCTCGAGAAGATTTTGAGAGGCCTATTTCTTCACTTAAGACTGATTTAGAAAAACCGCCACCACCTCCATTTCCTCAAATTCCTCGTCAACAAAAGTTGGATAAATAATTTTTAAATTTTCTGGAAATCTTTAAGAAGCTTACAATTAATATTCTGTTTGCTGAAGCTTTAGAAAAAATACCAAGCTATGTGAAGTTATGAAGGATATTCTTAACAGAAGAAAAAAGTTTGAAGATAATGAGACAGTTGAACTTAGTGTAGAGTGCAGTACTATAATTAAAAAAAACCTCATGAAAAGCTTAAAGATCCTGGAAGCTTCATAATTCTATGTGTGATATGAGACAGATTTTTTGGAAAAGCTTTATGTGTTTTGGGTGCAAGTAATAACCTTATCCCATTATCTAAATTTAAAAGACTTGGATTAGAAGAAATATCTCCTATAGCTGTAACCTTGCAATTAGTAGATCATTCAATAACATATCTTAAGGGAGTTATAGAGATGTTTGGTGGAAGTAGATTGATTTATCTTTCCTGTTGATTTCATTGTGTTAGATATGGAGCTAGATAAAGAGATACCTATCATTTTAGGAATACCATTCCTAGTAATAGGCAGAGCAATGATAGATGTGCAAATGAGGGGGTAACGATGCATATTAATGATAAAATAGTTAATTTTAGTATTTCCAAATCAATGAAATACCCTGCAAAAGGTAAAGATGATGAATGTTTCAAGATGGATGTAATGAGATATCTTAGTGAGTGTCATTTCAAAACAACTTACAAAGAGAATTCAGAAATGAAAGAATTGGAACACGAGAAAGAAGAGAAATTAGAACATCTTAATGATTTTATTGTAGAAAATTCAAATTTTGTTCAAGAAAGTTTTGAAGTTTTGGACAAGATACAAAAAGACAAATCTTTTTGACCAACAATTGAGAAACATCATGAACTTGAATTGAAGTTACTTGTTAAGCATTTATAATATGCCTTATTAGGTGATTCCTCAACTTTGCCCAACATAATTTCCTCAAACTTAACTTCAGAAGAAGAAAAGTGTTTGCTGAAAAATTTTGATGAGATATAAGAAAGCCTTTGGTTGGACAATTACTGATATTAAAGGAATCAATCCTTCAATTTGTATGCATAAAATCCTGATGGAAGTAAACCGTAAAACCAGGGCTGATCTTCAAAGGAGATTAAATCCCATCATGAAAGATGTTGTCAAGAAAAAAATTTTAAAGTGATTAGATGCTGGGATTATCTATCCTATTTCAGATAGTACAGGGGTTAGTCTTATTCACTGTGTTACTAAGAAAGGAGGAGAAATGTAACTGTTAATGAAAAGAATGAAGTAATACCATCAAGAGAAGTTACAGGATGGCGAATATGCATTGATTATAAAAATTAAACTTTATTACGAGGAAACATAATTTTTCATTACCCTTTCTGCATCAAATGTCGGATAGACTAGCTGGGCATAAATATTTTTGTTTTTTGGATGGGTATACAGGTTATCGCTAAATATAAACTGCTCTAGAGGATCAAGAGAAAATAAAGTTTATCAATCCTTATGGTACTTTTGCTTTTAGAAGAATGCCCTTTGGTTTATGTAATGTCCCTGCTACATTTCAAATATGTATGATGGCTATTTTATGTGATTTAGAAAAAGGAATTAAAGTTTTTATGGATGATTTTTCGATGTTTGGAACTTTATTTGAATCATGTTTAGAACATTTATTACGACTTCTAAAATGCTGTGAAGAACAAACTTAGTTATTAATTAGGAAAAATGCCAGTTTATGGTAGCATGTGGAATTGTTTTAGGACATCACATTTATGAGAAAGGTATGGAAGTGGATCCTGCTAAAATTCAAGTGATCGCTAATTTACCTCATCCATCAATTGTGAGAGAAATAGGAATTTTTTTTGACATGCTGGATTTTACAGGTGATATATTAATGATTTTTTAAGAACTGCTAAGACACAATGCCATTTGCTCGAGAAAGATGTGAGTTTTAATTTTGATAAGGATTGCCAAAAAAATTTTAAACTTTTAAAAGAAAAGTTAATCACTGCACTAGTTATTGTTTCACCAGATTGGAAAAAATCATTTGAATTAATGTGTGATGCAAGTGATTATGCTATTGGAGATGTTTTGGGACAAAAATATGATAAAATTTTCAAAGTAATTTACTAGTAAAACTTTACAAAACTTTGAGCATTTTGAATATCTTTATTTATAGAGATAGGAAAATTATTCAAATTGTTCCTAAATGATTAGGAGACAATTTAGAACATTTCCATCAAATACCTTCCATTAATTTTCTATAATCAATGCATATTCACCATCACCATTTCTATTAATGATTAGAAACTTCACCCAAACCGCTTATCTGAGGAAATAAGTTTTTTTGAAATGAGTATTTCTTCAAACTGATGCAGGAAGTCATTTCAAAAATGTGTTAATAACAAAATTATTGAAGAAATATCGTATCAATAATTGAATTTCTACTCCTTATCATCCTCAGACAAGCGATTTAGCTGAAGTTTCTAATCGACAAATCAAAATAATTCTAAAAATGTATAAATCCAACAAAAAGGGATTGGTCAGTCAAACTTAATTTTTCTTTGTGCGCTTATATGACTGCATATAGAACTCTCATAGGAATATCAACATTTAGATTAATTTATGGGAAAACTTGTCATTTACTAGTGGATCTTGAGCATTAAGCTTATTGGGCTATAAGGAATTTAACTGTAATTTGAAAGATATTAGTAAGTAGAGATTATTGCAATTAAATGAGCTAAAAGAGATAAGAAATGAGTCTTATGAGAATACTAAGATTTATAAAGATAAAATAAAAAATGGTATGATCGATGGATTCTTCCTAAAAATTTTGAGCCTGGACAACAAGTTTTTCTTTATAATGCGAGATTCTGGTTATCTTCAGGCAAACTTACGTCCAAGTGGATGGGCCCATTTATTGTGGTAAAAGTTTATCCCTATGTAGTTGTGGTATTAAGGATCCTAAAACCCTAAAAATTTTTAAAGTAAATGGTCATAGGCTGAAACCCTATTTCTTAGGAGATCAAACTAAAGTGAATGATGTTTTGATTTTGGGTCACCTAGAATAAGCACTGGGTGCTGATCCACCCGATATTTATACTTACAATTATGATATGAAAATTGACAATGACGACAAAAACTTTTCTCCGTCAGATATATATGCTTATTATTTTGATATGAAAAATATGATTTATAATGTGGATACTACGCAAGTATATGTATCGTTTATCAAGTAATATAGGACTTTCTGATTAAGCCCCAAGATATCGAACCTACAGGGAAAGTGAAAAATCTTTAAAGAAAAAATAAAATTATCTTTTTACTTTTTTAATTGGCTTTTGAAAGTATGTTTTGATTTTGAAAATTTTGATAGTTGATTTCACTCTTTAAATTTTCTTATAAAAGTCAAACAAGAAATTAAAATGATAATAACTGTGAACACAATATGAAAAACACTATTAATTAGAATATCTTTTTCTTTCCTTTATAAAGTAGTAATAATTATGAAAGTATTGTTGTGGAAGTATTTAAATTTTTTGTGATAAATAGAAGCAAATTTATTCTTTACCCTTACTTGGTTCTATAAAGAACATTGGTTAATTTGAAATTTTATCATTTTGAACATGGTTAGGCAGGGAAGATACCAGCTCTCACTCTAGAGTTCCCTCATTTCCCTCCACCTGGGGGCTAACTTCTCATAACAAAATTCAAAACTTCAAACCAAATTAGGGGCTTTTAGCCTGTCACACTAAAAATCCTCTAATTTTACTCACCTTTAAAACATCTTCTAATATATTGCATTCAATTATATGAACTACAATTTTCACCCATATAATTGCATGTGACTCTTACTAACTTTTATGAGACAATACCCCATTGGATCTTACATAATCTCACCACAAATTTTACATCTTAACAGGCTCAATTAAGAAGTAAATAAATTTTTTAGAATCAATCTTCACAACCTCCTCCAACTTTAAACACATATACATTCCACAATAATTCTTCATGAATTACTTACTTCATCATTTAAGAAAAAAAACAAATAAAGTAAACTATTCAGAATGCATTGAGAAAATACAAAAACACATTGATTTGAAATTAAAAACCATAAGAAAAACAACAAACACAATAAGTATTAATTAAAAACTAAATGTAAGAACAAAAGTAAACACTTATTTGAAAATCCTCTTCACAAGACTCAGGAAGTTCCTCTGAAACTTTGACTCCTCACTAAACTACTCCTCAGAGCAGGTCTCCTAACTTCGATTACTCAGAAACAGACTTCAGACTTCAATAAAAACTAAACTAAAGGAAAGAAAAGAAGTGGGAAGAAGAAAGCTTCAATCCTACCCTTTCCTCTTTTCTACTCTCTACTCCTACTCCTAATGAAAATACAATAAAAACTCTATAAAAACTCTCTTCAAAATGTAATGAAAGAGCCCCTAATCTTTCCTAAGAGACTCTTTAAAAATTAAACCAAAAGGTGCCTTGGTGTCTCTTCAAAATGTGTCCAGATTACATGTATCCACGAAAGAATGCACCCCTTCATTCAAACTTGCAGCCCAAAGAGAGTTATGAAATTTATCACCAAGATTTGAATCTCATCCCATTTGAAAATGGTGCCAAATTCAAGTTAATCTCGATTTTTAACTGTGGCAGCTAAGCGCCGCCAGTGCCCAAATTTTCATTTTTCATTTTTTTGCTCCAAATTTGATCCAATTTTGCTCCTTTCATCATAATCACTCATTTTCATCATACCTACAAGAAAAACACAAAATACCTTCCATTAAAGTGCAATATCATCAAAATAGGTATAAAAATGTGCATTAAAAATACTATACATTTTAGGTGTATCAAAATCCTCCAAACTTAAAATGTTACTAGTCCTCAAGTGACAGTTAATCTCATAGAAAAAATTTTAACATGTAAGTTATGTAATGAGTTTCTTAGGAAGGTAACAAAATTTTGTTCTAGAAATGGAATAGTCCAATTTAGAAAAAATTTTAGTAATTATGACCAACTTAAAGTTTAGAAAGTTCTTCAGGAAAGAAAAATGACAAATATAAGTCTCTATCTAATTCAGAAATATTTGTAGATTCTTCAAAATATAGGATTCAAACATCTTATTTTTCTCACTTAAAAATCTTTATTGAAAATAATTTTACTTACTATATTATAACCTTAAGCTATAGATTTTCTCTGAACTTATATGTTAAACTTTAGGTATGGAACCAATTTTTTATTACGCCCTTAAATCCTCAAGCTTCTCCTCCCTTTTTACGTACTATTTTTCACTTTTTCTTTCCCTTTTCTTTTTCTTTTTCTATTTTTTCTTTTTCTAAGGCAAGGATTACTGTATCTGGATAGGCCTTTAATGATTTTGAATTCCACCCTTCGATTTAAAATAAAGGTCAGATATATATCTTTCACTTAAAAATCATAATAATAGTATTTGAAAATTATTCCTCAATAAAAGAAATTTAAGCTTTGAAGAATAAAAGTCAAGTCTTCTATTTATCCAAAAATATAAAATTTCTTACTAAAGATAGATAGTTATATTTAACATCTCTTCACTAAGAAAATTTTATCTTTAAGTTTTTCATGATTACTATAAATTTTTAACTAAATTCTTTTATTCACTTCTATATTCAGAATTTTTGTTCCCCAAATATAACTTCATATACATAATTGTTCTCAATCAAGAAATAAGATTTATTTTAAGTACCCTTGAGAAGAAATAAAATTTTAGGTTTTTGAAAAAAAAAATTTATTTTTAAATTACCCCTCCCCCTCCCCCCCAAACTTTAATTTTTAGTTACGATAAAACATTTAAGCATAAGAAATGATACATGGGTGAGATTAAAGACTAACCTAATATGCTTGCAGCAATTTAAATATCCTCAATATACAAGTATAATAATTTAAACAACAGGAGTAAAATGAAATCAAATTCAGTTTTTCAAAACAATTTTTTTTATAAAAAAAAAGTAAAAAATTTCAACAGACTTCTACAGTAGTGGAGGTTTTCAAAGAAAATACACACCAACTAAAATCACACTGATACTAGATAGCAAATGGTAGTAGTAGATTCTTTTGTAAAGTTTTTAAGCATACAGTTTCCTAAATAGTAGTTTCTATAGTGTTCTCTAATCTCCTAACAGTTTTAGAATTAAAGTACAACCTAAAAAAAACTCTAGTACAACATACACGTTAAAACATTTACTACCACACACACTACACTCAAAGCAACATATAAAACATCAATCCAACAACAATACATCTGAATATGCATAACAGATAAATAATACAACTACAATCTGCATACTATCAGAGTTCACATCACAACACAATCATCAAACAAAATACTAGACAAAGTACACAATAACATAACATAACAACACAACAACTAAAACAAACAACATACATCTACTCTTTATCCTCATCATCATCATCATCATCGTGCTCGTTCCAATCCCTGGATGGCACATAAGGTATGTAGAATGGATGAGGGGACATCTCAGCACTCTAATCACCTATAATTAGTCTATCCAAATAATGCTGATATTTCTCCTCATACTCACCATGTTTTACAATATATCTCTCCACATTATCCATCTTACCATCCATATCGTTCATATGCTCTCGAGTAAGACTCACTTTCTTCAAAATTTTTTCTTAATAAACCAGTCTATGAATTAGTAGATGACGAAGCACGTGAAGTAGTAGCACAAGAAGTAGAAGCAGATGCAGCAGAAGTAGAAGCAGAAGCAGTAGAAGCCCTACCAAATCCTCCTCTCCAGCCAAATTCTGAATGTACAGTGTAAGCTCCAATGTTTACACTGGTGATAGGTCTCAAAGGCTGAAGTACCTCTTCCCAGGTTTCAAATTTCACTTCAGACCGTTCACATAATGAATGAATCAGGGAAGGAAATCCCATACCTGCAGTAGTGGTAGATCTGGCACAATTCACAATGTAATCATAAATGATAGCTCCAATATCTATAGGCTTCCCTTGCTGAATGCAATGGTTCAAAATAGCTCTTTCCCTCATCACTTCACTAGTATGACTTGAAGGCAATAGTTTAGAAGAGATAAAATAATGTCATGCCGTAGAAGTGACATTTAATTTGGAAGCAGAAAAATTCACTCTTTTATCATTTGTTATTTTTCATAATCCTCTACCATCAGTCAAAAATCCCATTATCTCATCTAACTCTCCCTCCATAGGATGAAAATTAGAATAAAAAAACAAAACATAGTAGGAGGCAGTTGATAGAAAGTGTAAATTACCCAAGAAGAAAAGTCCACATCTTGCCCCCTAACCATCACCAAATTCTCTTCTGATGCAGGCAAATTCGCATAGAATTCTCTAACAACAGAAACAACAGCAACAACGGAGAAGCAACAGTAGTTCTCCCAGTTCCTCCTAGCAATCATATCTTCAATTACTTCTCCTGGATTACTGAGCACTCTCTCAGAAATCAATTTACGTGACTACAACGCATCGACGTATCGTTCCTCAGCCCTCGTACTAACAAATTTGTTGGAATCAAACTTCGTCTTTCCTCTCGCGCGCTTTGACTTTGGAGCCATCTTTAAAAATTCACGAAAAATTTACTATAAATTCTAAAATCAAACTAAACTTGCTAAATTATCTTCCAAAAGATGTTTCCACTAAATCCAAGCAATTTATTAAGTTTTTCCTCAAATTTTCACCATGAATAGTGATTTTAAGATTTTCCAAAATGTACTCAAAATACATGGTGAAAATCAAAAAAATTTTCTTAGGAGTAGTGCTCTTACCTCAAGGAATCCAAATCTACAAATTTTTGTTGAGATCAACTCTTAAATGGTCCAAATCAAGGATGCCCTAGACTCTCTCTCGCGTGAAAACGTTGGGTTGAAGATGAACAGGGGAGTTAAAATGACGATTCACGGGTTTTTAACTGCTGGGAACCAATTTTCGCGAACTGGCGCCTAAGCGTGAACCCTTCGGCGTTTAGCAGCAAAATCCGGCACTTAAGTGCCGGCACTCTGGCGCTTAGCCGCCAATACCCAGATTTTCACAATTAAGGTATATGCTTTAAACCACTTCGTTAATCACCCTTAATTTCTTCAAAATAATTATCTCTTCCCCATAAATCTTCTAATATTCCAATTCAAATGTTTAATATTCATCTATTCCAAATAAATTTCACACAAACACAAACTTATATTCATTAAAACAAACATAGCACTTAATACAATCCTAGAATTTATATCCACATACGTAGGATGAAATTCTCTAGATACAAGAGACTTAATCTCAAACTGATAAGTTTACATCTCTAGGATGTAACTATCACATCATAAGGTGTAATTAAAACTCAAACATAAACACTAAACACACCAAACAAAACACATAAGAGCACTGAACATTATAAACAAAACACATAAGAACACAAAACATATAAGAACAAAGCACACTAATTTCCACTCCCCATTAGGCAGATTATATCCAGGACAACTATTATTCTCATTTGACCCTTCTGGAACAAAAATCTGATAGAACAGGCGATAATTGTTCATTCTTATATCTTCTTCTTCAATCCATTTGTTCTTCAAAAACATCGCCTTATCCGCTTCTTCCACATATCCTGAATGACTGAATTGCATCTTGAGTTTCCATCTAATGTGCTCCAAATGTAAGTTATTTTCATTGATCTTTGCTTCCATTGAAGTCACTCGGGCTTCAATTTTTGCAATCATTTCTGCAATCCCTTGAATACTAACAGTGAGAAATCCATTAAATAACTCTTTAGCACTGTCACTAATGAACTTACTCTTGTCAGAATCTTGCTTCTTCTTAATATCATTCTCCTAGGAAGACATGATGTACTCAAAACACAATTCTTAAGATTTAGAAATGAAATTAGGACATGGGGCAAGTGTTTCTCTTAAATCAGGATCTTTTTATAGACTTGGGAAGTGCTAAAACTACCCCAAGATGTTTTAAAACTCCAAAATAACTTCCAAACTCTCTTCCCTGTGATTTAGGCGTCTAGAATATCATTTTTCACGTTTTTTGTAACTCCGACGCCTAAGTGCCAACCAGGCGGCGCTTAGCCGCCAGTGCTTAATTTAGCACAGGTCTGCTAAATGTCCAAATTTTCATTCTGACTATTCTAAGTGATCAAATAAGGTCAAATAAACTATATTTAGTTTAAAAACTCCAAATTACATCCACTAAAAACATAAAAACAAACCAAACAAATCACACAAAACAAACATAAAGTAAAGAACACCGATAATTATGGATTGCCTCCCACAAAGCACTTGGTTTAACGTCTTCAGTCTAACAAACCCAGAACTCATTCTGAGTGACCCAACATCAGATTCTCATCAGACTTAGATTGCTCGACTGAAAAATATGGTTTAAGTCTATTTCCATTAACTTTAAATATTTTTCCAGTCTTAGGATCTTGAATATCCACAACTCCATATGAATAAATTTTCATCACAATAAAAGGACCCATCCACCTGGACTTAAGTTTTCCAGAAAAAATTCTAAATCTGGCATTATACAGCAAAACTTTCTGTCCTGACACTTGATTTTTAGTAATAATCTTATGTTCATGCCATAACTTCATCTTTTCCTTATAAATCTTAGCACTTTCATAAGATTCATTCCTTATCTCTTCAAGCTCATTTAATTGCAATAATCTCTTCTCAGCAGCATCTTTCAAATTATAATTGAACTCTTTAATAGCCCAAAATGTTTTATGCTCAAGTTCAATAGGTAAATGACAAGCTTTTCCAAAAAATCAGCCTATATGAGGACATTCCTATAGGGGTTCTGTAGGCAGTCCTATAGGCCCACAAAGCATAATCCAGCTTGATTGACCAATCCTTTCTATTTGGATTAACAGTCTATTCCAATATTCTTTCAATTTCATGATTGGATAATTCAACCATACCACTTGTCTGCAGATGATAAGTAGTAGCAATGCGATGATTAATATGATATTTCTTTGCTAACTTTCCAATAATCGTATTTCTAAAATAACTTGCCCCATCAGTTATGAATACTCTTGGTATTCCAAATCTGCAAAATATATTCTTTCTTAAAAACTTTGCAACACTTTGAGCATCACATCGAGGTAAAGCAATAGCTTTAATCCATTTGGAAACATAGTCTATTGCCATCAAAATATAAACATTTCCGAAAGATGGTGTAAATGGTCCCATAAAATCTAACTCTCAATCATCAAATATTTCAACTTCTAACATATAATTTAGGGGTATCTCATTTGTCCTGGAAATATTGCCTACATGCTGACATTTATCACAATTTTTAATATAAGTGTTCACATCCTTAAAAATTGTAGGCCAATAAAATCCAGATTGTAATATTTTATATGTTGTTTTATCACTTCCAAAATGTCCCCCATAATTAGAATCATGACATTTTTAAATAATTTCATAAGTCTTTTCCAAAGGTACACATCTTCTAATTATAAGATCCTTTCCTTGTTTATATAAAAACGGGTCATCCCAAAAATAAGTCTTAGCATCAGACAAAAATTTCTTCTTTTCCTGATATGTCAAACCATAGAGTATAATAACACTGACAATAAAATTTACTATGTATGCATAACACAGAACACGCCACTCATTAACAATGAACAATTTTTCATCAGGAAAATGTTCATTAATTTGTTCAACATCACAGAGAGATTTTTCAATTTCAAGCCTGGACAAATGATCAGTAATTTGATTTTCAGAACCCTTTCTATCTACTTTCTCAAAGTCAAATTCTTGAAAGAAGAATCCATCTTATCAGTCTCAGTTTTGTATCTTTTTTCTTCATCAAGTATTTGATAGCAGAATGATTAGTATGCACAACACATTTAGTTCTAATTTAATATGATCGAAATTTATTAAAGGCAAATACTATAGCTAATAACTCTTTCTCAGTAGTGGTATAATTAATTTGAGCTTCATTAAAAGTTTTACTAGCATAATAAATAACTTTGAAAATCTTATCATATTTCTGACCCAAAACAACACCAATAACATAATCACTAGCATCACACATTAATTCAAAAGGTTTTTCCCAGTTTAGTGAAATTATTACAGGTAAATTGATTAATTTTTCTTTTAATGTTTCAAAGGCTTTGAGGCAATCATCAACAAAATTAAAAATTGCATCCTTTTCCAGTAAACAGCATAAAGGTTTTGTAATCTTTGAAAAGTCTTTGATGTAACGTCTGTAGAATCCAGCATGTCCTAAACCCTTACATTGGTTGGGCTAGATAAATTAGATATAATTTGAATTTTTGCAGGATCTACCTCAAAACCTTTTTCCGAAATCTGATGTCCCAAAACAATTCCTCCTGCTACCATAAATTGGCATTTTTCCTAGTTAAGGATCAAATTAGTTTCTTCACAGCATTTTAGAACCTTAGATAAATGTTCTAAACATGATTCAAACAAAATTCCAAACACTGAAAAAGTCATTCGTAAAAACTTCAATCCCTTTTCAATTAAACCACAAAAAATAGCCATCATACATCTCTGAAATGTAGCAGGGGCATTACATAAACCAAAAGGCATTCTTCTAAAAGCAAACGTACCATAAGGACTGATAAACGTAGTTTTCTCTTGATCCTCAAAATCAAATTAAATTTGGTGGTAACCAGTATATCCATCAAGAAAACAAAAATATTTATGCCCATCCAGTTTATCCAACATCTGATCCAGAAATGGGAGTGGAAAGTGACCTTTCCTTGTGGCAATATTTAATTTTCTATAATCAATGAATATTCGCCACCCTGTAACTTGTCTTGTTGGTATTATTTCATTCTTTTCATTAACAATCACAGTCATTCCTCCTTTCTTAGGAGCACAGTGAATAGGAATAACCCATGCACTATCTAAAATATGGTAGATAATTCCAGCATCCAACCATTTTAAAATTTCTTTCTTAAAAACGTCTTTCATGATAGGGTTTAATCTCCTTTGGGGATCAGCCCGTGTTTTGCAATTATCTTCCATAAGAATTCTGTGCATACAATTTGAAGGACTGATTCCTTTAATATCAGTAATTATCCATCCAAAGGCTTTCTTGTGCTTCTTCAAAATTTCAAGCAAACTCTCTTCTTCTTTTTCAGTTAATTGAAAGCAAATTATAACTGGCAAGGTTGAGGATTCACCTAGAAAAAAAACTTCAAATTATCAGGAAGGATTTTTAACTCAAGTTCAGGAGGTTTTTCAATTGATGAACCATAAAACTCATCTTTTCAGTCAAATCCAACAATTCAAAACTTTCACGAACATACTTTAAATCATCCTCTTGAAAATCATCAGAATCAAGTAACTCCTCTTCTTTCTTATGTTCCAATTCTACTCTTTCAAATTTCTCTTCATAAGTTGATTTGAAATGACATTCACTTAAATATTTGATAACATTCATCCTATAACATTCATCTTCTTTACCTCTAGTAGGATATTTCATTGATTTTGAAATATTAAATGTAACAGTCTGATCATTAACCCTCATCTTTAATTCCCCTTTTTGCATATCTATCATGGATCAGCCTGTAGCTTGGAAAGGTTTTCCCAAAATTATAAGTATCTCTTTATCTTCCTCCATATCTAACATAATGAAATCAACAGGAAAAATAAATTGATCCACTTTAACCAAAACATCTTCTATAACTCCTTTAAGATATGTGATCGAACAATCTGCTAATTGCAGAGTTACAGTAGTTAGGGTTATTTGTCCTAGTCCCAGTTTTTTGAATATTGATAGAGACATAAGGTTAATGCTTGCACCCAAATCACATAAAGCTTTTCCATAGAATATGTCTCCCATTGCACATGGAATTACGAAACTACCAGGATCTTTAAGCTTTTCAGGAAACTTTTTCTGAATTATTGCATTGCACTCCTCACTAAGTGCAATAGTCTTGTTATCTTTAAACTTCCTTTTTTTGTTAAGAATATCATTCACAAATTTCGCATAGCTTGGCATTTGTTTTAAGGCTTCAGCAAATGAAATATTAATATTAAGATTCTTAAATATCTCTAAGAATTTTGAAAATTGCTTATCCAACTTTTGTTGATGAAGTCTCTGCTGAAATGGAGGTGGTGGTCTTTCTAAATCAACCTTAGGTGAAGAAACAGGTCTTTCCAAACCTTCCAGAGCATCCTCTTTTGGTTCTTCAATCTCTTCTTTCTCAACTTCAGTTTCTTTTTAAACTCTATCATCCACTTCTCAGTTGAATTGCTTTTACTTGTTCTTTATTCTTTTTTCTTGGATTTATCTCAGTATTACTTGGAAGCATTCCTTGGGATCTATTACTTAAGGCATTTGCAATTTGTCCCAATTGATTTTCAATATTTCTGATGGTTGCTCCTTGAATTTGTAATTGATTTCCCATATGTGACACCACTTCTTCAATAAACAACTTCTTCTCCTTTAATAGTAAAGCATTGTTATAACCTGAAGGATAAGTTAATCTATTATTATTATTATTTCCTTGGTTGTTCCAATTCCTCAATGGGTTTACTTGGTGGTTCCCCCATTGTTGATTAACACCACCACGATTATTGGTATTCCAGCTTAAAATTTGGATGATTCTTCCAACTCGGGTTATAATAAATGGAATATGGGTTGTTAAGCTTAATTATAGCATTCATAGTTTCTGGTGAAGAATAAGAATCAACCATTTGGCCTAATGAATTTTCTTCAATCATGGAAGGTGGCTGAAAAAAATTCATCCTAAATTGGTCTATCTTCCTTGAAACAGTAGCAACTTGATTTGCTAATATTGTAAAAGCATCATTTTCAAAAAAATTAGCTACCTTTTTAACCTTTTAGAAGGCCATTGAAAATTATTAGTAGTCATTTCTTCAATTAAAGCATAAGCATCAGAAAATGATTTAGACATTAATGATCCACCAGCAGCAGCATCGATGATCGATCTAAGAGATCCAACTAATCCATTATAAAAAGTTTGAATTATTAACCAATCTGGTATCGAATGATGTGGACATTTCTTGAGGAGATCTTCAAATCTTTACCATGCTTCGTACATTGATTCCCCTTCAAACTGACAAAAAGATGTAATATCATTTCTCAACTTAGCAGTCTTAGATGGAGGAAAATATTTAGCAAGGAATTTTTGTGACAGTTCACCCCAAGTTCTAATTGATCCAGGTGCTAACTAATGTAACCATATTTTAGCTTTAACCCTTAGTGAGAAAGGAAAAGTCTAAGTCTAATAACATCATCCGAAACACCATCATATTTAAAAGTATCACACAGCTCTAGAAAATTAGGAAGATGCAAATTAGGATCTTCAGTTGTTGCTCCCCCAAACTGATTATTAGACACCATTTGGATAATAGCAGGTTTAAGCTCAAAAGAATTAGCAGCTACAGCGGGGTTTTAAATACTACCACGAAATTCATCCACTTGTTGACCTCATTTTTACAATAGGTTAAACTTTTGACCAAAAAAGTCAACTTTGGTCAAAATGGTCAATCCAGACCCAATGACCAACCCTGTTGACCCAATAGGTCAACCTTTTGACCTAAAAAGTTAACTTCGGTCAAAATGATCAATCCAGACCCAATGACCAACCCTGGTCAACCTTTTGACCAAAAAAATCAACTTTGGTCAAAATGATTAATACAGACCCAATGACCAACCCTGTTGACCCAATAGGTCAACCTATTGTCCTAAAAAGTTAACTTTGGTCAAAATGGTCAATCCTGACCCAATGACCAACCCTGTTGACACAATAGGTCAACATTTTGACCTAAAAAGTCAACTTTGGTCAAAATGGTCAATCATGACCCAATGACCAAACCCTACTGACCAACAGGTCAACCCATGACCTAAAAAGTCAACTTTCTTCAAAATGGTTAATTCTTACCCAATGAGCAAACCCTACTGACCCAACAGATCAAACCTTGACCCAAAAAAATCAATTTTGGTCAAACTGGTCAATTTTTTACCAATGACCAATTATTGACCCAATGACCTGTTTAAGACTCCAAAGTGACAAAATTAATCAAATAATTAATTTTAAAATTATTTTGATTAATTAAATTGACTAATAATTTAATTTTTAATATTTTAATTAATGACATAATTAATTAAAATGAAAATTAAATTAAAATCAAAAAATGACAAAATACACCAAAATGAATTAAAAATGACAAAATTAATCAAATAATTAATTTCAAAATTATTTTGACTAACTAAATGACTAATGATTTAATTTTTAAAATTTTAATTAATAACATAATTAATTAAAATGAAAAATTAAATTAAAAGTCATAAAATGATAAAATGCACAAATTAATTAAAAATAATGGAATTAATCAAATAATTAATTCCAAAATTATTTTTGATTAATTAATGGACCAATAATTTAATTTCCATATTTTAATTAATGACATAATTAATTAAAATGAAAATTAAATTAAAAAAACATGAAATGAGACAAAATCCAAATTTAAAAAAAAAGATATGAAAATTAATCATATAATTTATTTGGAATTAATTCCAATTAATAATTGATTAATAAAATAATTTCCAATATTTTAATTAAAGACATAATTAATTAAAATGGAAATTAAATTAAGAAATAGGTATTAAATGGAATTTTAACCTATGACATTATGGTTTTCCAAAAATTCCAAAACTCCTTTATGACATTACACATGACCTCATATGGGTTAGACACAACCCATTAATGACCCAACCCATTAATGACCCATGGCATGCCATTTAACCATGGTTAAAAGCCATTATAAAAGCATTATGATAAAGGAAATGAGTGGCATGATCCCTTCAATCCAAAGCATGATTCATCCATTTGCATGGGTGAGGTGGTCGGCCATCCCAAATGGCTTATTACACACCACTTATACTACCCAATGGAAGAGAAGCACCACTTAAACCATGCCTTTACCATGGCTAAATGTAATCATAACCTATTCATGAGTAGGAAGCCTATGTGTCACCTTATCCCAAAGTGAAAAAGTGACTTGTAAGCTCATGAGAGAGAGCAAGTCCAGCTCATTTTAAGAAGCCAAACCACCTCATGGATTGCCCAATAGGATGGAGAGATGGACTTAACTCAATCCTTATCATAATGAGAGCTCATTATGAATACTACCTTGGAAAAACCATAGAGGATAAAATTTCAGCTGAAAACTTATCCCCAGCCATCATTAAGAAGGATAATACCTTCCCCAAGTGGAGCTAAATGAATCTAAACCTCCCCATGGCTATAAATATGTCGTACCCAAACCCATATGGAGGAGAGAAAAAAATTCCTAGAGGTTTATAGGCTGCCCAAACTCTCTTGCTCCCAAGACCAAAAATCTTCCTTAGAGCCTAGACAAAAAGCCTCAGTTAAGACTTGACCCAATTAGCCACTCTATAGAGCCAATTTGATCAAACAGAGCCAAAATTACAAATCAGCCATTTTTGGTCTTGCACCTATATAGACCCGATTTGAGTCCAAATTGAAGTGGGAATGAACTTCCCTAGGACCACAGGAAGCTAACCAACAAGTCAAATCAAGCTCAAGATTATTGGGGCTAAGGTATGGATTTTTTTATTCAAAATAATTCGTATCGAAAAATCATGGGCTAAACTAGCCCAGAAAATTATGATCAACGTATAGATGTGATCTACTCCTCTAGATGATTCTATAGGTTCAAAAATCACTCAATTTCATTGAGAAATGAGTGAGATATTGAGCCTAGAAGTTGGACGGTTCACAAATTTTCTGAATTATCTGGATAAATCCAGGGTCGTACGATCCTGTGTTTTAAAACGGGCAGTCCAAATCGCGTGCAATGGTGTTCGGTGTTCAGATCCGCTCAGTGGATCGTCCCGCATCTTCTAATCGTACGAGAACACGTGACAGGCCGAGAAATTTATGGGCTAAGGTTAATCCAAATTAACCTTAAAAACTTCGAAAAACCATAACTTTTTGTACAGACCTCCTAAAAATAAAATAAAAATACCTCTTGAATGCTCTTGAAGAGAAGAAAATTATGAAATTAAAATCATAATTTTATTCTTAGTATTTAATTTTTAAATAATTAATTACTCTCTGGAGTAATTTAATTATTAAAAATTAATTATAATTCCAAAAATTATGAAATTTTCACAGAATTATCCTTAAACATCTCTTAATTTTCCTAAGGATAGAAAAATTCTTTAGGATATTTTTCTTTAATTTCTTAGCTACTTTGTAATTATTTATAAAAATAATTATAAAAATTAGAAATTAAGGAAAATAAAATTAAAAATGGCTAGAAATTTTATGGTGACACATGAAGACTCTAAAGACAATGATTTTCAAGCCATTAAGTAATTTTAAATGACATTTCAAAATTTAGGATTTAAAATTTAATTATTAATTAATAAATTTAAAATCCTAAAAATCACTATTTCACCCCTCTTAGCCCATTCCACAATGGGTTTAGTCAAAATTAAGTCTAACTCCAAATAGACTTAAAGCAAGTCTAATGACATCAAAATAGACTTAAATCAAAGTTTAATTAAACTTAAAAGACATAATTAAGTTTAATTAATTCTTATTAAAACTTAAAGACATTAGGTTTAATATAAAATCAATTTTTAATTAAACTTAAAAGACATAATTAAGTTTAATTAACTCTTATTAAACCTTAAAGACATTAGGTTTAATATAAAATCATTTTTTAATTAAACTTAAAAGACATAATTAAGTTTAATTAATTCTTATTAAATCTTAAAGACATTAGGTTTAATATAAAATCAAATTTTAATTGAAGTTGAAAGACATTATTAAGCTTAATTAATTCTCATTAAAAACATTAGGTTTATTACAAACCAAATTTTCATTAAGCTTAAAACATCACAAAGCTTAATTAAACCTATTAAACCTTAACTAAATAAGGTTTAACACAAAACAAACCTTAATTAGGTCTAAAATACCAATTTGACTTAATTAAACAAATTAAACCTTAATCATATTAGGTTTAATTTAATTAAATCATGATTAAGTCTAACCTAATTAATCCTTAAACCTTACTTACATTAGCCTTAAATAACTCTTAAACCATAATTAAGTCTAACCGAATTAGACTTAATTAATCCTTAAGCCTTACTTACATTAGACTTAAATAACTCTTAAACCATAATTAAGTCTAACCCAATTAGAATTAATCAATCCTTAAGCCTTACTTACATTAGGCTTAAGTAATCCTTAAACCCTAATTAGGTCTAACTCAATTAGACTTAATTTATCCTTAAGCCTTACTTACATCAGGCTTAAGTAACTCTTAAACCATAATTAAGTCTAATCTAATAAGACTTAATCAATCCTTAAGCCTTACTTACATTAGGCTTAAGTAATCCTTAAACCCTAATTAGGTCTAACCCAATTAGACTTAATTAATCTTTAAGCCTTACTCACATTAGATTTAAGTAATCCTTAAACCATAATTAAGTCTAATCCAACTAGACTTAATTAATCTTTAAGCCTTACTTACACTAGGCTTAAATTAACCATAAACCATAATTAAATCTAACCTAATTAGACTTAATTAACCCTTAAGCCTTACTTATATTAGGCTTAAAGAGCTTTTAATCCTTAAATTAAGTCTAACCCTATTAGACTTAATTATCTCTTAAGTCTTACTTACATTAGACTTAAGTAGCTTATAAACCCAAGTAAGCCTAACTCTAATAATACTTAAAACATATAACTTATGTTCAATCTAACTTGAATCCAAGTTAACCCAAAGTTAGGTTCAACCCAAATTAAACTTAAATCAACTCATAACTTAGGTTCAATCTAATTTAAACCCAAGATAACCAACCTTAGGTTCAACTCATACTGAACCTAAACCAAGTTATAACTTAGATTCAAATAGACATGAACCTAAGTTAACTAAACCTTAGGTTCAAATCATATTAAACCTAAACTAAATTTCTGACTTAAGTTCAAACAGACATGAACTCAAGTTAACTCAACGTTAGATTCAACCCATAATGAATCTAAACCAAACTTCTAACTTAAGATGAAACAGACATGAACTCAAGTTAACTCAACTTTAGATTCAACTCACAATGAATCTAAACAAAACTTCTAACTTAAGATGAAACATATATGAACTCAAGTTAACTTAAACCTTTTAGGTTCAACATACATGAACCTAACCTTAACCTATACTTAGGTTCAACCCAAGTTAAACCTAAGTTAAACTTAAACTTTAGGTTCAACATATATGAACCTAACCTTAACCTATACTTAAGTTCAACCCATTTTGAACCTAAGCTAAACCTTTTAGCTTCAACATACGTGAACCTAACCTTAACCTATACTTAAGTTCAACTCAACTTGAACCTAAGTTAAACCTTTTAGGTTGAACATACATGAACTTAACCTTAACCTATACTTAAGTTCAACTCAACTTGAACTAAAGTTAAACCATTTAGGCTCAACATACATGACCCTAACCTTAACCTATACTTAGGTTTAACCCAACTTGAATCTAAGTCAAACTTAAACCTTAATTAAGTCTACCACATTAGACTTAATTAAACTATTAAACCTTAACCAACTAAGGTTTAATCAAACTTAAAACTCTAATTAAGTCTACCACATTATACTTAATTAAACCATTAAACCTTAATTAACTAAGGTTTAATTAAACCTAAACCATAATTAAGTCTACCACATTAGACTTAATTAAACTATTAAACCTTAACCAACTAAGGTTTAATCAAACTTAAATTCTAATTAAGTCTGCTACATTAGACATAATTAATCTATTAAACCTTAACCAATTAAGGTTTAATCAAATTCAAACCCAAACCTAATTTAAATCTAACTTATATTAGACTTAAGTTAAACCATACTTAGGTTTAACCCGACATGAACTTAAGTCTAATCTAAACCCAACTTAAGTCTAACCCATATTAGACTTAAATCAAACCATATTTAGGTTCAACCCAACATGAACCTAAGTCTAACCTAAACCCAACTTAAGTCTAACCCACAATAGATTAAGTCAAACCATATTTAGGTTCAACCCGACATGAACCTAAGTCTAATCTAAACCAAGACATAAATCTTAGGTTCAACCCAAATTGAACCTAAATCGACAAAATTGCACTCAAATTGACATAATCAACATAAATTTGACACTTCGAACATAAATTTGACATTTCAAATATAAATTGACATAAACAACATAAATTTGACATTTCAAATATAAATCAACATAAACAACATAAATTTGACATTTCAAACAGAAATCGGCATAACCGACATAAATCTGTCATTTCAAACAAAAATCGACATAACCGACATAAATCCAACATTCCAAATGAAACTCAACATAATTCGACATTAATCAACATTCAAAACATGATCAAACATAATTCAACATTAATCGACATTTCAAGCCAAATTCAACAAATAATGACATTAAATGACATTAATTGACATTTCAAACCAAACTCAACATAAATTGACATGATTTGACATAAACCAATGATTTTGACATAAATCAACATAAATTAACATTTCCGACCCAATTACCACATTTGGACATCCGACAACTCTGGATCGACAGACACTTTAACCAGGTAATCTAAATATTTTGATATAACATTGTTTCTAACTTTGTTTTCCTTGCAGGATGAAGACATGAAGTTCGTTTAGATTTTCTTTGCATGTTATAGGGTGTGTTATTTCTGTTTTGCAGGACGTCAACGACGGAACATTGACGAAAAAATCAGGACTTTTTAGATAGCCACAAAACCTAAACTTTCTACAAACAACAAAACAAAAATGACATGATAACAAAGACAACTGGACTTTTAGATTTGCCATGAAATCTGAAATAAAACAACAAAATCATTAACATTGACATCGACATAACATCAACATTAACAAAAACATACAACGACAATAAACCAAAATAAAATGATGACATGACACTAAACCAAAAAAATACATGATAAAATGACATGACAAAATAAAATTGAGATGACCACAAAACCAAAACTTAAAACAAAAGGAAATCATAAACAAAATAATAAAAATAAATAAATAATGATATCTTCTTAACATCATAGAAGGTATCTCATGACATAATAAAATGATAACATGACACTAAATCAAAACAAATACATGATAAAATGACATGAAAAAATAAAATTGAGATGACCACAAAACAAAAACTTAAAACAAAAGGAAATCATAAACAAAATAACAAAAATAAATAAATAATGATATCTTCTTGACATCATAGAAGGTATCTCATGACATAATAACGACATCTTCATATAGGAGATAAAATATCTCATGACAAATCGAAATATTAATCACGACATCTTATGACACTACGACATCACATTATGACATACAAACTATGGCATCCCGATAAAACGCATGACATGATATGATACTAAACCAAAACAAACAAAAATCGACACTTGACATGACACGACAAAATTATTGACATTGACATCGACATGATACCTAACATAAAACCGACACTTCCAAAATAAATGACAAATCAAAATAACAACAGCCAGACAAACAATGATAAATCAAAAGGAATGACAATAAAACATAACGACGACAAAAACAAACACAAACAATGATGAAATTAAAACAAAGAAAACAAACTTAAAACCAAGACAATATCATCATGACAATATAACAACTTGACAAAACGACACCACGACATCATGACTTAAGAAAACGAAATATGACAAAATAATATTACAACAATAAAAATGACATTACGACATGACATAAAACAACATTACATACAAACTACGACATCCCGACTTGACATATGACATGATATACAAAATGACAAAATGACATTACAACAACAAAATAAAACACAACAAAGCAACGACATACACCCAACATAAACAAAACTTTATAGTAGTTTCGATTCTTCAGAAACGCACTCCCACAACAACACTTACACTTTTTTTAGGATAAATGTTAACCTGAATCGGGAGTTTTCCTAGGCAGTATTAATTGCTCATCATGTAATTAACTATAGTAGCTTGCTCCTATAGTAGATTAAAGAACTCAGGATAGGTATTTTGCCTATAAAACCTCTCTGGTTACCCAAAATCTTTATATGATTTTCTCATATGAAAAACTTCAGTAATTACACAATCTGAAGACTTGTTCTATGAGATTATCATTTGATCTTATTTTCTCTCAATCTCTATCATGATTAATCCTTCTTAAAATTCTCCAAATACTTCTGATAATAAGTCTAGGTAGGATAAGAATTAGGGTGATAGATAGAGAAAGAGAATGGCGACTCCATGACATTGACATGATACGAGAATTGACGACGATGATACTCACATTTCCGTCACCATCACCACTGTAGGGTTAACATAATCTCTTAAAGGTCTTAATTCTTGATGGATGCCAACATTTTGATCTTGATGATTTGCCATTTCTTGAATATTTTTATCTTTTTCTTTATTTTTATTTTTTTTTATAATTCTTTCTAATTCAGAATCATAAGGCACAAGTCCCTCAGAACCTGAACTACGCATACAACAATAAAACAAAACAAAATACAACACACTAACAAAAACAAAGAAAAGTAAAAATTTAAAATTTCTTAATTTTCTTTAAAATGTAATTTTAATTAATTTCTTTACCCGACAACGACGCCAAAAACTTGATCCACCCGATATTTATACTTACAATTATGATATGAAAATTGGAAACGGCGACGAAAAATTTTCTCCGCCGGATATATATGCTTATGATTTTGATATGAAAATTACGATTTATAATGTGGATACTACGCAAGTATATATATCGTTTATCAAGTAATATAAGACTTTCTGATTAAGCTCAGAGATATCGAACCCATAGAGAAAGTGAAAAATCTTTAAAGAAATAAGAAAATTATCCTTTTACTTTTTTAATTGGTTGTTGAAAGTATGTTTTTATTTTGAAAAGTTTGATAGTTTATTTCACTCTTTAAATTTTCTTATAAAAGTCAAACAAGAAATTAAAATGATAATAACTGTAAACACAATATGAAAAACACTTTTAATTAGAATATCTTTTTCTTTCCTTTATAAAGTAGTAATAATTATGAAAGTATTGTTGTGGAAGTATTTAAATTTTTTGTGATAAATAGAAGCAAATTTATTCTTTACCCTTACTTGGTTCTATAAAGAACATTGGTTAATTTGAAATTTTATCATTTTGAACATGGTTAGGCGGTGGAAGATACCAGCTCTCACTCTAGAGTTCCCTCATTTCCCTCCACCTGGGGGTAACTTCTCATAACAAAATTCAAAACTTCAAACCAAATTAGGGGCTTTTAGCCTGTCACACTAAAAATCCTCCAATTTTACTCCCATTTAAAACATCTTCTAATATATTGCATTCAATTATATGAACTACAATTTTCACCCATATAATTGCATGTGATTCTTACTAATTTTTATGAGACAATACCGCATTGGATCTTACATAATCTCACCACAAATTTTACATCTTAACAGGCCAAATTAAAAAGTAAATAAAGTTTATTGAATCAATCTTCACAACTTCTTCCGACTATAAACACATATATATTCCACAACAATTCTTCATGAATTACTTACTTCTTCATTAAGAAAGAAAAAAATAAAGTAAACTATTCAGAATGCATTGAGAAAATACAAAAACACATTGATTTGAAATTAAAAACCATAAGAAAAACAACAAACACAACAAGTATTAATTAAAAACTAAATGTAAGAACAAAAGTAAACACTTATCTGAAAATCCTCTCCATAAGACTCAGGAAGTTCCTCTGAAACTTTGACTCTTCACTAAACTACTCCTCAAAGAAGGTCTCCCAACTCCGATTACTCAGAAACAGACATCAGAATTCAATAACAACTAAACTAAAGGAAAGAAAATAAGTGAGAAGAGGAAGGCTTTAATCCTACCCTTTCCCCTTTTCTACTCTCTACTCCTACTCCTAATGAAAATACAATAAAAACTCTATATAAACTCTCTTCAAAATACAATGGAAGAGCCCCAAATCTTTCCTAAGTCTCTCTTTAAAAATTAAACCAAAAGGTGCCTTGGTGTCTCTTCAAAATGTGTTCAGATTCGATGTATTCACCAAAGAATTCACCCCTTCATCCAAACCCGCCGCCCAAAGGAAGTTATGGAAGTTACCACCAAGAGTTGCATCCCATCTACTTTGAAAATAGAGCCAAATTCAAGTTAATCTCGATTCTTAACTGTGATGGCTAAGCGGCGGCCCAACGACGCTTAGCCACCAGTGCTCAAATTTTCATTTTTTTTTTGCTCCAAATTTGATCCAATTTTGCTCCTTTCATCATAATCACTCATTTTCATCATACCTACAAGAAACATACAAAATATCTTTCATTAAAGTGCAATATCATCAAAAATAGGTCTAAAAATGTGCATAACAAATACTATATATTTTAGGTGTATCAGGTACGTCAGGCTGACGACGTATAACTAAGCGCTCTGTGGGAGCAACCTATAGTTATCAGTGTGCTTTTATTTTGATTTTTGTTGTTGTGTTTGTATTTAGAGAATTTTTATAGTATTTGGAACTTTTAGTGATAATTTTAAGGCTTTGAATGATGCCTTAGACGAGTAAGAATGAGTTTTTGGACGTTAAGCTGACCTGTGCTTAACAAAGCACTGGTGCCTAAGCCCCCAAAATTGGCGCTTAAGGGCCAGAGTTATAAAAATGTGCCTAAATCATGTTCTAGAAGTATTAAACATGGGAAAGTGGCCTTAAACATTATTTGGTGGTTTTTAAACGTGTGGAGTGGGTATAGGCTCTACTAAAGTCTATAAATAGCATGGAAATGAAAAGGCAAGTTGCCCCTTTCAAAATTTTTATTCTTAAGTCTAAGAGAGGAAGATTTGAGTTTTTTAAGGAGTGATAAGATAGCAAAGATGTCTTCTTGGGAGAATGAGTTGAAGAAAAAGGAAGAAGTCATCAAGAAGAAATTTGTAAGTCAAAGCGCACAAGTGTTATATAATGGATTTCTAGTCATTAGTATTGAAGGAACAGTGGAGAAAACTGCAAAGATTATGGCTAATGTGGCATCAATTAAGGTAAAGGTAGATGAAACTAATGCACATATAGCGTATAATGGTTGGAAACTCAAAATGCAATTCAATCATTCAAGTTATATTGAAGAAGTGAACAAGGCGATGTATCTGAAAAACTAGTAGATTGAAGAGGATTCTATTATAGTTCTTCATCGTTGTTCGTTTTATCAAATATATGTGCCAAATGGTTCAGAAGGAACAACTAAATGTCAAGGATATGTTCCACCTAATAGAGAATGGAATTAAGTTCTATGTTTGGTTTGTTTTCTTGTTTATTTGTGTTTGTTTGTTTTAAGTTTTTAATGTAAGTTTGTCTTGTGTTATGATGATTTAGAGGGTGTCTTATCCAAAACTGTTTGGAATGAGATTAGATATGTAATGTGTGTTTTTACTTGTTGAATATATGTCAATGAAAGTGTTGTGTTTGTGTGAAAGTATTTGTGTTATTGTGATCAATTCTAAGTTGTGAAATGTGGAAAATATTTTAGAAAGAAGAGAAGAGAAGGTGGTTAACTTGGAAAAATATGCTTTTTAATCAAAATTTGGAAATATCAAAATTTGTTCTAATCGAGGAAGTTGATTCCTGAGCGATGTTTAAAAAATCTGGTTGCAGAAAAAGAAGATCTAATTATTCACCGACAGTGGGATCGATTCTGCTATTTCTCTGTTGTTGTTGTGATCTTTGTAGTTAGAGAGTTCTATGCAAATCTCCTTGAATTTGAAGATGATTTAGTGATGGTGAGAAGGAAGACACTAGCATTTACACTTGAAGTAATCAATTCATTTTACGTACTGTCTACGGATACTTTATGTTTTTATTCAAATTAAAATCCTACAGAGGAGGAGCTTGATGAAATTATATCTTCGTTAATTGTTGGAAGAGGTCTCTGGAAGATTACCAGTGGTAGAAGAGTAAATTTCTCTACATCGAAGATGGATGCAACAACGAAGGCATGGCATTATTTTATTTTTGCTCTTTTACTCCTCACTAATCATTTTAGTGAAGTGACCAGAGAGAGGGCTACATTGAACTAATACATTTAACAGTACAAGCTAATAAATATTGAATCTCTCATATATCAGGTTATTACTAGTTCTGTCAGAGCCACCACTACTGCTAGTTTGGGATTCCCTTCCTTAATCTTTTCTTTATGTGAGCAAGCTGGTGTTAAATATGATAGTTTGGATGACAATCTTCAACCTCTGAAGCCCATTACTAGTGTGAATGTGAAGACTTATTATGAAAATTCAATCTTTAGCTAGAGAGGAGGATTTTCTAGAAGTTATGGTGCTTCTACGTCACTTGCTTCTTGATCGCTGAAAATTTTATTAAGAAATTCATACCTATTTTTGATGAAATTGCACTTTAAAGAAAGGTATTTTCTTTATTTTATTGCAGGAATGGAGAATTTAGGTGATAAAAGCAAAAATCATAAAAAGGAGAAAATTTGGAGCAAAAAAAGAAGAAAATAATGAAATTTATACTGAGTCGCCGACGGCGAGATCGAGCCCGCCGACGGCGAGGCTACGAGGAGACATTTCTGAAGGAATTATAACTGTCTCGCTGACAGCGAGCCCGAGCCCGCTGACAGCGAGCTAGCGCGGTTTGAAGATCTTCTAGAAGCCTCGCCGACAGCGAGGTAGTTCGTCGCCGACGGCGAGCTAGTTCAAATAGCTCTGATACATTGAACCTTGACACTTTTTGAAGGGATGCTTACACACCTCTTGGTCCTTTGCTCACCTCTATATATAGAGGCCGAAATTAAGTGTTGTGTGTGTTAATATGTGTGTCAATGTCTTCTTAGTGTGTGTTTTAGTGAGTCTTTAGTGAGTATTTAGTGAGTTAGTAAGTTTTTAGTGAGTCTTGCTGTACTGGAAGGAAGAGTTAAAGGAACTCCGAGGAGTCTGCTTAGGGATAAATTGAGATAAGTATTTGTATTTATTGTTTTTAACTTTAAATGAAATCCATGCTTAGTTTAGTTTCCATGCATTCGAGTAGTTTATTAGTCTTTCTCCTCGTTATGAAATTAAGTGACTTGATGAACTAAAAATAGAAGTACTTTTATATATTAATAAATTGTTATAATTTTTACTTAAAACTTAATTTACTTTCAAACCGGCCAATCGAATTGTTAAAATGTGTCGATTATCAACTATAATAAAAATTACATCCGATATTCTGGGAATTCAAAAGCCTTGGAAGGAGGGTGCAAATAAATAGGGAAATAATATCATCTGGCGTAGAATCGAGCATTTTAGTGTGACGGACTAAAATATTCAATTCGGTCCTATTGTTTGTGAGCTGAAGTGTAGATGTTAGCCATCAAGCGAGGGGAACATGGGAGCTCTGAAGTGGCAGTCGGTATCCTCCCAGCCTAGCCGTAGATTCAGTAATCAAACATAGGATTAGTCAATATTCTTTACACCTGGACCAAAGGGTAAAGAATAGAAATGTTCCTATTTGTCACAATACCTTAAAATTATCTATTTAAATTCATCAATCACTTAAATTTCTAAACAAGGGGAAAGATACTTTTTCTGAATAGTTAAGACTTATTTAGCAATTAGTTTAATTTCCTGCACTTTCAATACTTATTAATTTTCTACTTAGTTAAGTTACCTAATTAAAATACTTAGTTTAATTTATTGTGCTTAAATTTAGAATTCTAAATTTTTGTATACTATTTTAAAATTATTATTATTATTTTAAAAATAGCCGTTATTTTATTTTCTCTTTCCCTGTGGGATCGATAACCAGGACTCCACTAGAGCCCTGTATTACTTGATACGATACGTATACTTGCGTAGCATCCACACCATGAACAATTAAAATTCTATACATATAATATAGCGGGGTCAAGTTTTTGGCTTCGTTGCAATTAAATTAAAATATCATAATATAAAATTGTGGGTCAAGTTTTTGGCGTCGTTGCCGGGGAAAGTAAGAAAAATTTACTAGAGTAACGGACTATTTTAAAATAATCATAATAAATAAATTAATATCTATTCTAAAATTGTATGCGCAAATTTGGAAACGAAAATTTAATACCTTACGATTCTGAATTAGAGCGTACAATTAAAAGAATTTGAAAACAAAAGAAACAAATAATAAATTTAACACAAATGGCAAATATTCCTGAAATTCAAAATATGAAACAATAAAGACCATTAAGAGATTATGTCAACCCTACATCAGATGAAATTCATTTAACTATTCAAAACCTTGATGTAGCTGCTAATTCATTTGAACTTAAACCTGCAATTATCCAAATGGTACAAAACAATCAATTTAGTGGTTCACCTACTGAAGATCCTAACTTACATCTTGCTAGTTTTCTAGAACTTTGTGCTACTTTTAAATATCAAGGAGTATCTGACGATGCTATAAGAATTAGACTTTTTCCTTTTTCTTTAAGGGATAAGGCTAAAATGTGGTCGAATTCGTTAAGCACTCGGATCTATTAAAATTTGGGGAGAATTATCACAAAAATTTCTATCCAAATATTTTCCACCATCTAAAACTGCTAAGTTTAGAAATGATATAACTTCTTTTTGTCAGTTAGATGGAGAATCAATATATGAATCTTGGGAGATATTTAAGGAACTTCTTAGGAAATGCCCACATCATGCGTTACCAGATTGGCTGATTATTCAAACTTTTTATAATGGATTAGTAGGATCTTTAAGATCAATCATCGATGCTCACTGCTGGAGGTTCATTAATGTCTAAACCATTTGATGAAGCTTATGCACTAATCGAAGAAATGGCAACAAATAATTTCCAATGGCCTCATTGATAGAGTAAATCCGAAAAAGATAGCCAGCATTCATGAAAACGATGCAATATCTATGTTAGCTTCTCAAATTGCAGCTATATCTAAGAAATTAGATCATTTTGGAATGAACTATTCTCCTACTTTAGAAGAAAACTCATCTGGACAATTCATAGAATCTCAATCTAATTATGAAACTTTAAATGCTATTAATAATAGAACTAATAACCTTTATTCAAACTATTATAATCCTGGTTGGAAAACTCATCCAAATTTTAATTGGAATAACACATCTAATCAACAATGGATGAATCAACCTAATTAAGCAAATCCAAACTATAAACCTAATTACCCACCTGGATTTAATAACAATAACCCTCAATTCAAAGATAAGAAATTATCTATGGATGAATTAATTTTGAATATGGGTCATCAACTACAAAATCAAGGAAATCAACTACAAATTCAAGGAAATCAACTACAAATTCAAGGAACATCTATTAAAAATATCGAAACTCAACTTGGACATATTGATACTGCGCTAAATAATAGAATACCTAGAACTTTTCCTAGTAATGTGGAAATAAATCCTAAAGATCAAGGAAAAGAACAAATTAAAGCAATACAACTAAGGAGTGGAAAAGAATTAGAACCTCAAATTCAAAAAGAGCTTAAAAGCCAAAAAGAGGAAGTGGAAATTGAAAAAGAAACAATTCAACAAGATTCAAACTTAGAACATCCTTTAATACCTATGAAAATTTCGTTGAAAAACCTCCACCACCATTTCCTCAACGACTAGCTCAACATAAAAAAGATAAACAATTTGCTAAATTCCTCGAAATATTAAAGAAATTAACAATCAATATACCTTTTGTCGAAGCTTTAGATCGTATGCCAAATTATGTAAAATTTATGAAAGATATTCTAAATAAGAAAAGAAAATTCACTCGATAATGAAACAAGTCGCACTTAAGTGAAGAGTGTAGTGCTATTATTCGAAGAAGCTTCCGAAAAATTAAAAGATCCCGGTAGTTTCACTATACCCTGCGCTATAGGAGAAAAATTTTATGGAAAAGCTTTGTGCGACTTAGGAGAAAGCATCAATCTAATGCCTCTATCGATTTTTAAGAGATTAGGATTAGGAAAAATTACACCTACTTCAGTAACCCTTCAATTAGTCGATCGTTCGATTACCTATCCTAAGGGAGTTATCGAAGATGTGTTAGTAAAAGTGGATAAATTTATCTTCCCAAGTAGATTTTATTGTTTTAGATATGGAGGAAGATAAAGAAATTCCTATTATTTTAGGAAGACCATTTTTAGCTACTCGAAAAGCTATGATTGATGTTCAGAAAGGAGAATTAACTATGAAAGTAAATGACCAAAAAGTTACATTTAATATTGAAAAATCAATGAAATATCCTACGCTAGAAAAAGATGATGAATGTTTTTGGATGGAAATACTTGAACATTTACAACAAGAACATTTTAAGGAATATTACGAAGATAAATTAGAAAAAGAAAACACTGAATTAATTGAAGATAATAATGAAGAACTAGATTATATTCGGGAAAGATTTGAATTTTTGGATAATACCGAAAACACCGACAAGAATATAGTTCCATCAATTATTAAACCTCCCGAACTTCGAGCTAAAAATATTACCTAATCATTTGAAATATGCTTATTTAGGTAATTCTTCAACTTTACCAGCTATTATTTCATCCGCATTAAACGAATCTCAAGAACAAAAACTTTTAGAAACTTTAAAAAAATATAAGAAAACTTTTGGTTGGACTTTAGCAGATATTAAAGGAATTAGTCCTTCAATCTGTATGCATAGAATTATTTTAGATGATGAACATAAACATAAAGCAGATCCCCAAAGGAGATTAAACCCGATAATGAAAGTAGTTAAGAAAGAAATTTTAAAATGGTTAGATAATGGTATCATATATCCGATATCTGACAGTGCTTGGGTAAGCCCAATTCACTGTGTTCCTAAGAAGGGAGGAGTGACCGTCACTGCCAATGAAAATAACGATCTTATTCCTATAAGACAAGTTACCGGTTGGCGTATATGTATCGATTATAGGAAATTAAATATCGCCAACGTAAAAGATCACTTCCCTTTACCATTTCTAGCACTCGTATGTTAGATAGATTAGCCGGACATAAGTATTTTTGTTTTCTAGATGGATACACCAGTTATCATCAAATACAAATTGCTCCTGAGGATCAAGAGAAAACTATATTTACTATTCCTTATGGAACTTTCGTTTTTCGAAGAATGCCTTTTAGATTATGTAATGCACCAGCAACATTCCAGAGATGTATGATGTCTATATTTAGTAAGTTAATTGGCAATGGAATAAAAGTATTTATGGATGATATCTCTGTATTTGGAACATCATTTGACACATGCTTAACTCATCTTGAAAAAGTATTAGAAGTATGTGGGAAAACAAATTTAGTTCTAAGTTGGGAGACCAAATGTCAATTTATGGTTGCGGGCGGCATTGTATTAGGGCATAAAATTTCGAAAAAAGGTATGGAAGTGGACCCTGCAAAAATTCAAGTTATAGCTAAATTACCACCTCCAACTACGGTGAAAGGGGTAAGAAGTTTTCTTGGACATGCTGGATTCTACAGACGCTATATAAAAGATTTTTCAAAAATTACTAAACCTCTATGCCAACTTCTCGAAAAGGACAAGAAATTTGAATTTACAATCGAATGCCCGAATGCTTTTGAACTCTTAAAAGAAAAATTAATTACAAAGACCTATAATAGTTTCACCTAACCTGGGAGAAACCATTCGAGCTTATGTGTGATGCTAGTAATTATGCTCGTAGGAGCAGCTTCTTGGGAAAGATATGAAAAGATTTTTAAAGTTATATACTATGCTAAGTAAAACTCTAAATGATGCTAAAATAAATTATACGAGCTACGTAAAGAGAATTATTAGCGGTAGTATATGGTTTTAATAAATTTAGACCTTATCTGATTGGAACAAAATGTATCGTGCATACTGATTATTCTGCTAACAAATATTTAATGCAAAAGAAAGATTCCAAACCAAGATTAATTAAATGGATGCTATTAATGCAAGAATTCGATTTTGAGATCGTTAATAAGAAAGGAACTGATAATCAAATTGCGGATCATTTATCAAGATTAGAAAATAATGAATTATCTGATATTGAAAATGAAATTATAGACAGTTTTCCTGATGAACAATTATATAATATCAATGAATGAAAAATACCATGGTATGCTGATATAGTAAACTATATAGTTAGTAATATTTTACCACCTATGCTAACTTTGCTACAACAGAAAAAATTCATCCATGATACGAAAACTTATTTTTGGGATTAACCATATTTATATAAGCAATGTAAGGATTTAATTATTAGAAGATGTGTACCTTATGAAGAAACTGGACCAATTATTCAAAAATGTCATGAATCTGATTTTAGAGGACATTTTGGGACTGATAAAACTGCTTATAAGATTCAACAATCTAGATTTTACTGGCCTACTCTATTTAGAGATGTATACAGATATATTAAAACTTGTGATAAATGTCAAAGAGTAGGAAATATATCTAGAAGAAACGAAATGCCTCTGAATTATATATTAGAAGTTGAAATTTTTGATGTTCGGGGATTAGATTTTATGGGACCTTTTATTCCTTCGTTTGGAAACTCATATATATTAGTAGTTGTTGATTATGTTTCCAAATGGATTGAGGCACAAGCTTTACCTAGGTGTGATACTAAGAGTGTTTCAAAATTTCGATGAAAAATATTTTTACTAGATTTGGAATGCCGAGAGTGATTATCACCGACGAGGAACTCATTTTAGAAATAAATACATTCACAAACTAGTAGAAAAATACAATATTACTCATAAGATATCCACTCGCTTATCATCCACGTACTGTAGGATTAGCTGAAGTATCTAATCGTGAGATTAAACGTATTTTAGAAAAATTTGTAAACCCAAATAAGTTAGATTGGTCTATTAGATTAGACAATCGCATTATGAGCTTATAGGATCGCTTATAAAACTCGATTGGAATGACTCCTTACAGGCTTATATATGGAAAAACATGCCACTTACCAGTTGAATTAGAACATAAAGCATATTGGGCGATTAAAGAATTTAATTATAATATGAAGGAAGCTGGTGAGAAAAGATTGCTGCAATTAAATGAATTGGAAGAATTAAGAAATGAATCATATGATAATGATAGGATTTATAAAGAAAAAATGAAATTATGGCATGATCCGAAGATTAATCGTAGAAATTTTGAACCAGACGAGAAGTTTTGCTATATAATACTAGATTGAAATTATTTCCTAGAAAATCGAAGTCTCGATGGTTAGGACCTTTCACCATAACTCAAATATTTTTATACGGAACTATAGAAATAGAAGATCCAAAACCGGATATAAATTTAAAGTTAATGGACATAGATTAAAACCATATTTCGAAGGTATAAGACCTAACTATAAAGAGGTTTTAATGCTTAGTCGACTTCGATTAATAATTGAAATTAGGTCGGCCGACGACGTTAAACCAAGCGCTTTATGGGAGGGAACCCATATTAGTTATTTATTTTTATTGTATCTTAATAGTTAGTTTATATTATTGAAACTTTACTACTCAATTATTATTAAGAATCATCACATATTCGAACCATTATGATGAGAAATGAAATTATTCGATTTAGAGCGAAATTGGACATTATTTTGGAATCCAACTGACGGCGAGGTCGATACTCGCCGACAGTGAGGTTCGCGCCTAAATTAATATCAGTTTATTTATCGAGCTCGCTGACAGCGAGAAACGTCCCGCCGACAGCGAGAACCTGAAAGGCAGATTTTATAACTGAGTCGCCAACGGCGAGAAATTTCTCGCCGACAGTGAGGAAGTTATAAAGATGAATTATTTATACTCTGAATGTCGATCTGGACGGTTTCAACACCAAATCCTTAGTGAAAATCCATTCTTAATTCATTCTAAATCTGCCTTCTTCACTATAATTCCTTCTATTCACCATAATGGCCTCCAAATTCTTAGATTCCTCCAAATCTGGAGTGTTTAACAGGAGGAAATTTGTGAGTGCGAAAGCGCAGCGGATCTTCAACAAGGTTTTGGTAAAGAAAAGAGTTATCAAGGAACAATGGATTTGTCAATCGAGGATTAGAGAATTCCACAACGAAGATAGAAGAAATGATTGCACAGCGGCAGTGGGAGGTATTTTGTTACACTACGTCCGCTATTGTTATTCCAGTTGTGAAAGAGTTCTACTCTAACTTACATGCGATCAACAATGGGAATATCTTCGTACGAGGAAGATGGGTGACGTTTACTCCATCAAGAATAAATGAATTATTCTCTATAGAAAACACCCTGGTATGTCACTATTCAAATTTTGTGCCTTCTCGATATAATATGAATGAGATATTTCGATATCTAACTGATAACCGGAAGATTGGGAAATGCGTGAAGACGGGTATGTTAGTTTCTCCGCATCACTTTTCGAATCCCGTCTCAAAGCACTCGACACTTTTTCATCTCATCTAAATTGTTACCTACTATGAGGGTAAACAAGGTTTCGAAGGAATGCGCTATATTGAATTATTGTATTCAAATTGGATCGCCTATCGATGTTGGATCAATAATTGTTAAGTCTCGCATTGGGTTTAATCGTGCATGGGTCGGCTCACTCGACTAGGACACCCATCTACTATTTTTGCATTATGCAGCCAGCACTGTGTTTCTTATGAAGCTTGGAAAAGGTTTTGTTACCTTGAAGCCGCTCGATCCTACGTATATGTTCCCTACATTGGACAATAATGAAGACATTACATTTATCTCTGATAGAGCTTCACAGAATAATCCTATAGCAAGGCCTATTTCAGATAAAACAGAGTTACTTATGAAAAAAATTAATGGAATGGAGAAAGAACTGCAGAATGTGAGAATTTTAATCGACAATATATCTAATTTATTTGATCACATTGACTGGAGGATGAAGAAACACTTTGATCATTCTGGACACCTGGAAGCTAGCTTTCTTCATTTACTGAGACAGAAGGGTTGGATCACTGAAGAATATGCTTCAGAATTTCCCTTCGTGCCTTTCTATAACTTATTTGTGCATCATCGTCATATCGGAAATATCAGAGAAGATGAAGATTCTGACCTCGAAGAGTAGTAGTAAAGATTTCTATAGTATGTTTGAATTTATGTTATTTGATTTGATTTAGATTTTATTATGTGTGGAGTGATGATTCGAATATCTCAAACTTAATCGAGATATGCGTCATAGTTTTGTATCGACATTTAGTGTGTCGTGGATTGGTTTGCGATGTCGATTAGTAGTAAGAATTGAAGTTCAAGTTTGATTATAGAGTTTAAATTATGTTAGTTTGTACATCTCATGGATTTCAATATTAAAGTTAATTTGTTGTGTTGTGTGAATTTGTTTGTGTATAAGTAGCTAATCTTCATATTAATTTAATAAATAATATGATCGGAAATATAATATAAGACAAATCAAGGACGAAAATGAGTGACGAATTTCAGAAATTTAAAATATTTTTGGAATCTCGCCGATGGCGAGAAAATTCCCGCCGACAGCGAGATCGATCTCGCTGACAGCGAAGAATTTCGCCGACAGACGGATTTTTCCCGAGAGTTTTTGGTTCAGAAAAATATTAGCTCGCCGACGGCGAGAAAACTCTCGCTGACAGCATGGTCGGGAAAAACATATATTTTGACAGGTCAAAAACACTATTCATCATCCCCAACCTCTCATTTTCGCAAAAACCGACCTAGGGCTTGAGAGATCTTGGATTTGAAGCGATTTCAACACTTTTTGACACCGCATTTCATCTTCCCTTGGTAAGAGCTTCACTCCTATGCAAAATTTTTCGATTTTCACCATATATTTTCACTACATTGCAAATTTTGGGAAAAATCAAAATGTGGAAGAAATATTCGGTGGAAATCCATGGAATTTAATTTAAATTGCTTATAAATGTTGTAGGAAGCCTTCTTAGTATTATTTTTAAGTTTAGTGAAAATTTTCACGATTTTCACTGATCGATCGTATGGCTCCACGACAAAAACATTGAGTAGAATTCGATGAAAACCGATTCATCAATGCACGAGCACAGGCTAAATATTTTGAAAACATACAAGGGAGAAAGTGCATTGCGGATCGGGTATTCAAAAATCCGGGAGGAGTAGAGCGGATTATTAAGGAACGAGGTCAGGAGAATTTCGTTACGTTCAATATAGAGTACTTGTAGAAGTGGTTAAAGAATTTTATGCCAATTTGATCGCCGCCGAAGATGCACCAAGCAAAGGTACGAGGGTTTTTTGTAGATTTCAATGTCGCAAGAATTAATGCGTTCTATGAAGTTCATGACTCGCACTTTAGCGAGTATGAAACTTTTGGAACGATGGAAGGACCACTGGAGGAAGTCATTAGCTTTCTCACTGATGGGACCGGAGTTTGGAAAATTAAGCAGCGGGAAAGAGTGAATTTTCCTCTTTATAAATTAAATGCAGTCTCCAAAGCCTGGCATTACTTTATTTGTTCTACTTTGTTACCCACATATCACCACAGTGAGGTAACACGAGATAGAGCAATTCTGAATTTCTGTATTCAGAATAACATAAGCATCAACATCGGGAGAATTATTTATCAAAACATCCTGGCCACTCCTCGAAATGAGAGTGGAGCTAGATCGGGACACCCCGGATTAATTTCTGCACTCGCCAACTCTCCGGAGTTGAGGCTAGAGATGATGAAGAATGGGTGGAACCTATGAAACCACTCACAATCGCCAACATTAAGAAGTATGAATCTCATGAAGGGTGGAGATCGGGAGTGAGAAGTTATTTCACTCGACCAAGTAGAGATATACCCTCTACTAGCTATGAACCACTCGAGCCTACCACCCCTACCCTACAAGATCCGATGAATGAATCGACCCCGCATAGGAGGAGTTTTGAGCGGCTTAGAGAAACAATGGGGAGAAGATTTGATCATTTTGATCAAAGGATCGATAATCTGGAGAGGAGACATGATTATGATAATGAATACCTCCAGCGACATTCGGAATACGAAATTGCATACTATGAAGTCGAACGTCGTTATAGGAGTGGAGATTTAGATGTTGTTTTTCAAGAATGCCCTGGTATACTCGCATCATCCTCGCTCATTCTTCTCGACTCTACTGAACAAGGAGGGGATGATATAGTTTGGGACTTCGATGCTGAAGATTAGGACTTTATTTGTTTTATTTGTTTGGTGTAAGTTATTTTGAGGACTTTATATGTTTGTAATATTCAGTACTTTATATTTTGAGACATTGGATATTAGTTATATTAATTTGCTTGAATTGTTATAGTAGTTAGTTTTTATTTTTGTGTTAGTTAATTGCATTTGTTTTTATGTTAAATAGGATGATAGTTTTCTTTAGTATGTTTTTATTTTATTTTGTATTGTTTTAAGTTTTTTAAAATTGTTAATCTATTAGTTCAATTGTTTTTAATATATAGTAATTCATATGTGTAGTGTAGAGTTATTAATTGTTGTGTTTAATACTTATCTTAGATTTTATCCCTGCATTTTCTTTAAATTGTTATATATATGGAGAATACTAACAGTACAGGTTCAATGAAAAATGGAAAAAGCCTGCAAAAAAAATTTCAAAGAAAAAAAAAAGAAAGAAATACCTAAAACTTCAAAGGTATGATTTATTTACTTTCCTCCTTTTTCATTATTTAGATTAGATATAAAAATTTAAGTTTGGGGGGGGAGTAAAATACAAATTTAGTTATTAATTTGTTCTCAATTTCTATTTTCAAATTATTATAAAATGATTTTTATAAGCAAATTTTTCAATTTAATTTAATATGAATTATTTTATTTAATTATTATAAAAGGTTAAATGAAATATTTCTAGTGCTTTAATTGATTAAATAGAATAAAATATTTGGTTAAAGGGAATAAGAATATAGTAAACTATTTTTAGTAAGGAAAACTATATTCTTAAATTAAAATTCGTAAGTATTCAAGTGAAAAAGAAAAGATTGAAAATCAATGAAGTAAAAACTATGAAGTATATATAAGCTAAGAAATATTTCTAAGTTTTAAATTTAGGAAAATGAAAATGAAGTTCAAAATTATTAACAGGGTCTCCAGATACAGTAATCCTCATTAGAAAAAAAAAAGAAGAAAAAGAAAAAGAAAAAGAAAAATGAGGAGAAGCTTGAGGAGATGCCTTATCAAAAATTGGCTTCATTTGAATTAACCTAAAGGGAAAAACTTAGATATTTCCAAACTTATGTTTATGGATTAGAATTTTACCTAATAGTATTTTCTTTAATTTCTTATCATATGAATATCTTAAGTAGTTATTCTTTTAAATATAATATTCCTGAAATGAATAGTAAGCTAGAAATCTTAGATTCGATAACTAAATACTTTATTTCTATAAGATTAATTAAATTACATGAATTATTTTTATTTAACTTTATTAAGATATTAATTAATCTAATTCATTGTTATTTAAATTGAAAAATCTTATTATAAAACTCATTATTTTTAAGTAGTACTAAAATTACTTGAGGACAAGTAATAAGTAAGTTCTGGGGATTTTGATCGCTGAAATTTTATTAAGAAATTCATACCTATTTTTGATGAAATTGCACTTTAAAGAAAGGTATTTTCTTTATTTTATTGCAGGAATGAAGAATTTAGGTGATAAAAGCAAAAATCATAAAAAGGAGCGAATTTGGAGCAAAAAAAGAAGAAAATAATGAAATTTGTGCTGAGTCACCGACGACGAGATCGAGCCCGCCGGCGGCGAGTCTACGAGGAGACATTTCTGAAGGAATTATAACTGTCTCGCTGACAGCGAGCCCGAGCCCGTTGACAGCAAGCTAGCACGGTTTGAAGATCTTCTAGAAGCCTCGCCGACAAGCCGAGGTAGTTCGTCGCCGACGGCGAGCTAGTTCAAATGGCTCTGATACATTGAACCTGGACACTTTTTGAAGGAATGCTTACACACCTCTTGGTCCTTTGCTCACCTCTATATATAGAGGCTGAAATTAAGTGTTGTGTGTGTTAATTTGTGTGTCAATGTCTTCTTAGTGTGTGTTTTAGTGAGTCTTTAGTGAGTATTTAGTGAGTTAGTAAGTTTTTAGTGAGTCTTGCTATACTGGAAGGAAGAGTCAAAGGAACTGCGAGGAGTCTGCTTGGGGATAAATTGAGATTAGTATTTGTATTTATTGTTTTTAACTTTAAATGAAATCCATGCTTAGTTTAGTTTCCATGCATTCCGAGTAGTTTATTAGTCTTTTCTCCCCGTTATGAAATTAAGCGACTTGATGAACTAAAAATAGAAGTACTTTTATATATTAATAAATTGTGATAATATTTACTTAAAACTTAATTTACTTTCAAACTGGCCATTTGAATTGTTAAAATATGTTGATTATCAACTATAGTAAAAATTACATCTGATATTCGGGGAATTCAAAAGCCTTCGAAGGAGGGTGCAAATAAATAGGGAAATAATATCATCGGGCGTAGAATCGAGCATTTTAGTGTGACGGACTAAAATATTCAATTTGGTCCTATTGTTCGAGAGCTGAAGTGTAGATGTTAGCCATCAAGCGAGGGGAACGTGGGAGCTCGAAGTGGCAGTCGGTATCCTCCCAAACTTAGCTGCAGATTCGCAATCAAACATAGGATTAGTCAATATTCTTTACACCTGGACTAAAGGGTAAAGAATAGGAATTCTCCTATTTGTCACAATACCTTAAAATTATCTATTTAAATTCATCAATCACTTAAATTTCTAAACAAGGGGAAAGATACTTTTTCTGAATAGTTAAGATTTTTTAGTAATTAGTTTAATTTCCTGCACTTTCAATACGTATTAATTTTCTACTTAGTTAAGTTACCTAATTAAAATACTTAGTTTACTTTATTGCGCTTAAATTTAGAATTCCAAATTTTCGTATACTATTTTAAAATTATTATTATTATCTTAAAATTAGCTATTATTTTATTTTCTCTTTTCCTGTGGGATCGATAACCAGGACTCCACTAGAGCCCTGTATTACTTGATACGATACGTATACTTGCGTAGCATCCACAACATAAACAATTAAAATTCTATACATATAATATAGCGGGGTCAAGTTTTTGGCTTCGTTGCAATTAAATTAAAATATCATAATATAAAATTGTGGGTCACTTCTACATCTAAAACTTCCATATCTCGTGGTAGATCCCATCCTGATTCACAATCTAAAATGATGCAGACTATGATGGATAACATTGAATTTGCTATGCATAAGGTATCAAATCATGAAAACTATGTTGATCATATTCATTCCTATTTAGGGAGACATAGTGATTATGAGAAGAAGTACAATACATCTTTGGAGAGATTTATTAGAGGTGATCAGAGTGTGGTATTTCCTCCTTATCCACTGTATACTCAGCTGATTATGCTGGTTTTTGGAAGAATAATGATGATGAAGGAGATGATGATGGAGACAAGGATGAGTAGAGATTGAGTTGAGTTATTTTTTATTTGAACTATTATTTGTGTTGATGTTTGGACTACTTTTTGTGTTGTTATTTGTGGTTGTAGTGAACGTTGTTGTTATTGTTTGTTGTAATGTGTATCTATGTGATGATGATGTGGTGGTATGAATTTTAACTCTTTTATTTTATATGTGTTTTGTTGGTTTATGTTGAACTTTTTTTTTGCTGTTTTAGGAAGTTTAAATAAAGCTAACCTTCATTTAAAATTTAATGTTTAAATTTCAATTTACTACCATGAATTTTCTATTATAGTTGTGATATTATGTTAGATTGTGTGATTTGATTTTATTTTAGCCTCCACTTTATAAAAGTTTTTTGAATCTCTTAAATACAAAAATCAAAAATGAATTGTGATCATTTTTACTTTTGTTTTTAAATTTTTGTACCTGCATAATTAGGATATGAAAATTTCTGTAAGCATAATGTTTTTAATTTTTTATTCTTATTTTTATATATTATATGCTAAAATATTTAACCTTTATAAAAGTTTATGTTTGGAGGGATGAAAAATCAATTTTCAAAACTTAAAGTTGATTTGTTCTCAAGTATGCTACAAATAAATTTAATTTTTTATTTGAAAAATGAATATGTGTTTGATTTTATATTAGGGTTATAAAATTTTGAATATAGAAATGTGTAAGAAAATTTGGTTAAAACTTTGTAGTGATGAAGAAAAATTTTCTTAGTAAAGAGATGTTAAATATGATGTACATGTCTTTAGTAAGACATTGTATTTTTAAAAAATATAGAAGGATTAGACTTTTATTTTGAATGCATGAATTTCTTTTATTAAAAATATTTTTCAGAACTATTATTTTATTTTTAAGTAAATGATATATCAGACTTTTGCTTTAGGAAGGGAAGAGTGGAATTTAAATCATTAAAGGCCTATCCAAATATGGTAATCCTTGCCAAAAAAAGAAATGAAAAAAAAGAGAAAATAAAAAGAAAATAAAAAAGTAAAGAATAGTATGGGAGGAGAAGCTTGAAGATTAGTGCATAATCAAAAATTGGTTCTAGATTTCATCTTTTTAATGCATAATATTTGTCTTTTAATGAAAATTTTAAGTAGAGAAGATAGAATGCCTAAACTCTATATTTGGAAAATTTACATGTATTTCTATATTAGATAGGAGCTCATATTTTCATACTTTGTTACTTTAGAAAATTTTTAAACTTTAAATTGGTCTCATTCATGAAAATTTTTCAAAATTGGAATACCACATTTCTAGAAAAACAATTTTAGAATCTCCTAAAGAAAATCATTCATATAGTTTGCATATATTGTTTTTGAAAGATTATAACGTCACTTTAGGACAAGTATCATTTCAAGTTTGGGGGAATTTGATATACCCAAAATATATAATATTTTAATGCACATTTTTTATTATATTGCTCTTTAATGGAGCGTATTTGTTTGTTTTTCTTTCAGGTACACTTAAATGGACTTAATATGTTAAAATGAGTGAAAGTTGATCAAATTTGGAGCAAAAATGAAGAATGTGATAAAATGAGCTAGGGCACCTAAGCGCCAAGATCCTGCACTTAAGAGCCAGGTAGTTACTTTGCAATTTTAAAGAATTTTTGGTGAATTTTCAAGATATGTTTAAGGCATCCTTTGATACAAATGTGGGTAAATTGATAAAGGGTGCCAAAAGACATTCAAATTTCACTTAAAAGGATGCATCTCTTGGGTAGATTCATTGAATATGAACACATTTTGAAGAGACCCCAAGGCACTTTTTGAGAAAATATAAAAGAAAGACTTGAAGTGTGTGTAAATATAGAGGAAATAGGTTGTTAGAAAGTAACATTAGTGAGATTTTATAGAGTTTAGAGAGTAAGGAGTTGTAGGATTCTTACTTACGGTTTCTTCACACTTTCTGATTCTTAGTGAAAGATAAGGTGAGTAGGGATTCCTAAGTAAAACTCTATTATTGTAGAGAGATTTAAACCCTCTTGGGTTGGGCGACTAGTCCAAGGGAGTCGTGTACAAGAAAGTAAGAGATTCAAAGGAACTTCAAGAGTTTGTTAGAGAGAACTTGAGATAAGTTTTTATCTTTGTACTTCATTTGATTTTAATTGAGACTTTTTGTGTTTTCAACATGGTTTCTACTTTTAAAACTATTTGTTTTTTTTATTTTGTCCATGAATTCTGAGTAGTCTTCTTTATCTTTTTCCTTAAAATGAAAATTAATTAAGTGTTGGATGAAATTTGTGGAAGTATTGATCTTTAATGTTGGAAGAAGTTATGTTGATTTAATCCTTGCACTTCATTTACTTCTTGATTTGGCCAATTAAGATGTTAACATTTGTTGTGAGAACATGTAAGATCCTAGTAGGTATTATCTCAATCAAAAATATGTAGGAATCACATGGGATTATATGGATGAGAAAGTAATTCATATAATTTAGTGCAAATAAATAGGGAAATAAAATTTGATAGGTGTAGAATTAGAGACTTTAGAGTGATAGACTAAAGCCCCTAATTTGGTTTATTGTTTTTGGTTTTGATGTGAGAGTTAGCCCTCAAGTGGAGGGAAAGCAAGGAACTCTAGTGTGAGAGCTAGTATCTTCTTTACCTAACCCATCTCTAGAACTATTAAAACTTTAAACTAGCCAATGTTCTTTATAACATCTCTAGTAAGGGTAAAGAATAAAATTGCTCATGTTTGGCACAGCACATTTTGAATATTTTCACAACAGAATTCTTGTACTTATTATTTATTCATGATAAAGAAAAAGATATTTTCATCTATACTTCTTTAAATCTTACAGAAATCTCATTATAGTTATTGAATTATTTAGTTTATTTCATAATTCAAGAAAATAACAAAAAGAATAGCATTTCTAAAGTTATTTTATATCCTAAACTGTTTAAGTAAGAGTCTTTTCTAAATAGAATTTGTGATCTAGAAACCTTTTTATATTTTAATATTCATAAATTTTTCCCGTGGGATCGATATTTCGTGGCTTAATCAAAAATTCCTATATTACTTGATAACAACACGTGCACTTGCATAGAATCCCTAAATTATAGTATCACAGTTGTATTCCTATTTACATCAGGATCAAGTTTTTGATGCTGTTGTAAAGAGAAATATTTCATATCAAAAATATAAGTATAATTGGATTACCACAAGTATAATTTTATCAGTTCATTTGGTAGTAAAGAAAATCGTGATCAATCCCTAACTCCGTTACCAAGAAATAGAGGAGATTGAAGAAGAAGTTACAGATCCAAGGAGATTTAAATTTAAGGCCACTCAAAATCTAATGATTAAGGGGAAAAAATTTTGAAAATTGACCACTTCCCTCAAACAGAGGTGCATCAGAGAAGTTGAGATTAAAGATATTTTCCAAGAGGTTCACTCAGGGGAATGTGGTAGTCTCTTTGGAGGAAAAACGCTAGTGCATAGAGCCCATTGACAAGTTTATCTTTTATTGACTTGACGTAAAGATGTTGAGGGATACTCTTGAAAGTGTGATTAATGCTAGAAATATGACCCGTTACGGCATCAACTGACCCACAAACTTCATCCAATCATTAGTCCATGACCTTTCACCATTTAGGAATTGACATACTTGGGTGAATTCTGCCATCGAAGGTCCAACACAAGTTCTTCCAAGTTCCCGTAGATTACTTCTCTAAGTGGATCAAAGTAAAGGCCCTTGCCCACATAATAGTAGAGGTAGTTCAAAATTTCATCTAGACTGACCAGATATGACACTATGGCCCATAGTTCATTATTTTTAAAGAAAATGGAATCACGTTCATTAGTTAGAGAGTCCAAGAGTTTATCAAAAGCCAAGGGATCAATCTCAAGTTTGCCTTAGCACATCACCCTTGAACAAACGGCCAGGTGGAAGCCTATAAAAAAATCATTCTTAATCTTCTATGGAAAGAGGTGGAGGGAGCCAAAGAAAAATGAACTGATATACTTCCCTTGTTACGTTCGAAAATCCAAACAACACCATTAACATTGACCGGCCAAACTCCATTCATGTTATCTCATGGAATGGAACCTATGTTGTCGGTTGAGTAATATCATTACAATCAAAGGGGCCTAACCACCTCTGCCTTTGATGAGGAGAACTTAGTAGAATGGTGAGAAGAAAGTGAAGAAGGAATAATGGTTGTATTAAAATTGGCAGATGAAAATTGAGCAAATTTAGCTCTTCGGTTGGAAAAATTTAAAAGGAGAATGGCTTCGTACTATAACAAAAATGCCTGACCAAGTGATCGACAAGCTAGACCAAACAAGGAACATCCAATATATCATCCACCACAAGGCCAAAATAAAAGCATACAAATTAAAAACTTATGCATGAAATAAAGTACAAAAACATGGAGTAGCGATGACTTGAAAAGATTTTTTCCTTGAAACATTTATTGAATGTTACTGAAATTCTTATTTTTATCCTTGTAATTTTTAGTGAAATTTTACTCAAAGCCTAGGAGGCAGAGGATTAATTTTTAGATGTTTTGTTAATTACTCCAGGTCAAGAAACTTGAGGAATAAAGAGGACAAAAGGATCCCCAAAGTTATCCGCTCCCCAGGAAATAACATTTCTAAAAACTAAATAACCCAACAATGACAGCCATCACTGTTCAACCAGAAAAATACCCATAAGGGCTTTACTTTTCATGAACCTAATTTCTATAGCTAAGAATAAATAAGAAACAAGAGTTGACTCTCTTCCACATAGCGACAATCCTTGCAAAGGGTACAATAATAATCATTCCGTGAAATAGTGAAATCGGGTAATGACCTCCCATAGAGAGGGGACCCAATCATGGAAGTCTATCTCGACAATTAGTACCCACAAATGAAAAGTAAAAAAGCCAAGATTCAATGCCTTTCAGATCCCTATCAACCGTAGCATAAGCCACCAGGTTAAATAAAAAATGCTAAGATGGCAAGATCATCTAGTCGACCACAAAATTATCAACCCATCCCAAGTGATGATTTGCCACCCGATTGTGACAAGCTCTGCAAGGGGTTCCAAGGTGATCATCTTCAGGATTTGATCAGAAAAAGGCTGGCAAAATAAATCTAACAGAGTCAACTCAATAGACAATTTCCTCTTTGAGAACTTGTAGTCAATCAGCCAACCAGAACAATATAAAAGAAGCCCACAAGGAAAGGTAATGAAATTATGTAACGAAAATAAAAGGTTCATTCATTTACTTGTGTACAAAAACTTTTCAAATCCCTAACAAAAAATTTCAATGCTTGCATAAGTTGTATGGTCCAAAAAATTAAACCAAAAGGAATAGAAATTTTAGATAACAAAAAACTTGGAAATGTGATTCTTTTTGGTATTTTCTTGAATTATGAAATAAAGTGAACAATTATCTAACTATAACGAGATTTTTGTAAGATTAAATAAGTATAAATCAAAATATCATTCTCCTTATCATAAATAAATAATAAGTACAAGAGTTCTGTTGTAGAAGTATTCAAAATGTGTTGTGTCAAATAGGATAATGTTATTCTTTAGCCTTACTAGAGATGCTATAAAGAATATTGGTTAGTTTAAAGTTTGAATAGTTTAAAAGACGAGTTAGGTAGGAAAGATACTAGCTCTCACTCTAGAGTTCCCTCCTTTCCCTCCACCTAAGGGCTAACATCTCACATCAAAACCTAAAACAATAAACCAAATTGACGACTTTAGTCTGTCACCCTCAAGTCTTCTAATTCTAACCCCATCAAAGTATATTTCCTTATTTATTTGCACAAAATTATATGAATTACTTTCTCATTCATACAATCTCATGTAATTTCTACCAATAGTTGATTGATACAAATACCTACAAGGATCTTACATGTTCTCACAATAAATGTTAACATCTTAATTGGCCAGATCAAGAAGTAAAGGAAGCGCAAAGATTAAATCAACACAACTTATTCCAACATTTAAGATCAATACTTCCACAACTTCCATCCAACACTTAATTATTTTTTATTTTAAGAAAAATGATAAAGAAAACTACTCATAATCCATAGAGAAAACGCAATGATAAGTGATTTTAAAAGTATAAATCATGTTGAAACACAAGAAGTCTCAATTAAAATTAAATGAAGCACAAAGATAAAACGTTATCCCAAGTTCCTCTCGACCAAACTCTTATAGTTCCTTTGAATCTCTTCCTTTATCTTACAAGTCTCCCTAGGACTGAAGGCACAACCCTAGAGGTTAAAATCTCTCTAAAATAATGGATTTTTGCTTAGAACTCTCTACCCATCGTCCCTTTCACTATAAATGAGATAAGTGTGAAGAAACCCTAAATAATAATCGTACAACTTCTCACTATAACTGCTCTTTCTACACACACTTATTTAACTTTCTATACCCCCTCTCTTCAGCCTCTTTAAGTCCTTCCTTTTATGTTTTCTCAAAATATGTCTTGGTGTCTCTTTAAAATGTGTCCATATTCAATGAATCTTCCCAAAAGATGCATCCTTGCATGTGCTTTTTGAATGTCTTTTGGCGCCCTTGATCAGTTACCCATGTTTGTACGAAAGGTTGCCTCAAACACTCCTTCAAAATTTGCCAAATTCCTTGAAATTGAAAAATAACTACCCTGCGCTTAAGCGCAGGGTCCTGGCACTTAGGCACGACCTTCTCTATCTGTTGGCGCTTAAGGATCAGATCTGGGCGCTTGGGCTCCCTATTTCAATTTAACACCTTCTTCATTTTTTGCTTCCAATTTGATCACTTTTCACTCCTTTTAATATATTTAGTCCATTTAATTGTACCTGAAAGAAAAACACACAAATACATTCTACTAAAGTGCAATATCATCAAAGATAAGTATAAAAATGTATACAAAAATATTTTATATTATAGGTATATCATTCACTCAATCTGAACATGAGCATCTAGTTTTCAGGTTAAAGAAATCATTTTATGGATTGAAACAGTCTCTAAGACAGTCATACAAGAGGTTCGACTCCTTCATGATTCAAATCGGATACAAGCGATGTGTGTATTATTGTGATTATGTTAAGAGTCTTGATGATGGTTCTTTTAGTTTACTGTTACTATATGTTGATGATATACTGTTTACTGCAAAGAATATGCATGATGTCCTTGGCTTGAAAACTTTTCTGAGTCAGGAATTCAACATGAAAGACTTGGGTGCTTATAAGAAAATCATGGAATGGAGATTCACCAAGACAGAGACTCAAGATGACTGTGGTTATCTCAACGAGACTATGTTGAGAAAGTGTTAGACATGTTTGGAATGAGCAAAACAAAGCTTGTGAGCACTCCATTGGAAAATCCTTTTAAGCTTTCTTCAGATCAGTGTTATAAGACATATATGGAATTTGAATACATGGCAAAGGTTCCTTATGTCAATGCGGTTGGTTGCTTGATGTATGTTATGGTATGTACTCGTCCTAACTTTGCTTATGTTGTTAGTCAAATTTGTAAATACATGTCTAAACCTTAAAGGAGACATTGGGAAGCAGTCAAGTAGATTTTTAGGTATTTGAATGGTACATCAACACAAGGAATTATTTTTAGCAGTCAGAAAAATGATCCTTTGGTTGTTAGATATGTGGATTCAGACTATACATGTGATTTGGATGAAAAAAGGTCTACAACTGGGTATGTTTTTACTCTTGGTGGAGGGCCTATATGTTGGAAATCTATATTTCTGTCTATTGTGGCATTATCAACAACTGAAGCATAGTACATGGCAGTAGCTGAAAGTGCTAAATAAGCTTTATGGCTTAATGGGCTAGTAAAGGAACTGAGAGTTGAGCAAGGTGGAGTTCAGTTGCATTGTGATAGTCAGAGTGTCATTTGTTTGGCTAAAAATCAGGTATACCATGCTAGAACTAAGCATATTGGTGTGCAGTATCACAAGATCAGAGAATTGATTGCATCTGGTGATATTTTGTTGTAAAAGATTTATACGGATGAAAATGTAGCTAATATGTTGACCAAGTCAGTTACTATCAACAAGTTCTTGCATTGCTTGAACTTATTGAATGTTTGCAGTTGCTAGTCACCATGGTTGCCTAACCCACTTTGGTGTATGAGAAATTCCAATGTATATTTCTCCAAAAGTGTTGGATATTTGCGAAGATGGAGATTTGTTAGAGATTGTTCAAATACCAGAAATTGGTGTAAGAGTTGTCTATTGGAGTGATGAGATGTGTCTCTTGGAATGAAGAGACGTGTCTCTTAGAATGAAGAGATTTGACATTTGGAATGAAGAGATGTGCCTCTTGGAATGAAGGGATGTGTCTCTTGGAATGAAGTTGGGGGAACGAGAGTGTTTTTTTTTTTTAGTAATTTTTCTTTTGGGTTTTATCTATATATTTAATGTGTAACCTTGCGGGTATGTACTGAACTATTCTTCTAGAATAGTGAAATCGCCGCTCTGCTTCCGATGACGTAGACAAATTGCCGAACCTCGTAAATTTACATGTGTTCTTAATTTTTTTGTTTTTCTTCTTCTTTGGATTTTCCACTTCAAAGCATATAACCAAGCTTAAGGGAAAAAGTGTCAAATTGTTCTTCTAACGTTAATCACGGGTTATTTTAGCCATAAAATTTATAAAATATTAATTTAATCCTCTAAGTTATTTCATATGAGCTTAAATAAGCCCTATACTATATAAAGAGAACTAGTTTTGGTCTCATTAAAATATTTTGTGGGCTAATTTAACATATCTATAAACTATGTAACAAAAAACAAAAAAAAACTCCCATCAGGTGGCAATTGTATAAATCAAATATAAATATTTTATAGTCAAATACAAGCTATCTTTGAGAAGCTGTTAGTTAACAGCCCTAGCTATCTGTCATAAAATTCTAGTTCTTCATTTTTTATTTTAATATATGATCCCCCCACATGCCCCACCCATACCTAATCGAACTTGAGTTAACTTTGTTCTGGTCAAATTTTTAATTATCGAGTCCATTTGAAATCATAAATATTATAAGATTCCAGACGAGCAGGACAATCCAGAATCCGAATCTTTTACACGAGCTATATGACATCAACTAAATAAATTAAATATTATAATGCAACAACTATAAACTAATATATATATATGATAAGATTATATTAAATTTAACTAATATACATTAATTTGAGCCAATCGAATCGATTCTCACTATCATTCAAAACAAGTTTTGAGAAAAAAATCTGGCTTGAAATTTAATTTTGATATATTTTAGTAAATTGAAAGAAGATTTAATATTAATTGATAACGAAGGCTATAATGGAGAGGAACCAAACAAGTATATCAATGATTAGATTTGGCTTGATAAAGTTATAAACTGTTCATAATTGATATGAGTTTGTGTCGAGCTTTCACTAATTATTCATGCATGGCTTATTTATTTATTTTGCAACTTGAACTTGATTTGTTTATGATGGATGAATATGTTTAACCGAGCTAAGAATATACATAAATATCTAAAGTTTTATATAAAAAATTACTAATAATAATTATAAAAACCTAAATAAATGAACAATTTAATAAGAAATAGAGAATAAACGAACACATACTCTCCTAGTGTCTAAAATAGATACTTTCTCATAAGAATGTATCGTAAAATGAAGAAGAAACAATGAAATATGAATAAAAACAATGAAATATGAATAAAATATTTTGAAAGAACGTATACTATCAAATTAATCAAAATATAATACATTCCATCATTAATTGATACAATATATACATACATGCCTCTCTATATATATATATATATATATATATATATATATATATATATATATAAAAAGATTAATCGACTATCGTAGATCCGTCGATCAACCCCATAGGTTGAACCGACCGAGGAGCTGACTCTACTTTCAGCTTGGCTTGCTATTCAAATTCATCTCACATGAAGTGTGATTTAACTCGACCTAAGCTGACTTATATCAAAGAGCGCAACCAATAAATTAAAACTTTTGCATATATATATATATATATATATATATATATATATATATATATATATATTACAAAAGAATAATTGGAAGTTATTATACGAATTCTCGATATACGACCGTCTAAGTGGCCCAAAGGGATTCGAATCCTTAATGTAAAATGAGAATGTGTTCCATTTACCGTTTTAGGGACCACCTAAATTCCCTCATTTCAATAATAAATAAATAAAATGGCCATAGAGTCACGTGATGCGGAATAGGTCCCCGCAGGAGCTGCGCTGAGAAGCGACAGGAAAGCAGGACAGCAGCAGAGGCTTGAAGTGTCACGTCAAAAACATTGGGGAAAAATAAATGGGGCCCACGTCTTCGATTTTATAAGCTCAATTAGTGAGTTCTTAGGAGGGCTTTTCACGCATTATATATATGGACTCTGGAAATCAAAAGTATCATAATCATTTTTTTTTTAAAATAAAAAAAATTTCCTTTCCTGCTATTCATTTTAACTCAAAAAAAATTATATATATATAATTGATGAATATTATTTTTAACTAATTTAATTTATTACAATACTATAAAAATTTATAATCAATTAAAATTACTAATAAAAATAAAATAATAATATATAAATATCTATTTAAATGAATATTTGAATATAAATAATAAAATTTAAATATCACACCTGCCTTTAATATTTTACGATTCTGTGATTCGAGTTGTCAAAATGAATTGTTCTTTGCAAATAGTTCAAGTTTAGCTCACTAAGCAAACGAGCAGAACACATAATTTTGTTGTGCTCGATATAAAAATAAATCAAACACGACAACATTATTTTTTAACATGTCAAACTTTTTGCTCAAGTTTTACTTATTTACACCCCTACCTACCACCCAATTCCTACGTATTAATTTATCTAAAATATAAACTTTATTTTTTACATTTATAAATTTCAAATCTTTCATATACTTTATAATCATCGCCATTTTAAGAAAATGAAGTGCACATATTCATTCACATGTAAAGTGATATGCACGTAAAAATGTTTCTTTGTCATTTCTTAAGGATAGAACATTGGATGAATGAGAGGAATAGATAAAAACAATAGAGTAGAGAATGGAGCATACAATAACACAACTCTCTCAGGACAAATTCAGTAATATTTCCTGCTCCCCCCCCCCCCCCTATTTATAGGTTATGGGATAGGTCTAGTAAATTACATGTTTGCCCGTCACTAAGTAGGAATGTTACAAGTGATTAAAGAACCATTGCACATTTACATATTTGTATCCGATATTGGTTTCTTTTGCCTTTTGTAACCATTATTAGCATCGATTTGCACTGGCAACCACTACTGGCATCATTACGTATTCGAAATTGTTCGGCTGGGTTGCTTAATCATCGCTTAGTAGGCTAAAAATCCTTCAGCCGATTGATAGACCTTCAGCTGGCTTTTAAGAGGGAACCCTTCAAGAGGGCCTCCACATCTTTGGAAATGATTATTCCATTAGGCAGAGGACGTTTCGTTGCAATATGATGGCCAACCTTTCTTTAAATGAGAGGTCTTCATAGAAGGTTGAAAGGGAGTTCATTGAAGCGATCATTGATCTTCTCTGCAAGTGATGCACCAATCGGGGACATCTATACTTTTTTTCGACTCGAATATATTTTCATTTGGTCAGATATGTTCCGAGTGAATGAAGTGATGCTTGATGGCCTGCTCCTTCAACTGTAGTGATGCAGTCCTTTGGCATCTTCTTTCTGTGATCCGTTGAAAATCCTAGAGATTCGTGTTGTGATAATTTTTATGTACGTTTTTATTCACCGTTTCTCTTACTTCTTTGAAAGTGAAAACGACAATAAGAATAAGAGAAATAAATGAAATTTTTTTTTTAGTTATTGCATATTAAGTACTTCCATTCATTGTACTACTTGGATTTTCGTGTGATTATACCTTATAAATAAGGCGTGATCAACGCTTACCCTCTTCATTTACGAAGTTCCTGCATTTCAATCAATTTTAATAGAGGACAAGATTGTCGAGCGACAAAAAATCATTGAGTGAAGAAGCAATGATGAGGACCTTCAGGATCTTGACCAAAAATATTAACCCTTCAGCGGACGAAAAGAATAAGAAACTAGAGAGCTTCCAGGTAGCTCAAGAAAATAGCCTGCGGAAGGGAATTGGTCGATACAGGACAGGCTGGACGATGACGATTGGCAGATTATCCCTAAATGGCGGCCAAAGGATTAGGAGATACTTTGGTAAGCCTTTCCCAGAGCTTTATGGCTTCTAAATATCATCCACAATAATTGTGTTTTGTGAGGACTGCTGAGCAATCAACCTTATCATCATTTGTTGTTGAGATACTAGACAACACTATGTGTAAGATACAAGTGTCATGATGCAACAGGTCGAGCCAAATGTTTGAGCAATAGACTAGCTTGGGAAAGATTTTATCTTCTACAAGACCAATTTTGGTGAGGGCTTTGACTGCCATATTGCTCAAATATTTGATCAATCCTCAAACATTATTTGGTTGTCCAGACCGGCCTTGACTGTAATGACTTACATGGTTTATCTATGCTAGATGAAGATTCTCTGGTCGAGGGAATTATTCTCACACATATTATCTTTCAAAGTATAGATTGACAAATACATGGTGTTTAGTTTGATCAAGAAATTGCACTTGATAGAATTGGAAAATAAGATAAAGATCAGAAATTTTGGTTTTTGTGGGGTACTTGAGTGGATCGGGGGTCGCCACTAGGTCAACTGGTGGTCAATAAGAAAAGAAGAAAGGGCTTCTATTCCCCCCCCCGACTCAAATCTTTTAATCAGTTATTCTAGGGAAGCAATTATTGGTGATCCAATACACTAACCAAGTAATAATCAATCGGGTGCTGAATCTGGACCAGTACGGTCTGATGACTCACAAATCATGGGTCGCTGACACGCCTAAAATATATATGCTTTTTGCTATATGATTTTACTCATTTTTGATGATATTGCACTTTAAAGAAAGGTATTTTCTTTGTTTTATTGCAGGAATAAAGATTTATAGATAATGGAGCAAAAAGATGAGAAAATGAGTGAATGTGGAACAAAAAGAACTAAAGGAGATAAAAATTGAACTAGGCCGCCGATGGCGAGGAATAGGCCGCCGATAGCATGTTTTTCCCTAGGGCATTTGTATATATTATAAAGGAGCCCGCCGACGGTGAGATCGAGCCCGCCGACAGCGAGCCTGAGCACTTGGCCTATGTTCTAGAAGCCTGCCGACAACGGAAGGTCGGTTCAAGCAAGATACATTGAATCTGGACGCTTTTTCGAAGGGGTGCTTAAGGGAACTCATAGAAATTTGTCCATACTCTTTAAAATGGTGAATTTAGGTTGGAAAAGTGAAGAAAAAAAGAAGAAAAAAAAGAGAGGGATGTTAGGAAAAACTTGGGGAATGTTTAGGATTCTTAGATTAAGAGTAGAAATGTAGATTTCTACCCTTTTAGAGAGATTGGAGAGGAGCTTTTAAGAGAATTTGTAAGGGATTGCACTAGCATTGTGTGGATCGATGGAAGACTTTATTGGAGAGGTCTTCATCTTTCTTTCAAAGGGAAAAAGCTAAGTATTGTTCTTCATTATCTTTTGATTTTGTAAACATTTATCTAGTGGATTTGCTTTAGTTAAATGAAGTTTCTGTTGTGTTTTCTTCATGCTTTGTGACACAACTCTCTTACTCTTTCTTCTACTTTGGAAATAGTGGTGGCATGAGAGGATTATGTCATTCTTTTCCTTTTACTTTTCTTTTGTAATGAGTAGAATTCATGTTTAGGATATTGGGATGCTTGCTAAAAGTTGTTATAATTATAAATGTGATGGTTTTTACTTGCACTTCATTTACATTACAAAAAGAGCTCATTGTAGTGTTAAAATTCGTTGTAATTTTATTGACCCGAAAGGGCGGTGTAGTTCTTAACAAAGTAGAACCACATTCAAATTCCATGGATGGTGAAGTTCATGGGAGTTGAGTGCAAATAAATATGGAAATAATATTAATTGGGCATGGAATTAGAGATTTTAGAGTGACAGGCTAAAATCCTCAATTCGGTCCTATCATTTTGGGTGTTGAAGTGTTGATTGTTAGCCCTCTGGCGAGGGGAACGTGGGAACTCCAAAGTGAGAGCCGGTATCCTCCCAGCCTAGCCGCAGAATCAGTAATCAAGCATAGAATTAGTCAATGTTCTTTATGCCTAGACCAAAGGGTAAAGAATATGATTGCTCCTATTTGGCACATACAATATTTATTGCATCTCATTCCTATACATTATCCATTTCATTACATAAGAATAATAGTTTTTATTACCTCAAAATTCTCCAAACCAATTCCTCCAAAAAAGGGTTATCTTTAGAATTACTATTTGCATTTAGTTATAGTTACTATCTTTACAGTTAACACTTGCATTTAGGAGTAGTTGCTAGATAAAACATCATTTTAATCGACATTCTAAACTAAGGACTATTAGTGGTAGACTAAAATTTGACTAAAGACCTCTTACTTCACTTCCTCATTGGATCTATACTGGGGTTTTTAAAGAAAACTCTATATTACTTGAATCGATACGTATATTTGCGTAGTACCCCTAGTGTGTAAAATATTTTCCAATTTTTATATCATTTAAGATTTTGCACACTAGCCGCTATTTATAAATCGGCTCAAGTTTTGGCCATCTTTTGGAAGTTAATTTACTGCGTAATTGCGGGTCGGGTCAAGTTTTTGGCGCCGTTGTCGGGGAAGCTTCGGTAAGAACTTTAGGAAAATTTTTGTTGAAGTTTAAAATTATTTTTGAGTGAAAATTGTTTTGTTGTATGAAAAAGTGTTGTGAAAAAACTGTTTGTATGAAAAATAAGGTTTTTGTGAAAATGTTATGTTGTGTTGAATATATTTCATCTATTATTTGTTTTATTGTTAATGTATTGTTTGTTGTGTTATGTATGCGAAACAAAGGATCTACAGGACTTATGTCATACGATCCTGAGTTTGAAAAAATTTAAAAAATAAAAATACAGAAAGGACAAAAAAAACTAGAAATGAAAATGGAAAACTTTCAAGATAATAACTTGGAAAATCATCATACTTGATTGAGGGATTACGTAAATCCTACGACAGATGAAATTCACTCAATTATACAACCTGTCGTAGAAGCTGACTCGTTTGAAATAAATCCTGATATTATCCAACTGGTGCGAACAATCGCTCGGGGAACTCCTTTGGAGGATCCCTATTTACACTTATCAAATTTTCTAGAACTTTGTGCTACATTTCGTTATAACAGTATGTCAAACGATGTTGTTAGACTAAGGCTTTTTCTTTCTCACTAAGGGATAAGGCTAAAATGTGGTTATATTATTAGCACTTAGCTCTATTAATAATTGGGAGGAGTTAACTCAGAAATTCCTAGCTAAGTATTTTCCACCTTCAAGGACTACTAAACATAGAAAAGATATTATCTTATTTTGTCAGTATGAAGATGAATCAATATATGAAGCCTGGGAAAGATTTAAGGAACTCCTAAGAAAGTGTTCACACCATGCTCTGCCTGATTGGTTAATAATTCAAACTTTTTATAATGGGTTATTAAGATCCCTTAGGTCTATAATTGATGCTGCTGCTGGTGGATCATTAATGTCGAAACTATTTGATGAAGCGTATGAGTTAATTGAAAAAATGGCTACAAATGAATTTCAATGGCCATTTGCAATGGTAAATCATAAAAGTGTAGCTATTGTTCATGATACAGATGTGATTGGAATTCTTGCATCTCAGGTTGCTACAATATCAAGGAAGTTGGACCAATTTGGAATGAACCAACCTCAATTTACTCTTGTAAGTGAAGAAAGTTCATTAGGGCGTATGATTGATTCTAACTTATTAGATGAGGCTTTAAATACAATAAACAATTCATATTCTAACTTTTACAACCCAGGTTGGGAGAACCATCCTAAATTTAACTGGAATCATACTACTGATGGTAGAAATCAAAAATGGGAAAATAATCATGCAAATTCTAATGGAAGTTGGAATAATGAAGGGAACACAAACTATAGACCTTCATATCCACCGGACTCTAACAAAGATCAACAATTTGAGGATAAGAAGATGTCTATGGAAGAAGTGGTATTGCAAATGGGAAACCAGTTGCTAACTCAAAATGCTGCGATTAGAAACATAGAGAATCAACTGGGACAAATTGCTAATTCACTTAGCTATGGAACCCAAGGAACACTTCCTAGCAACATTGAGATCAACCCTAAAGAGAACACTAATGAACAACTAGAAGCTGTCCAATTAAAAAGTGAAAGAGAGATAGAGGATGTGGTTAGCAAAGAGAAAGATGTTGTGAGAAAAGACCTGAAGAACATGTTTCTAAGGATCTGGAAAAATTAATATCTCCAACTAAAATCAGTTTGGAAAGGCCACCAACTCCATTTCCTCAAGACTTATACAGCATGAGTTGGATAAAAAATTTTCAAAGTTCATGAAAGTACTTAAGAAGATAACAATAAATATTCCTTTCACTGAAGCTTTGGAACAGATGCCAAGTTATGCAAAGTTTATAAAGGATATATTAAACAAGAAACGAAAATTTGGGGATTACGAGACAATTGCACTAAGTGAGGAGTGCAGCGCTATACTTCAGAAAAAATTTCCTCCAAAACTTAAAGATCCTTGTAGCTTTACAATTCCTTGTGTAATTGGAAAAATATTATGTGGAAAAGCTTTATGTGATTTAGGAGTGAGCATTAATGTGATGCCTCTGTCTATATTTAGAAAGTTAGGTTTAATCAATATTTCTCCCACTACTGTAATCCTTCTGTTAGCTGATCGATCTATCATTTATCCAAAAGGAGTTATAGAAGATATGCTTGTTAATATGGATAAATTTATCTTTCCTTTGGACTTTATTATATTAGATTTGGTGGAAGATAAATAAATTCCAATTATTTGAGGGAGACCTTTCTTTGTTACTGGACAAGCTATGATAGATGTGAAAAAAGGAGAGTTGACTATGAATATTAATGACCAGGAAGTCACTTTTGATGTATTAAAGACTATGAAATATCCAACTAAGAAAAAAGATCATGATTGGTTTTGGATGGATTAAATTGATTATCCAAGTAAAGACCATTTCTAAAAAAGTTTTGAGAGTAAGTTAATAGATGAGACTGAAATAGAATTTCATGATGATTCGAAAACGATATTTAACGAAGACTGTATGTATGTTCAGGAGAGGTGTGAAATGATAGACGCTACCAAAAATAGTAAACTTTTAATTCCATCTGTTGAAAAATCTCATGAGCTTAAGATGGTTGTACCCCATATAATTTTAAAGCCTATCTTTTTAGGGAATTCATCTACACAACTAGTCTTTATATATTTAGATGTGACTCAATCACAAGAAAAACCTGAATTGAATGATGAACAAGATAAAATTATTGAACTAAGACTAGGAAGAGAATTTGAGGATATATTTCAAAAGAACTTTTGAGTTGAGAAAAGAGGATAAGGATATTGGAAGACCATTGGAAGAAATTCTTAAGGAATTAGAAAAACCTATTTCCTCAACTAAGATAGATCCTCCATCATTTAATAATTATAAAGGGGAAGAATTGAAAGATAACTTGAAAAAGCAGAGTGACATAGAAGAATTTGATCCAGAATCTGAATTATCTAAAGAGAATATGATCCAAAATTTGAGAGATATTGAAGTATCTTATAAAGATCCATTTCTTATAAATTTCAAGGATGATATTAATATGCAATTTCAAAAAATCAATAGAAGAATATTGGATCTAGAAAAAAATATGAGGAACAATGATATAAATTCATCTAAAAATGAAGAGCTGAATGAAAAACTAAAATTTGAGGTTTTTGTAGGAATTCCTGGATCTGAAAGGATTGGACGATTGATCGAGGATTACATAATTGGAATTTTGATCCAAGAAGAATCAGTTGTCAGGCTAACCACATTAAAACGAAGCGCTTTATGGGAGGCAACCCATAGTTATCAGTGTGCTTTGATTTAGTGTGCTTGAGAGTCATGATTGTTAGTTATCTATTGTATTTGGTTCATTATGGATTGATAAGTTTGATTTAAGATTAGTAGATGTTTGGATTGTTAGTAGTTTGACTTAATCTATCTGTGCTTGAGGGAGGTGATTACTTAACTTCTTATTATGGCTAGACTTGATCTCTTGTAGTAGTTGGATTAACGAGTCCACTGTGACTTGGGTCTCACCCAGACTTGAGTTTTACAAGAGAAATCATGAATTTCCAACATTGATAGTTCCATCTTAATTTGTTACTTCCTTTCTACAACTTTATTTTCATTAGGTAGGAGTCACGAACCTATTTGATGAATCCCATGTGGATGATCTTACACTATATTTATAACTGTTAGAGGTGCTTAATTTTAGGGATTAGATGATGCCTGAGATTGGTGTCTGGAAACTAATTTATCAGGGATAATCTTATCATTGGGATTATAATCTATAAAATCATTTGAAAGTACCTAATTTACTAGTGTAGTGATTCTGTTAGAAATTGGAAGTAAATCAGTGTGATGTGATGAGTTAATAGAAGAATTGACCTCATTTATCTTATGTGTGTTTGTGCTAGTGTTACAATTTTATATAATAATTGAAGAACATTTTTATATTCCCTTGCTGATACATGCTATACTAGTTAGACTTTGATTTAGTTAATTTCATTCTGGAATGTTTAGTTTAGATTTACTTTCCGCTACATGATTCTTATCCTGATTAATAACTGTAGATCTTTCTGATAGACACTTGTGGTAGATAGTATTTCTAAATTGTTTTTCTTCCTACTTATATTTTTAATACTAAATGTTATATATGTTAAAAATTAAGTTTGGGGGTAGGAAGAAAAATAAAATTTTAATGTGAAAATACTTCCTTTTAGTGTAATTTTATTACAAGCATGTTTTAGGTTAGTTTTTCTTTCTCCTACAGTCATTCTATCCTGATTATGCATGTATATGAATTTGATAGGATGTTGTAGTAGTAAGTAGATTCAACCTTTATTTTTTCTTCCTGCTATATTTTATGGAATTAATTACAAAATATTTTTGAAATTTAACTTTGGGGGGAAGAAAAATATTAACTCTTATTTGTTCTCAATTGTTATATTTTCAAAAATTATTAGCATAACTTCTGGCAGTTGAACCTCGCTTGAGATAACTAAACATTTTATTTTAGTTGAATATTATGGAAGGATTGGATGAAAGTTTTTAGTAATAAAAGTTAATTTTATAAGGATAAGATATTTGGTATGAAAGAATTTGATTATAGTTAACTATTTAAAGTAAAGAAAACTGTATTTTTAAAATTTTAAGAGACTTAAAGTATTGTGTGTTAAGAAGAGATTGTGACTTTATAATGAATAATAAAGCTCATACCTAATTATAAAGTAAGGATGTGTTTCAAGTTTGAACTTTAGAAAGAGGAGAGTGAAGTTCAAAATCATTATAGACTCTCCAGATATAGTAATCCTCGTTAAAAAAAAAGAGAAAAAAAAGAGGAAGAAGAGAAAAAGAAAAGAGAGTGAAAAAAAGGGATTGAAAATGATTTCAAAATAAAAGAAAAATATTTATGAGGAGAAGCTTGAGGAGATGTCTAATCAAAAATTGGCTTCACTTGAGTCACCCTAAAGGGAGAACTTGATTTCATTTCTGAATTTATATTTAAAATATTGACCTACATTCTGATGAAGTATGTATGAACTCCTTTTTCACATAATCTTTCAAGGCACTCTTAATTTAACAATTTATGGTTTATCTTGAAATAAATAGAAGACTAGAAATTTTAGACTTGATTGTTAAATATTCTTATACTTGTAGTGTTAACCCGAGTTACTGAATTTCTTTCTAAAAGTCTAACCAATATATTCTTTTAGATGAAAAATTTTAGTGTATTACAGGTGAAAAGTACATTGCCTTGAGTTATATTTTTATGTAGTAAACGGGTTACTTGAGGACAAGTAACAGTTAAGTTTGGGAGATTTTGACACGCCTAAAATATATATACTTTTTGCTATATGATTTTACTCATTTTTGATGATATTGCACTTTAAAGAAAGATATTTTCTATGTTTTATTGCAGGAATGAAGATTTATAGATAATGGAGCAAAAAGATGAGAAAAGGAGCGAATCTGGAACAAAAAGGACTAAAAGAGACAAAATTTGAACTAGGCCACTGACGGCGAGGAATAGGCTGTCGACGGCGTGTTTTTCCTGAGAGCATTTGAATATATTATAAAGGCGCCAGCTGACAGCGAGATCAAGCCCACCGACAGCGAGCCTGAGCAGTTGGCCTATGTTCTAGAAGCCAGTTGAAGGCGCCAGCAAGCCCGTCGACGGCGAGAAGGTCGGTTCAAGCAAGATACATTGAATCTAGATGCTTTTTCGAAGGGGTGCTTAAGGGAACTCTTAGAAATTCATCCATACTCTTTAAAATGGTGAATTTAGGTTGGAAAAGTGAAGAAAAAAAGAAGAGAAAAAAAAGAGAGGAATGTTAGAAAAAACTTGGGGAATGTTTAGAATTCTTAGATTAAGAGTAGAAATGTAGATTTCTATCCTTTTGGAGAAATTGTAGAGGAGATTTTGAGAGAATTTGTAAGGGATTGCACTAGCATTGCATGGATCGACGAAAGACTTTATGGGAGAGATCTTCATCTTTCTTTCAAAGGGAAAAAGCTAAGTCTTGTTCTTCATTATCTTTTGATTTTGTAAACATTTATCTAGTGGATTTTCTTTGGTTAAATGAAGTTTTTTTTTTGTTTTCTTCGTGCTTTGTGACACATCTCTCTTACTCTTTCTTCTTCTTTGGAAATAGTGGTGGCATGAGAGGATTATGTCATTCTTTTCCTTTTACTTTTCTTTTGTAATGAGTAGAATTCATGTTTAGGATATTGGTATGCTTGCTAAAAGATGTTATAATTATAAATGTGATGGTTTTTACTTGCACTTCATTTACATTACAAAAAGAGTTCGTTGTAGTGTTAAAATTTGTTGTAATTGCATTGACCCAAAAGGGCAGTGTAATTCTTAACAAAGTGGAACCACATTCAAATTCCATGGATGGTGAAGTTCATGGGAGTTGAGTGCAAATAAATAGAGAAATAATATTAATCGGGCATAGAATTGGAGATTTTAGAGTGACAGGCTAAAATCCTCAATTCGGTCCTATCGTTTGGGTGTTGAAGTGTAGATTGTTAGCCCTTAAACGAGGGGAACGTGGGAGCTCTAAAGTGAGAGCTGGTATCCTCCAAGTCTAGCCGCAGAATCAGTAACCAAGCATAGGATTAGTCAATATTCATTATGTCTGGACCAAAAGGTAAAGAATAGGATTGCTCATATTTGGCACATACAATATTTAATGCATCTCATTCCTATAAATTATCCATTTCATTACATAAGAATAGTAGTTTTTATTACCTCAAAATTCTCCAAACCAATTCCTCTAAAAAAGGGTTATCTTTAGAATTATTATTTGCATTTAGTTGTAGTTACTATCTTTACATTTAACACTTGCATTTAAGAGTAGTTGCTAGATAAAACATCATTTTAATCGACATTCTAAACTAAGGACTATTGGTAGTAGACTAGAATTTGACTAAAGACCTCTTACTTTACTTCCTCGTAGGATCGATACTTAAAGAAAACTCTATATTACTTGAAGTGATATGTATACTTGCTTAGTACCCCTAGTGTGTAAAATATTTTCCAATTTTTATATCATTTAAGATTTGCACACTAGCCGCTATTTATAAATCGGGTCAAGTTTTTTGCCATCTTTTGGAAGTTAATTTACTGCGTAATTGCTGGTCAGGTCAGTCGTTCCATACAAAGCAGAAGAGAAGATGCAGATAGTAATGAGCCAAGAATATGAAAGAAACTAGGTGCATCTTCCCCCAATAAAGGACAAATTAATGGAAGAGGGTGACTCGGCAGGCTATACCATCCCAATTCGAAACTTATACACTTATTCTCCAAACCATCGGTCATTATTCAAAATAAGAACAATGGATAACTAATACTAATATAAAAAAACCTACTTTGATGAATATAGGGGATTCAAAGGAAGTTCACTGAAATAAATTGACTACCTATGTCCTAGGATCAAGAGATGAATCCTTGGGGCATCATTCAACAAAAGAGACTTCCTGACCCTTAAATTAGATCACATTCCCCTATTTGAAAATGGGAAGCCAGCCGCCCTATCTATAATTGTTAGCATTCTAGTGGAGTCAGAGAGCTTTGAAGAAAGTTTGGGAGGGGAGCACTTTCGGCGCTTAAGGATCTCTTGTATTTTATGTTTAAAATGAAGTCGTCCAATAGAAGTTGTCTGTCGCCGAAACCGAGATCCCATCGACCGCTTCGGAAGGACAACATTTAATTTAATTTATGTATAGATTTAGGTTAGAAAAATATGAGGTCAAACTGATCCCATATCTTTCACAGTTTAAATGAAAGAGCACTACACCTTAAGCTATGCACTTATCCCGTAAGATAAGCACATAACTTAATAATGAGGCTTGATCAAATAAACTAGGGAAGTATATGACATCCGTTTGGTCTGCAAAACCTGTGTGGCCGACAAGTTCCCTTATCTAATACAAATAAATTAGATAGGGTTTATATTAATATTGGGTTCGTTTATGTTTCCTATAAGAGCAAGCCCCTATAGTTAATTACATCTTAGATAATCAAAGTCACCTTAGAAAACTCTCGATTTAGATCAGGAAACATATTTTTATGAATTGACTTCCAAAGGCTAGGATTTTCAATGAAAGTGAGGTAATCGGAATCCAATATGTGAGTGGTTCAAGTTCTGGAAAAGTTATTGTAGGAACCCAAAGAATGAAGAACTAGGAGAGGTCGTTGATCCAAGAGTAAATCTTGGTGACTTCCCAATCTATCCTATTATTTGGCTTTACTTTAAGATAATTTATTGTATGCTTCATCTTGCCAATTTTAATTAATTAGGGCTTACTTTCACTTGATAACGATCATGTGAATAGCCTGGAAGTTAGGAGGGTTTATGTTATATCAGATGACAACTTCAGAAATCTAAGGCGAGTTGGGGCTTATGTTGCACTAAGTACAAAGGCCCAAAAGATGGGATGAGGGTTTACGCTGCACTAGGAAAGCTACCTTGAAGTGCTATGGGTTGTTATTTATTTCTAAGGAAAGGATTGTTGTTGTAGATCCATTATTTGCTCTCTCAAACATGTTCTTCTATGTCCTCAATTGTGCTGCCCATGGTGTATGCCTGAGCTCCTTGTTGTTGCAGAATGTTTAGTTTAAGAAGTGACAACAGGGGGATGAGAGAAGTGTCATGTTCTTGAAGGTTTAAAATTGAGGTGGCTTGGTGTTTTAATTAAAACAAATATTTAAGTTGATTATGGCGACACCGGTTAGGATCCCACGGTTCCCTCGTTCCAGCATCACCATTTTCATCGGATTCACTTAGTCCAAATGAATTTACTAAACTCAACTAAATGAGTTCCACACTTTCATTTATACCGTGGGAAATCTCATTAGCAACACGTAGGTTACCTCCTTCGAGGGATTCCCGATCATCCGAGAGACGTTTTAATTTAGTTGAAGTTGTAACTTTCTTTTGGTTGGTGATTAAATTTTGAGTTAATTTATATTTTGAATGTTGTAAGGTAGTTTTGATTTTCATAATTTAAAATATGTGGGAAAGTAAAGCGAGATAACTACGCTAAACAGCAGAGCAAGCAAGCTAATCTAAACAAGAGTATATTCTACGAAAAGTAAAGCATGCACACTAAACTAAGCAGGTATATGTGCTTGAAAAGTAAATAAGCAAACTGAACTAAGTAGGTATATGTGCTCTGAAAAGTAAAGCAAGCAAACTTAAACAAACAGGTGTAAGTGTGTGCTAAAGTGTATGCACGAAAGGCAAAGTGTGAGACCTGTGTAATAAACCAAATGAAAGATGGAAGAAAACCAAAAGGTCGAAGAAGAACGTCCCGTAAGAAATCTGAAAAACAAATCCATGGGGGAAAACTCGTAGGAAAAAGAAGAAAAACTGTAAGGTAAACCTATAGCAATCCTATGGAAAACTCATAGGATATCCGTAGAAAATATGTAGAAAAAAATATATATAATCTATAGGAAATTCGTTGGAAATCCATAGGAAAAGAACGTAGGAAAACCACGAAAACCGACTACAAGTCCGGGAGGACCGTAAGCACGATGGTGCAGAGGACTGAGAGCTGTGTTATATGTATTCTAATTTTAAGTGGTAACTACGAGACCGACGCCCTATGGAAGGCAGTTCTAACGCGACCAGAATAGCCAACCGTGGACCTTTGTGAATTTTCATACATTTCAATTTGGATTGCATGAAAGTGAAAACTTATGGGTGGAGAGGATATTTTTGTTATGGAGATAGTTTTGTATTTTTTTAAATGTATATGTATATTTTATAAAAAATAATGTGATCCATAGTTTGACTATCCTAATCGAACTAGGACTACTAGCAATCTAAGGGTGATAGTTGCAGAAATCCCCAAGGATGGGCAAGTAGTATCATAAATTCCTTCGTCTACCCTCTCCATGGTCTTTGAGTCAGGAGATACTATTCTGGAAATTTCTCGTATCCCTCGTGTATGCACTATCATCATCTTCTCCCCTCTCAACAATCCTACATATAGCCTTACTTGATGGTCCGCATATAACAGAAAACTATAGGTGCGTGCTTATGCGTCCTACATAAGCACGGGAGTTAGGTCAAGAAGTACGAAGAAACAAAGGATAGGGGGTAAGGAAGAGAAAGAGGAGGAAATGACCCTGCCTAAAACACGACATGACGGAGGCGGGTTGTTCCTCAAAACAGCACGAAGTAACAGACATGAACTGGTATAAGGACAAAAGCAAGCTCCATATATGATGCAAAACTAGCAGCCACGCAGTAACTAAAACATGTAAATCAAGCCCCTCCAACATGGAGTAAGGGGTAGCTGTAAAGAATGTAAGGTAAGGAAGACAGATTCATATATATATATATATATTAAATGCTTGGGTGGTCGTAGAGGCAGCAAAAAGAGGTAAACCAAGCCCTCCAAAAAAGACGACAAAAAGAGGGAAAATTGAGCCCTATAAATGGGGAAAAACTGAGCAGCCATAAAGGAGCCAAAACACTCTTTCACATTTGTAATTAACATAACCAAAGAAGTGCAGCAAATATACATATAATAATGCCCTATTTTTCCAACAATTTCAAGCTCTCCCACATTTGTAGTGATATAATAATGAAGCAACATGAGTACAAATAGATGTCTCACCACCAAGCATTCTAATGTAAAGTCTTACCAACCAATGTATTCCCTCTTTTGTATGCTTTACTTCCAAGTAATATAATTTTCTCACATTTGCAACGACAAAGTAATGGATGAAATAGATAAGAAGCAAGTTGAAAATGCATTCCCCTAAATGAATATTTCAGACCATACCACAACAAAGCTTACCACATTGGAAAGCTTGAAGGCAAAAGCATAACTAGCAAAGGAAGCATAATGTAGAGTGCAAGTATAAAGGTAAGATAACTTCCAAATAAGAAAGCTTTAAGGTGTCCCTACACATGCTCACATGCTCCAAGTTTTGGTGATGAAAAGTAAAGCGGAAGTAGCTTTAAGATCTTAACATGTTTAAGGTGAGGTTAGCATGAAACTTCCCTCTCCACCTTCTCCTCCTTTTTTTCTTTCTCACTTCCTTCTCTTTTTTTTCTTCTTTCTCACTTTTTTCTCTTTTTTTTTTTCTTTCTCACTTCTTTCTCTTTTCATACTCCCACATTTTCTTACCTATCTTTCTTCCTTTATTTCCATTTTTTTTCTCTCTCTCATTTTCTCACTTGAAAGCAACACAAATGATGCTCACCAATGCAAATTTTAAATGAGGGCAGCAAGGAAAACATTTAAAACAACATGTGAGATCACCACAATGCAGATTTTAGCATAGGGGCAACAAAGATAACATGTAAACCAACCCAAGAAACGTCAAACAATGCAGCTTTTAACATAGGGGCGGCAAAGATAACATTTAAACTCAAGAAGTGTCACACAATGCAGTTTTAACATAGGGGCAGAAAAGTTAACATTTAAACCATCTCAAAATACTTTACAATGCAATTTTTTATGTAAGGTGTAGGTGTTGCATGTATGTAAAAGTGAGAGTGTAGGTGTATGTGCAATGTAAAATTTATGTGAGATGTAAGTGAATACTTTAAAATTTGGGTAATGTGTATGTGAAAGTTCGAGGTTAGCTAAGAGAAGGCCAACAATATAACAAAGAAATTCAAAGTAACCTTCAAGACATGCTAACCCATAAGAATCAAATATGTATAGCCTTCCAAATGAAACATCTCAACATATAGGCATAATGAAGAAAGTGTAAAACATGTCAAACTTAAGAAAATCCAACATAACCTTCAAGGCATGTTAACCTATAAGAATTAAACATGTGTAGCGTTCCAAGCTTTGGATTTTGTGGTATAAGCCAACATACCTTTCAGATTTTTTTAAAAGAGCATCCACAATTTCAAACTCTTACAAGTAAGCAAGGAAAACTTCAAGTTCTTACATGTAAAACACCCTTTTATGCTAGAATAAGGTGGAACATGTGCAAAATCAAAGCTTAGGTGTTATATATGTAAATACTTGATGAAATAAGTGAAAAAATTGCACACATGTTCTCAATTTTTGGGTGTTATATGTGTAGCAATTTCAAGATCCGAAAATTACAAATAATAAAATAATCCTCACATGCTTCAAAATGCAAAGCCCCAAGGCTAAATCATGTTTGATAACATAAATAAAGCATGATAAACTTTCCAACCAAAATATATGAAGCTTTGAAGGAACATGGGTAAATCATGTCAAACTTCCAAACAAAGTGTATCAAACATAGGAAAGACATAGTTAAAGCAAAGCCATCACATTCCATGCAACCTAGCTATCACTCCTTCTCTCCTTTTTTTTATAATCTTTTATGCCAAACATTTTCTTTGAGAACATAAGGTGAAAACATGTCATTTAAAGCCTTAAACTAACATTTAATCCCAAAGCCATATGCACATGCCTACATTCATTCAAAGGAAGAATGTTCTGAAGCTAAACATGCTTAGTAACATGAAGTAGAACATGCCAACTTTTCCAACTAACACATGCCAAGCCTAAAGTATTTTACCAACATGAGATGAAGCATGACAAATCCTTCAAATAAAGTGTATCAAGATTAGAAAATCAGAAGTGGATAAAGCATATGACATCATCCATGTAAAAATGGACTAGTAGCATGTAAAAGAGGGAGCATACCCATGCACTAATCGGAGTAAGAACATATGAGGCTTTGCACATATGAAATGTAACATTTCCTAAGCTCCAAAATATATAAAAACTTGCATCTTCATATTTTTATTTTTTTTGAAAATGTAAAAGAAAGCCACCATATCTTAAGTGTGCATAGTTTTCAAATGTAGCATACCAACATGTAAGACATTAAAGAAAGTGTAGAGCATAGTATATAAGTCTTTACATCTCAAGCTCCTACACTAAAGCTGCATATGTTTAATTTCATACTTTCATCCAATAAAAAAAAAGTAAAAATTATGCAATCATAAAGAAAAGAGAAGAGGGGTTGGCCATGTAGTAATTAAAAGAGAGCTAGCAAATATTTCCATAGCATGCCAATGGTAACCATATAATTTTAAACCATTCAAAAGCTAGGTTAGCATGCTATTTCCTCTCTCAAACTTTCTCATTTTTTTTACTCTCTCATACTTCTGTTTTCTAAAAGCGAAACACCACATTCCATCATACACGAGCCATGCATTAAATAGAGCAAGCATAGAGAAGAAATACCACTTGTACATGCATACACCCAACAAAGGAGCAAAAACCCCAAAGCTTCAAGTAAAATACACCAAGCCTAGAAATGAGTAGTATGCATGTAAAATTTCACAAAAATAAAATAAAAAGAGGAGAAAAGAATTCATGGTAAGACACCAAAGCCTCCCAAGTGTCTATAAGAAAGCTACCAAAACCTTTAAGCTCTCATGCTCAAGTAAGAAAACTTCCCTCCTTTTTTGCTAAATCAACATTGTAAATTTCAAATACTAAAGGTATGCATATACAAACCCCATCGCTAGCAAAGGGGGAGTTGATTACAGAACAATAAAAGTAGAAAGGGAAAGATCTACATAGCCTCCTCCAAAAGCATGTCAACAAAAGGAACTAAAACATGCATGATCCTCCAAGTGTATCTTACTAAACATAAATGGGGCATAAATAAAGAGATTAGAGCATGTCATATAAAGCCATAATTCCAAAATCCACCATAGAAGCCACATGGATTCAATGTCATTTTTTTATGAAATAACTAGTAATGGAGCATGCACATAGAAAGCACAAAGCTACCTAAAATAGAGCCAACCATATTATAAAAGGATTCTAGAATAGCTTTCATGACATGTTAATCATCGGGAGTAAGCATGCATGACTTTCCAAGTAAAATTTACCAAACCTATAGAAGCATAAGTAGAGAAAACCTAACATGCCATTCAACCTCTCTATCCAACCTCCTCCCCTTTCTTTTTCTCTTTTTTTTTTTGCTTTGTTTTTGTTTTAAAATAAATTCTTCAAGCCGAATAAAGTGTCACATTTCTAGCATACATAAAACCATGCATACTTGATGTCATTCTCAAAAAATGACACTAGGTTTTAGAGCTTGTAACAAGTATAAAGAAAAGATACTAAGGAGCTAGCCAAACCAAAGCACCTAGAGAACAAGCAAAATTAGTTATCTCATTCTCTTTACAAAGATAAGATAAATAGGAAAATTTTCAAGTAAAACTATGAGTAATAAACAAACAAGAAAAAAGTAGAAAAGGGGAGAAATCACCTTGCTTCAAAACCTTTTTTTTTTCAAAAAAAAAATAGAGCTTCAAGCCAAAACATCTAGAGAGAAAACCAAACAATGCAATACTACTCCAACAATTTCCCTAAAAATTTTGGCAGCACTTCCACCACTTGCAATTTTCGGCCAACACAAAAAAAGTAAAAAAAAAATGACCATTTTATAGCCAAAGAAGAGGAAGAAGAAGAAGAAGAAGATCCCCAACCTACCTATGGGTAAAAACCCTTGGTCCATAAGGTATGCATCCCTTAAACCACCAAATGATGGTGAAAACAAAATCGCAGCAAGACATGACTACTCCATGGAGAGGATGATGGGATGGAAGATAGGAGAGAGTCTCCCATGGCTTGGAGAGGAAGAAATCCATTGTAAGATGAGGAATTCATGGCTTTTTTGTATGAATAGGGAGGGGCTGGCGTCGGTTTTGCGAAATAGAGGGGGGCGGCTGCTAGGTTAGGCATGAGATGGTGTGAGTTAGGTATTTGTGTGATTAAAATGTAAATATTTAATTATTTGATGAAAACACGCCGAATTTCAAGCCATTTTTTTGTTCACAAAATCATAGCAAGATATATTTCCTTTACAAGTAATTTCGATATTCCGGACACAACGGCGCAATCCGTTCTGCGATCTGAGGTTGTTCAGGCAACTTTGTCGTCAAGCGGGTAAAAAATAAGTCAAATTTGGGGGTTTCAATTTAAATCAGATTTAGGTGAAATTTGGGGTCAAATTGGGGACAACTAAATGCTGCATTTGGTTTAGGGGAGTTTTACGAGGGATTTAAAATTTAAATTGAGGGGAAATTGGTTGACATTGGGTTCAATGTAGGTTAAATTAGGGCTTAGGTCACAATTGGGGCTTTTGGTGATATTAGGCAAAATTGATCAAATTGAGCTATGTTGTAGTTAAAGAAAATGAAATTGGAGATATTTGGAGGTTTTGGAAATTTTTTGGATTTTTTGGAATTTTTAGAATTTTTTGGAATTTCGAGTCATGAGGGGTATTTTGGTCATTTTTGTGATTTTTGGGGTAAGTGGTCAAAAGGCTGAACTGAAAACTTGAGGCATTTTAAAATATTTGAAGTCAAACGAAAGTGTCCTGGGGCATTTCTGATCATTGTGGAGGGTTTTATGAGGCCCGGAATGTCGTTCAAGTATCACCTATTTTGGCCTCGAGGAGCCCAAAGGTAGCCTAGAAGTATGACATTTTTACAGTCAGAATTTTCAGTGTGACGAGGGGAACGCTCTGGAATGATTTATGGAGAGCTTGGATAATTCTGGACAATTTTTGAAATTAGGGCCTTTTAAGGGCAATTTGGTAATTTTGGGTCAAAAATGAAATTTTAGTGAAATTGAAATGGATTCAAGGCAGAAAGAAACCCCTCTTTTGGTGCTTTATGTGTTGGTCCTAGCCATTTTAGCCATATGCTTAAAGTTGGTGGGACCATCCATATGAATTTCTAAAGAGTTAAGGAATCAAAATGGGATGTGTTTGGTTTAGAACTCTGAATATAAAGTGTAATGTGTAGGTGTGAATGTGCTCCAAACCTCCCAGGGTTTACCCTAAGGCCTGAACACCTATAGGAATCCCACTTAGACTTCCTTATGCTTGGTCTCTTCCTCCTAAAAGCTAGAGGTTAGGCCTTAAGCATATGAAAATTCCAAGTAAGGGAAACAAGCATGTGGAATTTCTATGTGGTAGGATTCAATTGCTAGTCTTCTAAGAAAGTCACCTGGAAGTCCTATGGCTAGACCCTAGGTTATCTAAGGAGAGTCTAAACCTCAACCAAAAGTGAGGTCAACAAGCACGAATTGACCAAAGAAGTAGAACACCAATGAAAAGGCAATGCTCTAGCAATTGATTCCGACTCCTTTCTTCCCTCGCCTCTAATAAATAAGGTGGGAGGTAAGGATTGCTTGATTCTATTAATTAAGAAGTAACCAAAGGTTTTCATGAATTCAGATTCCAGCATTAGGTTAATAAAATTTAAAAGGGATTGGTTCCCCTTGAACTCTACGTTGACCAACTATGCGATGATCATTATAGACATCTTTTGACCAACAGGCCTTGAAAAGCACTTGGACAACCTCCACCCTCTTAAAGTAGGCAATTTAGTCAACCACGGGTATATTTATGCACATCATATAACTTTACTTTACATAGCCAAAAGAGATAGAACCATGATGACCGAGTCTAAGGCAAGTTAATTTATGAAGTAGGGGATAGCTGTGATTGGTATGCTAGCTGAGGCTGAGGCTTAACTGAGGGATATAAAAGTGGAATTAGAAATAGTGTTTGAGTGGTTGCATGTTGTTCAAGAAGAAAATGCCAAATTATTCGAGCATATGACCCTTATGAAAACAACCGAGGAGTTCCTTGATACCCAGGTTGAGTACTTGAGGAGCGCAAGAAAATAACAGTGTACTAGTTTCCAAGAGTGAGGATGGTTGACCTTAAGTACTCCAATGTACTCCAATATCAAGGAATTTTAAAGTTTTCTTATCCTCCTTTAGCATCCGAACACCAACATGAGTCTGAGGATGATAACGTGGCATACGGTGGATTGTCCAACACTCAGCTCGACAACCACTAGACATAGTTTTTTAATGCATGTAATCGAAATGATTTACATAACATTTCTTGTTTCTATATGTCATAAATGATCAAATGAGTTAATATAATTGTTCAGTTGCTTTTACTTGTAATCTTTTGTTTACTTGAGTTGTAGCTTTATTTGCCTTACTTTTTTAATTTGTAGTCTTTGTTTGGCTCAAGTGTCAATTTTTATCACTTGAGGATTGAAGGTTAATTTTGTTCATGTGGGCCTGTCAGACACCGTGGTGTCACTGTTGATCGTTCACACTTTTCGTTAGTTTTTTAGTCGTTGTGCACCAAGTCAGCTATTTTTAGGTGTCAACTCTTAAGCATAACTTTTTTTTATCGGACACAAAATTTTCCTATGTTTTATCTACACATCGTAAGGGATAATCAATGGTAACTTTTTGGGGTGCTATCCCTGGAACACTTCGCGGTGTTGTGTAACTACTAAACGAGTAACCTCCTTTGAAAATTAATTCTGTACTTAAAAAAAATTAAGTTTGAGGCTATGCGACTGAGTGTCAGAATGCTTCTTTTGGTCGTCTTTTTAGGGTACTCTAGTTCTCTGATTAGCAACTTGATGTTAGGTTCATCAACCTTTTAGTTCCTCGAGTATTGTGTAACTATGGGGTTGCAATCGCATAGTATTTTTTTCTTCAATAGAACAACAGTGAAATAAAATTTATATGAAATCAAATTCATAAATATGAGAGTCATAAAACTATTTCAAGCGTTGAAGCAATGTAGTTCCTTTCATGGAAAAAATGTTTTGATATCATCTCTGCTCCATTTTTCCGAGAGCCAGGAAAGTAGGCACCACTTGGGTGGTGCCTATGCACCAAAATGGGCACCTAGGAACCAGTCACTTCCTAGGTCAAAAATAAATCTTTTTCTCACTCCTTTTTGACCCCCAAGATAGACATAGTAATGATGAGTCATCAGGTCTGGGACCCTAACCGGTTTCACTATATTTGAACTCTGTTTTACGAGAGTCCCTCAGATAAGGTAACCTATGGTTGCTAACGAGATCTCCCCATTTAAATAACCTTAACAACTCATTTGGACTAAGTAAAAACGAAAAAAAATAGTGGTGCCAGAATGAGGGGACAGGGGGATCCTAACCGATGTGTTCAAATTTAATTAAAATTTCCCCAAAGAAGACACTTGATTAATAACAACAACAAAGATAGAACATTGAAACATAAATAGTAAAACCTTTTGAACCTTAAACTTTAGAGCTACTACTTTGATGAGGAGCTTGGAGCAAACACCATGGGCAGCACGACGAGGACATAACATCCTCGAGAGAGCAAACAAGTCTATAACAGCAAAACCATCCCTTAGTTTAACAACAAGCCATAGGCATCGAGGAGGTCTGTCTAACCCGGCTTAAATCCTCAACTTATCTTTTAGGCCTTTGTATAACCATGTTGTACAACATAAGCCCTAACTCTTCTTAAGATTTTGAGATCTTCATTCAGTACGCCGTAAATCCTCCTATCTTTTACGCCATTTGTATGATCGGTATCATGCAAATGTAAGTCATAAATTATAAAATAGACATGATGAAACATCTAATAATCTCTTCAAAATTTAATCCAAACTATAAGATGGACCGAGAAGTAACCGAGGTTCTCCTCAGGAACCGTGACATCTCCTAGTTTTCTACCTTTGGATTCTGAATATAACTATTCCTATTTGATCTTTCCCATTTGATATTTCTTTGTCCAATCTTGAAAGATTAAATTTTGAAATTCTTGAAGGTAAAACCACTAATATGAATCGAGAGTATTCTTAAGCAGCTATGGTCACTTAAGATATAATTAATTATAGGGGTTTGCTTCTATAGGGAACTTTGAAACTCAGCTTAATATAAACTCAATTTAATCTTCTATATTAAATAAGGGAACTTGTCGATCAACATAAAAAGGTTTCATAGACCAAAATGTATGTCATAAATTTTATAATTTATTTTGAGTCTAACTATCAAGAAATGTGTCTATTTCTTTTAATAGGAACATCACTTGTGGTGCTCGATTATTTCAACTATTGCATATATAAGATCAATTTGATCTCATATTTTCAAAAAAAACATTTAAGAAATTATTTTTCAAAATAAAAATACTACTTTCCTAAAATTAAATTAATATATACACTTATATTAAATTAAATTTAAATTATTTCTAAACAAATTTGGTGGCGGACAAGACCCCAACCTTCTAGAAGCTCCTAGTAAAGACGTGGCGCCTATGCTTCAGGTCAATTTTTTCTCCATTTGAACACTTTTTGCTCTAGTTTTGCCCCTTTTGCTCTATCTTTTGTATATGCAATTAAAAACATGCAAAATACCTTTAATTAAAGTGCAATATCCTTAAAAAAATAAAAAAATAAAGTAGCACATTTTAAGTTATATCAATTGGGAGGAGTAGTCATTTTGATTTTGTATGTACTTGTTTTTCTTAGATGTGTATGACTTTGTGATGGAACATTTAGTTATTTTTTTTGTATGTCATTTTATGTTGGTTATTACTACTGTTTTGTGGATTCTATACTTGTATTTTTACTTTACTATTATTTTCTTTACATTAAAGTTCATATATATAAATGTCTCCTTGTGTGTTAGAGTAATCCTTTACTTAACAAATCTTTATGTTTTAATTTGTTTAATTGAGAGTTACTTTCTGCCACACATTTGTTGTTTACTGTTTATAGCTTTACATTTTTCATGTTTAGAACCCTACATAGAAAATGTTTTAAAAAATTTTCTTCCTATCTACATTTTACATTAAATGTTTTAAACTATTTAAAAAGGATGAAGAAAAAATTTTAAAAACTAAGCTTTATTTGTCCTCAATAAACTATATTTAAAAATTATTTTTGAAACAACCTATGGTCTATGGTGTATATTTAGAGCACTATATTTTTGATTCTATGAATGTTAAAGTAGAAATAAGTTAATTTTTTTAGTAATAAAGGTAGTTTTGGAGTTAAGATATTTAGTATAAAAGAATATAAATATGTTTTTACTATTCATAGTAAAAAAAATTTATTTTTGAAACACTAGGAATCTTATATCTACATTTTAAAAAGAATTAAGACTATGAAAAATCATTTGTAAACCGATACACATTATCAAGTAAAGAAATGTGAGTTGTTTTTAACTTTTGAAGGAGGATAATGAAGTTCAAAATCATTAAAGGTTGATCCAGATATAGTAATCTTCACTTACAAAAAAAAGAAATGATTGAAAAAGATCCTGAAAAAAAATTAAAAAAAATGAAAATTAAGAAAAAATCAAAAGAGAATAGTAAAGAATGGAACGTGAGGAGAAGCTTGAGGAGATGTCTAATTAAAATTGACTTCACTTGAATCATCTTAAGGGAATGAACTTATTTACACTTCTGAGCTTATTATTATTTTTAATATATATTAGTCAAATCTTTACTAATAGATTTCTCATATAATTCTATATTTTAATTCTTTTAGGATTACTATGTCTGAGAAATTACAATTAGTTTTGAAATAAATAGAAAATCAAAATTTCTAACTTGATTACTAGATATTCTTATACCTTAGTTCTAACCTGAGTTATTGAAAATCTTTTCTAAAGTTATGCCATAGCATTTATGGGGCAAAAGTATAGTAATATTTAATGAAACTCACTCCCATAAGTTAAAACATTTATTTTATAAAATAGAAAAGTTTCTTAAAGACAAGTAACAACAAAGTCTGGGAGATTTTGACTTGCCTAATAATGTGTTATTTTTTATATATATATTATGCTCATGTTTAATGATATTGTACTTTAATGGAAGGTATTTTGGTGGTTTTTTATTATAAGTGTGAGAAACATATTTTTAGAGGAGTGAAAAAGAGCAAAAAGGGGTCAAATTGAGCAAAAGAGCACAAATTGAACTGACGCCCAGGCGCCAGCCTTTGGAGCCAAAGCATCATACCCTCTATGTGAAAACAAAGAGCCTGGTACCATGGAGCCAGGATTAAGCGCCTAAGTGCCAGGCAGTTATGTTAAGCTTCTAAAAGAGTGGCATATAAGGTCCATATTCTGGTTTTTCCAATATGCATTAAATTTGGACAAATTTTGAAGGGACGTCTGAGGTGTAACTTGGGGATTTTTGGAGTATTATTTTAAAAGTCTATTAGTGTTTAAAAGAGAGACTTTGGAGAGGTTGAAGAGAAGGTTATTGTTATTGTTGGGTGGGTTAGTGTGTGTGAGTTAGATGGGGGCATTTTTGTGTGTGTGAGAGAGTGAAATTGTAAGGTGAATTATTCAAAGGAACTTCAGAAGATTTGATTAGGATGAGTTTGAGATAATTATTTTTTTTTAGTTTTATTGTGTAAATATTAATCATGTTTTGTTATTTTATCCCCATGAAATCTAAGTAGTCTTCTTTATCTTTCTCCTTGTGATGAGAAGTAATCATGTGTATGAATAGATTTGTTTATCATTACTATTATTCATAGTTGTGATGATTCATTACATCTTACTTAATTTACTTATGCAATCTGGCTAATTGTTAATTTAAAAATTGTTGTGAACCATAATGACCCAGGAGGGCTATGGATTTCTCAACTCGTAAGTAACACATTGCATTATTCGGTGAAGGAAAAGTAGTTCATGGGACAGTGTAAATAAATAGGGAGATAATTTTTCATGGGTTTAAATTGGTTATTATAGGGTGACAGACTAGAACCTTAACCAATTTAATCTAATGTTTGGAACATATAGCTTGGCTTTCTAAATTGAGGGCTTATGTGGGATTCTAGAGTGATAGACTAGAATCTACCTAGCATAGCCAATGATTTATGAACTTAACTCTATGTTATCATATGTTCTTTATGCACACAAAAGAGGGTAAAGAGTAGGTATGCTCCTATTTATGATAAAATTACATTTAAATTTGTTAAACAATTGATTTCTACACTGATTATAAGCTCATTTCGATAAGGATTCTTCCATACTATTTGAACTTTTCTACATATAGCTAGTTTATAAACACTTAACATTTTCATTAAGTTTAGAAATAGAATTAGTAGGCTTAGTTATTGTCACACTTACAATTTCGACCTTATTTCCTAGATAATTTACCTCCATTTTAGTTAAATTTTTGCTAAGTCAATAAAAAGTGTTTATGTTTCTCTATGGGATCAATAATTGAGACTCCATTATAGCCCTATTTTACTTGAATGATACGCATACTTGCATAGAATCTTTAGTGTGTAAAACTAAATTTTGGAGAAAAATGAAAATTATTTGTTAAATAGTACTCACTTGAGAATTAAGGGTGCAAGCACATCTACTTAAGCATCTCTAGAGCATAACCTTGGATGAGTCTAACATCTTTTACAGATTTCTTTTAACTTTTGCTGCATAGGTTAATGCCATAAATCATCTCTGGTAGATAAACTATGACAGATCAGCCTTGGTGAATTTCATTCAACTTTAAACACATACGTTAATTCTATCAAATTTCTTGGAAAACCAACCTAGGATGGCTATAAAAAATTTGATAGATTTCATTCAAAATTTACCACACAGGTTAGTATCATTGAATATCTTTGATAGACAACCTAGAACGAGTCTAACATCTTTAGTATATTTCCTTCGACTTTGTCCACAAAGGTTGTTTTCATCGAGCATGCTTGATGGAATACCTAAAATATGTCTAACTCATTGATAAATTTCATTCATCATTATCCACATATGTTCATGTCATGAAAAATCCTCACATATAACCTAGGACGGGGCTAACATCTTTGTAGATTTCATTTAGATTAGTTGGAATATCATAATGCCCTCGGGAAATTTAGATGGACAACCTAGAACATGCCTAACATCTTTGGTAGATTTCATTCAACTTTATTTACAGATGTTAATATCTTCAAACATCTATTACAGAAAACCTAAGGTGGCTCCAACAATCTTAGTAGATTTGATTTCACTTTATTCGCATAATTTAATATCGTCAAGCATCTTTAGTAAACAACGTGGCTGGTCTTTAGCAAATTTCATTTGAATTTGCTTACATAAGTTAATGTAGCAAAACATCTCTAGCAGAAAACTTAAGATAAGTATAATATCCTTAATGGATTTCTAATTGCCTTATATATATATATATATATATATATATATATATATATATATATATATATATATATATATATATATATATATATATATATATAAGCCTTGAGATGAAGAGGAGCTGCTGGGAAATCACGAGCAATGGGTCGGCGACCTAGGTTTCGACCATGTTTCATGCTTCTTCCTCCTCTTAGCTGGTGATATCCCTCTAACTTTCCCTCTTTCTACTCTCGCGGTGCTTTATTTCAGTTTTCCTGTGGTTCTCTTCCCGGTTTGGAGCTTCTATCATGATTTTGGGGTTTCTAAGGCTTTTCGGTTCTTGATTTTGGGAAGCTTCTTTTTCATTTTGGTGCTTCTTATCATTTTGGAGTTTCATTTTTTTTAGATCTATCGGGCTTCTTGGCTCTTAATTCCGGTTCTAGGGCTTGGTTTTTGATGGCGAGAAGTTTTGCGGCTGTTATTTCGGAAGACAATGCTCCTACCACAGTTAAGCATTCTTATTTTTTCCCATAATCGTTCCATGATGCTCTCAAACTTAGAGGTAGTGACTACATGTTTATCTGAAAGCTAGGCTAGAAAAATGATAAAACTGCTCTTTTTTCCTTACCGATGAGGAAATCAACGTTCTCGCTTCTTCTTGCCCTTTGCGTTGGTTAGGAAATTTCTATATGGTCATCCTAAACATGATCTCATCCGCAAGGAATTTGATTTGTTAAAATTAACTGGGGATTGACATATTTGTCATTTGGATGGAATGCACATTCTTATACAACTGTCTAACGACATCGATTGTACCACTGTCTTTGCAATGAAAGTGTTAAAAGTTGAAAATCGCTTTATGAAATTTTTGAAATAGAGTGTAGATCGACCCACATGCCTAATTCTCTGTTATTCCTATTTGCGTGAAGTTTTCTGGATTAAAGTACCATCTTTTTAATTATGAGATTTTGTTTTCATTAGCTAAGGCCTTTGGAAAACCTCTTCGTCTGGATAATCCTACCTTAGACTGAACTCAACCCTCTAATGCTTGTTTTTTGGTAGAGAGAGAAATAACTCAACCTTATCCAGATGAGGTCTGGATTGGCTCCAATCATAAGGGTTTTTGGCAGAAAGTTGTAATGGGGGATCTTCCCTCCTATTACTCCCATTGTGCTATATTTGGGCATAACTATATTATTTGTTATTGACTGCATCCAAATTTAAGGCCACCAAGTACTGTGAAGCCAATTTCTGACCCTTCTCCTACTCAAGATCCATCCACTATTGATCCCTCCCCCCTCTGCCGACTGATGCCTTGGTTGAACCTGATTTACAGGAACCCCCCATCCCCCCCCCCTTTTTGATGCTCCTGTTTCACAGAACCTCCCTCTGCCCCCTCCCACCATTGACATCCCTCTTCCATGCCCAACTAAACAAGTACACTCTATCATTACCCTAACTTTTCCCGTTAACTCTACCTTAGGTTTGCCTACTGTTTTAGCTAATAATGTTGTGGCTCCCACTTTGGGAGGCCCGGATGGTTTTCCCCTTGATGCCCAGGGCTCTGTGGTTGTCATTCTGACTAGTGAGGACTTTGTGCATTCCCAATCAGTTATTTTCTTAACTGAGAATGCTCACTTTGTTAAACCTTTGCCTCCTTCTCAACAACCTACTATCTCACACACTTATGGTGATAAATGATCACATGATGATTATACTGATACTTCTATGGTGGAAGGGGTGGTTTCTGTTGTCCCGACGAACTCACATATTGTAAACAAAGATGAGAGTGCAATCACTGCTGCTAACAATGCTTTGGAAACTGAATGGCTTATTTAGAGCAGGAGGAAAGGAAAAATAAAATTTGAATTACCTCAATTAGTTCCCCCTACTACTCCTTCTATTAAACTGGACTATCACTCTGATAGTGAACAAACTTGTACTAAACATTTACAGCAACCCTCCAGGGTCATTAGGAGGGGGCTTCAAGACCCCAAGTTTAACATACTTATGTGGAATATTAGGGGAGTTGTTTACCTAAACTCCCTTAATCATTTAAAGCAGTTATTCAGGGTCCGCAAACCTTTTATAATTGCTCTTCTAGAACCTTTAGTTACTGTTCATAAAGTTTCTGTTTTGAGAAAATTCAAACATTACTTACACTATTGCAGTCATAATAATAAAATTTGGATGTTCTGGAAAAGGGAATTACATTTGTAGATCATTGAGGATGATATGCAGTTTGTTCTCACCAAATTTGCAATGCAATAGTTTCATGTTTGGGAAACTTTTGTGTATGCTAGCACTTTACTACCTAACAAGACACTACTTTGGCAAAAACATTCCCATATGGGTAAAATTATCAGTGAAAATTGGTTTGTGGGTGGAGATTTTAACATGATTATGTCTCCTGTGGTAAGGAGGGGGGCTCTAAACCTGATTATGCTCTAATTTCTCATTTTTGTGATTCCATCACTGATGTTAGCCTCTTTGATTTAGAGTACTCTGGTTCTCAATATATTTGGCGTAGAGGCACTCTCATTCAAAGATTAGATAGATTTCTGGTAAATGTTTCATTGCTGGATTATTATACTATTTGTAGAGTGCAACATCTTAGTCATGACACCTCTGATCACAATCCAATTTTACTTACTTTGGCTTTTCATAATAAGTCTTCCCTTTATCATTTTAAATTCATTAATGCTTGGACTTCTCATTCCTCTTTTTTGAGTTTGATTAAGCAGTTTTGGAAATTTGATGTGGCTGGCAATCCCTAGTACATCCTTTGGCATTTACACAAGAAGTTGGCTGCTATACTTAGGAAGTGGAACCTGGATGTTTTGGTAATTGTTGACCTCATTTTTGATGAGGTCTTCTCTTCTTCTTTTTAGTACTTAGGATCTAGCCTTAGGCTTTTCCTTCGACTGTCTTAGAGGACTAGAATTAGGACCCACCACTTAGAAAATCAAACCACTTCTTAACTCCCTGCAAACTCCACAAGCTTGATTGTAGACCCCTAATCACCTAGAGGGTTGAAATCAAATGTGGAAGTTTAAAGGATGAGTTCCTATAGGATTCTTTGGCCTCAGGACCGCCTCAGGTGGCCCGGTCCGGTGAAGGGCTGACTTACACACACACTACACTCATACACTACACTTTCACACACCTCCTAAAACCACACCCATACCTAACTCGACCTCCCGACTCATGTAGGTGATTCACATGGATGGTCCTTAACCCCTAAGCCCTCGGCTAGAGGGTTAGGAACAACATAGTGAATGCCTCAAATGAGTCCCTTCATGGCTCATGTGGGCTTGATGTGGCTTCATGGCTCAACCAAAATGATTTCATTCCATTCAAATTTACCCAATCTTCAATTTTCCAAATTTTCAATTTTTTGACCCCCGGGACCCTACACCCGCCTAACCTACCAAATGCCCTTGGAACTACCCAAAATTTCCAAAATTCTCAAATCACCCAAAATTCCTCAAAATCAATCCCAAACATTTCCACATCACTCAAATTGATCATCCATACCCAAAAATACCAAAAATTCCAAAATACCTCCCAATACCCTCCAAATACCCAAAATACCCCTCTTGACCCAAAAATCCAAAAATTCAGAAAATTCCCAGAAAATTCCCGAAAATCCCAAATATTCCCAATGTCATTTTGTTCAACTACACCATGGGCCAATTTTGTCAATTTACAACACTTTTGTCAAAACCCCCAATTCGACCCATTTTAACCCTAAGTGAACCCAATGTCAAACCAAACCTACCCAATTGACCCAAATTCTGGTCCAATTCAATTCTAAACTTCAATTCAACATTCCCAACACCAATCTAGACCAAATCCAAGTCCAATTTGATTGAAATTTAGATCCAATTTCACTTTTGGCCTTAAAACCCAATTTGGACCCATAACCCAAACCTAACCCAAACTCACCCAATTCAACTCTAATTAACCCCAAATCTTTTCTAAATCTTCCTTAACATCCCTAAAAACAAAACACTAACATGATTTGCCCAACATTTAGACCCAAACCCCACTCAAATTCAACCCAAAGCTAAAAGGCCCAATTTCGACCTAAACCCAAACCTAACCCAAATGAGCCCAAACCCCAAAATCAAAGCCCAACCAAAGTCAAAACCTCTTTGAAACACTTCCATAGACATTTCCCAACATTAATTTTACATCAATTTCAACCCTAGCCCAACATTGGCCCAAGTTAGCCCACTTTGACCTATATTGGCCCATTCACCAAAGGAGCCCAAATTCAACCCAATTCAATTCCAAATCACTCCCAATTTGCTCCAAGACATCTATGAGCTAAACCCAACAATTATTTGGCCCAAGCCTTTACCAAAATTTCATCCTAAAGTCCATTTTAAAATTCAAAAAGCCCACTTCCCTTAAACCTTCCTAAAAGCCCACTTCCTTCAAATTCAAAAGCCCACATGACATTTCCATTTGCCATCCAATTAATCAAAGCCATTCCCTAAGTTCTAATCCCATCAATTAAACAATTCCAAATCAAGCCCCATAACAATTTCCATTAAAATGCCAAAATCCACAAAATCCTTTTTTATGAAATTGACCCAATCTTTTCCCAAGCTACATGGAGCCATGAAGCCACATGCAAGCCATTGGCAAGCCATGAGGATCTCTAAGTTGTCAACTCTCCTTAAATGGCAAAAGGAGGAGGTCCTTTAAGCACCTCCTAAAAGTCATTAACCTTAAGCATGTTTCACCTTAACCCAAATTTAATCCAAATATATTTGGATAAGGACTTCTCCATGCCAAACCAAGCTGATCCTTGTGACTCCCCACAACACCCAAAGCCACCTCGAAGGGTGAACCAAGCCCAAAATGATGGGTTGACCCAAACCTAGCCAAAATGGCCTCTTCCCCATTCCATTCCAAGCCATCTCCTTTACACATGGCAAGGCCCAACTGATCGCACTAAACCTCGGCTCCGACCCACCCGGACCCGAGGGTGACCCATGCTCGCCGGCCAGCCCGCCCGGGTCGCCGGAAAACTCCATGGCCGAGAGCTCACATGTGAGCCCAAGCTTGGAATTCTCACCTGCCGAGTCGCCCCATCCCCAGGTGGCCATTGTAAGCTGTTCTTCTCTTGCCAAGAGCAGTCGATCCCAAGCCCTAACTCTCCCGGAGGCCCTCCACCCTCTCCTATTTAAACACCACCCCTTCTCGGCCATGAGAGGTGCTGAAACAAACCTTAAGGAAACTCGCCAAAATTGTTCCGGACCATTCCCCATACATGCAGTATTTGATCCCCACCGAATTCCATCCAATTCCCTCCAGTCGAGCCCAATTTCGAGCTCAAACTTTAGCCCAAAAACCAGGACACTTCTCCACGATGGGTCAATCCTAAAATTGATTGGTCCTACACCTTCACCAGTACCAAGAGAAGGTGTCCACCAAGCAAAAGCCCCATCTCCAAGCCACCCGGCTTGCTCCGGCCTCCAAGCTTTGTGATCGGCTGTGGTCACTTTCATATCTGAGCAATTCACCGAGGCCAGGAGACTTCATCCGGAGCTTGCGGGATCCAATCGAAGGTGAATCAACCCTCGGATCGAAGCCACACTTCTCTCGAGCAAAGGTATGGCCTCACTCTTCTTCCCGAGCTTCTGAACATTCTCCATTTTCATTAAGTCAATTTCATGCCACATAAACCGTATGGATGTGTTCGTCTTCTCGAGACGAATCCGTAGAGCATAAGAACGTTAAATTTGGTCAAGTATCGAGTCCGATCTTAGGCCTAGAAGATGGACGGTTCTCGGGCTAGGAGGTTTGGGGACGATGAACGGATGTCGTTCATTCAATACACGCGCGGATGGACGGCTCAGATTAGGTCGGACCGGCAGATGATACGCGGAAGGCGGGACCTGGGCTGCTGACTCAAGCGGCGGCGTCGAATGGGAGTGCGCCGCGTGGCCGTTCGGAGATGCCGAGTATGACGCGGCGCCGACTCGGATAAATAGAAAATTAGGGATTTTTCCATTTATTTAATTCCCTAAACTTCAAAAATCCATAACTTTGTGTAGGAAAATCAGAAAAATAAATTAAAAATACCCTCTTGCTCAGTGAACAGAGGAGAATAATGTGGAAAAGAAATCATTTAATTTCATCAAGTATTTTATTTTTAATAATTTATTTACTCGTCCGCATTATTTTAATTCTCCATGCATATAGGAAATTCACCATGGCATGAGACCATAGTGGCTTTTGAAGCCTCGAATTTGGGAACATTCCCTGAATTTTCCAAAGTCGAGGCCATTCCTATGAGAAGTTATTTATTTTTCAAATTCATGTTACTGTTTTGAGTATTTTAAATCTAATAATTAGCATGTTGTCAAATAAATTCTAGGAAAATTTGGTGATGTCTCTTATGACCAGAGGACCTTAGGAAAAATAGGTTTTGAGTTAACTCATTTAAAATAACCCTAATTGGCTTAAACACCCAAAATAGATCCCTAATTAATTAGAGCTAACCATACATTAAATTGACTTGAAATCAATTCTCCACTGACCTTTAGGATCAGAGGAACACACCATAAAAATTTGAAGTCAATTGGACTTGGTTAGCCCTACTAAATGGGTTGATTAAGCCATTTAGTCAATTTGAACTTTAAAAATTCATAACTTTCAAAATACCTTTCAAAAATTCACCATATTGGTTTTGGAGCCTCTCTGATATTAGGGGAATTTAAGAAAATTAAAATTTCAATTTTCTAAAAAGTTGATTTTTAATATTATTTTAATATTTTTAATAATTAAAAAATAATAAAAATCACAAAAATAATAAAATTCACCAAAATGTCACATTTTGAATTTTAATCACTTAGGAACAAACCCCATATTTTTCTAAGGTCTATTTAATGAGATATTAAATTTTAAAGCCCTAGGGTAATTTTAAAATTAAAAAATGTATTTTCTAGCATTTTCACTAAAATAATTATAATAAACCTTAGAAAAATCAGAAAATTGCAAAAATTGATTCTCTGATTTCCTTGATATCATAGAGATTTTTGAAAAATATAAAATTCATTTTTCAACCTTTATTTTAATTTTAAATTAATTAACACTCCAAAACTTAAAATAATTATAATAAAAATAATATAATTCAAAAAATCACCAAAATTGGTCCAAGTGGTCCTCTGGTCATTAGGAATGTCCCATAATTTTCTTAAGGACAGAAATTTTCCCTTGGTCATATTATTAAATTTTCCTTGGAAATTCCTATTTTCCACCAAAAATAATTACATAAATAAATTAAATACAAAAAAATCACATTTTCTCCTCTCATGTCTTTATTGACATATGAGTGAAGTCACATAAACATTTCAAGTTCATTTAAGCTCAATTTAGTGAGTTATGAAATTATTAAGCTTGAAGAGCAAAATGGTAATTAAAATTTTAACCCTTAATTAAAACTTTAGGTTTAATAAAATTAACAAGTAAAATATTTGATCTTAATCTGATTTGGATGATTGAAATTTAAATGATTAAAGGGTAGAAACCCATTAAACAATTTAAAATAATTAAAATAAACCTTAATTAAATAATTGATTAAATTTGGAAGAATAATAAAATTGGAATTATTAAAATAGAGGATATTTATTAGGAAGAGATTTATTCTTTAATTTATAGATCCCTAAATTAATCATCTCATTAATATTTAATTCCTAATTAAAAATGATAATTCAAATTTAAGTTTTAAAATGTTAAAGGACTTAATCATTAAATTAAATAAAAAGGTTAAATTATTAAACTCTTTTTAAATTTTCAATTAAATTAAAATTAAAAATAAAATTAAATTAAAGATTAAATTAAATTAAATTAAATTAACAAATTAAATTAAATTAAATTTAATTAAATTAAATTAAATAAATTAATTAAATTAAATTAAACTAAATTAAAATGTTAAATTAAATTAAATTAAATTAAATTAAAACAATTAAATTAAATTAAATTAAATTAAATTAAATTAAATTAAAATTAAATCAAATTAACCTAAATTAAAAAAAAATTAAATCAAATTAAACTAAATTAATTTAACATCAAATCAAACTAAATTGAATTAAATTAAATTAAATTAAAATTAAAATTAAATTAAATTAAATTAAAGTTAAATTAAATTAAAAATAACATCACTTCAGTACATGAAAGAAATTAAATATAAAGCAACTCGAACACTATTCCAAATTTAAATCCGATAACTCGAGATTAAACTAAATCATAAACCATTTGAACACCAATTTGCCCTCGAAAACTTTCGGTTATCATAACTCCTAAACGAACATTAAATGAAATACTACTTCACTTATAGGATATTCAAATGTCCTAGTTCACTGAGCAAGATGACAAAACTTGAATTCCCGGGCGATTAATTCATTTGTATAATTAAATCCATTTGGACTTAAAACAATCCTAGAAATATTGAAAAGATGTTTAAGATTTGTCTTAAGCACTTCCTCGATATGATAGGATGTTCATAAGAACAATTGAACTTAATTATTCTTTTATGAAGAAAATCGTCCTCAAACCAAAACACAAGAACCTAGACGTCATAGGAAATGACTAGCTATAGGATTAGGAAGTTGATAGAAAACCATAACCCTTCCCTTAGCTTTACTAGGAACTTGCTTAAATATTCTAATTGTGTTTTAAGTGCGACTTGGGATGACGGGAAGACCCTCCAGTACGCTTTTATTTTATTGCAATTTACATTATTGCAATTTCTTTAATCGCATCGCACTTACCTTTTCTTGCATGATAAACAATCGTTGCATGAAAACCCACACCTCTAGTGGTAGCCCCTAAAACTGAAACCAAAACTAAATTAAAAGTCATTGCAAGATAAAATTCACCGCCACAACATTTCAAAATATAAAATAACTCAAAATTTAATCACAAACAGAACACAAAACTACAATTACAACTGAATTAAAACGTCATGTTGGATGATCGGGATTACCTCGGATGATGTAACCTACGTGTTGCTAACGAGATTTCCCACTGTCTAAATGAAAGTGTGGAACTCATTCAGTTGAGTTTAGCAAATTCATCTGGACTAAGTGAATCCGATAAAAATAATGATGCCGAAGGATGGAACCGTGGGATCTTAACCGTATCGTTATAATCAACTTTAAGATTTGTTTTAATTAAAACACAAAAAACACTTGGAAATTAAGATTTTCTCTAAACCAAAACACTTTTCTCATCTCCTGATTTTTGACTTCTATAACTAAACCTCTGCAACAACAAGGAGCTTGGAGCATGGTGGGCAGCACGGTCATCGTCGTCGACGAAACTCGAATCTACATCAAGAAAACTTTCCTAGAATTAAACAACAAAGCCATAGGATTTCGAGGTAGTTCGCTTAGTGCAACATAAATCCTCAACCTTTTGTTTGGCATTTGTATTGCAAATTAAGCCCTAACCGGTCTTAGGATTCCGAGGTAGTCGTCCGATACGACATAAACCCTCACATCTTCAAGGCTATTTGTATGATTCTATCATACAAATATAAGTCCAAATTAATTAAAATTGGCAAGATTGAAATACTAAATAAACATTAGGACTTTCCTAAATCCAAGCCAAACAATAGGATAGTCGAGAAATTACCGAAGTCCGCTTCGAATCCGTAATTTCTCCTACTTTTCTTCCTTTGAATTCTCAAAACAAAATGCTCCAAATTTGATCCATTCCCTATCGAAATTCCAAAATTCAATCCCTCGAAAACCCTAAACTTTGAAATTCTTGAGAGCGAATTATCGATTATTATCGAGAGTTTTCTTAGGTGATTCCCGTCACTTAAGATGTAATTAACTATAGGGGCTTGCCCTTATAGGGAATTTTAAAGAACCCGAGTAATATAAACCATGTTTAATGCTTTCATATTAAGCGAGGGAACTCGTCGGCTTATAAAATTGGTTCGTAGACCAAACGGATGTCACAAATCTTCTAGTTTATTTAACCGAGCCCCATCATCGAGCAGTGTGTCTATTCTCCGGGATAGATATACGGTTCATGGTGCGGTGCTCGTTTATATAAACTATTTGGGATGTGAGATCAGTTTGATTTCATATCTTAAAATCTTCAAATTTAAAATTATTTTCAAAAATCAAATACTACTTTTCAAATTATTTATTTAAATTAAATTAAAAATTCGCCGACAACTTCTTTTTGGCGACCCCTTTTCAAAATACAACACAACCTAAAAATAATGCCGACAACTTCTGGCGACTCCGCTGGGGATGATTCCTCTCTCCATTTTTAATCAGACAATTCTGCTTTCAAAAATCGGTAGTGTATCCATGTCCCTTGTGGATCAAACTACCCTTTTTCCGTTGGAATACTATGTTCATTTCTACCTTGAACAAGTATAGCCAACATTCTCTCGGATTTAGGAGCCACTGTTTAGACACCCCTAAACAGAGAGGTTCCAAGATCCTTTTACCTCATTTCTGAGGTGGGGTGGACCCCCAATAGGTGCTAGTAATCCTTCGAGTCGAGAAGTCTGGCATAAGACTTTCTTTTCCTTTCCAACTCTGAATCGGATTCATTACCTTCTCTACACCTTTGAACATTCCGTCCTAAATAAACAAACCCTCTAATGAATGATTCTTTTAACAAATAACTCCTTCTTATAAATACATGAACAAGAATGAGTTCGGACACTTTTTAATTCCTTTCTTTTCGTCCTAATGAGAAGAAGCATAACTTGGGACTGACAATCAGGATCTGCCCTACAGAAATGGAAGCCCCAAAGCTGATTTTCTCCTTCACCAATGGACTGGACTTCGCTGTTTACAAGGATGAGCTGCCTGACAATGGGATCATCCGGTTTGGACAAGGATTCGAGAACACAAATGTCAAGATCACCGACGTTTCCCTTTTCGCATCGACAAACAAAGTATCCGAAGCCGAGAAGCCGTTGATCGAGTTCAACCTTAGGTCAACCCAAGAGTTTCCGCCCATGCAAAAGATCCCGATCGAGAGGAGTACCGCTCGTCCGCGAAGGACCGTTCTTGCTACCCCCACCGGTCTAGTTGTCTCGCACCTACCCCGGCTTCGCCGCATTAAAGGGGAAGAAAATCCGTAACTATGGTGAACTCCGTTACCGTGGAGGGTACGGACTTTCCGTGAGACCTTCATTTTTGAAATCGGGTCCAGCCTCAAGAATTCCATCCCTAACACGGACCTAAAGAAGGAACGTGGTAGGAAGATTGCCGGGAAGGCCGTAGCCGCCGAAGTCGCTTTCCCGAGGAAATCCTTGAGTACACACCACTACCTGAATACATACCATTGCCTGAAGATACGCCCTTTTTGGAAGGAAATAGATTCCGCCCCCTTTCCGCCGCAGCTGACGAGGAAAATGTCTACAGGATTGTTTCTACATTACCTTGACCAGCGTACTACGACAACAACAGAAAGAAAAGGGCTAGGATCACGCCATTTGCCCGACTACAGACTGTGATCGAGAAGCTAGCAAAGAAAGAGAAATGCCCCGTATCAGAGATTCTAAGAAGGATAGTGGCGGGTGCCGACCAAATCCCGTCTTGGGCCACGAGTAGAACCCGTCATCATTACGTAAAAGTCGAATAAAAGGATGAAGGCTAGTCCGCCTATCGTGGTTTCGTGGTCGCAGATTAGGGAGGATACCACCTTCCAAGCATTTGGCCGACGGACCATCCGGTCCTAGACCTTCCGCCGCTAGAAGGATGGTATGGCGTCCCACTACCTGGACGCTTAAGATCGAAACAACGACTCGAGAAGGAAAGTCTCGTCGGAGACTTGAATCCGAAGAAAGCGCCACCGCGATAGAAGGGGACTCGTGAGAAGGGAACCCGGCAGCTATCACACGACAACTGTGAAGATGAACAGAAAAGACCGCTAGAGGACGCTATGGAAAAGTTGAGAACTGATATTTGACGACTAGCAAAAGAAAGAGAAGAGAAATCCGGAGATGAGATTGATTCATAGAAATTCATGGATGATGAGTATGCAGAAATCAACATGGTCGAAACACGAGCTTCGTCAGCTTCACAAGGTGCTCCTCGCGACCGCAGAAGAGAGGAGCCGGAAGCGATGAGAAGACAGCTTCAAGAGAAAGACGATACGATCGCACAAATGGCGAAGAGGATGGAAGAGATGGCTATAGCCCTAGCCACTCTCCAGAGTCAAGTGCAACCCCAAAGAGAGACGCCCCCAGAGGTCATTCACATTGTGGACGGAGGAAAGGAGATTACATCCGTCAACGGGGATGATCGACTAAAGAAAGATACAACACAAAGTATGATTCCGTAAAAATATATCAAGAGCTTCGTGGAACAAGCAAGTGTGAGAAGCCTTAGCACAATCAAAGAGCGGGACATCCATTCGGACGGGTAGACCTTACCCGAAGAATTCGACGCCGTCCAATACCAAAAAGGCTTCGTACCACCTCCGTTCAAGACCTTCGATGGAACCGGAATCCCCGACAAGGCATGTCGCACACTTTCGTGCCGCTTGTTGCAATGCCGGCGGGAGCGATGCATTACTCTTCCGACAGTTCGTCAGCAGCCTGTCAAGGATCACCTTTGATTGGTATGCAGAATTACCGAATGGTTCAGTGAAGACGTTCTCAGAACTAGAAAACCTCTTCATCAAGCGATTCGCCGGAGCTCAGCACCACATCGCTTTAGGTGATTTAGTGGTAGAAAAGCAGAGGCCGAATGAAACTTTGGTGGATTACATACTTCGATGGAGGAACTTAAGCATGAAGTGTGAACCACAACTACAAGAACAACATGCAATCGGCATCTTACTTAAAAGCATTCACGGCCCGATAGCACTTCTCCTCAAAGGATTCACTATTAAGACTTTCGAGAAGTTGTTAAGCAAGGCCGGGAGCTTGCAAGAGGAGGCGAAGCAATTAAGTTTCGCCGACAAGATAGACAAGCAAAAGCCTGTGAAGACTTTTGAAAAGAAATCCAGGATCGTTGCAGCAGTCGACAAAGGCAAGCAACCGATACAAATATCGTCCGAACGGCCGCAGCAACCTCAACAGAATTACCAACGAACCCCGAACTAGCTATCAGTCATCTCCACAAGTATGAACAACCGCCTCGTCCGCAACGTACATTAAGGGAGCTTCTGAGCAGAGAATATCCATTCAATAATGAAGCAGTGCCGAAAATGTTCTGTAGTCTGATGAAGACTCCAGATTTCCAGCTGTCAGAGCCTAAGAGACCAGAAGAAGTCAACAAGAAAGGAGATCCCAACTTTTGCCCTTATCACCGGATGCTTGGACACAAGATAGAAGATTGCATTACCTTCAAGAGTTGGCTCAATGACAACCTTCGGAAAGGGAATATAACAATCCCGAAGGAGTACATGAAGGAACCCTGTAAAGGAGGTTCCGTCAATGTTGTCTCGACTGATCCCATTGTTCCGATAGATCCCTATGCAACTGATGATGGATGGACTACAGCTTGGACGAGGTCTTCGAAAAAGATTTTAGATAGCATCCAAACCGCTTCAGTGCGAGCTTCAATTCAAAGTTCGAAACTTGTTGAGCCGACACTATCACTTGCGATAGAAGAACCACCTCAACGAGAGACGATTGAAGAGAAGAAGAAAATTGATGAAGAAGAGAGGACCGAGGTTCCTAAGGCTAGACTAGGGGCTGCTTATCCTAGGATAGTTGTTTCGGATTCGGGGGAGAAATCCCTCGAACCTCTGACTCTGTATGATTATTTGCTCACTCCGGTGGGATCTTATAATGATAAGGGTGATGGCGTTGGCTACGTTTTGACTGTTTCTAACGATTACGTAACTAGCGACAATCCGGACATCGAATTAGATACCAATGACAATTCTCTAATCATACACAATCTCGAAGATCAAAATGACGAAGGAGACATCCATCAAGGAGGCTACGAGAGTTCAATAAGCAACGAATCTATCTGCGAGTTTCGAGGAGCTCCGATCACGATAGAGTTAGAGCCTTCGGACTCGAAGCTAATCCGGAAGAACTCGTCATTCCGATTCGGGAGGAAACACCAGCAAACTCAATACTAGAGTCGAAGAAATTACGAAGTCAACTTAAGAAGTGGAAGAGTTCTACCTCTGAGAATGGGTCCAAAGGACAAAGGAAAGTAGGTGGTTGTTCAAGAAGAACCAACCCCGGCAGAAGAAATACCCATTCGGGAAGAAATCAAAACACATGAAAATAAAGTGGACTACAACGTGCTAGCCCATCTTAGGAAACTACCGGCCAAACTGAGCATCTACGACTCCCTCATCTTATCAAAAGAGATGAGAGAAGCTCTGATCAAAGCCTTACTTGATCCAGAAATTTGCTTGGCTCAAATGGCCGGAGATTCCTTAGATGAGGTTTGCTCGTTAAAGGAACAAGCGAGGTGTTACCTTCACGGATAATGACCTACTACTTGGGACGGCGGATCACAACCGACCGTTGTACATTTCGGTTACAATCGGGAAGTTTACACTGCGCAGTATTGGTGGATCCAGGAGCATCAATTAATATAATGAGTCTTCGAACACTAGCACATTTGGAAATTGATGCTCGTGAGCTCGAAGCCGACAAAATGTTATTAAGAGGATTCAACCATAAAGGAGAAAGAGCCCTCGGATCAATAACACTACTAATGAAGACCGGTGATTTAGCAAAGACAACCGCAAAATTTCACATAATTGATTCGAAACGTCGTTCAACGCTCTATCGGGCCGACCATGGATACATGAAAACCGGATGGTACCATCATCCCTACACCAGGTGCATCAAATACTACGATGGAGGGGAACGGTGCATCAATGGTGACTTACAACCATTCTCCGTACATGAAATTGGAATTCATGAAGATGCAGCTTATTATGCACCTCCGAAGAAAACAATCTTCTCCAGAGATACCATAACGAATGAAGTAAAGGAAATTTGGGATGACGAAGAACCTGAAGTTCTAGTCCAACAGTCACTCACCACTCCCTTACGGCGGATGGTGAAGGTTTCTCCACAACTCGCATCCGAGGTCGAGGCCGGGGACGAGGTCGTGGTAGAGACGTTAGGACAGTTGGACAGAGCAAACCAGCCATCAATGTTGATTGAGAAGATAGTTCTGAAGAAGAAAAAGAGATCAAGCAAGAAGCAGCGACAAAAAGTCGGAAGAAGCCGCAATTCAGGATCTCTCTCGAAGATGAAAAGAATGAAGAATATAAATCGATGTACGAGAAGATTAACCACTATGTACATACTATGACCCTAACCCCGATCCATTCTAATAAGATCTAGGGTATGGTGGTCAAAGAGGTACGTAGCGGCGGTGCAAAGCCCATCAAATTCTACCGTGGTGCTTCTTCCTCCAAAACTGAAAATAACGTACAATTTGAAGATGTCACTTCATCAGAATTAGTGGAATTACCTTTTGAGTGGTACTCTACCTGTGTTCAAAATTTAATTCAGCGCGGTTTCTTACCTCGACAATGGACAAAAGGCCAATCACAACATTTTGAAAAGTTATGGAATAACTCCGGTCGTCCACCCAATTCAAAGCATGGTTTCGGATTCGGCACGATAGGATCGGTCGACGATGCCGAATTTTGCTTGGTTGTCACTTGCGAGTCTAATGAAAGCCGCATGGAAACTACGGAAGAACTCGAAGATTTACAAATTGGAGATGCTCCACCAGAATTCGAAGAAGAAATTAAATCTACAATAGATGAGTTAACGGAAGTTAACTTAGGTACTAGCGAAGAGCCTAGACCTACCTTTGTTAGCTCCTTACTCAATAAAGAAGACTCCGAAGGAATAATCAAGTTATTATTGGAATTTAAAGACTGTTTTTCTTGGAGCTACGATGAGATGCCGGGTTTAGCTCCAGAGGTCGCAGTCCATAAGCTAGGAGTGGATCCTACTTCTGTCCCAGTCAGACAAGGTCCCAGAAGAATGCGTCTAGAAATTGAACAACAAGTCATAGCCGAAGTTAAAAAGCTAATAGACGCCAAATTTGTCCGTTAAGAACAATACCCGACTTGGTTAGCCAATGTAGTACCAGTCAAAAAGAAGAATGGTTAGATCAGACTTTGTGTGGATTTCAGAGATTTAAACAAGGCATGTCCAAAAGATGAATTCCCTCTACCGATCCCAGAATTAATGATCGACATCGCTTCGACACATGAAATATTCTCATTCATGGATGGATCTTCGGGATACAACCGGATAAAAATGGCTCCGAGAAGATGAAAAGCTTGCAGGCATTCGAACGCCGATCGGAGTATATTCGCTACACAGTGATGCCATTCGGACTGAAGAACGCAGGAGCAACCTACCAGAGAGCAATGACAAGAATTTTTGATGATCTCATCCACAATCAAGTCGAATGCTACGTGGACGATGTGGTCATTAAAAGCAAAGTAAAGGACAACCACTTGTATGATTTGAGAATTGTTTTCGAACGATTAAGGCAATTTAACCTTAAGATGAATCCCTTAAAATGCGCCTTCGGCGTCACCTCCGGAAATTCTTAGGATTCGTTGTCCGACATCGTGGAATTGAAATCGACCCGGAAAAGATTAAAGCTATCTTAGAAATGCCGCCTCCCAAAACCTTAAAACAACTACGATCTTTTCAAGGGAAGTTGGCATATCTTCGACGCTTTATCTCAAACTTGTCGGGTAGGTGTCGGCCTTTCTCGGCACTCAGTTAAAAAGGACGCCATATTTATTTGGGAAGAGAAATGCCGGAAGGCCTTCGAGGACATTAAACAATATTTAATGACACCTCCTGTCTTAGCGACCCCGGTCTCGGGTAGACCGGCGATACTTTATACCGCGGCTTTAGACGACTCTCTCGGAGACTCGTTAGCACTGTGTCGATGATGAGGGTAAAGAAAATGCTCTTTACTATTTAAGCCGTCGTTTACTTCCGACGGAAATAAGGTATCCCGCAATTGAAAAGCATTGTTTGGCTCTGATCTTCGCCGCTCAAAAGCTCAGGCACTACATGCTTTCTCATAAGGTCAACCTAATCTCGAAGTTTAATCCATTGCAATACTTGATGACTCGTCCAACACTTTCCGGCGGACTTGCCGGATGGTCGATGATATTATTGCAATTCGATATAACTTTCGTGCCTCTTCGTGCCTTAAAGGGACAAGTCTTAGCAGACTTCCTCGCAGTACACCCTTTGCCGACAGAATCTCCTCTCAATGATGACTTGCCAGATGAACAAATAATGAGCCTAGAAGACCCTGATGATCGACGTTGGGAATTATATTTCGACGGAGCATCTTCGAAGACACAAAGACGAAGAATCGCAAGTGATAGTGCCGGTAAGACGGGAATCGGACTAATCTTTATAACACCGGAGCGGGGGATGTTAAGATACTCCTACCACTCGACGGAGCCTTGTACGAACAACGAAGCAGAATACGAAGCCCTCATAACAGGACTGGAATTAACTATTCAAATGGGGATAACAGACATCAACATCTACAGGGATTCGCAATTGATCATTCAATAGATCGCCGGACAGTACAAAATTTCAAAGCCAAGACTCGAGCAATACTTCCAGTATGCCATACAGCTGTTGGAAAAGATTCCGAATGTGACGATCTACAAAATTCCCAGAAAAGAAAATGCCTTAGCAGATGCGTTAGCTCGCCTCGCAAAAGAATTTGTCCGTTTGCAAGATGAGTCGGTGGAAGTGTCGGTTCACGGACGTCAGGTCCTGTCACAGCTCGACATAGACACAATACACAAATCGAAAAAGAAGAAGAATCGATTGCAGCAGTGACGGAAAACACGGGGAATTGGCGACGGCCATTAATAGACTACCGCGAATAGGAAAACTACCGGACGATAGGTCGTTAGCTCATCGGATCGAAAAAGAACTCGTCCTACGTATTAATAAACAACATGTTATACGAAGGTCTTTGGATTAAATGTGGCTAAGGTGCCTAAGCGGGTCCGAGGCCCGTGAAATCGTTAAAGAGGTCCATTCGGGACTGCGTGGCGCTCACCGGTCGGGTCCGAAGATGAAAATGAAAATTAAAAGACTAGGGTACTATCGGCCCTCGATGATGACCGACCGCATGAAAATCGCCAAGAGCCGTCGCCAATGCCAAGTGCACGAAGTGGTTCTACACCAACCTCCAAATGTGCTACATCCGACAATTGCGTCGTGGCCATTTGAATGTTGGAGCACGTAAATAGTGGGTCCGATAGAACCACCATCTTCAAAAGGACATCGCTTCATTCTTGCAGCTACGGATTACTTTTCCAGTGGGCAAAGGCAGTTCTACTCGGAGAAGTGAAAGCACACCACGTGCTACGCGCTTTTCAAGAACCAAGTTGTCTACCGTTTCGGAGTGCCGTGCGAGATTATCTCGGATAATGGGTCGGCATTCGAAGCACGCAAATCAACAATTTTGTCGGGAGACACGGAATCGACCGGCGATACTCAACAATTTACTACCCAAGAGCAAAAGGCCTCGCGCGAGGCTTTTAATAAAACTCTCGTTCAAATCTTAAAGAAAACCCCGGACGATAATAAGAGAAATTGGCACGAGAAGTTGTTAGAAGCCTTATGGGCCTACCGGACAACCTTCGAACTCCTACTCAAGCTACACCTTACGCTCCGGTATACGGGTCCGAGGCGAGTGTTACCTTTAGAGGTTCGGCTCCCTTCACTCGGAATCGCGAGTTGCAAATAAGATCACGACGGAAGAGAACGCCAAATTACGACTAGAAGAATTAGAAAGCCCGGAAGGGAAAAGACTTGCGGCGCGGCAGAATTTAGAACTATACCAAGCTAAGATGGTTCAAGCCCATGACAAACTGGTCCGCCCGAGAACCTTCAAAGTTGGTGACTTAGTTCTCGTTCTCAAGAGACCTATTCTTGCACACCGCAAGATAGGAGGAAAATTTGAACCCACTTGGGAAGGGCCGTTTGTGGTTGAAGCAGTATACTTAGGAGGTTCCTACCAGCTAGTGAATTGCCAGGGAGAACGGCATATGCTTCCAATCAACGGACGATACTTAAAAAAGTATTACACTACCTGATGTTTCGAAGGAATGAATTCTTCATCCCTAAGAAACACGGGCGAAGTAATTACTTATGATTGGGTCCGAACCCAAAAATAATAAAATGTGCTAAGATAAATAAAATCATGATAATAAAGTTTTCCTTGTTTTCTTTTCCAAATCAAAATCTCTTTCCTGATCTTACCCCACTTCATTCTCGTTAAGTTTAAAAATACAAAAGTAATAAAAAAAACTGTCTTTAATAAACATTTTCTTAATGTTCTTGTTCTTAGTACAGCCCCTGATCCTTTTCCTTGTCTTTTCGCAGGGAAATGTTGAGCGGGCAATCGGTCCTGAACTTTAGAAATGGCGTAAGCCTTGCACTCGATGAAAAGAGGGTGAAAGATGGAGCGATAATCGAGATTGACTCGGATTTCGCACCGGCGGAGCCTACGATGACGAGGAAAGTAGCCGGGTCCCGATTGATCGAGAAGAACTGCCCGAGCGAGACGGTGATGAAAGTGGGTGGCCCAAGCCACCGATCCGATAGCAAGAAAAGAAAGGCAAACACTGAAGAAGATAAGAAAATGAAGTCTGTAGTCGCTACAGCAGAGGGCAGGCTTGTCAGCGCCGTGCCTACAGAGATTCAAGAAGTTTGAAGAGCTACTCTCACGGCAACGTAACAAAGAAATAAGAATCGCCGTATCCGTAAGATGTTAACCAAACTAGCTGCGGACCAGCGCGACGAGACAGATTGCTACTTGCCGCGTACGTACACTTCGAGGACACCGGTTCACCGGGAACCCGAAGAAAGGAGGCCAGCTCCTAGGATAACGAAAGGACCGGGAAATCTCAAGAAGATCGGAAGAAAGAAGGCTACAACGCCACCACATGGAACCACCTGGCAATGCATAACCTTGTTGTGGAAGCAACCCGGAGGATGTCCCGACGGACATCATCCCCGAGGAGCCAAGGTATGCAGGAGAACGTGAAGGGATTGAACCTTATATCCCACGATATGTCACCAGGCCTCGCCATCTGCAGATTATTCCGGAATACGAGCTGGAGAGAATGCAGAATGTCGAAAAGAAAACCTTTGAATACTTCGAGAGAATTAGAGGCAGAAGGATCAATATACTAGAGGGCCTCGAGCTACATACAGACGTAATCTCAGAGTATGAACAATAGCAAATCGTGGATTGCATCCGGGATTTGAAAAGAATGGGCCGAGCAGGCCGCCTAAGGGAAAACACCTACTCAGAACCCCGGAGATGGATGCCAGGGAAGGGAAGAATTACAATACAATGTGGATGCTGTTACAACTTTGCGGAAGACAGAAAAGGAAACCCACCGGGAATACTCCGTCATGGGCAAGTGGATCTGATGCCATTAGTCATCAAGATAATGGTAAAGAGATTGATAACATGGAGGGTACTGCCAGCAGATTGCATACCCAACATCTGCATTAATAATATTTACAAGCAGGGTGACTGCATACCCCCACACATAGATCACCACGACTTTGTCAGACCTTTCTGCACAGTCTCTTTCCTGAACGAGTGTAACATCATGTTCGGATCCGACCTCCGGATAGCGGGCCCGAGTGAGTTCGAGGGCCGGTGAAGATACCTTTACCGGTAGGTTCCGTCATGATACCGAAGGGCAACGGAGCGGATATCGCTAAGCATTGCATACCGAGAGTACCGGTGAAGCGGATCTCGGTTACTTTCGGGAGGATGGACGACGGGAAGACACCTTTCCATTTCCGACCGTGACCCGGAGTTAGAGAGCCTCCGGCCTTACGAGCTGTGAGCTACATGGAAGATATCACACCTCCAATGTACATCCATACGACATCCTTGCCAAGGGAGGCTTGGAAGGTGATGTTATTGATCATGTACCCCACTATTCATACATGGATTTTTGACAGATGCTTCTTCGGGTGGATCGACAAAAGATCATACATAGTCCGTTTTGAGTCTACATGGATTGTATGAGATGTATTCCAGATTGAGTTGTATGATGTATCTTCGACATGATTGGAATGAAAGTGACCATGTCACATTTTTGGCCTTCACCTCTTTTGTGCAAATTGACTGGGAAACGCCATTAAAGTTAAATGAACTTCGAACAAAGAACAAAAAAAAAATCTAAAAATGACGAACACCAAATTCACATGAACATTAAATAAACGATAAAATAAAATTTGAATCATTAAAAGATAAACAAAATGAACATAAATTTCAAATAAAATCTCAATCAAACTTCAAATTCAATCTTTCCAGATCCCAAATCTCAATCAAATTTCAAATTCAATCAAATCAAATCTCAAATCAAATCTCAATCGAATTCAAATTCAACCTTCCAAGTCTGAAATCCAATCCGTTCTACTCTTTCCCTTGTCTGGGATGGAAGCGGTTGATTCCATTGACACGGATCGAATCCGATGGCGAGGAATTGTATCCAATCTAAACCAGCAACTTTCGATGAACTCTTTTGAATGGGATATGTAACATCTACATATTCCCTCCTAACATATTTCCTTCCATGAAAGCCTTTTACAACTTTCATGAAATTCTTGAAACACCAAAATTCCACACTTTTCAAATCAACACTACAAATCTTTGCAAAGTCAATGACTAATCAAATTCAAACTTTTGGGTCGAGGATTTTACATCCGAGACTGCATTGCTTTAGGATCCTTTCCCTATCGCAATGAAATACATCAAAATCAAACTTTTGGGTCGAGGATTTTACATCCGAGACTGCATTGTTTTAGGATCTTTTCCCTATCGCAATGAAATACATCAAAATCAAACTTTTGGGTCGAGGATTTTACATCCGAGACTATATTTCTTTAGGATCCTTTCCCTATCGCAATGAAATACATCAAAATCAAACTTTTGGGTCTAGGATTTTACATCCGAGACTGCATTGCTTTAGGATTCTTTCCCTATTGCAATGAAGTACATCAAATTTAAATTCTTGGGTCGAGGATTTTACATCCAAGACTGCATTGCTTTAGGATCCTTTCCCTATCGCAATGAAATACATCAAATTCAAACTTTTGGGTCGAGGATTTTACATCCAAGACTGCATTGCTTTAGGATCTTTTCCCTATCGCAATGAAATACATCAAAATCAAACTTTTGGGTCAAGGATTTTACATCCGAGACTGCATTGCTTTAGGATTCTTTCCCTATTGCAATGAAGTACATCAAATTTAAATTCTTAGGTCGAGGATTTTACATCCGAGACTGCATTGCTTTAGGATCCTTTCCCTATCGCAATGAAATACATCAAAATCAAACTTTTGGGTCGAGGATTTTACATCCGAGACTGCATTGCTTTAGGATTCTTTCCCTATTACAATGAAATACATCAAATTTAAATTCTTGGGGTTGAGGATTTTACATCCGAGACTGCATTGCTTTAGGATTATTTCCCTATTGCAATAAAATACATCAAAATCAAACTCTTGAGGTTAAGGATTTTACATCCAATACCGCATTACTCTGAGATCTCTCCTCATTGTAATGATTCAATCCAATCGATTCAATTTTCTTTTGAGGTTGAAGATGTTACATCTAAAACCACGAAATTCCAATTTTCATTTCAAATCAAATCCCTTCAAATTAATTTTAACAAAACTACAATCTAAATTGAAGCTCAAACTGAAATCTGAGCTCATACATCAAAACTTAAACTGAAACAAAATGAGATCTAAATTGAAATTCCCCAGATCATGTGATTTGGGATTCACCTTCTTTTCCTTTCCCCAGCGAGAGTTCAGAAATCTCCAGTTTCAAAGATATACTTGACACTCCCCAGCGGAAACTCTTCTACTTCGTCCTAAGTTTGTCACTTGGACATTTGTGTTGGTTTTGCTGATCGCTTCGGTCAACACCAATACGCGCGGTGTGCTCCGTCAGCTCACCACACCTATTGGGGGTCCATTTGTTGACCTCATTTTTGATGAGGTCTTCTCTTCTCCTTTTTAGTACTTAGGATCTAGCCTTAGGCTTTTCCTTTGACTGTCTTAGAGGACTAGAATTAGGACCCACCACTTAGAAATTCAAACCACTTCTTAACTCCCTGCAAACTCCACAAGCTTGACTGTAGACCCCTAATCACCTAGAGGGTTGAAATCAAATGTGGATGTTTAAAGGATGAGTTCCTATAGGACTCTTTGGCACTTAGGATCGCCTCAGGTGGTCCGGTCCGGTGAAGGGGCTGACTTACACACACACTACACTCATACACTACACTTTCACACACCTCCTAAAACCACACCCATACCTAACTCGACCTTCGACTCATGTAGGTGATTCACATGGATGGTCCTTAACCCCTAAGCCCTTGGCTAAGAGGGTTAGGAACAACATAGTGAATGCCTCAAATGAGTCCCTTCATGGCTCATGTGGGCTTGATGTGGCTTAATGGCTCAACCAAAATGATTTCATTCCATTCAAATTTACCCAATCTTCAATTTTCCAAATTTTCAATTTTTTGACCCCCGGGACCCTACACCCGCCTAACCTACCAAAAGCCCTTGGAACTACCCAAAATTTCCAAAATTCCCAAATCACCCAAAATTCCTCAAAATCAATCCCAAACATTTCCACATCACTCAAATTGATCATCCATACCCAAAAATACCAAAAATTCCAAAATACCTCCCAATACCCTCCAAATACCCAAAATACCCCTCTTGACCCAAAAATCCAAAAATTCAGAAAATTCCCAGCAAATTCCAGAAAATTCCAAATATTCCCAATGTCATTTTGTTCAACTACACCATGGGCCAATTTTGTCAATTTACCCTACTTTTGTCAAAACCCCCAATTTGACCCATTTTAACCCTAAGTGAACCCAATGTCAAACCAAACCTACCCAATTGACCCAAATTCTGGTCCAATTCAATTCTAAACTTCAATTCAACATTCCCAACACCAATCTAGACCAAATCCAAGTCCAATTTGATTGAAATTTGGATCCAATTTCACTTTTGGCCTTAAAACCCAATTTGGACCCATAACCCAAACCTAACCCAAACTCACCCAATTCAACTCCAATTAACCCCAAATCTTTTCTAAATCTTCCTTAACATCCCTACAAACAAAACACTAACATGATTTGTCCAACATTTAGACCCAAACCCCACTCAAATTCAACCCAAAGCTAAAAGGCCCAATTTTGACCTAAACCCAAACCTAACCCAAATGAGCCTAAACCCCAAAATCAAAGCCCAACCAAAGTCAAAACCTCTTTGAAACACTTCCATAGACATTTACCAACATTAATTTTACAACAATTTCAACCCTAGCCCAACATTGGCCCAAGTTAGCCCACTTTGACCTATATTGGCACATTCACCAAAGGAGCCCAAATTCAACCCAATTCAAATTCAAATCACTCCCAATTTGCTCCAAGACATCTATGAGCTAAACCCAACAATTATTTGGCCCAAGCCTTTACCAAAATTTCATCCTAAAGTCCATTTTAAAATTCAAAAAGCCCACTTCCCTTAAACCTTCCTAAAAGCCCACTTCCTTCAAATTCAAAAGCCCAAATTCATCCAAAGCCCACATGACATTTCCATTTGCCATCCAATTAATCAAATCCATTCCCTAAGTTTTAATCCCATCAATTAAACAATTCCAAATCAAGCCCCATAACAATTTCCATTAAAATGCCAAAATCCACAAAATCCTTTTTTATGAAATTGACCCAATCTTTTCCCAAGCCACATGGAGCCATGAAGCCACATGCAAGCCATTGGCAAGCCATGAGGATCTCTAAGTTGTCAACTCTCCTTAAATGGCAAAAGGAGGAGGTCCTTTAAGCACCTCCTAAAAGTCATTAACCTTAAGCATGTTTCACCTTAACCCAAATTTAATCCAAATATATTTGGATAAGGACTTCTCCATGCCAAACTAGTCGATCCTTGTGACTCCCCACAACACCCAAAGCCACCTTGAAGGGTGAACCAAGCCCAAAATGATGGGTTGACCCAAACCTAGCCAAAATGGCCTCTTCCCCATTCCATTCCAAGCCATCTCCTTTACACATGGCAAGGCCCGATTGATCGCACTAAACCCCAGCCACCGACCCACCTGGACTCGAGGGTGACCCATGCCTGCCAGCCGGCCGCTCAGGTCACTGGAAAACTCCATGGCCGAGAGCTCACATGTGAGCCCAAGCTTGGAATTCTCACCTGCTGAGCTGCCCCATCCCCAATGGCCATTGTAGCTGTTCTTCTCTTGCCAAGAGCAGCTGATCCCAAGCCCTAACTCTCCCTGGGAGGCCCTCCACCCTCTCCTATTTAAACACCACCCCTTCTCGGCCATGAGAGGTGCTGAAACAAACCTTAAGGAAACTCGCCAAAATTGTTCCGGACCATTCCCCATACATAGAGTATTTGATCCCACTGAATTCCAGCCTCAATTCCCTCCAGTGAGCCCGATTTTGAGCTCGAACTTTAGCCCAAAAACCGGGACACTTCTCCACAGTGGGTCAATCCTAAAATTGATTGGTCCTACACCTTCACCAGACCAAGAGAAGGTGTCCACCAGCAAAAGCCCCATCTCCAAGCCACCCAGTTGCTCCAGCCTCCAAGCTTTGTGATCGGCTGTGGTCACTTTCATATCTAGGCAATTCACCGGGCCGGGAGACTTCATCCGGAGCTTGCTCGGGATCCAATCGAAGGTGAAACAACCCTCAGATCGAAGCCACACTTCTCTGAGCAAAGGTATGGCCTCACTCTTCTTGTCGAGCTTCTGAACATTCTCCATTTTCATTAAGTCAATTTCATGCCACATAAACCGTATGGATGTGTTCGTCTTCTCGAGACGAATCCGTAGAGCATAAGAACGTTAAATTTGGTCAAGTATCGAGTGCGATCTTAGGCCTAGAAGATGGACGGTTCTCGGGCTAGGAGGCTTGGGGACGATGAACGGATGTCGTTCATTCAATACACGCGCGGACGGACGGCTCAGATTAGGTCGGACCGGCAGATGATACGAGGAAGGCGGGACCCGGGCTGCTGACTCAAGCGGCGGCGTCGAATGGGAGTGCGCCGCGTGGCCGTTCGGAGATGCCGAGGATGATGCGGCGCCGACTCGGATAAATAGAAAATTAGGGATTTTTCCATTTATTTAATTCCCTAAACTTCAAAAATCCATAACTTTGTGTAGGAAAATCAGAAAAATAAATTAAAAATACCCTCTTGCTCGGTGAACGAGAGGAGAATAATGTGGAAAAGAAATCATTTAATTTCATCAAGTATTTTATTTTTAATAATTTATTTACTGTCCGCATTATTTTAATTCTCCATGCATATAGGAAATTCACCATGGCATGAGACCATAGGGCTTTTGAAGCCTCCGAATTTTGGAACATTCCCTGAATTTTCCAAAGTCAGAGGCCATCCCTATGAGAAGTTATTGATTTTTCAAATTCATGTTACTGTTTTGAGTATTTTAAATCTAATAATTAGCATGTTGTCAAAATAAATTCTAGGAAAATTTGGTGATGTCTCTTATGACCAGAGGACCTTAGGAAAAATAGGTTTTGAGTTAACTCATTTAAAATAACCCTAATTGGCTTAAACACCCAAAATAGATCCCTAATTAATTAGAGCTAACCATACGTCAAATTGACTTGAAATCAATTCTCCACTGAACTTTAGGATCAAAGGAACACAACATAAAAATTTGAAGTCAATTGGACTTGGTTAGCCCTACTAAATGGGTTGATTAAGCCATTTAGTCAATTTGAACTTTAAAAATTCATAACTTTCAAAATACCTTTCAAAAATTCACCAAATTGGTTTTGGAGCCTCTCTGATATTAGGGAAATTTAAGAAAATTAAAATTTCAATTTTCTAAAAAAGTTGATTTTTAATATTATTTTAATATTTTTAATAATTAAAAAATAATAAAAATCACAAAAATAATAAAATTCACCAAAATGTCACATTTTGAATTTTAATCACTTAGGAACAAACCCCATATTTTTCTAAGGTCTATTTAATGAGATATTAAATTTTAAAGCCCTAGGGTAATTTTAAAATTAAAAAATGTATTTTCTAGCATTTTCACTAAAATAATTATAATAAATCATAAAAAAAATCAGAAAATTTCAAAAATTGATTCTTTAATTTCCTTGATATCAGAGAGATTTTTGAAAAATATAAAATTCATTTTTCAACCTTTATTTTATTTTTAAATTAATTAACACTACAAAACTTAAATTAATTATAATAAAAATAATATAATTCAAAAAATCACCAAAATTGGTCCAAGTGGTCCTCTAGTCATTAGGAATGTCCCATAATTTTCTTAAGGATAGAAATTTTCCCTTGGTCATATTATTAAATTTTCCTTGGAAATTCCTATTTTCCACCAAAAATAATTACATAAAAAAATTAAATACAAAAAAATCACATTTTCTCCTCTCATGTCTTTATTGACATATGAGTGAAGTCACATAAATATTTCAAGTTTATTTAAGCTCAATTTAGTGAGTTATGAAATTATTAAGCTTGAAGGGCAAAACGGTAATTAAAATTTTAACCCTTAATTAAAACTTTAGGTTTAATAAAATTAACAAGTAAAATATTTGATCTTAATCTGATTTGGATGATTGAAATTTAAATGATTAAAGGGTAGAAACCCATTAAACAATTTAAAATAATTAAAATAAACCTTAATTAAATAATTGATTAAATTTGGAAGAATAATAAAATTGGAATTATTAAAATAGGGATATTTATTAGGAAGAGATTTATTCTTTAATTTATAGATCCCTAAATTAATCATCTCATTAATATTTAATTCCTAATTAAAAATGATAATTCAAATTTAAGTTTTAAAATGTTAAAGGACTTAATCATTAAATTAAATAGAAAGGTTAAATTATTAAACTCTTTTTAAATTTTCAATTAAATTAAAATTAAAAATTAAATTAAATTAAAGATTAAATTAAATTAAATTAAATTAACAAATTAAATTAAATTAAATTAAAAAATTAAATTAAATTAAATTAAATTAAATAAATAAATTAAATTAAATTAAACTAAATTAAAATGTTAAATTAAATTAAATTAAATTAAATTAAAACAAATTAAATTAAATTAAATTAAATTAAATTAAATTAAATTAAATTAAAATTAAATCAAATTAAATTAAATTAAAAAAAATTAAATCAAATTAAACTAAATTAATTTAACATCAAATCAAACTAAATTGAATTAAATTAAATTAAATTAAATTAAATTAAATTAAAATTAAAATTAAATTAAATTAAATTAAAGTTAAATTAAATTTAAAATAACATCACCTAAGACATGAAAGAAATTAAATATAAAGCAACTTGAACACTATTCCAAATTTAAATCCGATAACTGAGATTAAACTAAATCATAAACCATTTGAACACCAATTTGCCTCGAAAACTTTGGTTATCATAACTCCTAAACAGAACATTAAATGAAATACTACTTCACTTATAGGATATTCAAATGTCCTAGTTTACTGAGCAAGATGACAAAACTTGAATTCCCGGACGATTAATTCATTTGTATAATTAAATCCATTTGGACTTAAAACAATCCTAGAAATATTGAAAAGATGTTTAAGATTTGTCTTAAGCACTTCCTCGATATGATAGGATGTTCATAAGAACAATTGAACTTAATTATTCTTTGATGAAGAAAATCGTCCTCGAACCAAAACACAAGAACCTAGACGTCATAGGAAATGACTAAGTTATAGGATTAGGAATTTGATAGAAAACCATAACCCTTCCCTTAGCTTTACCTAGGAACTTGCTTAAATATTCTAATTGTGTTTTAAGTGCAGCTTGGGATGACGGGAAGACCCTCCAGGTACGCTTTTATTTTATTGCAATTTACATTATTGCAATTTCTTTAATTGCATCGCACTTACCTTTTCTTGCATGATAAACAACTGTTGCATGAAAACCCACACCTCTAGGGTAGCCCCTAAAACTGAAACCAAAACTAAATTAAAAGTCATTGCAAGATAAAATTCACCGCCACAACATTTCAAAATATAAAACAACTCAAAATTTAATCACAAACGAGTACACAAAACTACAATTACAACTAAATTAAAACGTCTCGTTGGATGATCGGGAATACCTCGGATGATGTAACCTACGTGTTGCTAACGAGATTTCCCACGGTCTAAATGAAAGTGTGGAACTCATTCGGTTGAGTTTAGCAAATTCATCTGGACTAAGTGAATCCGATAAAAATAATGATGCCGGAAGGATGGAACCGTGGGATCTTAACCGGTATCGTTATAATCAACTTTAAGACTTGTTTTAATTAAAACACGAAAAACACTTGGAAATTAAGATTTTCTCTAAACCAAAACACTTTTCTCATCTCCTGATTTATGACTTCTATAACTAAACCTCTGCAACAACAAGGAGCTTGGAGCATGGTGGGCAACACGGCCATCGTCGTCAGCAAAACTTGAATCTACATCAGCAAAACTTTCCTAGAATTAAACAACAAAGCCATAGGATTTCGAGGTAGTTTGCCTAGTGCAACATAAATCCTCAACCTTTTGTTAGGCATTTGTATTGCAAATTAACCCCTAACCGGTCTTAGGATTCCGAGGTAGTCGTCCGATACGACATAAACCCTCACATCTTCAAGGCTATTTGTATGATTCTATCTTACAAATATAAGTCCAAATTAATTAAAATTGGTAAGATTGAAATACTAAATAAACATTAGGACTTTCCTAAAGCCAAGCCAAACAATAGGATAGTCGAGAAATTACCGAAGTCTGCTTCGAATCCGTAATTTCTCCTACTTTTCTTCCTTTGAATTCTCAAAACAAAATGCTCCAAATTTGATCCATTCCCTATTGAAATTCCAAAATTCAATCCCTTGAAAACCCTAAACTTTGAAATTCTTGAGAGCGAAATTGCCGATTATTATCGAGAGTTTTCTTAGGTGATTCCCGTCACTTAAGATGTAATTAACTATAGGGGCTTACCCTTATAGGGAATTTTAAAGAACCCGGATAATATAAACCCCGTTTAATGCTTTCATATTAAGCGAGGGAACTTGTCGGCTTATAAAATTGGTTCGTAGACCAAACAGATGTCACAAATCTTCTAGTTTATTTAACCGAGCCCCATCATCAAGCAGTGTGTCTATTCTCTAGGATAGATATACAGTTTGTGGTGCGGTGCTCGTTTATATAAACTATTTGGGATGTGAGATCAGTTTGATTTCATATCTTAAAATCTTCAAATTTAAAATTATTTTCAAAAATCAAATACTACTTTTCAAATTATTTATTTAAATTAAATTAAAAATTCGCCGACAACTTCTGTTTGGCGACCCCTTTTCAAAATACAACACAACCTAAAAATAATGCCGACAGTAATGTCAATTCAAATGTAATGGTTGCTTAGCACATTGTGGTTGATTTAGAAGCTTAGGCTATCTCTAACCCCTCTCTTGTTGATGAAGTGGCTAGAGCCCACCATCACCTTCTACACCAAATTTCTATTAAGGAAGATTTTTAAGACAAAGAGCTAATGATGTGAATTTTCTTAATGGTGATCAAAACACAAAATATTTTCATGCTACTATTAAACACAGGAGGAACATAAATTCTATTCTTAAGACTGTCACTGATGATGGGATGGTCCTTACTGATTTGGATCAAATTGGTTCTAATGCAGCGGATTATTTTTCTACTCTTTATGCTAAAAATCTACAGATATCCAAGGTCAACTCTTCTTTTTTCCAGGCTGAAAGAGACTATGTTGCTTCACTATCCCCATCTGAACCCCCTACTGAATTGGAAATCCTTGCTGCATTGAAAGATATTAATCTTAATAAATCTCCTGTCAGGATGGATTCTCTATTTCCTTTTATATTACTTGCTGGATATTATCAAAGAAGAGGTAATTATGGCTATACAAAGATTTTTTTTGGGGAAGAACCAGGTAAATACTTTATGGCAGCTTTAATTATTTTAATACCTAAAAGCAGTGATACGATGCACTGGAGAAAATTTAGGCCCATCTCTCTTCCAACCATCATCTCTAAGATCATTAGTAAGTTAATTGTTGCTAGATTGCAGCCACATTTGAATTTTATTATCTCTCCACAGCAATCAGCTTTTATAAAGGATAGGGATATCTTGACAATGTTTTAGTTGCTTAAGAACTTATTAAAGATTTGGATAAGTGTAAGGGAGGAAATCTTGTTCTAAAGCTCAATATAAAGAATGCTTTTGACACATTAAACTGGGATTTCATTATAAATATTTTACTTTCTAGAGGTTTTGATGTTTCCTTTTGCAAACTCATTCAGAGATGGTTATCTAATAACTATTATAGTGTTATGGTGAATGGGAATTTTTATGATTTTTTTCTACTTTGAGAGGCATTAAGCAAGGGGATCCCCTTTCCCCCACTGTTTTTATTTTTTTTACTACTTCTCTAGACTGCTTAATCAATTTCAAATGTATCACCCCCACACTCAATATACACACAAATCCAGTTTGTTGGTAGCCACTTGGCATATGCTGTTATTATTTTTGCTAATGCATCCAATTCTTCTATCACAAAGTTAAAGTTGGTTTAGAGGATTTTCAAGGCTGCTCTAATTTGTCTTTTAATAGGGAGAAATGCTTATTTTATTATGGAAAGAAAGTTCCTAGTGCTACTATCTCTTAGAGTGCCACTTTTACTGGGTATAAACATGATTCTTTGCCTTTGAAATACCTAGGGGTCAATTTACTCAGGAGAAGGAAGAAACATATTCAAATGGATGATGTTTTTGACAAAATTAAAAGGAAAATTGTGGATTGGAGGAATATATTCTTCTCTAATGTGGGCCAGTTAGCTCTACTCTCTAGTGTGGTTTTGAGTATTTATTTTTATGCGATGCAAGTCTTAAGCCCTAAGAAGAGCTCTATGACCAGTTTACAAAAGATGTTTAACAAATTTTTGTGGTGTGGGGGAGAAGCTAAAAAAATCTTCCTACCTTGGAAAAAACTTTGCAAACCAAAGAGGTTTGGTGGCTTGGTGGCTTGGTGTTTAAAGCTTTACAACATATTGTGGAAACTAATATGTGTAAGATCTTGTTCAAATTTCGTAAGTGTACTTCTCTGTGGTCTAAATTTATGCACTCTAACTATTGTAGATCTTCCCATCCTTCTTCTGTGGCTTAGAAGGTGGGGGACTCAAAGATTGGAAAGCCATTCTTAATGCTAGGGTTGTGGCTAGTAATTTTATTTTTTGGGATCTTTGGGAGGGGCTCTTGTCTTTCTGGCTGGACAATTGGGGCATGCCTTCTCTACAAAATACACCACACCCCACACACACAAATTTGTTAAATGTATCTGATTACTGGAACCATGGAGATTGGGACATGAATTTTCTTTGCTCTTTAGTGGGGGAGCACAATGCTTTACAGATTTCTACTATACCTATTCAGGCTAATAAAAAGGATACTCCTATGTGGAAAAGGCTACATCTCAGTCTATCAACAAAGTCATCTATGCTAAGCAACACCATTACACTGAATGGCTTTGGGGGCAACTAATCTGGAATAACATTTTTCCCCTTCTATCTCCTTTTTCTTATGGATATTATTTTCTTCTTTGCTCCCTTAAGATGATATTTTGAAGCTCAAAGGTTTGAGGCTTGCATCTATTTGCATTATTTGTAAAGGGGCTAAGGAAGATCATACTTTTTTTAACTGAACTTTCTCTTTGCATGTTTGGAACCTTTTTGGTTCTCATTTTAGAATTACTTGGAGCCATGGCAGCACTTTGGTGAATTATCTGTGGAGATGGAAACAACTTGATGATTTGAAGGCTAGCCTTCACAGTTTCCCTCTTGTTGTTCTTTGGTTCCTCTGGAATGCTAGAAACAGTTATAAGTATGATTCCTCGCCCCTCCCCCCTCCCTCCTCCTCCTTATCTACTACTTCTTATATTTTAGCCTATTTTTATAAGTGTACTAAGACCTCCCCTCAACCTTTACACCCTCCCACTGTTGTCCGATCACTTGTGCTGGTTCTTTGCACCCCTCCTTCTATGGGATGGGTTAAGGTGAATGTTGATGACAGCTGGTTCTCCACAGCTGATGCTGTTAGAGATGTTTTTAGAGATTGTCTGGGAAATTTCTTATGTTGCTTCATTCACTTGTTGTTGTTGATGGACCTCTTATGGCTGGATGTTGGTCAGTTTTCTTGGCCATTAAAACGATTGTTGCTTTCTCTTTTACCAATTTGTGTGTGGAGGTGGACTCTAAAATCCTTTATGATATTTTATCTAGACTTTCTCCCCCTCACTGGAATCTCATTTGTCTTCTTAACAAAATTCTCACTTTAAATTCAGTCAACGAGATGATAGTTGTTTGGAACTTCATCTTCAGGGAGTGTAACACTCCTACTTACTGGTTAGCTCCTACTGCAGGTAATTTTGCTCTTACGAGGCTAACCCCACCCACTGCCCTTCGATCTTACCTGGTTGGGGACTCTTTGAATCTCCCTTATACTATAGCTTAATATTTTCTTTAATGTTGCTTTCTCTAGCTTTGGATATGCACTTCATAGTGGACTTATGCATCCTCACTGTTAGCCTAGTGCCTCTTTCTTTTAGTTGGGTAGTATTGTTCATATGTTTAATGCTATAGCAGACCTTCTCTGTTCTTTCTTACTATACTTTAGGATCACAGTCTCAACTTATTCTTTGAGCGACATATCACTTAAATTTGCTATTCTGATTTTTAAACTGTTTAGTTCCCTTATCACTTGATGGCTTTTGCTTGGGAGGAGGTTTACTTGGCTTGTGTTCTGTGAACTGTTCTTACCTCTCCAAAATGTGCAAGAGTTTCTACATTAATTTACAAGTTCATTAGGTTATTGCTACCACCGCTGGGAATTATTTTGGCTGCCTTTTATCTGCTCACTACATTTTGTTCAAATGTTTATTGTTGCACTCTGCATGCTTGGATTTCCTTCTACAGCTTTCTCTTTCAGTTTTCTTTCAAACTTCTCCAAGGCATCATCCAAGCCCCACCAATTTTTTGAACTACAACTCAGTTTTGGTTTTGTTTCTCGTTATGGTATACTTGAATAGTTTTATACTTGTATTTTGATAATATTTTGTGTGAGTTGTATCGAGGGAGGTGGAAACCCTAGGGATGAATTTTTATTGTATTTTTGAGTTTTTTAGATTGGAGATCCGCCTCCCCACCCCCCATTGTACCAATTTTTCCTAATTAACACGTAGGGAGCCATCGTTGCTCTTTCTCCCAAATATATATATATATATATATATATATATATATATATATATATATATATATATATTGGTCAAACATCGTTGATGAATTTCTTATGTCCTCTTTCATACAGATGAATATTATTGAGTATACTTTGACAAATAACTTCAGATAAGGCTAATATTCTTAGTGGAGGGCTCAGTCACCGCTCCTATCCTAAAAGACATATTAATGAGTTAGTCATGATGAGAAGCTAATACTAGAAATAAGTCTCTTTAAAAAAACTTCTTAAGGGCAAGCGATAAACGTTATCTTCTACCAAATTTTTGGATGGCATGCGCATGAGGTAGCCTCGATGTGAACATAATAGTGAGCAAGTTCCTTATTACTAGAAAAACTCCATGAAAACACGTGGTTGACAAGTAAAATGAAGAATCTTAAGAAGATATAAGTGTCAAAACATACAAGTATATTTAAAAACTCTCAGAAGATTATAAATCTCAGAAGATAAAAGTACACTAAAAAAAATTTAGAAGGCATGAGCCTCAGAATAGTTTGATTCCACTATGCTTTCAATAGGGGTAATATTCAATTCCTCCTATGAATTATAATTCCTTTGTCATCTCTGAGGGTTAAGTTATAATAAATCAGCATATATAATGGACAAAATTGAGATTATTGACCTCTTCGACATCATGTCAAAGCTCAAGCTTCAATTCAAAGAAAAATGATACAATAGATAAATATTTAAGATCATCATATTACCAACAACAGATGAAAAGACACCTAAAATAGTACATGAACAAGTGTGTTGCTATAAAAAATAAGACACAAAGAAAAACAAAATAGATCTTCCTTAGATATCAGACACTAATCGATCTCAATATTTTCATCCTCATCATCTAACTATTGGTTTTCAATGTCTTCGTCTTTTGAAAATAAAATTGGGGTCTTTAAATGCTTGGCTAAGTGATATGCCTATGATGTCGACTCCAATTGTGTGGTGCATCAGACAATGCCCAAAAGCCTCAGATGAATGCTTTTTCTATATGCTGGTTCTAGAACCTTTTATTCATCTCTTTAAGAGCCAACATCTTTGTCTAAAAAGCCTTAAAGTAGTAGATTTAGGTCGAGTCTCCACCACAACTTCTTGAATCTTCTACTTTTCTCATGTCTGTAATGAAAGAAATGTCATCATAGTAAACAATTCAGTCCTACACTATGTTAGCTGATCTGTCAAGATAAATATTTATTTTGCATTAGTATTGTATATTCTCTTATACATACCTTGAAGATGTTTGATCTTAACAAACTCTATGTTCAACAACCTTAAGGAAAGGTCTAGCTTGAGATCTATATCCTTATTCTTCATTATCTAAAGAAGATAAGTTTATTTTAGACATTGAAAAAATCTAGTATAAAATAAAAGGGGTTTATAGATGATTAAACAATTTTCAACTCATGAATGTCTCATGCACATGTGATTAAACACTTTGTTGAGAATATGAATCTTTAAAGGGTCCGTCAAATAAAAAATTTTATGTCCTTTACCAATTTCTTTTACTCTGCACTAGCGAAGACATTTTTTCATCTTATGAATTTCACATGTAGGATATTTTTAGAACTTGCTCAGACTGCAACAACCTTCTTTTACCCAATTAACATTGTTGAGTGGGATTTTCTTGTATGAATGGAGAGCAAACCTTGATCAATGATTCTTTTATCACATTTGTTGGGTTAATATACCTCACGTTAAAGTTACTTAAAACTTTAAAAATTGAGAATCCTTAACATGTTCACTTCCTAAACATGAGGAGGAGAGGGTAGCTTATCCAATTCTTTAAAAATTGAGAATCTTTTTTCATGAAGAAGAATCGACTAGATTTTTTTTTTTTTGGAACCTCCCTTATTTGAAATTCCAATGATTTTATCCTATAAGTGATTTAATGTTAAACAACAGAAACTAACATGTCTATCTTTGCCACTTTCTCCAAATATAAGGTTATATCACACTTCCTAAAGAGGCAATCAACCCCATTATGATTGTCATAACCCGACAAAAAATTTGGGAAAGTTACACTCCATATGTTGATAAAATGCTCACTAGCTCAAGATATAGGAAAAATTTAAGGCCATTCAAGCTCATCTCAAAAACGTGAGGTGCCCAAGTGGCAAGGCATAGGATCAATTGGATAGCTTGGGATATATGACCATTGCGTCACTAAAAAATAAAACTTATTCTAAAAGAAATAATAAATTATCATCAGTACTTATCAATGTTGTCCCATTAATATTTTGATATCCTTTGTGACTTAAGAGGGTTAGAAATATTTTGGATGTGGACCTCAAAATAATTTTTTTTTGAAAAAAAGAAAGCAAGAGTAAAAATCCTCCTTTTATAAACAAAAATTACATAAATTTGTGTAGACAATTGATCCACTGAAAATTTGATTGCTTTTGATTGTCTATTTCATACATATTTTTGATAATATTGCACTATAAAGGAAGGTATTTTGTATGTAATCTAGTTTTTGGTACAAGAAATGAGTTTTAGAGAAAAATAAGTAAAAATGGTGCAATTTGGAGCAAAAATGAGCAAAAATACAAATTTTGGTCTGACACATTTTGATAAGTTTTTCTTTGCTTAATCTCTTTTACACATCTTGAATATTTTTGAATGAGATTACACTTTAAAGAAATGTTATTTTTCATGCTTATTTTGTAGGGCTATCTATTATGAATGCAATGCAACTGAAACGGGGTGAATCGGAGCTGAAACGGAGCCAAACGAAGCAAAACGGTAGAGCTGCACAGAGTAGGGCGCTGAACGGCGCCCTATCCAGCGCCGAACGGTACTAGTGTCCCGAGAGCATGAAAAAATTCATTGGAAATAGCACCGAAGGGAGCCCAAACAGCGCTGGACCGTGCCCAAACAGTTTAGACGCGATTTTGGACAGTTGGGGGCCGAGATTCAACATATTTAGATGCTTTTTGAAAGGTTTCTTGTGGCAACTTTTCAAACTTCATCCCAACAGTTTAAAAGAATGATTTTTGGTCAAAAAAGAAAGGACGAATGTTAGGGAAAATGTGAAGAATGCTTAGAGATCTTAGAATATGAGTAGAAATGTAGATTTCTATCTTTTTGAAGAGATTGATGAGGAGATTTTGAGAGAATTTGTAAGGGTTTATTCTAGGATTGCATGGATCAGCGGGAGACTTTTTGGCTGATATCTTCTTCTTTTTTTCAAGGGGAAAAAGCTAAGTATTGTGTTCTTCATTATGTTATGATTTTGTAAACACTTATTATGCGGATTTGCTTTGAAATGAAGTTTTTCGTTGTGTTTTCTTCGTGTTTTGTGATATCTTTCTCTTTCTCTTTCTTCTTCTTAGGAAATTGTGACATGAGAAGATTATGTCATTATTTTCCTTTTACTTTTCTTTTGCAATGAGTAAGATTCATGTTTAGGATATTGTGATGCATGTTAGAAGTGGATTTAATTATAAATGTGATGGTTTTACTTGCACTTCATTAACATTACAAAAAGAGCTTGTTGTATTGTTAAAATTCGTTGTAACTACATTGATCCGAGAGGGCGGTGTAAATCTCAAAAAAGTGGAACCACATTCAAATTCCATGGATGGTGAAGTTCATGGCGGTTGAGTGCAAATAAATAGGGAAATATACTTTGATGGGCGTAGAATTAAAGATTTTAGGGTGACAGACTAAAAATCCCAATTTGGTTTTAGTTTTTGGAAACTAAAGCGAGAGTTAGCCTTGAGGTGAAGGGAAGTGGGAGCTCTGGAGTGAGAGCCAGTATCCTTCCAGCCTAACCACAGATTTGGGGACTAAATCTAGGATTAGTCATTGTTCTTTATAAGCTGAAAAATGGGTAAAGAATAAGATTGCCCCTATTTGGCACATACAATATTTAATATATCTCATTACTTTACATTATCCAATTCACTACATAAGAATAGTAGATTTTATTATCTCAAAATTCACCAAATCAACTCATCCAGAAAGGTTATCTTTAGAATAATATTTGCATTTAGGAATAGTTATTATCCTTACATATAATCATCTGTATTTAGGAGTAATTGCTAGATAAAACACCACTTATATTTACCCTCTAATCTAAAGTCTGATAATACTATACTAGAATTTGACTAAGAACCTCTTTCCTCGCTTCCCTGTGGGATAGATAGACGGGACTCCACTAGAGCCTTGTATTACTTGAGCGGTATGTATACTTGCGTTTGAAATTGTGACTTTACAAAATCATTATAAATATATAAAGTTGGGTTGATAAATTCTTGCATATAAAAATGTTCAATCAACAGTAACTGTTTGAATTTAGATTGGTAACATTTACTTGAATTTGAGTAGGCAAATTTTACATAAATTTGGGTAGGCAACAACAACCTCAATATGCGTAGAAAAGAGAAGTCTGAAAGAAAAAATAGCCTCAATATTGGTTGACAAAAACAACTTGAAGGCAATGATAATATTGATATTGGAAGACAACAATAGCCTCAATATGGGTAAGTAGGATAAGCATAAAGACAATAAAAGCCTTACTATTGTCCGACAACAACGGTCTAAAGGTAACAACAATCTCAATATGGAAATAAACAATAACCTCAATATGGGTAGACAATCACCGCCTAAATGTTGGTGGGCAACAACAACCTGATTAAATTTGATAACAACATTCAATAGTCTAGACAACCAAAGTCTATAAAGAGTTGTCTAACTTTTCTCCCCCCCTTACATTGGGTATTGATCCACTAAAAATTTGATAGCTTTTTAATGCCAATTTCATACTTATTTTTAATGATATTACACTTTAAAGAAGGGTATTTTTCATGATTTCATGCAGGTACGTGATTTTAGGCCTTTGGAGCCAAAGAAAGCAAAAAGGAGCAAATTCTGAGCAAAATGAGGTAAATTGGACATTTTGACCTAGAGCGTCAGACGATGCTGTCAGCAGCACCAGACCGCCCCATTTTACAGAAGATTTGGGCAGAATGATGGAAAATAGCATCGGACGGTGCCATATCAAGTGTTGGACAGCACCCAATCGTAATTCAAACCAGATTCAATGTATTTGGCCTGATTTTGGAGCGGTGCTTGAGGGAACTCTTTTGGAAGTCAGTTACATCCAAATTTAAACTATTTTGGAGCCTAAATTCAGTGTGTTTTGGAGAGTTTGGTGTGTCTTTTCAGTGTTCTTGAGTGTGGAGAGTAGAGTCCATTAGAGTGTCTAGGGTTTAGTGTGTGTTCTCTGCTACGGAGTGTAGGAAGACAGGAAAAGTGAGAGATTTCTTCTCCCTTACTCATCTTATGAGGAGAATTGTGTGTTATCTTGACGAAAGAAGAAGAGTCAAAGGAATTTCGAGAGATATTCTTAGGGAAGAAATTGAGATAAGCTGTATTTACTTCTCTTGGTTTGTATGACGTTGCTTTTATATATAAAATTTGTTTTTCATCATATTTTCCTCATGAGTCTGAAGTAGATTTCTTTATTTTCCTCATTTAAATGTAAAGTGTTGATGTTTTGATATGGAAATGATGTGCTGATTTATTATGGAGAAATTGTGATGACCTTGTCACTTTGAACTTAAGTTACTTTTTTATCAAGCCAATTGAATTGTTAAAACCTATTGTGAAACATATGTTCTGAAAGGACTATGAGTTCTGCAACAAAAGTGAATGTTACATTCAACGTTCATGAATGAGTGACGTAGTTATTGGGGGTTGGGTGCAAATAAATAGGAAAATATGTTTTGATGGGCGTAGATTTGAAGATTTTAGAGTGACAGACTGAAATCCTCAATTTGGTCCTATGGTTTGGAAACTGAAGCGAGAGTTAGCCTTCAGGCGAAGGGAAGTGGGAGCTCCGAAGTGACAGTCGGTATCCTCCCAACCTAACCACGAATTTAGGGACTGAACCTAGGATTAGCCAATGTTCTTTATATCGCTCGGAAGAGGGTAAAGAATAGGAATGCTCCTATTTGGAACAATACTATTGCATCACTAATCTATGTCACTAAATAAACACATTAGCATGACAAAGGAGGGGGATTCTTTCTTGCGTTTGAACTTTTGTTTTAAAATTTAGTCTTGTGTTTGTTTATTGTGTTAGAGGAGTATAACGTACTTTAGTAAAATTAGTAACTGCAACTATCTGAGCATCCTGGTATTATTAGTAATCATTACTGCTGTATTGTTATTCAAGTAGTAATTTCTATACTCGTTTTTATACTTTCCAAACCTCCTCGTGGGATTGATAACCAGGACTCCACTAGAGCCCTGTATTACTTGAGTGATACGTATACTTGCGTTATACATGTGGGACTCATTAGAAATCTAAAGATAGTCGCACCAGGTATAAATAGTTAAAAAACGAGAAAAAATTAAAAATTTTGAATTTTGAAGGTCGGAAGTAATGACATACTAACAGACGTAGCCACGGCCATAGTTACATGCATGCATGCAACCAATATTGCAATCACCTACGCTCGTGCGTTCCCATACCATACTTGTTTGCCCAAGCGTGTGCATGCGCACATCCACACACCCACACGTACATAAATATGCCTTCATGCACCCACAAACACGCATACACACACATTTACATACATGTGTGTGTACAAGAGCACCCACCACTTCTTTTGCATGTTTCCTCACCACTGTTATGCCCATGCTTACACATTTTCTCCATCAAACCATTGTCATCTAGCCATCGCTACTAGTGGGCTATCATTGCCTAGCCAACACCATTGCCTTCATCTATCCACCACTGTCTGGCCGCCATACCACCTTTGTCTGGCCACCAACGTCTTCTTCAAACCATAGCAACCTGGCCCTCATAGAACTACAACTACTTGGTCCACAACCAATAGTGACAATGAAAACATAATCAAAACTCAACAGAAAATCCATGACAACTCAAAGATCCTTAAAGTACAAAAATTGGAACATCTAAAGTTATGTTGAAGACATCTTCAAAACTAGCTGAGTATTTCGGATGACACAACTGAAATCGCCCAAAAATAGAGGCAAATATTATATCACAAAAAATTATATAATCATGCATATATCATGATGGGTAATAGAACTTCAAAATATAACTTAATGATCATGCAAGCTCCAATTTCATCAAAATTATAATCAAACTAAGCTTTAATTAGGCTCGCACAGTGGTCATTGCAGTCATCTGCCATGACCGTCGACTCCTGTAGCTGTTGACTAGGGTTGACCACCACTTGTTGCCATTGTCACTAATGCGGACCACTGGCCATCAACGTCCACTAGTTGCAACTATTGTAGCCGGACTACTTTTATTTTAAAATTTTGCGACACTTGAAGTTTTTGAGCTATATGAACATAAGAGATATTTAATTACAAGCATGTAATGAATTAATTTGATTGGGCTAGATCCCATGAAATTTTTTCACGTAAATAATCTAGTTATCTCATCCGACAGCTTCTCTTTTATTTATGTGTGTACACAAACACGGTAAGGTATCACATTATGGTAATGAATTTTTTAGCCCGCAATAATAATATAAAAGAAGTTTTTATTTGTTGCATTAAAATATATGTAATAAATTATAAATTTTAAAAATATAAAATACTAGAAAATATTTGCATTTTTAAAATATAATAATGCTGAAGGATGATCTAACATTGAAATTTATTGAAACACTATTGAAAGATTTTCAATCAAATATCATCATATTTATGATTTGAAGAAAAAAGCTACAAGTAAATTTTCTCAAATACTCCCTTAACTTATTATTTTAAATAAAAAACAGCAATGCTCCAAAATGTCCTTTAAGCAATCCTTAGCCCATTAAGCTAAAGCCCAACAGGATTTTCAAGTCTCTAGAAGGACAAACTTTAAATCAAGTATTTATTTGCTTCGTTGAAAAGTATTTAAAAGCTCATTACAAATTTAAAAGGGCCAATTGCCCGCGACGAATTGACAGCAAAGCCCATCGCCATGGGCAAGCCAGCCGGCCTGCTAGCTTTTGTATCTTTTGTTTTATTTTTTAAATAATAATAATTATGAATAATTTTTTTTAAATTTTAAGATTTTATTAAATTTATTTAAAATTTCAATAAAAGTATATTTTAAATATTTTATGAATTTTTGTTTGAATTTATTTTTTATTTAATATTTTTAAATTAATAATTAATTTAAAATAATATTAAAATATTTGATTGAAATTTATTTAGTATTTATAAATTTTAGATTGTTATAGAAAATTATATTATATTTTTTAATCTTTTATAAATTTGGTAAAATATCTAGAAGAATATTTTATTAATTAATTAAGATCTTTTATTAAAATAAATTTATTAAACTATTTTAAGAATTTCTTATAATAATTCATTCTTAAATGACTTAAAAAATTTACCTCGAGCTGTGGAAATAAAAAATTTTTTATAAAATTAATAAATTTAATTTTTAATTTATAATAAAAGGTTATTTATATTAAAGTTTTTAAATATTTATGAAATTTTTTATAAAATATTTATAAACTCTTCATAATTAGATAATATTATATTAGTTTGTGTTTTATGTTAATTTTTAATATGAATAAAATATAAATATTTAATTAATATTTTAAAAAATTTATTAAAATAATTTGATAAAGTTATTTCATAATTTTTATAAAGATTTTTTATTGCAAATTTATATATTTAATCATTAACATAGTATAATTATGAAAGTAACAACTATTTTATAACTATGAAATTATGAAAGTATTTTTTTAGTCATGGTAGTTCATTTAAGTTTAAAACAAAAAAAAAAAAATCTAAGAAAATAATTCATAAAAATTTCTTAGATGAAATGGAAAGCTAAAATATTATTTATTACCATGTAATGTCGTCTTCATTTTTTGTTCAATTTTTTTTCTATTTTTGTTTTAACTAAATTTCACTTGAGCAAAATCTTAAGTAAGCTCTAATTTAATAAAATTAAAATTCAACTTAATAAAAGCAAACAACTAACTCCAAATATAATGAATTTAGTCAAACCCTAAAGTTGAACAAAATGTGCTTTAATCGACGACACCCCGAGATTATCATTTTCTCTCTTAAGATCAGTATATGACTCAAAACTCCATTTCGAAAGTTATATGACAATTATTTTGTCATATATAAGGATCGTTCAAATAAGTTTGACGATCGTTTGAAATAATTTTTTCATGGAATTCTTCTATTCAACTAGCCATGCGTGAATAGTATTTTTTTGGTTAACCGTAAATTTATCATTTTCTCCAAAGGCCAATCTCGTGATAAAAGTTATATTTCGTAAATTACATAATCTTCAATAACACCTCGAGATTATTATTTTTTTCTTTTAAGATAATTGTAGGACTCAATACTTCTTTTTGAAATTACATGACAATTGTTGTCACATATAAAGACCACACAAAATTTTGATGATCGTTTGAAATAATTTTTATATAAAACTCTTCTGCTCAAATAGTCATGCATGATAGTACTTTCTCATTTTTTCCACAGGTCAATTTGGTGATTCAAGTTATATTCCATAAATTGTAAAATCTTTATGATCACATATGAGGAAAATGAAAACTAGTTTGTTGGTCATCACGGTTTTCATGCATGGAAAATGATCTCACATAAAAAATTTTCAATGAGTAATTATTTTTCAAATCAGACTCTCGTTGATTTTTATCTTCAAAAACATTCAAATGATTCTCTCTACACCAAAATTCAACTCCATATGGAGGCTTGTTGAGCTAACGATAATCAAAAGAGAGAAAATCATTCTTTTCAATAATAAAAAGATAATATTTCCATAAGTGACCAAAATGAACTCAAAATGAAATCGAACTTCAACAAAATTTGACTTAACTTAAAAGAAACACAATTTGATCCAATAAAATCAATCAAACTTTAATTCAAAATCCATGAACTTTCTCTCTCTAGTTTTTGGGCCCACTTTGACTTGAAATATCTTGACATAAAATTAATTTGATCAAGACCACTTGAACCATGAAATTTTTTATATTTTTTTTCTGTCAGATGAGCCTAAGCCAAAATTTTGACTACAACCACCGTGTAACCACCCTTGCACTTCATTTAGCCATAACTTTAGCAAGATAAATTAAAATGGTTTAAACCATTGAATTCCTTTTGTTATCCTCTCTAAATGAGGTCAACTTGCATGTTTCCATAACTACCCTAAATACCTTGCAAATTACTAAAATACCCCTCCATTTTTCTAAGAATTTCTCAATATCCTCTTAAGCCTAACCATTCATTCCTTTCCTTTAATCTTTTTAGTTGACCTTCCGACTCATCAATCCACTTTGATCATTCTCATTAGTCCACCTCATCCTCCCTCCTTAAACTATGATCCCAACCTCTCCTCTCATTCTTCTCCTCTCCTCTCCCATTCTTTCTCTCAATTTTCCCCCTCTTCCCACTCCAAACTGAGCCCTCTACTCCTTCCTCCTCCACATATCTGCTCCTCTCCATTCAACAAAGCCAGGCCATCATCAAGGAAAGCAAGGAAGGTAAGGACTCAAGGAGCTAAGGCAAGAAATAACAATCAAATCAAAAAAGAACATCAACAAAAGGAAGGTAATCTCACACACATGTATGTTCATTCCTCTCTAATTTTGCATGAATTAAACCATAAAATTTGTCTCATTCCTCTCTAATTTTGCATGAAGTGAACCATAAAATTTTTCTCATTCCTTTCTAATTTTTTCATGAAGTGAGCCATGAAATCAGTGTTCATTCCTTTCTAATTTAATTGTGGTATGAAGTAAACCACGAAGTTTGTGTTCTTTCATTTCCAATTCAATTTCTAATGAAATAAACTATAGAATGTGTGCTCTTTCCTTTCCAGTTTTGTTGTGCATGATGTTAAACAAAGGGATTTTCTCTCTTTTGTCTTGAATAATGTGTCTGTTGTCTCTTTCTTACTTTTGACAGGGTCAAATCCCTCACTTCTCACACTTCTATCATGAGTTTATTTCTTTCCCCTTTTTTCCACTTCCACTCCAAAACGGAAACCCTAACCCACTATACTCACCCAAAACTGAACCCTAACCCAATAACTCACCCAAACCAAAACCCTATTCAAATAAATCTCCCAAACCAAAAACCCGACCCACTAAACCCACCAGGATTGAAACCTTAACCCACTAAACCCACCAAGAATGAGACCTAACCTGTCTAGACACCTTACTCAAGACATAAACCTACTAAAGACACCTAACCCAAAATTTTAGACCATCTAGACTACCTTAACCAAAGCCTAATTAACTAAAATACCATTTAACCTATTAACATACTAGCTTAACCACAAACCCACCAACCCTTTAAATCGATTAACCCATTATACCATTGGCATCCCCTGACCTGAAAAGAACCTCACTTGACATTAACCCATGCCAAATGTACCTTTGTCGAGACTTACATAGCCTAATCTACCCATGATCAAATCTAACTCCATCCTAAACCCATCTAAATGAGCTTAAGACCACTTAATCCTTGCTTAAACATGACATTACCCCATAATAAAAATAAAAGAAAGAAGTGAGACAGAAAGTATGTTAAAGTGTATGTATGTATATTAAAGTGTATGTGTATGTGTATGTGTCAATGTGTTTATTTGTAGGTTTGTATGTGTTAATTCGCTTATGTGTAAGTATGCTTGTGTTAATGTGTTTATGTGTGTGTGTGTGTACGTGTGTTAATGTGCTTATGTGTGTGTGTGTGTAGTAATGTGTTTATGTGTAAGTGTGATGATGTGTAAGTGTGATGATGTGTAAGTGAAAGGGTAAGTGAAACATTGATGATGTGTAAATGAATGTATAAGTAAATATATAGGTGAATAATAAAAATATATGCACATTAAAAATAATCAATCTATAAACAACACTTACAAACTTCAATTTTTCTGTTAATAAACATGTTGAATGTTTTAGAAGCCTACAGGAGTCCATAGTTTATTTTAATGGAGCCACGCTGAGTTATGCGATTACTTGAGGGAAAATAATGAGTAAGTTTGGGGGATTGATGCAATGAGAATTTACTTAATTTTTTGGCATTAAATACAATATTAATTATGATTTTTATTATAATATTATTGTTGAGAAAAGTAATTTTATTGTTTGTGCATATTACATGGTTTAGGATACTTGAAAAAAGAAAAGGAACAAATTTGGAGTAAAGAGCACAAAAAATGGGACTTCGCACAAGTGGCCCACAAGTTGTGCACACGAGCACCCATGTGCGGTCATGTTTCTAAAACATTAGGCTTTGCTAGTTGCAAGTTTGATAAAGGTTGGCTTCGGTTGAGGCAACGTGCATCGTGGCTGTGTGCATGTGGCCACAATCTAGTTTTGGTAGAAGCGCATAGAGGAACTGGTTTTAGAAAGCACATGGCCTATTTTGGCAAGTAGGGAGCGCCGCATATGACAAGTCAGCATTGCGTTCGTGCGTAGAGATACAACTGCGGCTCCATGCACGCTAGCTCATGCGGGTGCGCACGCATTCGCACAAGCTATGTTTTCACGTGTATGCAGGACAAGTGCACACCTATGTTGCGCGCGTGAGAAGCACACCTATACAAGAGAGCTTCATCTTTACTTGGGAGAAGGACACCAGAAGGTCACCGGAAGATCGTCGGAGCACCACTAGAGTTCACCAAAATGCGAGCTTCTCTCCTACCAAAAGGAGAGCTTCATCCTACATGAACAAACACTTCCACAACTATCACAATGTTGAGAATCCCTATATCTCTTAGTCGGATCTAAGGTTAGTCTGGTCTAGGCATGTGGGTTTGATCACCAATGCGGGGTGAATATGCCAACCGACATTTTTCGACAAGGTTGTGACCCGACCCACAATTACGTAGATATTTATACTACAAAATATTTCCAAAAACATGTTAAAATTATATTTAAAGGCTAGTGTGAATAAATGAAATGATTTAAAAATTATATAATAAGCCTTCACAACATGGGTACTAAGCAAGTATACATATCATTTCAAGTAATATAAGATTTTTCTTAAAAACCCCAGTATTGATCCCATGGGGAAGCTATAACTCTGAATATTAACTTGCAAAACCTATACCAAAATTACAGATAAACATGATAGGAGATTGTCGGCATATTTTTAGGTTGTATATTTTATTTTGAAAAAGGGGTCGCCTAACAGAAATTGTCGGCGAATTTTTAATTTAATTTAAATAAATAATTTGAAAAGTAGTATTTGATTTTGAAAATAATTTTAAATTTGAAAATTTTAAGATATGAAATCAAACTGGTTTCACATCCCAAATAGTTCACATAAACGAGCACCGCACCACAAACCGTGTATCTATCCCGAAGAGTAGACACACTGCTTGATAATGGGGCTCGATTAAATAAACTAGAAAGGTTTGTGACATCCGTTTGGTCCGTGAACCAATTTTATAAGCCGACAAATTCCCTCGCTTAATATGAAAACATTAAACGAGGTTTATATTACTCGGGTTCTTTAAAATTCCCTATAAGGGCAAGCCCCTATAGTTAATTACATCTCAAGTGACGGGAATCACCTAAGAAAACTCTCGATAATAATCGGTAATTACGCTCTCAAGAATTTCAAAGTTTAAGTTTTCAAAGGATTGAATTTTGGAATTTCAATAGGGAATGAATCAAGTTTGGAACATTTTATTTTGGGAATTCAAAGGAAGAAAAGTAGGAGAAATTACAGATTCGAAGCGAACTTCGGTAATTTCCCTACTATCCTATTGTTTGGCTTGGATTTAGGAAAGTCCTAATGTTTATTTAATATTTTGATCTTGCCAATTTTAATTAATTAGGACTTATGTTCGTATGACATGATCATACAAATAGCCTCGAAGATGTGAGGGTTTATGTCATATCGGACGACTACCTCGGAATCCTAAGACCGGTTAGGGCTTAATTTTCAATGCAAATGCTTAACAAAAGGTTGAGGATTTATGTTGCACTAGGCAAACTACCTCGAAGTCCTATGGCTTAGATATTTAATTCTAAGAAAGTTTTACTGAAGTAGACTCAGGTTTTGCTGATGACGATGGCCGTGCTGCCCACCATGCTCCGAGCTCCTTGTTGTTGCAGAGGTTTAGTTTTAGAAGTCATAAATCAGGAGATGAGAGAAGTGTTCTGGTTTAGAGAAAGTCTTAATCTCCAAGTGTTTTTTTTTTATTTTTTATTTAAAACAAATCTTAAAGTTGATTATAACAACACCGGTTAAGATCCCACGGTTCCATCCTTCCGGCATCGTTATTTTTATCGGATTCACTTAGTCCAGATGAATTTGCTAAACTCAACTAAATGAGTTCCACACTTTCATTTAGACCGTGGGAAATTCCGTTAGCAACACGTAGGTTACATCATCCGAGGTATTCCCGATCATCCAACAGGACGTTCTAATTTAGTTGTAATTGTAATTTTGTGTTCTGTTTGTGATTAAATTTTGAGTTGTTTTATATTTTGAGATGTTGTGGCGGCGAATTTTATCTTGTAATGACTTTTAATTTAGTTTTGGTTTCAGTTTTAGGGACTATCCTAAAGGTGTGGGTTTTCATGCAACGAGTTGTTTATCATGCAAGAAAAGTAAGTGCGATGTGATTAAATAAATTGCAATAAAGTAAATTACAATAAAATAAAAGCGTACCCGGAGGGTCTTCCCGTCATCCCAAGTCGCACTTAAAACACAATTTAGAATATTTAAGCAAGTTCCTAGGTAAAGCTAAGGGAAGGGTTATGGTTTTCTACCAAATTCCTAATCCTATAGCTAGTCATTTCCTATGATGTCTAGGTTCTTGTGTTTTGGTTTGAGGACGATTTTCTTCATCGAAGAACAATTAAGTTCAATTGTTCTTATAAGTATCCTATCATATTGAGGAAGTGCTTAAGAAGAATCTTAAACATCTTTTCAATACCGATAGGATTGTTTTAAGTCCGAATGGATTTAATTAATCGAGTGAAGTAGTCGTCCGAGGTTTAGTTAAGTTTTGTTGTTATCTTACTCAGTGAACTAGGACATTTGAATATCCTATAAGTGAAGTAACATTTCATTTAATGTTCTGTTTATGAGTTATGGTAACCAAAGCTTTCAAGGGCAAATTGGTGCTCAAATGGTTTGTGATTTAGTTTAATTTCAGTTATCGGATTTAATTTTGGAATAGTGTTCAAGTTGTTTATATTTATTTTCTTCATGTCTTAAGTGATGTTATATTTAATTCAATTTAATTTAACTTTAATTTAATTTAGTTTAGTTTTAATTTTAATTTAATCTAATTTAAATTAATTTTAATTTTAACTTGATTTTATTTTGTTTTATTTTAATTCAATTTAATTTAATTTAATTTAATTTAATATGATTTAATTTAATTTAATTTAATTTAATTTAATATGATTTAATTTATTTTAATTTAATTTAATTTAATTTAATTTAATTATTTTTTTAATTTAATTTTATTTAATTAATTTAATTTAATTTTAATTAAATTTAATTCAATTTAATTTAATTTGTTCAATTTAATTTAATTTAATTTATTTGATTTAATTTAATTTAATCTTTAATTTAATTTTATTTTTAATTTTAATTTAATTGAAAATTTAAAAAGAGTTTAATAATTTGACTTTAATTTGATTTTAATGATTAGGTTCTTTAACATTTTAAAACTTAAATTTGAATTATCATTTTAATTGGGGATTAAATATCACTGAGATGATTAATTTAGGGATTCTTAAATTAAAGAACAAATCTCTTCCTAATAATATCCCTATTTTAATAATTTCAATTTTATTATTCTTCCAAATTTAATCAATTATTTAATTAAGGTTTATTTTAATTATTTTTAAATTATTTAATAGGTTTCTACCCTTTAATTATTTAAATTTCAATCATCTAAACCAGATTAAGATCAAATATTTTACTTGTTAATTTTATTAAACCTAAAGTTTTAATTAAGGGTTAAAATTTTAATTACCATTTTGCCCTTCAAGCTTAATAATTTCATAATTCACTAAATTGAGCTTAAATGAACTTGAAATTTTTATGTGACTTCTCTCATATGCCAATAAATACATGAGAGGAGAAAATGTGATTTTTCTATATTTAATTTATTTATGTAATTATTTTTGGTAGAAAATAGGGATTTCCAAAGAAAATTTAATAATATGACCAAGGGAAAGTTTCTGTCCTTAAGAAACTTATGGGACATTCTTAATGACTAGAGGACCACTTGGACCAATTTTGGTGATTTTTTGAATTATATTATTTTTATTATAATTATTTTAAGTTTTGGAGTATTAATTAATTTAAAAATAAAATAAAGGTTGAAAAATGAATTTTATATTTTTCAAAAATCTCTCTGATATCAAGGAAATCAGAGAATCAACTTTTACAATTTTCTAATTTTTCTTTGATTTATTAGAATTATTTTAGTGGAAATGCTAAAAAATATATTTTTTTTAATTTTAAAATTACCTTAGTGCTTTAAAATTTAATATCTCACCAAATAGACCTAAGAAAAATATGGGGTTTGTTCCTAAGTGATTAGAATTCAAAATGTGACATTTTAGTGAATTTTATTATTTTTGTGATTTTTATTATTTTTTAATTATTAAAATATTAAAATAATACAAAAAATAAACTTTTTTAGAAAATTGAAATTTTAATTTTCTTAAATTCCCCTGATATCAGAGAGGCTCAAAACCAATTTGGTGAATTTTTGAAAAGTATTTTGAAAGTTATGAATTTTTAAAGCTCAAATTGATTAAATGGCTTAATCAACCCATTTAGTAGGGCTAACCAAGTCCAATTGACTTCAAATTTTTATGGTGGGTTCCTCTGATCCTAAGGGTCAGTGGAAAATTGATTTCAAGTCAATTTGATGTATGATTAGCTCTAATTAATTAGGGACCTATTTTGGGTGTTTAAGCCAATTAGGGCTATTTTGAATGAATTAATTCAAAACCTATTTTTTCCTAGGGTCCTCTGGTCATAAGAAACATCATCAAATTTTCCTAGAATTTATTTCACAACATGCTAATTATTGGATTTAAAATACTCAAAACAGCAACATGAATTTGAAAAATCAATAATGTCTCATAGGGATGGCCTCTGACTTTGGAAAATTCAGGGAATGTTCCCAAGTTCAGAGGCTTCAAAAGCCCTATGGTCTCATGTCATGGTGAATTTCCTACATGCATGGAGAATTAAAATAATGCAGAGGGTAAATAAATTATTAAATATAAAATACTCGATGAAATTAAATGATTTCTTTTCCACATTATTCTCCTCTGTTCACTGAGCAAGAAGGTATTTTTATTTTATTTTTCTGATTTTCCTACACAAAGTTATGGATTTTTGAAGTTTAGGGAATTAAATAAATAGAAAAATACCCTAATTTTCTATTTATCCACGCGGCGCCGCGTCAACCTCGGCAGCTCCGAAACGCCGCGTGGCGCTCTCTGATTCGACGCCGCCATCCGACTCAGCGCTCCGGGGGCCCACTGTGTCGTTCCGTCTCCTCGTCCGGCGTGATCCTGGTCGTCCGTCCGCGCGTGTATTAAATGAACGGCATCCGTTCATCGTCCCCAAGCGTCCTCACCCGAGAGCCGTCCACACTAAATCCCTAATATCTCACTCAATACTTAACAGATTTTCGTGTTCTTGAGCTCTATGGATTCGTCTTGAAGAGACGAACACATCTATACGGTGACCATGCATTGAAATTAAAGCATTTGAAATGGAGAATCTCCAGAAGCTCGAGATGAAGAATTAGCTCATACCTTTGCTCAGAGAAGTGTGGCTTCAATCGAAGGGTTGTGTCACCTTTGATTGGATCCCAGCAAGCTCTAGATGAAGTCTCCGGTCCAGTGAATCGCTCTAGCTATGAAAGTGACCACGGCCGATCACAAAGCTTGGAGGCTGGAACAACTCGGGTGGCTCTGGAGATGGGGCTTTCAGTGGGAAACTTCTCCTCTTGGTCCATCGAAGGTGTAGGACCGATCGATTTGAAGATTGGCTCATCGTGGCAAAGTGTCCTAGTTTTGGGTGAAATTTCGGTTGAGAAATTGGATTCGTTGGTGGGGATTAGGGCAAATTGACACCTGGGATCAATCGCTCTAAGTATGGAGTAGGGTTTGGAACAATTTTGGCGAGTTTCGGCAAGGTTTGTGCAACTCTCCTCCATGGTCGTGAGGGGGTCGGGTTTAAATAGAGGTGGCTGGAGAGCCTCGCGAGGGATGGCCGAGGGTTGGGATCGACTGCTCTGGGCATGGGAAGAACGGCCATGGTGGCCATTGGGCATGGGGCGGCTCGGCAAGGTGGAATTCTAAAGTTTGGCTCCTCCCGAGGTCTCGGCCATGGTGTTTTTCGGCGACCCGGGCGGGCGGCCTGCGAGCATGGGTCACCCTCGAGTCCGAGTGGGTCGGGGCTGGAGGTTTGTGCGATCAATCGGCTATGGACATGTGTAAAGGGTTTGAATCAAAGTGGAATGGGAAAGGGCTAGTTTTGGGTCTAAATGGGTCAACCCTTGGTTTTGGGTTAGGTCCACCCTCCAAGGCCAATTTGGGTCGAAGGGAAAGTCACTTGGATCGGCTTGATTAGTGGGGTCAAGTCACAATCCAAGTACAATTAAGCTTAAGCAAGAGTTAGAGGAGACATGGGAGTGGTTAATCACTCTTAAGAGAATCATTAAAGGGTCCCCTCTTCTTGCCATTTTGGGTATGGTGAAGTGTCCAAGGCTTTCATGGCTCACATGTGGCTCATGCATGGCTTCATGGCTCACCTTTGGCTTGGAAAAAGCTAAGTCAACTTTCATGAAAGAGGGTTTTAGGAATTTTGGTAATTTAGGAGTGATTTGATGGGATTTGGCACATGGCTTGATTTGGAATCATTTGATGATTGATTTGAACTTAGGGATGATTTTAATTAAGGGTATGATGAGAAGAACTTGTCATATGGGCTTTAGCATGAAATTTGGGCTTTTAGGAAGGTTTAAGAAAGTGGACTTTTGATTTAAAAATAAATTTATGGATGGGAATTTTGTGAAGGATTGGGCCAAACAAATGTTGGGTTTAGCTCATGGATGTGTCATGAGTGACTTGAAGCAAATTGGGAGTGATTTGGGTTGGATTTGGGCTTCTTTGGTGAATGGGCCAATATAGGTCAAATTGGGTTAAGTTGGGCCAATGTTGGGCTAGGGTTGAAATTGATATAAAATAAATGTTGGGAAATGTTTATGGAAGTGTTTTAAAGAGGTTTTGGCTTTGGTTGGGTTTTGATTTTGGGGTTTGGGTTCATTTGGGTTAGGTTTGGGTTTAGGTCAAAATTGGGCTTTTTTGATTTTGGGTTGAATTTGAGTGGGGTTTGGGTTTAAATTTTGGGAAAATCATGTTAGTGTTTTGTTTGTGAGAATGTTAAGAGAGGTTTAGAAAAGATTTGGGGTTCATTGGAGTTGAATTGGGTGAATTTGGGTTAGGTTTGGATCATGGGTCCAAATTGGGTTTTAAGGCCAAAAATGAAATTGGATCCAAATGTCAATCAAATTGAACTTGGATTTGGTCTAGATTGGTGTTGGGAATGTTGAATGCAAGTTTAGAATTGAATTGGACCAGAGTTTGGGTCAATTGGGTAGGTTTGGTTTGATATTGGGTTCGCTCAGGGTTAAAATGGGTCAAATTGGGGGTTTTGACAAAAGTGGGGTAAATTGACAAAATTGGCCCATGGTGTAGTTGAACAAAATGAAATTGGGAATATTTGGGATGTTTTGAAATTTTCTGGGAATTTTCTGAATTTTTGGATTTTTGGGTCAAGAGGGGTATTTTGGGTATTTGGAGGGTATTGGGAGGTATTTTTGGAATTTTTGGTATTTTTGGCTATGAATGATCAATTTGAGTGATGTGGAAATGTTTGGGATTGGTTTTGAGGAATTTTGGGTGATTTGGAAATTTTGCAAATTTTGGGCAGGCTAAGCGGGTGTAGGGTCCGGGGGTCGAAAATTGAAAATTTGGAAAATTAAGATCGGGTGGATGTAAGTGGAAAGAAGTCATTTTGGTTGAGCCATGAAGCCATATCAAGCCCATATGAGCCATGAAGGGACTCATTTGAGGCATTCACTATGTTGTTCCTAACCCTCTTAGCCGAGGGCTTAGGGGTTAAGGACCATCCATGTGAATCACCCACATGAGTCGGGAGGTCGAGTTAAGTATGGGTGTGTGAAAGTGTAGTGTATAGGTGTAGTGTATAAGTGTAGTGTGTGTGTAAGTCGGTCCTTCACCGGACCGGGCCACCGTGGCGGTCCTAAGGCCAAAGAGTCCCATAGGAACTCATCCTTTAAACTTCCACATTCGATCTCGACCCTCTAGATGATTAGGGGTCTACGGTCAAGTTTGTGGAGTTTGCAGGGAGTTAAGAAGTGGTTTGAATTTCTAAGTGGTGGGTCCCAATTCTAATCCTCTAAGATAGTCAAAGGAAAAGCCTAAGGCTAGATCCTAAGTACTTAAAGAGAAGAAGAGAAGACCTCATCAAAAATGAGGTCAACAGAGATAAATGTTGAAATGTTTGCAAATGATTTAAAACTAAATTTAAGTAACAGGTAAGAACAAAGTTTAACATATTTATAAAGTTTAAATGATTAATAAAATTTAAAAGCGAGTTTGAATGTTATGAAATGATCTTTCCTCTTATAAAGAGATATTAATCAATGTAGGATTTGAATGATGAAATATATGAAATGATGTATTGTGACAAATAGGAGCATTCCTATCCTTTAGCCCCTCTCGATGCTATCAAAGAACACTGGCTAACCTAAAGTTTATCTCTAGCTTATGTAGTAATGCTGAGTAGATTCTAGCATCTCACTTCTCGATTACCCAATGTGCCCTCTCCATGAGACCTATTAGGGGCCCTTACGATCTAAACTTAAGATCAAATCGATAAAAGAATCTAGTCTGGCACCCTAGAAACATCAATTCTACACCCATCAAAACTTATCTCCCTATTTATTTGCACTCCCCCCTTAGAAGATCGTGATGACTATTTCTAGAGTGAAGTGTGGCATTCACAAGTTGGGTGAAATCATAGCCCTCCCATGTCATTATGTTTCTCAATAGATTTTAATCTTACAAGTGGCCAATTTGCAAAGTCAATAAAGAATCGGTGGAAATACCATCAGAATTTTAAAATAAAAAGAAATCTTTAAATCTTCTTATATAACATGATTTATTCCCAAATGCAAGGAGAAAGAATTGGAACTACTCGGAATTCATGGTGATAAAATAAGAACACATGATTTGTATTGAAAACCAAGTCTTAACAAAAAAAAAAAAACTTAAACACAAATACAAGATATCTTATGTCTTCTCCACATAATTTTTGGAGTGTCCTTCAAGCAATTCTCCAAACTCTTACACAAAATCTTACACACACACGCACGCACGCACAAAAACAAAAGTAAACACCATTCCTAAGTGTTCAAAAGTCTCTTGTTCTTCTCTAAAAGTCATCTTTGCTCGTCTATAATTTGGCCCTTTTAATAGATCTCTGAAAATAACCAAGGGTTGCTTCAAGCACCCCTTCAAAATTAGTCCAAATTTAATGCATCTTCTTGAAAATTGGTTACCGGCATTATAGTGCCAATCTAGAGCACTATAGCACCCAGTTTGCTCAATAGATGATTCTATGGCACCAAGGGTGGCGCTATGGCGCCAAGGGTGGTGTTATTGCAGCAAGGGTGGTGTTATGACGCCATAAAAAAATTCTCCATTTTATCTTCATTTTGCCCACATTTTCTCTAAATGTTCATTCCATGTACCTGAAACCAAAAACAAGCAAAATACCTTCCTTTAAAATGCAATATCATCAAAAATGTGCATAAAATGATCATGAGATGTATACTAAAAATATATAATTTTTAGGTGGATCAATTGCCACAAACTTAAATGTTACTTGTCCTCAAATAACTCCTTGTACTATGTAAAAATTAGAACTGATGGAAGTAAGTTTTACTTAAAGATTTCTATAGTTTTTGTACTATAAATGCTATAGTAAAACTATAGAAAAATTTTAATAACTCAGTTTAAAACTAAAATATAAGAATATTTAGTATTCAAGTCTAAGAGTTCTCATTTTCTATTCATTTCAAGAATAACTTTACTTTGTCATACTAAGGATGCTTTAAAGAATTACTTGAAAAATAATTTCATGATAACTCTATGAGTAAGGATGCTGATACTTTAAAAATATGTTCATAAATGTAATTAAGTCCATTTCCTTAAGATGATTCAAGTGAAGCAAATTTTTGATTAGGCATCTTCTCAAGCTTCTCCTCACATTTTCTTTTTTCTTTTCTTTTTCTTTAGATTTTTCTTTCCTTTTTCTTTTTCATGATAATTTTCAATCTTTTTTTTTTGCAAGGATTACTATATCTAGATAGCCTTTAATAATTTTGATTTTCACCATACCCTTTTTAAAAGTTAAAAACTTCTCGCATTTTCTTACTAGATAATTGTGTATTAGTTTTAAAAAGATTTTTCATTGAGTCTCATTTATTTCTTTTTAAGTGTAAATCTAAGATCCTCAATATTTCCAATAATACAATTTTCTTTACTTTAAATAATAAATGCATAATCTTATAATCTTATACTAATTTCCTTAACTCTAGAGCTAACATTTATTATTAAAAACTTTTACTTAAGTCTTCTATAACATTTATAAAATCAAAAATATAATTTTCTAAAGCTAACCATACATACCACATGTTATGTTAAAATGATTTTAAAATATAGTTTATTGAGGACAAATAAGGTTTATTTCTGAAAATGTTTTCTATCCCTTCCCTCAAAGTTAAAATTTTTTCATTAATTTCGAATTGTACAGTTCATGAGGAAAGAGAGAAAATTTTGATGGTTTAGAATATGAGAATAATACATGTACAAATAATAATGACAGGTGCTGAGTAGTGGTAAATCTAAAATTAATATGTATAACAATAAAAGCACAAAGTAAAATACTACTCTAGCACACAATTAATATAAACTGAGGCAAAAAGTAAACTATAAAATAATAGAACAAAAAATGCAACACTTTAGTTCAATACAAATGTACACCTAAGTAACTAAAGAAAACACAAACATAACACTCCAACAATAACAGATCAAATGACCAACAAAAGAAATCCAAATACAAGATCTATAGTAAAGAAAATATACTCTAATCATCCTCTTCTTTATCATCATCATCATCATCAACTTCATCATCATCATCAACATCAATATCCTTCGCCATGTCTCTGCCACTCTCATATGGAGAATACATTGGGCAAGAAGGAGATTCCACTGAATGATCGCTCTTCAAAAATTTCACCAGTGAATCATTGAAAGTGGTATCATACTCAACTGTTCTCATCTGATACTCATCATTGTGATCCAAATGTGCTTTCAATTCTTGCATGTAATTTTGGAAAGATAAATTATCACCTTTTTGAATGATTATTTGCTCCAGAATAGTGCCTAAAGTAAAAGTACCAGATGTGGAAGGTTTAAAAGATTAAGCTAAAGCTAAAGTAGAAGCAATGTCAAAACCTCCACTCCTTGATCTAGAATCTGTATGCATTCCATAAATGTCCAAATTTGTTTTTCCAATGGGTTTATGAGGTGGCAAATTTTCCTCCCATGAATCATAGTTAAATCCAGTTCACATGCACTTGTTGACCTCATTTTTGATGAGGTCTTCTCTTCTTCTTTTTAGTACTTAGGATCTAGCCTTAGGCTTTTCCTTTGACTATCTTAGAGGACTAGAATTGGGATCCACCATCTAGAATTTCAAACCACTTCTTAACTCCCTACAAACTCCACAAACTTGATTGTAGACCCCTAATCACCTAGAGGGTTGAAATCAAATGTGGAAGTTTAAAGGATGAGTTCCTATAGGACTCTTTGGCCTTAGGACTGCCACAGGTGGCACTGGTGCAGTGAAGGGGCGACTTACACACACACTACACTTATACACTACACTTTCACACACCTCCTAAAACCACACCCATGCCTAACTCGACCTCCCGACTCATGTAGGTGATTCACATGGATGGTCCTTAACCCCTAAGCCCTTGGCTAAGAGGGTTAGGAACAACATAGTGAATGCCTCGAATGAGTCCCTTCATAGCTCATGTGGGCTTGATGTGGCTTCATGGCTCGACCAAAATGATTTCATTCCACTCAAATCTACCCGATCTTCAATTTTCCAAATCTTCGATTTTCCAAATTTTCAATTTTCCAAATTTTCAATTTTCCAAATTTTCAATTTTCCAAATTTTCAATTTTCCAAATTTTCGATTTTTGACCCCGGGACCCTACACACTCTAACCTACCTAAAGCCTCGAAATTACCCAAATTTTTCAAAATTTCCAAATCATCCAAAATTCCCCAAAATCAATCCCAAACATTTCCACATCACTCAAATTGATCATCCATACCCAAAAATACCAAAAATTCCAAAAATACCTCCCAATACCCTCCAAATACCGAAAATACCCCTCTTAACCCAAAATCCCAAAAATTCAGAAAATTCCTAGAAAATTCCAGAAAATCCCAAATATTCCTAATTTCATTTTGTTCAACTACACAATGAGCCAATTTTGTCAATTTACCCCACTTTTGTCAAAACCCCCAATTTGACCCATTTTAACCCTAAGTGAACCCAATGTTAAACCAAACCTACCCAATTGACCCAAATTCTGGTCCAATTCAATTCTAAACTTCAATTCAACATTTCCAACACCAATCTAGACCAAATCCAAGTCCAATTTGATTGACATTTGGATCTAATTTCACTTTTGGCCTTAGGACCCAATTTGGACCCATGACCCAAACCTAACCCAAACTCACCCAATTCAACTCCAATTAACCCCAAATCTTTTCCAAATCCTCCTTAGCACCCCCACAAGCAAAATACTAACATGCTTTGCCCAAAATTTGGACCCAAACCCCACTCAAATTCAACCCAAAGATAAAAGGCCCAATTTTGACCTAAACCCAAACCTAACCCAAATGAGCCCAAACCCCAAAATCAAAGCCCAACCAAAGTCAAAACCTCTTTGAAATACTCCCATAAACATTTCTCAACATTAATTTTACATCAATTTCAACCCTAGCCCAACATTGGCCCAACTTGGCTCACTTGGACCTATATTGGCCCATTCACCAAAGGAGCCCAAATTCAACCCAATTCAAACCCAAATCACTCCCAATTTGCTCCAAGTCACTCATGAAACATCTATGAGCTAAACCCAACAATTATTTGGCTCAAGACTTTACCAAAATTTCATCCCAAAATCCATTTTAAAATCCAAAAGCCCACTTTCCTAAACCATTCTAAAAGCCCATTTCCACCAAATACAAAAGCCCAAAATTGGCCCTAAAGCCCACATGCCAATTTCTTTTCATCATACCTTTAATTGATATCACCCCTAAGTTTCAAAATCATCATTAAACCATTCCAAATCAAGTTTCATACAAATTTCCATCAAATTACCAAAAATTCCTAAAATCCATTTTTATGAAATTGACCAAACTTTTTCCAAGCCAAAGGTGAGCCATGAAGCCATGCATGAGCCACATGTGAGCCATGAGAGCCTTGGACACTCCACCATGCCATATTGGGTAAGAAGAGGGAGGGCTTTACTTAATCCCTAAAGCTCATTATCCTTAATCATGTTTCACCTAAACTTAAATTTAATCCAAATATATTTGGATGGGGACTTCTCCATGCCAAACCAAGTGATCCCTTTGATTCCCCACGGCATCCAAAGCCACCTTGAAGGGTGCACCAAGCCCAAATGAGTGGATTGACCCATTTAGACTCAAAACTAGCCATGCCCCATTCTACTTTGGATCAAAGCCTTTACACATGGCAATTGCCGATTGCTTGCACCAAGTCCCAGCCACGACCCACTCGACCTTGAGGGTGACCCATGCTCGGCCGGCCGGCCACCGAGCCACCGGAAAACACCATGGTCGAGAGCTCACATGTGAGCCAACTTTGGAATTCTCCCTTGCTGAGCTGCCCCATCCCCGAGTGGCCATTGTAGGCTGTTCTTCTCTTGCCGAGAGCAGCTCGATCCCAAGCCCTAACTCTCCTGCGGAGGCCCTCCACTCTCTCCTATTTAAACACCACCCCTCTCGGCCATGAGAGGTGCTTGAAACAAACCTTAAGGAAACTCTGCCAAAATTGTTCCGGACTACTCCCCATACACGAGCACTTGATCCCCACTGAAATCCCCCTGCCATTTCTTCTCGCGCGAGCTCGATTTCGAGTTGAAATCCAAGCCTAAAACCGGGACACTTCTCCACAGTGAGCCAATTCCCAAATTGATTGGTTCTACACCTTCACCGGACCGAGGAAGGTGTCCACCGACAAAAGCCCCATCTCCGGAGCCACCCAGGTTGCTCACGCCTCCAAGCTTTGTGATCGGGCGTGGTCGAAATCCTACCTGAGCAATTCACCAGACCAGGAGACTTCATCTGGAGCTTGTTGGGATCCAATCGAAGGTGAAACAACCCTTAAATCGAAGCCACACTTCTCTGAGCAAAGGTATGGCCTCACTCTTCTTCCCGAGCTTCTGAACATTCTCCATTTTTATTGCGTAAATTTCATCCCACATAAACCGTATGGATGTGTTCGTCTTCTCGAGACGAATCCATAGAGCATAAGAACACGAAAATCCATCGAGTATCGAGTGAGATCTTAGGGATTTAGTGTGGACGGCTCTCGGGTGAGGACGCTCGGGGACGATGAACGGATGTCGTCCATTTAATACACGCGCGTACGGACGGCTCGGATGGCGTCGGACCAGGAGATGGTACGTGAACCGCGGGACCCGGAGCGCCGAGTCAGATGGCGGCGTCGAATGGGAGCACGACGCGTGTGCATTCGGAGCTGCCGAGGTTGACGCGGCGCCGCGTGGATAAATAGAAAATTAGTGTATTTTTTATTTATTTAATTCCCTAAACTTGGAAAATTTATAACTTTGTGTAGGAAAATCATAAAAATAAAATAAAAATACCCTCTTGCTCGGTGAACGAGAGGAGAATAATGTGGAAAAGAAATCATTTAATTTCATCGAAGTATTTTATTTTTAATAATTTATTTACTCTCTGCACATTTTTAAGTCTCCATGCATGTATACAATTCACCGTGGCATGAGACCATAGGGCTTTGAAGCCTCCGAATTTGGGAACATTCCCCGAATTTTCCAAAGTCGGAGGCCATCCCTATGAAAAGTTATTGATTTTTCAAATTCATGTTACTATTTTGAGTATTTTAATTCCAATAATTAGCATGTTGTGAAATAAATTCTAGGAAAATTTGGTGATGTTCCTTATGACAAGAGGACCCTAGGAAAAATAGGTTTTAAGTTAGTTCATTTAAAATAACCCTAATTGGCTTAAACACCCAAAATGGATCCCTAATTAATTAGAGCTAACCATACATCAAATTGACTTGAAATCAACTCTCCATTGACCTTTAGGATCACAGGAATCCACCATAAAAATTTGAGGTCAATTGGACTTGGTTAGCCCTACTAAATTGGTTGATTAAGCCATTTAGTCATTTTAAACTTTAAAAATTCATAACTTTCAAAATATCTTTCAATAATTCACCAAATTGGTTTTGGAGCCTCTCTAATATTAGGGGAATTTAAGAAAATTAAAATTTCAATTTTCTAAAAAAGTTGATTTTTAATGTTATTTTAATATTTTTAATAATTAAAAAATAATAAAAATCACAAAAATAATAAAATTCACCAAAATATCACATTTTGAATTTTTATCACTTAGGAACAAACCCCATATTTTTCTTAGGTCTATTTAATGAGATATTAAATTTTAAAGCTCTAGGGTAATTTTAAAATTAAAAAAAATGTATTTTCTAGCATTTTCACCAAAATAATTATAATAAATCATAGAAAAATCAAAAAATTGCAAAAATTTATTCTCTAATTTCCTTGATATCAGATAGATTTTTGAAAAATATAAAATTCCTTTTTCAACATTTATTTTATTTTTAAATTAAATAACACTCCAAAACTTAAAATAATTATAATAAAAATAATATAATTCAAAAAATCACCAAAATTGGTTCAAGTGGTCCTCTGGTCATTAGGAATGTCTCCTAATTTTCTTAAGGACAGAAACTTTCCCTTGGTCATGTTATTAAATTTTCCTTGGAAATCTCTATTTTCTACCAAAAAATAATTATATAAATAAATTAAATACAGAAAAATCACATTTTCTCCTCTCATGTCTTTATTGACATATGAGTGAAGCCACATAAAAATTTCAAGTTCATTTGAACTCAATTTAGTGAGTTATGAAATTATTAAGCTTAAAGGGCAAAGTGGTAATTAAAATTTTAACCCTTAATTAAAACTTTAGGTTTAATAAAAATTAACAAGTAAAATATTTGATCCTAATCTGATTTGGATGATTGAAATTTAAATTATTAAAGGGTAGAAACCCATTAAATAATTTAAAATAATTAAACCTTAATTAAATAATTGATTAAATTTGGGAAGAATAATAAAATTAGAATTATTAAAATAGGGATATTGTTAGGAAGAGATTTATTCTTTAATTTAAAAATCCCTAAATTAATCATCTCATTAATATTCAATTCTTAATTAAAGTGATAACTCAAATTTAAAATATTAAAAGACTTAATCATTAAACTAAAGTTAAATTGTTAAACACTTTTAAAATTCCAATTAAAGTTAAAAATAAAAATTAAATTAAAAATTAAATTAAATTAAGTAAAATAAATTGAATTAAATTAAATTAAATCAAATTAAATTAAATTAAATTAAATTAAATTAAATTAAATTAAATTAAAATTAAAATTTGAATTAAATTAAAGATTGAATTAAATTAAATTAAATAAACAAATTAAATAAAATTAAATGAATAAATTAAATTAAATTAAATTAAATAAATAAAATCAAATTTAAATTAAATTAAGTTAAAACAAATTAAATTAAATTAAATTAAATTAAATTAAATTAAATTAAATTAAATTAAATTAAAGGAAATTAAATCAAATCAAATTAAATTAATTTAACATCAAATCAAACTAAATCGAATTAAATTAAATTAAATTAAATTAAATTAAATTAAATTAAATTAAATTAAATTAAATTAAATATAACATCACCTAAAACAGAAAGAAATTAAATATAAAGCAAATTGAACACTATTCCAAATTTAAACCCATTAATTGAATTCAAATCACAAATTTACCCTCGAAAGCTTTAGTTGTCATAACTCTTAAACAGAATATTAAATGAAATGTTACTTTACTCATAGGACATTCAAACATCCCAGTTCACTGAGTAAGATAATAACAAAACTTAGCCGAACCTCGGACGATTAATTCATTTGTGTAATTGAATTCATTTGGACTTAAGACAATCCTAGAAATATTGAAAAGATGTTTAAGATTTGCCTTAAGCACTTCCTTGATATGATAGGATGTTCATAAGAACAATTGAACTTAATTGTTCTTTGATGAAGAAAATCGTCTTCAAACAAAAACACAAGGAACACTAGACGTCATAGGAAATGACTAGTCATAGGATTAGGAACTTGGTAGAAAACCATAACCCTTACCTTAGCTTTACCTAGGAACTTGCTTAAATATTCTAATTGTGTTTTAAGTGCAGCTTGGGATGACGGGAAGACCCTCCAGGGTACGCTTTTATTTTATTGCAATTTACTTTCTTGCAATTTACATTATTGCGATTTATTCGACCGCATTGCACTTACTTTTCTTGCATGATAAACAATTGTTGCATGAAAACCCACACCTTTAGGATAGTCCCTAAAGCTGAAACCAAAACTAAGTTAAAAGTTATTGCAAGATAAAATTCACCGCCACAACATTTCAAAATATAAAACAACTCAAAATTTAATCACAAACGAACACAAAACTACAATTACAACTAAATTAAAATGTCATGTTGGATGATCGGGAATACCTCGGATGATGTAACCTACGTGTTGCTTAAAGGGATTTCCCACGGTGCTAAATGAAAGTGTGGAACTCATTCGGTTGAGTTTAGCAAATTCATACGGACTAAGAGAATCCGATAAAAATAATGATGCCGGAAGGATGGAACCGTGGGATCTTAACCGGTGTCGTTATAATCAACTTTAAGATTTGTTTTAATTAAAACACAAAAAACACTTGGAAATTAAGATTTTATTTAAACCAAAACACTTTTCTCATCTCTTGATTTATGACTTCTAAAACTAAACCTCTGCAACAACAAGGAGCTTGGAGCATGGTGGGCAGCACGGCCATCGTCGTCGACGAAACTTGAATCTACATCGGCAAAGCTGTCTTAGAATTAAACAACAAAGCCATAGGACTTCGAGGTAGTTTGCTCAGTGTAACATAAATCCTCGACTCTTCGTTAGGCATTTGCATTGCAAATTAAGCCCTAACCGGTCTTAGGATTCGGAGGTAGTCGTCGATACGACATAAACCCTCACATCTTCGAGGTTTGTTTGTATGATTCTATCATATAAATATAAGCCCTAATTAATTAAAATTGACAAAATCAAAACATTAAATAGACATTAGGACTTTCCTAAATTCAAGCCAAACAATAGGGTAGTCAGGAAGTTACCGAAGTTCACTTCGAATCTGTGATTTCTCCTATTTTGCTTCCTTTGAATTCCCAAAACAAAATGTTTCAAATTAGATCCATTCCCTATTGAAATTCCAAAATTCAATCCTTTGAAAACTTAAACTTTGAAATTCTTGAGAGCAGAATTATTGATTATTATCGAGAGTTTTCTTAGGTGATTCCCGTCACTTAAGATGTAATTAATTATAGGGGCTTGCCCTTATAGGGAATTTTAAAGAACCCAGGTAATATAAACCACTGTTTAATGCTTTCATATTAAGCGGGGAATTTGTCGGCTTAAAAAATTGGTTCGCGGACCAAACGGATGTCACAAATCTTCTAGTTTATTTAATCGAGCCTCACCATCAAGCAGTGTGTCTATCCTTAGGGATAGATACACGGTTTGTGGTGTGGTGTTCGTTTATATAAACTATATGGGATGTGAGATCGGTTTCATCTCATATCTTAAAATCTTCAAATTTAAAATTATTTTCAAAATCAAATACTACTTTTCAAATTATTTATTTAAATTAAATTAAAAATTTGCCGACAATTTCTGTTAGGCGACCCCTTTTCAAAATAAAACACCCAACCTAAAAATATGCCGACAACTTCTGGTGACTCCGCTGGGGAAAATTCCTCTCTCCATTTTAATCGAAAAATTCGCTTTCGAAAATCGGTAGTGTATCCATGTCCTTAATGGGTCAAACTACCCTTCTTTCGTTGGAATACTATGTTCATTTCTAACTCGAACAAGTATAGCCAACATTCTCTCGGATTTAGGAGCCACTTGTTTAGACACCCCTAAACGAGAGAGGTTCCGAGATCCTTTACCTCATTTCGAGGTGGGGTGGACCCCCAATAGGTGTTAGTTTAGGAGCGATCCTTCGAGTCGAGAAGTCTTGCATAAGACTTTCTTTTCCTTTCCAACTCGAATCAGATTCATTACCTTCTCTACACCTTTGAACATTCTGTTCTAAATAAACAAACCCTTTAATAAATGATTCTTTTAACAAATGATTCCTTCTTATAAATACATGAACAAGAATGTGCTCGGACTCTTTTCAATTCCTTTCTTTTCGTCCTTAAGAAAAGAAGCATAACTTGGGACTGACAACCAGAATCTACCATGCAGAAATGGAAGCCCCAAAGCTGATTTTCTCCTTCACCAATGGACTGGACTTCGCTGTTTATAAGGATGAGCTGCCCGACAATGGGATCATCCGGTTTGGACAAGGATTTGAGAACACGAATGTCAAGATCACCGACGTTTCCTTTTCGCACCGACAAACAAAGTATACGAAGCTAAGAAGCCGCCGATCGAGTTCGACCTTAGGTCGACCCAAGAGTTTCCTCCCCTGCAAAGATCCCGACTGAGAGGAGTGCGGGTGTCCGCGAGGAGGACCGTCCTTGCTACCCCCATCTGGTCTAGTTGTTTCGCACCTACCCCGAAGCACGCCAAATTAAAGGGAAAGAAACCCGGAATTATGGTGAACTCGTTACCGTGGAGGGTACGGACTTTCTGTGAGACCTTCGGTTTTTGAAATCGGGTCCAGGCTCAAGAATTCCATCACTAACGAGGACCCGAAGAAGGAACGAAGTAGGAAGATTGTCGGGAAGGCCGGAGGCTGCCGAAGTTGCTTTCTGGAGGAAATCCCGAAATCCACGAGTACACACCACTACTCGAATATATACTTGTTGCTCGAAGATACACCCTTTTTGGAAGGAAGTAGATTCCATCCCCTTTCCGCCGCGGTGACGAGGAAAATGTCCGCGGGATTGCTTCTACATTACCTCGACCGGCATACTACGATGACCACGAAGGAAAAGGGCTAGGATCACACCATTTGCCCGACTACGGACGCGTAGTCGGAAACTAACAAAGAAAGAGAAATGCCCCGTATCGGAGATTCTACGAAGGATAGGGCGGGTGCCGATCAAATCCCATCTTGGGCCCCGAGTAGAACCTGCCATCGTGACGAGAAAAGCCGAGTAAAAGGATGAAGGCTAGTCCGCCCGTCGTCGTTTCGGGATTACGGATTAGGGAGGATACCACCTTCCGGCATTTGGGCTGATAGACCATCCGGTCCTAGACCTTCCTGCTGCTAGAAGGATGGTATGGCGTCCCATCTTCGGACAAGCGAGATTGAAACAACGACTCGAGAAGGAAAGTCTCGCCGGGAGACTTGAATGCGAAGAAAGTGCTTCTTGCAGTAAAGGGGCCTCGCGAGAAGGGAACTCGACAGCTATCACTTGACAACTGTGAAGATGCACAGAAAAGACCGCTAGAAGACGCCATGGAAAAGTTGAGGACTGATATTCGACGACTAGCAAAAGAAAGAGAAGAGAAATTCGGAGACGAGATTGATTCATCGGAATTCATGGATGACGAGTATGCAAAAATCAACATGGTCGAAACACGAGCTTCATCAGCTTCACAAGGTGCTCCTGCAGCCGCGAGAAGAGAGGAGCCGAAGTAATGAGAAGACGGCTTCAAGAGAAAGACGACACGACACGATCGCCCGAATGGCGAAGAGGATGGAAGAGATGGCTATAGCCCTAGCCACTCTCCGGAGTCGAGTGCGACCTCGAAGAGAGACACCCCGGAGGTCATTCACATTGTAGACGGAGGAAAGGAGATTACATCCGTCAATGGGGATGATCGGCTAGAAAGATACAACACGAAGTATGATTCCGAGAAAAAGATATCAAGAGCTTGGTGGAACAGGCGGAGTGCGAGAAGCCTTAGCACAATCGAAGAGCGGGGCGTCCATTCGGATGGGTAGACCTTACCGGAAGAATTCGACGCTTTCCGATACCGAAAGGCTTCGTACCACCTCTGTTCGAGACCTTTGATGGACACAGGAACCCCGACGGCATGTTGCACACTTTCGTGCCGGTTGTTGCAATGCGGCGGGAGCGATGCATTACTCTTCCGATAGTTCGTCGGCGGCACTGTCGGGGATCGCCTTCGGCGGGTATGCGGGAATTGCAAATGGTTCGGTGAAGACGTTCTCGGAACTAGAAAACCTTTTCATCGAGCGATTCGCCGGAGCTCGGTACCACATCACTATAGGTGATTTAGTGGTAGAGAAGCGAAGCCGAACGAAACTTTGGTGGATTACATACTTCGATGGAGGAACTTAAGCATGAAGTGTGAACCACGACTACAAGAACAACATGCGATCGGCATTTTACTTAAAAGCATTCACGGCCCGATAGCACTTCTCCTCGAAGGATTCACTTATTAAGACTTTCGAGAAGTTGTTAAGCAAGGCCGAGGAGCTTGCAAGAGGAGGCAAAGCAATTAAGTTTCGCCGACAAGACGGACAAGCAAAAGCACTGTGAAGACTTTTGAAAAGAAATCCGATATCGTTGCGGCGGTCGACAAAGGCAAGCAACCGATACAAATATCGTCCGAACGGCCGCGACAACCTCGACGAATTATCGAACAACCCCGACCCGGCTATCGGTCATCTCCACACTATGAACAACCGCCTCGTCCGCAACGTACATTAAGGGAGCTTCGAGCGGGGAATATCCATTCAAGAATGAAGCGAGTGCCGAAAATGTTCCGTAGTCGATGAAGACTCCGGATTTCCAGTACTGCGAGCCTAAAAGACCGGAGGAAGTCAACAAGAAAAGTGATCCCAACTTTTGCCCTTATCACCGGATGCTTGGACACAAGATAGAAGATTGCATTACCTTGAAAAGTTGGCTCGATGACAACCTTCGGAAAGGGAATATAACAATCCCGAATGAGCGCATGAAGGAACCCCGGAAAGGAGGTTCCGTCGATGTTATCTCAGCCGATCTCATCATTCGATAGATCCCTATAAGGCCGACGATGGATGGACTACCGCTTGGACAAGGTCTTCGAAAAGATTTTAGACGACATCCAAGCCGCTTCGGTGCGAGCTTCGATTCGAGTTCTAAACTTGCCAAGTCGGCACTATCACTTGCGATAGAAGAACCACCTCGACGAGGAGACGATTGAAGAGAAGAAGAAAATCTACGAAGAAGAGAGGACCGAGGCTCCTAAGGCTAGACTAGGGGCTGCTTATCCTAGGATAGTTGTTTCTGATTCGGGGGAGAAATCCCTCGAACCTCTGACTCTGTATGATTATATGCTCACTTCGGTAGGATCATATAATGATAAGGGTGATGGCGTTGGCTACGTTTTGACTGTTTCTAACGATTACGTAACTAGCGACAATCCGGACATCGATTTCGATACCAACGACAATTCTCAAATCATACACAATCTCGACGATCAAAATAACGAAGAAGACATCCATCGAGGAGGCTACGAGAGTTCAACAAGCAATGAATCTATCTGCGAGTTTCGAGGAGCTCCGGTCGCAATAGAGTTAGAGCCTTCGGACTGCGACGCTAATCCGGAAGAGCTCGTCATTCCAATTCGGGAAGAAACACCAGCGAAGCTCAACACTAGATTTAGAAGAAATTACGAAGTCGACTTAAGAAGTGGAAGAGTTTTACCTCCGAGAATGGGTCCGAAGGACAAAGGAAAGCGGGAGGTTGTTCGAAAGAACCAACCCCGACGGAGGAAATACCCATTCGACAAGAAGCCGAGACACATGGAAATAAAGTGGACTACGATGTCTTAGCCGATCTTAGGAAACTACCGACCAAGCGAGCATCTACGATGCTCTCATCTTATCGAAAGGAGATGAGAAAAGCTGCGGTCGAGGCCTTACTTGATCCGGAAATTTGCTTAGCTCGAATGGCCGGAGATTCCTTAGATGAGGTTTGCTCGTTAAAGGAACGACGAGGCGTTACCTTCACGGACAATGACCTACTTACTTGGGACGACAGATCACAACCGACCATTGTACATTTCAGTTACAATTGGGAAGTTTACGCTCTCCAGAGTATTGGTGGATCCAGGAGCATCAATTAATATAATGAGTCTCCGAACACTAGCATATTTGGAAATTGATGCTCGTGAGCTCGAGGCCGACAAAATGTTATTAAGGGGATTCGACCGAGAAAGGAGAAAGAGCCCTCGGGTCGATAACGCTACTAATGAAGACCGGTGACTTAGCAAAGACAACCGCAAAATTTCACATAATTGATTCGAAACGTCGTTCAACGCTCTACTTGGGCCGACCATGGATACATGAAAACGGGATGGTACCATCATCTCTACATCGGTGCATCAAATACTACGATGGAGGGGAACGAGTGCATCAAAGGTGACTTACAACCATTCTCCGTATATGAGATTGGAATCCATGAAGACGCGACTTATTATGCACCACCGAAGAAAACAATTTTCTCCGAGAGATACCGTAACAAATGAAGCAAAGAAAGTTCGGGACAACGAAGAACACCGAAGTTCTAGTCCGACGATCACTCACCACTCCCTTCGGCGAGATGGTGAAGGTTTCTCCACGACTCGCATCCGAGGTCGAGGCCGGGGACGAGGCCGTGGTAGAGATGTTAGGACGGTTGGACAGAGGAAACCAGCCATCAATGTTGATTGGGAAGATAGTTCTGAAGAAGAAAAAGAAATCAAGCAAGAAGCAGTGATAATAGGTCGGAAGAAGCTGCAATTCAAAATCTATCTCGAAGATGAGAAGAACGAAGAATACAAATCAATGTACGAGAAGATTAACCACTACGTACATACTATGACCCTAACCCCGATCCATTCTAACAAGATCGAGGGTATGGTGGTCGAAAGAGGTATGTAGCGATGGTGCAAAGCCGATCAAATTCTACCGTGGTGCTTCTTCCTCCAAAGCTGAAAATAATGTACAATTTGAAGATGTCACGTCATCGGAATTAATGGAATTACCTTTTGAGTGGTACTCTCCCTGTGTTCGAAATTTAATTCAACGTGGTTTCTTACCTCGACAATGGACGAAAGGTCGATCACAACGTTTTGAAAAATTATGGAATAATTCGGTCGTCCATCGATTCGAAGTATGGACTCGGATTTGGCACGGTAGGATCGGTTGACGATACCGAATTTTGCTTGGTTGTCACTTGCGAATCTAATGAAAGCTGCATGGAAACTACGGACGAACTCGAAGATTTACAAATTGGAGACGCTCCCCGGAATTCGAAGAAGAGATTAAATCTACAATAGATGAACTAACGGAAGTTAACTTAGGTACTAGAGAAGAGCCTAGACCTACCTTTGTTAGCTCCTTACTCAATAAAGAAGACTCCGAAGAAATAATCGAGTTATTAATGGAATTTAAAGACTGTTTTGCTTGGAGCTACGATGAGATGCTAGGATTAGCTCCGGAGGTCGCGATCCATAAGCTAGGAGTGGATCCTACTTCGTCCCGGTCGGACGAGGTCCCGAGAAGAATGCGTCTAGAAATCGAACAACAAGTCATAGCCGAAGTTAAAAAGCTAATAGACGCCAAATTTGTCCGTGAAGAACAATACCCGACACGGTTAGCCTAATGTGGTGCCGGTCGGAAAGAAGAATGGTCGGATCGGAATTTGTGTGGACTTCGAGAGATTTAAACAAGGCATGTCCAAAGGATGAATTCCCTCTACGATCCCGAGAACTAATGATCGACATTGCTTCAACGCATGAGATATTCTCATTCATGGATGGATCTTCGGGATACTGACCGGATAAAAATGGCTCCGAGAAGATGAAAAGCTTACGGCATTCGAACGCCGATCGGAGTATATTCTGCTACACGGTGATGCCATTCGGATCGAAGAACGCGAGAGCAACCTACCGGAGAGCAATGACCAGAATTTTTGATGATCTCATCCACAATCAAGTCGAATGCTACGTAGACGATGTGGTCATCAAAAGCAAAGTAAAGGAAAACCACATGTATGATTTGAGAATTGTTTTCGAACGATTAAGACAATTTAACCTTAAGATGAATCCCTTAAAATGCGCCTTCGGCGTCACCTCCGGGAAATTCTTAGGATTCGTTGTCCTACATCGTGGGATTGAAATCGACCCGGAAAAGATTAAAGCTATCTTAGAAATGCCACCTCCTAAAACCTTAAAACAACTACGATCTTTTCAAGGGAAGTTGGCACATCTTCGACACTTTATTTCAAATTTGTCAGGTAGGTGTCAGCCTTTCTCGGCACTAGTTAAAAAGGACGCCAAATTTATTTGGGAAGAGAAATGCCAGAAGGCCTTCGAGGACATTGTCGGCATATTTTTTAGGTTGTGTGTTATTTTAAAGGGGGTGGTCGCCTAACAGAAGCTGTCGGCGAATTTTTAATTTAATTAAAATAAATAATTTGAAAAGTAGTATTTGATTTTGAAAATAATTTTAAATTTGAAGGTTTTAAGATATGAGATTAAACCGATCTCACATCCCAAGTAGTTTATATAAACGAGCACCGCACCACAAGCCGTGTATCTATCCCTAAGGATAGACACAGCGCTATGACGGTGGGGCTCGATTAAATAAACTAGAAGATTTGTGACATCCGTTTGGTCCGCGAACCAATTTTATAAGCCGACAAAATTCCCAGCTTAATATGAAAACATTAAACGGGGTTTATATTACACGGGTTCTTTAAAATTCCCTATAAGGGCAAGCCCCATAGTTAATTACATCTTAAGTGATGGGAATCACCTAAGAAAACTCTCGATAATAATCGATAATTACTGCTCTCGAGGATTTCAAAGTTTAAGTTTTCAAAGGATTGAATTTTGGAATTTCAATAGGGAATGGATCAAGTTTGGAACATTTTGTTTTGTGAATCGAAAGGAAGAAAAGTAGGAGAAATCACAGATTCGAAGTGAACTTCGGTAATTTCCCGACTATCCTATTGTTTGGCTTGGATTTAAGAAAGTCCTAATATTTATTTAAATGTTTTGATTTTGCCAATTTTAATTAATTAGGACTTATATTTATATGATAGAATCATACGAAATAGCCTTGAAGATGTGAGGGTTTATGTCGTACCCAACGACTACCTCGGAATCCTAAGTCCGGTTAGGGCTTAATTTGCGATGCAAATGCCTAACGAAGAGTTGAGGATTTATGTTGCACTAGGCAAATTACCTCGAAGTCCTATGGCTTGGTTGTTTAGTTCTAGGAAGGTTTTCTTTGATGTAGATTCGAGTTTTGCTTGATGACGATGGCCGTGCTTGCCCACCATGCTCCGAGCTCCTTGTTGTTGCGAGAGGTTTAGTTTTAGAAATCATAAATCGAGAGGATGAGAAAAGTGTTTTGGTTTAGAGAAGTCTTAATTTCCAAGTGTTTTTGTGTTTTAATTAAAACAAATCTTAAAGTTGATTATAACGACACTTGGTTAAGATCCGCGGTTCCATCCTTCGGCATCATTATTTTTATCGGATTCACTTAGTCCGGATGAATTTGCTAAACTCAATTGAATGAGTTCCACACTTTCATTTAGACCGTGGGAAATCCCGTTAGCAACACGCGAGGTTACATCATCCGAGGTATTCCCGATCATCCAACGGGACGTTTTAATTTAGTTGTAATTGTAGTTTTGTGTTACGTTTGTGATTAAATTTTGAGTTGTTTTATATTTTGAAATGTTGTGGCGGTGAATTTTATCTTGCAATGACTTTTAACTTAGTTTTGGTTTCGGTTTTAGGGATCTATCCTAAAGGTGTGGGTTTTCATGCAACGAGTTGTTTATCATGCGAGAAAAGTAAGTGCGATGCGATTAAATAAATTGCAATAATGTAAATCGCAAGAAAGTAAATTGCAATAAAATAAAAGCGTACCTGGAGAGTCTTCTCGTCATCCCAAGCTGCACTTAAAACATAATTAGAATATTTAAGCAAGTTCCTAAGTAAAGCTAAGGTAAGGGTTATGGTTTTCTACCAAATTCCTAATCCTATAGCTAGTCATCTCCTATGACGTCTAGGTTCTTTGTGTTTTGGTTCGAGGACGATTTTCTTCATCAAAGAATAATTAAGTTCAATTGTTCTTATGAACATCCTATCATATTGAGGAAGTGCTTAAGAATAATCTTAAACATCTTTTCAATATTTTCTAGGATTGTTTTAAGTCCAAATGGGTTTAATTATACAAATGAATTAATCGTCCGAGAATTCAAGTTTTGTTGTTATCTTACTCAGTGAACTAGGACATTTGAATATCATATAAGTGAAGTAACATTTCATTTAATGTCCTGTTTAGGAGTTATAATAACCAAAGCTTTTGAGGGTAAATTGATATTCAAATGATTTGATTTAAGTTAATGGGTTTAAATTTGGAATAGTGTTCAAGTTGCTTTATATTTAATTTCTTTCTGTTTTAGGTGATGTTATATTTAATTCAATTTAGTTTAATTTAATTGAGTTTCAATTTAATTTAATTCAATATAGTTCAATTTAATTTGATTTGTTGTTTAATTAATTTGATTTGATTTAATTTTAATTTAATTTGATTTAATTTTAATTTAATTTGATTTAATTTAATTTAATTTAATTTAATTTAATTTGATTTAATTTAATTTAATTTAATTTAATTTAATTTAATTTAATTTAATTTAATGTAATTTGTTTAACTTAATTTAATTTGATTTAATTTAATTTAATTTAATCTTTAATTTAATTTAATTTTTTAATCTTAATTTAATTTAATTTAATTTAATTTTAATTTAATTTTATTTTTAATTTTAATTGAAATTTTTAAAAGAGTTTAATAGTTTAATTTTAGTTTAATGATTAAGTCTTTTAATATTTTGAATTTGAGTTATCATTTTAATTAAGAATTGAATATTAATGAGATAATTAATTTAGGGATTTTTAAATTAAAAAATAAATCTCTTCCTAATAATATCCATTATTTTAATAATTTCGATTTTATTATTCTTCAAATTTAATCGATTATTTAATTAAAGTTTAATCATTTTAAATTGTTTAATGGGTTTCTACCCTTTAATTATTTAAATTTCAATCATCCAAATCAGATTAGGATCAAATATTTACTTGTTAATTTTTTATTAAACCTAAAGTTTTAATTAAGGGTTAAAAAATTTAATTACCACTTTACCCTTTAAGCTTAATAATTTCATAACTCACTAAATTGAACTCAAATGAACTTGAAATTTTTATGTAACTTCACTCATATGTCAATAAAGACATGAGAGGAGAAAATGTGATTTTTACTGTATTTAATTTATTTATATAATTATTTTTGGTAGAAAATAGAGATTTTCAAGGAAAATTTAATAACATGACCAAGGGAAAGTTTCTGTCCTTAAGAAAATTAGGGAACATTCCTAATGACTAGAGGATCACTTGGACAAATTTTGGTGATTTTTTGAGTTATATTATTTTTATTATAATTATTTTAAGTTTTGGAGTGTTAATTAATTTAAAAATAAAATAAATGTTGAAAAATGAATTTTATATTTTTCAAAAATCTCTCTGATATCAAGGAGATCAAAGAAGCAAATTTTGCAATTTTCTGATTTTTCTATGATTTATTATAATTATTTTAGTGAAAATGCTAGAAAATACATTTTTTTTAATTTTAAAATTACCTTAAAGCTTTAAAATTTAATATCTCACTAAATAGACCTAAGAAAAATGTGGGGTTTGTTCCTAAGTGATTAAAATTCAAAATGTGACATTTTGGTGAATTTTATTATTTTTGTGATTTTTATTATTTTTTAATTATTAAAAATATTAAAATATTATTAAAAATCAACTTTTTTAGAAAATTGAAATTTTAATTTTCTTAGGTTCCCTGATATCAGAGAGGCTCCAAAACCAATTTGGTGAATTTTTGAAAGGTATTTTAAAAGTTATGAATTTTTAAAGTTTAAAATGGCTAAGTGGCTTAATCAACCCAATTAGTGGGGCTAACCAAGTCCAATTGACCTCAAACTTTTATGGTGGATTCCTCTGATCCTAAAGGTCAGTGGAGAATTGATTTCAAGCCAATTTGATGCATGGTTAACTCTAATTAATTAAAGACCTATTTTGGGTGTTTAAGCCAATTAGGGTTGTTTTAAATGAACTAAGTCAAAACCTATTTTTCCTAGGGCTCTATGGTCATAAGAAACATCACCAAATTTTCCTAGAATTTATTTCACAACATGCTATTTATTGGAATTAAAATACTCGAAACGATAACATGAATTTGAAAAAATCAATAACTTTTCATAGTGATGGCCTCTGACTTTGGAAAATTCGAGGAATGTTCCCAAATTCGGAGGCTTCAAAAGCCACTATGGTCTCATGCCATGGTGAATTGTATACATGCATGGAGAATTAAAATAATGCGAGACGAGTAAATAAATTATTAAAAATAAAATTCTTGATGAAATTGAATGATTTCTTTTCCACATTATTCTCCTCCGTTCACTGAGCGATAGGGTATTTTTATTTTATTTTTACGATTTTCCTACACAAAGTTATGAATTTTTGAAGTTTAGGGAATTAAATAAATAAAAAAATACCCTAATTTTCTATTTATCCACGCGGCGCCGACTCATCCTCGGCATCTCGAAACGCCGCGTGTCGCGCTCCCATTCGACGCCGCCACCTGAGTCGGCGGCCGGGCCCGCGGTTCTCGTACCGATCTCTCGGTCCCGACGCCATCCGAGCCGTTCGTCCGCGCGTGTATTGAATGGACGGCATCCGTTCATCGTCCCGAGCGTCCTCGCCGAGAGCGCGTCCACACTAAATCCACTAAGATCTCGCTCGATACTCAATGGATTTTCATGTTCTTATGCTCTATGGATTCGTCTTGAAGAGACGAATACATCTATACGATTATCATGCATTGAAATTAAGGCATTTGAAATGGAGAATCTCTAGAAGCTCGGGATGAAGAATTAGCTCATACCTTTGCTCAAAGAAGTGTGGCTTCGATCGAGAGTTGTTGCACCTTCGATCGGATCCCGGCAAGCTCCGGATGAAGTCTCCGAGTACGAGTGAATTTTCTAGATGTGATTTCGACCAAGCCCGATCACAAAGCTTGGAGAGTCGGAGCAAGCTGGGTGGCTGGAGATGGGGCTTTTGCTTGGTGGACACCTTCCCTTGGTACGGTGAAGGTGTAAAACCAATCGATTTGGGGATTGGCTCGGCTGTGGAGAAGTGTCTGGTTTTGGGTGGAATTTCGGTTGGGAAATTGGATTTTATCGGTGGGGATTAGGGCAAATTGACTGCGGGGCTCAAGCTAGCTCTAAGGGTGGAGAAGGGTTTGGAACAATTTTGGCAGAGTTTCGGCAAGGTTTGTGTAACTCTCCTCCATGGCCGTGAGGGTGAGGGATTTAAATAGGAGAGGCTGGAGAGCCTTCCAAGGGGAGTTGAGGCATGGGATCAGCTGCTCTGGTGAGGAGAAGAACAGCCATAGTGACCATTTGGCATGGGGCGGCTCGGCGAGTGGGAATTCCAAGCTTTGGCTCCTCCCGAGGTCTCGGCCATGGTGTTTTCCGGTGATCCGGGCGGGTGGCCGGCGAGCATGGGTCACCTTCGAGTCCGGGTGGGTCGGGGTTGGAGGTTTGTGCAATCGGTTGGCAATTGCCATGTGTAAAGGCTTTGAATTAAAATGGAATGGGGGAGGGGGTCATTTTGGCCTTAATTTGGTCAACCCATTGGTTTGGGTTGGGTGCACCTCCCATGGCCTGATTTTGGGCTGAGAGGATCGGTTGGGTCGGCCGAGGGAGAGTGGTGTGGTCTCCATCCATGATGAGGTGGCTAAGCATGGTTTAGTGTGTGACATGCTTAAGGTAAAAAGGGGTTAAGGAGGATTAGGAAAGGGGCCCCTCCTTTTGCCATTAATGGTTTGATCACATGTCGAAGCCTTCCATGGCTTCATGTGGCTTTTCCATGGCTTGCATGGCTCACCTTTGGCTTGGGAAAAGGTTTGGTCGATTTCATGAAAATGGGTTTTAAGAATTTTTGGTAATTTGATGGAAATTTGTATGAAACTTGATTTGGAATAATTTGATGGTGAATTTAGGACTTAGGTAATGGATTTAATTAAGTGGATGACAAATGGAGATGTCATGTGGGCTTTAGGGTAGATTTTGGGCCTTTGGATGTGGTGAAGTGGGCTTTTAGGAAAGTTTAAGGGAAATGGGCTTTTGATTTTAGGATGGGCATTTGGATAAAGATTTTGTGAAGAACTTTATCAAATAAATGTCATAATTGGTTTAGGGATGTTCTATGAAGGGCTTGGAGTCAATTTGGTGTGATTTGGAGTTGAATTGGTTTGAATTTGGGTTTATTTGGTAAGTGGGCCTATGTAGGTCCAAGTGGGCCAAGTTGGGCTAATGTTGGGATAGAGTTGAAATTGATATAAAATCAATGTTGAGAAATGTTTATGGGAGTGTTTCAAAGAGGTTTTGGCTTTGGTTGGGCTTTGATTTTGGGGTTTGGGCTCATTTGGGTTAGGTTTGGGTTTAGGTCAAAAATGGGCTTTAAGGCCAAAAGTGAAATTGGATCCAAATGTCAATCAAATTGGGCTTGGATTTGGTCTAGATTGGTATTTGTGATATTGAATTGAATTTTAGAATTGAATTGGACCAAAATTGGGGTCAATTGGGTAGGTTTGGTTTGACATTGGGTTCACTTAGGGTTAAAATGGGTCAAATTGGGGGTTTTGACAAAAGTAGGGTAAATTGACAAAATTGGCCCATGGTGTAGTTGGACAAAATGAAATTGGGAATATTTGGGATTTTCTGGAATTTTTTGGGAATTTTCTGAATTTTTGGATTTTTAGGTCAAGAGGGGTATTTAGGGTATTTGGAGGGTATTGGGAGGTTTTCTTGGAATTTTTGGTATTTTTGGGTATGGATGATCAATTTAAGTGATGTGGAAATGTTTGGGAATGATTTTGGAGAATTTTGGATAATTTGGAAATTTTGAGAAATTTGGGTAATTTCAAGGGTTTTGGGTAGACTAAGCGGGTGTAGAGTCCCGGGGGTTAAAAATTGAAAATTTGGAAAATTGAAGATTGGGTGGATGTAAGCGGAAAGAAGTCATTTTGGTTGAGCCATGAAGCCATATCAAGCCCATATGAGCCATGAAGGGACTCATTTTAGGCATTCACTATGTTGTTCCTAACCCTGCTTGCGAGGGCTTAGGGGTTAAGGACCATCCATGTGAATCACCCACATGAGTCGGGAGGTTAAGTTAAGTATGGGTGTGTGAAAGTGTAGTGTATAGGTGTAGTGTATAAGTGTAGTGTGTGTGTAAGTCGGTCCCTTCACCGGACCGGGCCGCCGGGGCGGTCCTAAGGCCGAAGAGTCACATAGGAACTCATCCTTTAAACTTCCACATCTGATTTCAACCCTCTCAGGTGATTAGGGGTCTACGATCGAGTTTGTGGAGTTTGCGGGGAGTTAAGAAGTGGTTTGAATTTCTAAAGGTGGGTCCCGATTCATAGTCCTCTAAGATAGTCGAAGGAAAAGCTGAAGTCTAGATCCTGAAGTACTAAAGAGAAGAAGAAGACCTCATCGAAAATGAGGTCGACAAATGGACCCCCGATAGGTGTGGTGGTGACGGAGCACACCGCGCGTATTGGCGTTGGCCGAAACGATCAACAAAACCAACACGGACGTCCAAGTGACAAACTTAGGATGAAATAGAAGAATTTCCGGCTGAGGAGTAGCAAGTATATCTACGAAATCGGAGATTCTGAACTCTCGGCTGGGGAAAGGAAAAGGAGGTGAATCCCAAATCACATGACACAGGGGAATTTCGATTTAGATTTTATTTTGTTTCAATTTAAGTTTTGATGTGTGAGTTTAGATTTTAGTTTGGAGTTTCAATTTAGATTGAAGTTTGTCAAAATTAATTTGAGGGATTTGATTTGAAATGAAAATTGGAATTCTGAGGTTTTAGATGTAACATTTTCAGCCTCGAAAGAAAATTGAATTGATCAGATTAAATCACTGCAGTGAGGAGAAATCTCAGAGCAATGCGATATTAGATGTAAAATCCTTAACCTCAAGAGTTTGATTTTGATGTATTTCAGTGCGATAGGAAAAGAATCCTAAAGCGATGCGGTCTTGGATGTAAAATCCTCGATCCAAAAGGTTGAATTTGATGTACTTCGGTGCGATAGGGGAGTATCCTAAAGCGAGTGCGGTCTTGGATGTAAAATCCTCGACCCAAAAGTTTGAATTTGATGTATTTCGGTCTGATAGGAAAGAATCCTAAAGCGGTCTTGTCTTGGATGTAAAATCCTCGACCCAAAAGTTTGAATTTGATGTATTTCGGTGCGATAGGAAAGAATCCTAAAGCGGTGCGATCTTGGATGTAAAATCCTCGACCCAAAAGTTTGAATTTGATGTATTTTAGTGCGATAGGAAAGAATCCTAAAGCGGTGCGGTCTTGGATGTAAAATCCTCGACCCAAAAGTTTGAATTTGATGTATTTCGGTGCAATAGGAAAAGAATCCTAAAGCGAGTGCGGTCTTGGATGTAAAATCCTCGACCCAAAAGTTTGAATTTGATGTACTTCGGTGCTGATAGGAAAGAATCCTAAAGCGGTGCGGTCTTGGATGTAAAATCCTCGACCCAAAAGTTTGAATTTGATGTACTTCGGTGCAATAGGAAAGAATCCTAAAGCGGTGCGGTCTTGGATGTAAAATCCTCGACCCAAAAGTTTGAATTTGATGTATTTCGGTGCAATAGGAAAGAATCCTAAAGCGGTGCGGTCTTGGATGTAAAATCCTCGACCCAAAAGTTTGAATTTGATGTACTTCGGTGCGATAGGAAAGAATCCTAAAGCGGTGCGGTCTTGGATGTAAAATCCTCGACCCAAAAGTTTGAATTTGATGTATTTCGGTGCGATAGGAAAGAATCCTAAAGCGATGCGATCTTGGATGTAAAATCCTCGACCCGAAAGTTTGAATTTGATGTATTTCGGTGCGATAGGAAAGAATCCTAAAGTAGTGCGGTCTTGGATGTAAAATCCTCGACCCAAAAGTTTGAATTTGATTTATTTCGGTGCAATAGGAAAGAATCCTAAAGCGGTGCGGTCTTGGATGTAAAATCCTCGACCCAAAAGTTTGAATTTGATGTACTTCGGTGCGATAGGGGAGAATCCTAAAGCGGTGCGGTCTTGGATGTAAAATCCTCGACCCAAAAGGTTGAATTTGATGTACTTCGGTCACAATAGGAAAGAATCCTAAAGCGGTGCGGTCTTGGATGTAAAATCCTCGACCCAAAAGTTGAATTTGATGTATTTCGGTGCAATAGGAAAAGAATCCTAAAGCGGTGCGGTCTTGGATGTAAAATCCTCGACCCAAAAGTTTGAATTTGATGTACTTCGGTGCAATAGGAAAGAATCCTAAAGCGGTGCGGTCTTGGATATAAAATCCTCGACCCAACAGGTTTGAATTTGATGTACTTCGGTGCTAATAGGAAAGAATCCTAAAGCGAGTGCGGTCTTGGATGTAAAATCCTCGACCCAAAAGTTTGAATTTGATTTGATTGATATTTGATTCGAGATGCTGGAAGAAATTGAATTTGAATTTGATTGAGACTTGAAATGCGGAAAGATTGAATTTGAGATTTGGAGGGATGAGTTTGAACTCGATCGAAATTTGATTTAAGATTTGATTTGAAATTTGGAAGATCAAATTTGAAATTTGATCGAGATTGGATTTGGAATTCGGTTGAGAATTTGATTTGAGATTTGGGAAGATCAAATTTGAAATTTGATCGAGAGTGGATTTGGAATTTGGTTGAGAATTTGATTTGAGATTTAGGAAGATCAAATTTGAAATTTGATCGAGAGTGGATTTGGAATTTGATTGAGAATTTGATTTGTGATTTGATTTAACATTTATGTTGATTTCGTTTATCTTTTAATGATTCAAATTTTATTTTATCGTTTATTTAATGTTCACGTGAATTTGGTGTTCGTCATTTTTAGATTTTTAAAGAAAGTTTTCTTTTATTCTTTTTTTTTATTTCTTTTACATTTCTTTGTTCGAAGTTCATTTAACTTTAATGGCGTTTCCCGATCAATTTGCACTAAAAGAGGTGAAGGCCAAAAATGTGACATGGTCACTTTCATTCCAATCATATTGAAGATACATCATACAACTCGATGCGGAATACATTTCATACAATCCATGTATACTCAAAACGGATTATGTATAATCTTTGGCGATCCATCAAGAGAAGCATCGTCGAAAAATTCATGTACGAATAGTGGGGTACATGGTTAATAACATCACCTTCCAAGCCATCCTTGGCGAGGATGTCGAGTTGGATGTACGTTGGAGGTGTGATATCTCCCATGTAACTCACGGCTCGTAAGGCGGGAGGTTCTCTAGCTGCGGGTACGGTTGGAAATGGTAAGGTGTCTTGCTTGTCGTCCATTCTCACGAAAGTAAGCGAGATCCGCTTCATTGGCACTCCTGGTATGCAATGCTTAGCGATATACTGCTCCGTTGCCCTTCGGTATCATGACGGAACCTACGGTAAAGGTATCTTCTGCGGCCCTCGGAACTCACCCGGGCACTGCTATCCGGAGGTCGGATCCGAACATGATGTTACACTCGTTCGGGAAAGAGGCCGTGCGAAAGGTCGACGAAGTCGTGGTGATCTATATGTGGGGGTATGCGGTCACCTGTTTGTAGATGTTGATAATGCAGTATTGGGTATGCAATCTGCTGGCGATACCCTCCATGTTATCGATCTTTTTACCATTCTCTTGATAACTAATGGCATCGGATCTACTTGCCCATGATGAAGTATTCCGGTGGGTTTCCCTTCTGTCTTCGAGCAAAGTTGTAGCGGCATCCGCATTGTATTGTGATTCTTCCCTTCCCTGGCATCCATCTCCGGGGTTCTGAGTAGGTATTCTCTCTTAGGCGGCCTGCTCGGCCCATTCTTTTCAAATCCCGGATACAATCCACGATTTGATGTTGTTCATACTCTGAGAATACGTCGGTATGTAGCTCGAGGCCCTCTAGTATATTGATTCTTCTACCTTTAATTCTCTCGAAGTATTCGAAAGTTTTCTTTTCAACATTTTGCATCCTCTCCGGCTCGTATTCCGGAATGATCTGCAGATGGCGAGGCCTTGTGACATATTGTGGCATATATGGTTCAATCCCTTCACGTTCTCCTGCATACCTCGGCTCCTCAGGGATGATGCTTGTCGGGACATCCCCCGGGGTTGCTTCTGCAACAAGGTCATGCATTATTGGTGGTTCTATCCGGTGGCGTGGTAGCCTTCTTTCTTCTGATCTTCTGGGGATTTCCACTGATTCTTTCGTTATCCTAGGAGCTGGCCTCCTTTCTTCGGGTTCTCGGTGAGCCGGTGTCCTCGAAGTATATGTGCTTGGTATTAGCAAGCTGTCTCGTCGCGGCTGGTCCGCAGCTAGTTTTGTTAACATCTTACGGATACGGCGATTCTTATTTCTTCGTTGCGTGGGCGCTGAGAGTAGCCCTTCGAACTTCATGAATCTCCGTGGGCGCGGCGGCGACAAGCCTGCCCTCCGTTGTAGCGACTACGGACTTCATTTTCTTATCTTCTTCGGTGTTTGCTTTTCTTTTCTTGTTGTTGGATTGGTAGCTTGGGCCACCCACTTTCATCCTTGTCTGCTCGGGTAGTTCTTCTCGGTTAGCGGGACCCGGTCACTTTCCTCGTCTTGTAGGCTGCTGTGGTGCGAAATCGGAGTCAATCTCGATTATCGCTCCATCTTTCACCCTCTTTTCATCGAGTGCAAGGCTTACGCCATTCTTAAAGTTCAGGACCAACCGCCCGTTCGACATTTCCCTGCGAAAAGACGAGGAAAAGGATCGGGGCTGTATCTAAGAACAAGAACATTAAGAAAATGTTTATTAAAGATACATTTTTTATATATTTTTTTATTTTCAAATTTAACGGGAATGAAGTAGGATAAGATCGGGGAAGAGATTTTGATTTGGAAAAGAAAACAAGGAAAACATATTATCGTGACTTTATTTATTTTAACACATTTTATTATTTTTGGGTTCGGACCCGATCATAAGTAATTACTTCGCCGTGTTTCTTAGGGATGAAGAATTCATTCCTTCGAAACATCGGGTAGCGTAATACTTTTCAAGTATCGTCCGTTGATCGGAAGCA